>JAQMRL010000001.1:114714549-115328994 GCA_035578175.1 Catonia carolina
GAGAAAGCATTCAACCAATGGAAAGACTTGTAGTTACTTTAAGGTCAGTGCCCAATTTATTTTTATGTTTTTTAGGTATGATTAATAATATAAATTATTATGGGTCTAATTCAGTATTGTACTTCCCTTGCTATTTTAGTGTTTACTACTGTGTTGTACGTATTATTAGTTTTTATTCACAAAAAGATTATAGAATTGCATCCTGTAGCCTTTTAACTTAATAATTTAAGGTTTTATTTGCTCACCATATTTTGTATACATAAGCTGCTATCACTTTTATTTAATTAAATCAAAGGCGTTAATGTAATTTTAATTAAATAAAACTGATAGCAGCATATATACAAAATAAGGTAAGCAAATAAAATTTTATTTTTGAAATTTTAAATTATTAGTTTGAAATTCTTATCCGAGACATCCCACAAAATGGCATGTTTATGTACAGCCAATATTAGTGATTGTGTGTCAGAATCCATGATTGAAAAATTAATGTACACAACAACAGAACAGAAACTGAATTGAGATGTCAGCTTGTAAGCTGGTAAACTATCAAACTAGTTAGTTTTTGAGCAGTAAGCAGTAGAGCGGGTCCTACTAAAAGGTCTGGCCACGCATATTAATTAACATAAGTTTGTTCCAATCTGCTTGCTGTTTGGCCGTGGCCTTATGGTACATTTTAGGGTAAAAGTATAACAAAAGCTAAAGATAATAATTATCTTTTAGCTTTAGTTATGCATAGAAAAGTTACAACATCTTAATTTATTAGAAGGATTGTTCAGGTAAACTCTTCTTTCAGAATGATTTTGAAATATCTGAACACCATTTGTGGTTTCATCCATCTTCTTGAATCTCTTGTCGTGTATATTTTTTAGTGTTGGAAATATTTTGATTTAAAATATCCACGTGGCAAGTGTGGTACCAAAGCTGAGCAAACATGTTGGATGTCCAAATGCCCTGTCAAAATGTGGTGAATGGAACTTTCGGAAATGTCAAGTATAGAATGCAGAGTCCAACCTCATGTGAAGCATATAAATAGGGTAATGCACTGGAGCAGAAATGAGTATGCTCAGATATGCCACTCTGTAGGTTAAAATGTAATATAGGCGTTGAAGCTACTACAGATTCCTAACAGAAAATTAGCTCATTATTTTCAACTTGTTAAATTTTAACATTAATCAATGTCTTTCTGATAAATATGTTTTTTCTTTTAGGTCTTTTGTTGCTGGTGTTGGTTGTCCGATGGAAGAGCAGTTTTCAATGTTTGTCATGTTGGTTTTAGCCATCGGTCTTGGATTGCCTATACTTCTGATAATATTTGGAGTCCTTTGTGTTGTAATTAGGCGTTTATTAAAAAATAAAGATGACCTTTTCCTCAGCCAGTAAATGGTTAATCTAATAAACAGGCATTGTATAGTGTAATATTTACACTGTGGTAACTCTGTAAGATATAAATTTATAAGTAAATACTGAAACGTGTTCCTCGCATTATAGTGTAAGCATTGTAAAGTCCCAAATAAAATTGTTTAGTTGCAGCACTTTAATATGGCTGTAAATTAAATAGGTTGGGCTGGTCTACAACAAAATGATAATAAAATTTTCTGGGATTTGTGTGAGCCTATCTTAACCAAAATTGTATTTGCTGATGAAAATTTATATATCTTGTAGAATTAATGTTTACTAAATCAACACTTATTTTATCAAGTGGTAGGTTAGGACTTCAATTTTTGTTTTTACTGCTATATTTTTTTAAATTATCTATTTTTATAAACATTTCTTTAGGTGAAACCTTTTGGAGTGATTAGCTACGTTAGATTTCTCAAAATTTATTTAATTATTTTAAATATTGTTAGGATTATTGAAAAAAAATTTGAATTTTTATATTAATAAATATTCACTGAAATAACTAAAATAATGTCATCAAGAAATACTTAACTGAAATGAAGATGGACTTAGAACTTGGTAAAGCAAAGAAGTGAGTAATTTCATGATTATTTTGAATCCTTGAAACAATTTTCTGGTGAATTGTTAAACCAAAATGGCTTTTTTTCATTCTTTTTGCATTGACTGAGTGCTCTCTGAAATTTCTTAAAAGTAATGCAAATCAGGGTGATTTATATGATCTGATTAAGTAATTTAATGTTGAGAAAGAAGACAATTTATTATGACATAATGTCAACTAAATTTTTTGTAAGTATTTTAAATGTCATTTGGGATTCATTAATGTCGGTGAATACAATATACAAATATTTAAACAATTTAAGTTTGTAAAAAACATTCAGTAGCATTAATTATGGTTTATTTAGGTACTTTGTGCTGTAATTACTATTCCTTGGAAATTTTAGTTTCATCTATGAGAAAAATTAGCTCAAGAGTTTGTGCTGTCAATGATATGTTGACTTTATACAAAAATGTTGTATTTTTTGTGCTAATTTACTTGTAATTAACAACTATTTGGGACTTTATAATATAATTCATTAGACAATCATTTTTATACTTGGTTATGGAAAAGTAAATACATAATGCTATAGGTTTGTTGATTCCAGTATTTTTTGAAAACATGATGTTGGTTTGTTAGATATAATAGCATGTTATACGATGAAGTGTATTTTTGTTACTGTTACAGATAATTAGGGTTTTTAACTTGTGCCTATGAATCTAAGGAACGTTTTAATTGGTGGCCAGGATTATTGGACTCTAAACATATTTTGTCGATTAGAGATATATGTGTGGACATTTAGTACATAACACATTGTTGGCTGACTTTTATCGCCCCTTGCTATATTGTTTAATATTGATTCAGGATGTTTTTAAAGGATGCATCAAGTTGCATATTTTTATTTGAGTTGTCTTTATCTTCAACTTACTAGATGCTTTTGCATCTTACAATATTTTTGCTATTGGAGCTCAAAAGTTGTGTGATGTGAAGAGCTGCACACAGTGTGTTATCCATTATATTGTTCAATGTTATGATATTGGTATGTTATTAATTATATTTGTTAGGTAGCTATAATTATACTACTGTGATTAAGTCCATATTTCTAGTAAGCACATGTGATGTTGAGAATATGTTAGGCCAATGGGAAAAATGTCAGTTTACTGTTAGTTTGTTTGTTTTATAATAAAAAATGGTTGTTATTTCACATTTGCTCAATTCACTTGTGATTGTGATATTTAATTGTACAATCCTATCATGCTGTGGGTGTTTATGCAATTTCCATAATATGTAATCGTAATCCTATAGTGTGTTATTTATTTATTTTTTGTTGCGTAAAATTTTCCTTGGAAGAAAATTTTTAATTTTGGTTTTTATGTTTTTAATATAATTTTACTAACATTAGTACATCTAGAGTCTGTTCAACAACCTTTTCTATTGAGCAAAATTTGAGATTCTAACTTTAAAAACATGACTATCCTTGCTATTTTCAGAACTGTTGATTATGTATGGTAATAGTAATTATTATTGTGATGTACCACTAAGTACCAGCTGTAATATTTATTATAATATTGCTCACTTATAATTTGTGTTATATATTAAATAGCATATGTATTACAGATTTACTTCATTTTAATACCATATCTATACATATCAAATTTTAATTGTAATTTATTGTAACATGCATTATCAAAATTTTTGTACAACTACTGTAAATGCTTCCATTAATTTTTATCTGTAGAAAACATACCTTAAGGATTTTCCATTGAATATTTATTTACATGTCTAAAATTTAATTTAGTGCTATTATGTTAAATGTTAATTATTTTAAAATTATTGGTGTCATGTTATTATAGCTATATAAAATGCATAGTTGTTTTGTTAATTATTTGACAGTTAAAATTATTGGTGTTAATGTGATAAATAATTGATGATTAATTTATTATTTTTAACTTCCTGACATTATGTCTTTACTGTTATGTTTACAAATTTATGTTCATAAATTTTATTTTTCATTAGACTGGAAACTTAACATACTTAGCTTATAAGTTTTATTATTATTATCTATTTTGTGTGTATTTACATTAATTTTATGTTATTGATGTTACAAATGGTTTAAGTTAAGGAATATTGGAGTAAGTATAGCTTTAATTTATTTTTATTTTGTAATAACATTGTGTGCCATTTCAGCGGCCAATATGTGTTAATTAATATTGTAATTTGTGATCGGTATATTTTGTTTTGTAAGACGTATCAGTTCCATATTTAATTCTGATCTCATAATTACAATGTTAAAAGTTTAAATTATTCATTTATTTTATAGTACAATAATATCAGCAAACATTTTTGGTTATTTATTATAATTGTGTCTGGAATTACCATATTTATTAAATATATCTGTAGATATTCAATACATCAACCAATTTTTTGTTATACATTGAAGCAAAATGTTTATGTTTTGGAAATTCATAACTGATCCAGCTCCTTTAGTGTTAATATGAACTTTAAATTATTATTGCTGTTCAGTTGATCCACATTAATTAGTTTTTGAAATAATTTAATCAATAAAATATATAGAATTGGTTTTCAGAAAAAGAATATCAGTGATTTTTTTATTTTTAGAAAAACGTTTAATATAGCCAAACTGATTAAAGCAGATCTAATAATTAATAATAATGTTTAATGCATTAGTTTATGAATACTGAATCCAACTTAATTAAATCAGCAAGCTGATATTGGTTGTTTCTGCAGAAAGCAATAATTTAGTTGCTTAATCAATAAAATAATGTACTTAAAGAGAAACTTTTGGTTAATCTTCAGTTATAATTTAGTACCTTCATTATTTCTGGTTTGTTCTACATGTCTTATATTGTTTTTATATTATGGTTTGTGTATATTTTTTTAAACGATAAGCAATGCTTCTTCTTTTTATCCTGTTATTTTATTTATTTTGTTCTCTTGTTTTAACTCTGTTAAATTTCACTACTTCTACCATGCTCTTTAGCTGTTTTTCTTACAGTTTTCTGTATCATATAAAGAGGATTTTGAATCATTTGCGTAAACTCTGTTTTAAAAATTAAAGTTGTTTACAGTTATTATGTACTTTCTTCATAAATTATTTCTAAAATGATGAAAGCAAAAGTAATAAAAAATATAATAATTAAAATCTAAGTTTGTTTATTTGTTCGACCTAAAGTATTTCTTATTGAATTTGGTAATACTTTGTAAATAATTAATGCTCCTTATTTTTATAATATCTTTGCTGTGTAAATATACATCACTTTTATTCTTTTCTGGTTTTGTACATATAATAATTTTCTACAGTATGTAAAAATATAAATTGCATTATGTCTGGAGCGAAATGTAGGTTCTTTTGTAAATTGAAATAATCACAATTGGTTTCATTTATTTGTTGTTTTTTTTTTAACTAAAGTTGGATTCAGTTTAGTTTTAATAGAATAATTAATATTAATTAAAAATTTATATATTACATTTTTATAGTTGTAGGCAACTAATATTTTTTTCATTTGATATTTATTAATTTTGTTTCAGTATACATTTATGTTTTATTTTTTAAAATTTTTATTTATTCATAGTCTCTTGGGAGAAGATGTAGGCATTAGAATGCCTATTAGTGATTTAAGTGTACCTACATAAAGTATTTTTATTGATAGATTATGCTAATTTATTGTTTGGGGTAAGTGTTTTCATACATGTCATATTTAGATAACATGATTACAGTGATATTATTTAATTTAATGGCATTTTTCTCATTTAGAATATAATAATGATTTTTGCATACTGTTGTTTGTTAGTAAAAGTATATTAAGTATTATTTTGTATATCGCTACCTATTAAATTACAGTAACCGATGTCAAAATATGTCTTATTTACTAATTTTTCATTATAAGTCACTTTCTGTTGTTGGTGTTGATGTTTTATATACACTTTTAAATCAGAGTAAGAATAATGAAATTCACAACATATTTTGCCATGTGGTGTCTATTGATTGATTGATTGATTTGGTTCACATTTAGATAATAATTCTATTATTATTCAAATTTGTGTACTCAATGTGTTGGATTATTGAAATATTGAAGTAATATGCTTTAAAGAGTGACTCACTGAGTAACTGTGGTCAGTATTTAAAATATCTTAACATTCCTGTGTTGATAGTGACTCCACATTGTCATTAAGTAAACCAGAATCTTTGATATTTTTTTATATTCAATCTATTTCACTGAGTTTTTTTAGATTTTCTTTGCAGGATATTTTCAAATTTGGTTTTTTTATATTAAGTTCGTTTATAAAAAGATGTAAATTCAAAATTGCTAGTTTCATAATTACTCATGTGCACTTTGGAAATACCATAATCTTTTCATTGTCCAGAAACACTGAAGAAGAAACTATATGGTTCTTTAAGCTTACGGTTGTGGTCTAGCTGTAATAGATATTTTTTTTTTTTTTTTTTTATGTACCTTCAGCTTTTGTTAGAAGAAAATTTATTGTAAATTAATCTATTTACCCTAGATGTTGTACCTCCAAGTTTCTTTACCATATTAAAAATAAAATTTTTGTCAAAATTAAATCAGTTTTAAATGAATATATAACATAATTTCTATACCATCATTGTTTACGGTGGTGGGTTTTAGTAACAGCTTTCTTCTTAAAATATTTTTTATAGTATTTGTCATTAAATGATAACTAAAAACAATTAAAGTGCCTTAAATTCTCTGAAAATTCATGGATTCTGAAATCTGAATTTTGTAAATTATTTGTTTTCACTTCCATGTGGTTTTAGTTTTAATGTAATTGGTAAACAATGTTCACCTGTAAACGTGCCTTTAAATTGTGTTTTATATTCAATACTAGATTTATTATGTTGATTAATTTTAATGTTAGTTTAATTTTTATATTTTGTTTATAATTAGTATTTAAATATATTTTTAATATTTTATTATGTAGTCGTATTATTTTTATTGTCTTAGTGTTTAGTTAACTTTTCAAGTGAATTTACATTATTTTGAGTCATCCTATACTGCCTTTGTATTTGTAATTGTTAACTTATTGCAGGCTGTATCAATCTCAATAATGTAGTTTTCATGTAATGTACTGTCAAATAAATTGTATCAATGAATTAGTGTCTTGGTTTGCATCCTTTTGTCAGTTATACATAGTTTGTGATTAATAATATAATTTGTTGTATTAAGTTTATTGTGAATGATTTTTTGATGATTTGCTGACAGGCTTGGTTGAACTTCTACAGTTTAACTTATGCATATATTATTCGGTCTACTGCTGATTCATCATTGAATTAAAAATGTGATACATTGGTTTCTTTTGAATAGTTACCTTTATATTCCTTTTGGTTAATGGGTGAGATGGAAGGAATACACCTGGGTTAGATGAACAGAGTTTTCTTTGTATTAATTAAGTCACTAGTATTCTAGACAATTCTGGTAATCATAATGAAGGCATTAATGATGATATTTATGATATGAATAAGTGAACTAGTTAGACGCATTAACAGCCTCGTCATTAGGATGTAGAGAAACAGTACCAGTGGGTATTAAAAGATTAAAAAATTTCCACGAGGATAGAACCCAGGAATTTCCACTTTACTGCCCAGTTCAGTTGAACGCTTTATTCTTGATGTTTTTAATTTTTATGTAAGGATACATTTGCAATAATAATTTTAAAAGTACATATCTGTACATCAGAGGTGAAAGGCTATACTTTCACCTCTATTTAGACTACACTTTTTTCTAAATAGACTTCTTGAGCTCCCCTTAAGATAAAAAATTAACTTCTGATCTCTTTTCAGAGGTATAAAACAGCCGCGTACATCTAATAACTGGCAATAAATCCATTACCAAAGGACACGTGCAATGGAAACTGAGTTACAGAGCATTATGTTTATCTCTGTTGTTTACTTCTAATGCATGAAGATTCTGTTTTTTTTGGCTAATATTTACAATTTGAATACAACAGGATGTTTATTAGGTAGATCTCAAATACATCGTAACATTAATCTGTCTCTATGGATTTGTTGCAACTTGTTCTTTATATTGTAAGTTGATTATGACTTCAGTTTCTTATTATTAGTCAAGCAGTATATCAGTGTCGCTATCACAATTTTTTCATGAAATTAAATGATGCTTTATTAAAAAATGGATAATAGTGAACTCAAAATTCTGATAAGAAGCTGTGGGGAATTTTGTAATTATAATCTCATTTGTTTTTACGTACTTTTTCTCTACATTATGACTTCTTATGAATAAATATTTTTGACAGACAGGCAATGCCTGTGCCAACCAGGATTCAAACATGCGCCTCTATAACCAATTATTAGCTGAGAACAGTGTTTCAATTGTCATTTTACCATCAATTACCGAAATTATGCATTTGTTACACTCCCCTGTACAATTTACTAGTTGTGACTTCTTGGTGCATTTTACCTCTAGTTTATAGTAATGAAGGACATTATTTAATGTAACAGGATTAATAACATGGTTACTGGATTGAGCCAATTATCGTGATAACAGGTTACTATTTAAAAACACCCTGTTAGCTGTTACTTTATAACACTACAATTGAAAGCTGTTTAATAAACTGATATACAAATGCAAGGACTGTTATAACAACATAAGGCTGTTAAAACTAAATGAAGTTATCAATAAAACTACCTTTTCATAAAATAACTTTTCATCTAATAACACCACTTCTAAGTTTTACTATGTTATAATACTGTTATTAACATGCAAGGGTGGCAAATCTCACAGACACAAAGTTAGATAACACTATTTCTTGTAACCAAATACACAGCAAATCAAACACAATTTTTGTGAACACAAGGGTAGCCAGTCGCGCTGAATCTTTCACAGACAGACAGCAAGGCACTGTTGTTATACCTACATTGTACACCAAGCCGAGAAGTCAGCAGCCATTCATCCATAAAGGCAGTGGCTGGATTAAAGCAAGCCAGTATTTAAAACAATTTTCTGTACCAATAACCTTTGTACAGAAAATGTACCTGTTAGTGAATAATTTAGTTCACTTCTTTTCCGCATGGTCGTGCTATTACCTATTACTACATTGTATTGTAGGCTGGACAATAACTGTGTTATTTTAGCAACAGGTTAAAGAATCCTGTTATTTTCAGTAACTTGTTATCAAAAAATAGCTTTATTTCCCATCACTAGTGTAGCCTATAGGTGTATTTGAGCAAAAAAAGAATTGAATTTGTTGGTAGTGTTAAAATGTAGCTAATCCTGTTGTAAAAATTTTACGCTGTTTTTCTATACATCATCTGAAGAAATATAGTTTTATGTGTGCAAAAAACTTGGCCTTAGTTTACTTGAAATTCCTTATAATTTTCTAAATTTGAATAACTAAATTTCCTGACAACATAAAATTTGTCTCACCATTTTGCATTATAATTTATGATGAAGCTATTCCATGACCAGGTTATGATTTCTATTTTATTATTTATCAATGAGGGTAAACTTGTGTGACTTAGGGAAAAATGCTGCACTGCAAACAGCTACACACTTGCTTTCAACTAAATACAGGATTACCATGTAACAAATTAGTACAGTGAATGAAATATTTATGTTTTCAATAAGAACTATAACAATATCAGCTTTGTGACATGAGTATGATCTATGAATAACTTCAATAAAGCAGAGAAGATACAAATTTAAAACCATTACTGACTAGTGACATATGTGGGGGGGGGGGGTTGTTTCATTTAGTTCTAGAGTAACATTCAGTTAACCCAATGAATAAGCAGAATGATCCTAGTAGAAAGAAAGGAAAAGAAATGTAAGAGTAAACTATAATTATTGAATACAGGCTGTTTATTGTAGATCAGATTTTGATAGTTTTAGATACTCATTGCTTAACAAAAGAGAAACCCTAAGTGAGACCTGTGTATCTACAAGAGCTGAAAAGAAGTCAAAGAAAATATATTTTTTATTTTCTACTACATATAGTTTTTGTGATTTATTTAGAATTTTTATATTACTTAGCTGATGACTGGTTAGGTAGTTACCTAAATTTTTAAATTTTCTCAATTTATTATTAAATAAATTCAAGAGATTGACATAAAAACTAAAAATGCTATCTGTGATCTGGAGGAAATTACTGGAAGTTTTATTTTTTATCTGTGGCATCACAATACAGTGAAACCTACAGAGTGACCATGTCCTGAACTAGCCAGTATGTTTAGAAACCATGAAAATGACTACAACATGAAGTGACTACTAAAAATGAACTTAGATAGGTGGATGAACTTAGTAGATAGGTGCCAGGACAAGGTAATGTTACTATAGCTGACAGAAAATGTAATATTTGTTCGTTCTTTTTAAACATATGTAGACTATGAAATCCGACTGTATTGCTCCTTGTATTCATTTGTATATTTATGCTGCACAATTGTACTGTAGAGTTAACTCTACCTCGTGTGCACTAAACAAGTTATAGCTGTAGGTTTCTAGAGTAAAAAAACCATTTCATTTTTTATAAGCTTTTTTAAAATTACAACCATTTATGTTACACAATAACACACCAATAAATAACCTAATCTTGACTTTAAAAAAGTCCTTTTTTTAAATTATAGTAAGATCTTACTATTGTTTACTAAGGTCACGGCGTTGAAGTATGGTTTACACTATTTTTTTACGCTAAAAGAATGATGAATTTAAGATCCAAGCTTAGTCATGACTTCTCCAAATCAATTCTAAATTGGTGGATCAAAGAAGTATAACGGCATCATTCTTTTTTTGATGTATATTGTATCTTGGATTGCATATCAGTAACTAGCTGAATTCTATAAGATTATATTATTACGTTTAGTACAGTTTATTCTAAAACAGCCATCTACCACTTAATTAAAATTTTGCCGGCCGCATTGGCGTAGTTGGTAACGTGCTCGCCTCTCATCATGCGGTCTTGGGTTCAAATCCCATCCAGGCATGGCATATTTTCATACGTTACAAAAAAATCATTTCATCATTCACCGTCTGAATGCAGACGGTGAATGCTAATGAGCAGTAATTGCATAACAGTCGGACGTTAAACAAAAAATAAAAGAAAAAAATACTTTAATTAGGCTAACTGAAAATCTAATTTTATATGTACTCAAGTGATTTTCTTAAGTTTTACTTAAGTTTTTTACTTTGTAAAAAAAACAGCTGGGAATAAATTTAGGAGAAACAGGAAGGGAAGTATGCCCTATCGCTAACAAAAAGAATGCTCTAGTAGTCTAGTATCCATCTGACGTTACCAAACAAAATTATCATTAACATTTCAGATTGTGAAAACAAATTTTATAGTTCTCAGTGGTACTGAAAAAAGTTAGTGTAAATGGAACCAAAAAAAAAAGTTAGTGTAAATGGAAAGGTAGCTGACATGAATCAACGTAGTCTCTACTGATAAAAAATTTCCTTAAGTAATTTTTTTAGTCTAAAGTCGCATCAACGGCTTTGTTATTGGTGACTACGGTGGGTTATATAACAATGGGTTTTAAATTGTGAAATTTCCAGACCCTAGCCGAGAATCGAACCCGGGAACTCTGCATTATATGCTAGCGCGCTACCATTACGCTTCAGAGGCGGCCAGTTGTAATAACTTATTAGCTGGATTTTCCAGTATTTTAATGATTGAGTCGAAGTCCTAATATTAAATGAATTTTAAAATTTTCGTAACTTTTATTTACAGTACTACTAGAGTATACATCTATTCAAAAATTATTTTTGTAGTAAGTAGGCCTACATGAAAAATGTTACTTAAAATAAAATTGGAGCAATTATTTTAACTTTTGTACACCTAAAACTAATATTAGCACTGTAATTGCTTATGTTAGATAGCTAGATTTGTTGTGATTAACTTCATCCGAAAAAACCGAGAACCAAACTAATTTCATGTCCAAAATGAAAACTTTCATATAAAACGGGAATCGATTGGAAGAAAAGTGTACCTGCTTATGCTTTAATTGAGTTTTCGTACAAACTGGTTACAATCTTCAAAATACTTTATTACAAAGTACATTAAAAAAAATATATATATAAAATAAATAGGCTAATACTTCGTTTTAACTTATGAAAAACTTAGTACTACTTTTGAATGAATATTATAATTTTTTATTGGTCTGTTGGAAATAAACAATTAAATTTAATTATTTACAAATTTGCTATATAGTATTTTGCAGTATAATGTGTTGTAACATTTTTATGTCGATTCTGGTTGAAGGTTTTGGCCGATAGAATTCTCGTTAATCAGTTAAGTAAATAAGTTGTACTTTTTGTGGGTTTTCCGGCTGTTGTTCTACTTCTTTATTAGTTTGATATTTGAGGGATGACGCGTAAGTTGGGTGAGCAATATGACACATATGTGCCGTGATGCAAAACGCCGAATATCTGGGCTGCATGGCTAGAGTGGTCGAGCATTCGTTAATCGTCGTATCCGCCACGTACATTGGCGAACGTATATCGAACGATTGTGTTGGGTGGTTAGTTCCACTTGTCCCCGCTGCGCTGTTTTGTCGCTGTGTGCGCGTGTGCTGTGGTCTGTCGGTGCCTGCTGTAGGATGGAAAGATCTAGCCTGGGACAAGAGTGCATTATATCCGGACCTCAGCACTTTTCTTTTGTGGTGTTATAATTTTAATTTTACAATTTTCTTCCTTTATATTAATGTAAATAATAAAGAAACCTAAACAAAAATTACAAACAATCGCTCGCCTTTTATCTGTTTATGTCGCTGTAATCGTTTAATAGCTTTACTAATAAATTGACATAAAATTAATGCAAAGTAATAATAAAATAATAATTTATAATAAATTTGTTGAATAATGATAATATTTTCTTTTTTTAATTCGGTAGAGTGATCGGGTTCAAGTGGAGGTATAATTAAACTGTACCAAATTAAAACGGGCAAGGACAGGTAAGTGCAAATTACATGAAATAGCATTTAAATAAATGTAAATCACTTACACAAGTGAATATTTCAGTTTTTGTAATAATTGCACAAATATTTCTTTATCACAGACGAAACTACATCAGTATGGAAATACAATTTAAAATACTTTACAAAAGTTTAATTTATTAGAAAATAAAAGTGTAAGTATTATACATTCCTTAGAAGGTAGTATTATTCTTTATCGTCCTAGAACTTACATTGTCGTACATTCTACCGATTATCTGGAGTATTTTTTATTTCAGAGGGGCAACAAATAAAAAAGTCCTTCAAAATTTAATTATGTGCTTGATATTTTGCTTGATAAGTTAATTAATTCATTTATTTTTTAGTTATGAATATATCTATGACATTGTTAATTAATTTATAGGAAATGTTTGTTTTGTCATTATTTTTATTACAGTATTTACTGTCATGATTATTATCCAATGAAAATTAGTTTCATCGATTTAAACATTAAAAATGAAATAACCTGTTAAAAATATGCATTTAAACTTCTTTGTACCAATTTATTGTTTATCGATAAAACATGAATTGCGTATTCTAGATATTTCTATTACAATAATACAGGTTTCCAGATTGATAGCGAAGCAAAAACAGTTTTAAATGAAGTAGCTTAAAAGTAGTTTATTTATTATAAAAATAACACCTTTTAAAGTAATCTTTTTAGTACAATTTTAATTAAAGTAGGATCCAAATTACAAAAACGATGTGTCAATAATTTGTTTAAGGGATTCTTTTTATAACGACGAGTTTAATGTAATTCACTTTTAAAAAATCTAGAAATTGTCCTAATAATTTTTCACTGAAATAAAAGTTTAATAAGTACTACTGTTCCTCATTTTTTATATCACTGCACGACAATAAGTTCTAAAATTGAGTTAAAAATAAATATAGTTAGCACATAGCTACTTTACACTGCAAAATTTCCATGCGTTATTTGAATTTCATATATGATTACACTCATATTTTTATATTAACTCATGCAGCTTTCAGTTTCTGTAATTCAATATATCTATATGTAGGCTACGCATTCACTAATGATCTTATCAAATGTAATTCATAGTGCAATTTTTATGAATATATGAGTTTTTAAAAATTTATTAACTAAATATAAGAATGTAGTTGTACGCAGCATAGTAAATATTTACAGTGATAACATATTGCAAAAGAAAATTTGTTTATAACCTACATATTATTAGTTTTAAAATTATTCTGATTGTTATATTGTTCAATCAAACCCAATTAAAACATAAAATTTTAAACTCTTGTTTTGATGAATTAATTTTTAAACTATTAGTTAATTATCAAAAGTATAAATTTTTCAGTATAAATTATAATCTGGAAATTTATTTTTGTCAACATTAAAATCAAACGCAAAGCAATAATTTCAATTGCATTTACCAAGAAAAGAAAATTTTTAGTAACGTATCAACATTTTTGTAGTGGCACCCCTGCTATTGATTATCATTAAAATCTGATATATTTTTTGTCGCTTTTATTTAAAAATTTTTTAATATTATTTCATTAATAAATTTTTTTACATTCAAAACTACTTCTTAAATTGAAAAATCAAAGTTATTAATAATTTTACAGGGTATTCACGCGACAATGCCAGGTTAAAAACTTAACATGTAGGCCTATTAAACTTAAACTAGTACTTATAAAAAGATTATTTTTAAACCAGTGGAATTAACTTTTCTAGTAAACTAAACACTAATTTAATCTGGGCTCAAGTCCACGAAAGTAATGCGTAAGAACTTTTAATGAACCTGAAGTTATAAACACGATAAAACTAAGACGTATTTTTAAATTTAAATGATAGATCTTAAACATCTGAAAATTCAACGAATGCTATTTACGATTCTAATAATTAAACTGTAAATTTTAAATTTACAATTAAATACAAATAACAAGAAATACATCTCTTAATTTTGGAGTAGTACTATTTTTACTGGTAACTTGGTTTGGAAAGTTCTAGATTATTCTCATAACGGAAAATTGTTCGATTGCATTTGAAAATTAAACAATTTAATCTATTACAAATTGCTTTGAGCAATACAGTTATTAAAAAGTATAACGAACCTCGAAAGTTTTTATTAAAAATACGACGTTTCCAGTGATAAGCATTTATGGAAAATATGTCTTCCACGGTTCGTTAACAAAATTTGTATTAAACAATTGTTTTAGTTCTTTAATATATTCATAATTTCAATTTAATATGATATGTTAATAATTTTGTGTAGTACAATATTTAAATTTATGATAGTAATGTTTACGAAAACCTTAACATATTTGAGACCTCCTTTATTAAACAAAATGCAATTGAAATTACAACGTTTTATTGAAATTATGTTTGATCAGTCCGTACAGTATTGGCTATCTAGTAAAATTGTCTAACCCATTTGCATTAACGTTTGTTTTGTAAAGCAATATCCCCAACAAAGAATTTAAGAATAAGATTAAAGTGATAAAAAATTACACATTTTTAAGTTTACGTTTTATTTAAGCCATCTAAATCGTGCAATTGATTTTATTTTTTTAGAAAATTCATTTTGATCACCTACATTTCTGTACGTTATCGAGTTTTTTTCAAGTTTATAGCGTTTTTACTTTCTCTTGCCTATATGAATATATAGGAAGGAAAGTATTGTTTTCATGTCGATTTTTCGAAATCGAGTTTTTACCGGATATACACGTTTTCAGACTCCCCGAACCAAAAACCTTATTTTTAGCGATTGGTCTGTGTGTGTACACAGAATATCTCAAGAACGGAACATTATACGAAGTTGAAACTTGAAACTGAAGTTAGGTACCACTAGAGGACCCGACACGAAAATTTCATTAAAATCGGTCAACCGAAAGTAGTACCTAGTTTATTCGTGTCATTTTTCACTTTTTTACAATTTTCTCAAAAAGGCTCCTACGATTTTTAAAAAATCGCCTCATTTACTAACTTTTTTATGCTCTACAAGATAGGGTAGGTGCCATGTCTGCTGGAATTTTTTTGAAAGGCTGTTTTATCATAAAAAAATTGTTTTTTTAAGATTGCAACTTTAATATGCATTTTAGCGCCAAAGTGTATAAAATGAAAGTTGTAGAAAATTTAAAATCCTACAACTTTTAATTCAATCATTTTTGTAGCTATAACGCTTAGTTTTGCGGTAAATAGCAATTTTCTGTTTTTTTATCACGAAAACGTGTAAAAAATCGATTTTTTAAGATTTCGGCATGAATTTTAGGACAAAATGTTGTATAATCAAATTTATAGGAAATTAAAAGATCTAAAACTTTTATTCAAAGCATTTTTTCTACATAGCCTAGTTTAACGTGAAAGCGTGAGTCTTTTTAAGCCAAACTGAAGTTGATTTTTATTTTGCGTCTTTCACTCATGATTAAAATTAGGTTATGTTTATTGAGGTTAGGTTTTTGGTTATTTTTAATGTTTTATTACTAATGTTAGGTTATATTGCTAATTATTTGCATTGGCAGAGAAAGTTGTGAGAGTGTTTCACACCAGATTATGTTTTCTGAAATTATTAGATTAACTTTTGAATATTAGATAATTATATTGAAAAGCTTAAATTTAATGTACAAAAAATATAAACGGTCAAAAATTAATTTCTAGTAAGTTGGGTTATGATATTTTATTTTTGAAAAAATTAAGTAGATTATAAAACGCCATCAATAAGCACAATGATAGAAATTATTCCTTAACTTTTTATTCTGAAGTTTTCCAAAATGAGATTCAGTCCTAATTTTTGTAATAACCTAGAATTTTTTGAAATTTTTTCAGAAATACAATAGGCTACACTTATTTATAAAAATTATATCTCATAAGAAAAGGCATGGAATAACCGTAGGAGTGAAAGGGTAAGGGGTGGTTCAATTTTGAGCAAAGATTATAATATATATACTTTATCTTAAACTTAAAAAAATCGATAACATATATTTGATCCCAAAGCTGTAAAATATTTGTTTTATATATTTATATGTAGTTGTCGCAAATCCTCATTACCACAGCTAAAAATGTTTTTCAAACTGTTAGTAGCGGGTTTTAAACGAATGACGATCCAGATTAGGAAAATTATGTCTCTAATTTGTAGCAGAAATTTAGACTTCCTTAACCATGGAAAAACACTTAAATGCTCTCTACATTTCCTAATTGTACATTATATGAAGTAATACATTTTACTTTCTGTTGCTTATACGAATATATAGAAAGGAAAGTATTGTTTTCGTGTAGATTTTTCGAAATCGAGTTATCACCTGATATACACGCTTTCAGACCTTTTGAACCCAAAAAAACATGTTTTTAGGGATTGGTCTGTATCTGTGCGTGTGAGTGTGTGTGTGTGTGTGCGCGCGTGTGTGTATGTGTGTGTGTGAACAAAATATCTCAAGAACGCAACATCGTACAAAGTTGCAACTTGAAACTTGAGTTAGATACTACTAGAGAACCCTACACAAACATTTACATCAAAATCAGTCTACCGGAAGTAGAAGTTTATTCGTGTCATTTTTCATATTTTTGCGATTTTCTCAAAAACGGCTGCTACGATTTTTTTTAAATCGCCTCATTTACTACTACCTACATTCTTTATGTTTTACAAGTTAGGCGCCATGTCTGCTGAAATGAATATGAAAAAATGTACAATAAAACGTGTAGATAATGTAGAAACCTACAAAGTTAATTAAAAAAATTTCTTTGCTCAACGCTTAGTTTAGCGGTAATTAGGCCTATTGATTTTTATTTTTGTTTCATGAAAATCTGCAAAAAATGGATTTTTTAAGATTTCGGACGTAGTATGCATTTTACGACAAAAGTGTTTAAATCAAGTTTATAGGAAATTAAATGATCTACAGCTTTTATTTTGACCATTTTTCTCTACAGAGCCTAGTTTAGCGTGAATAAGTGATTTTCCGTATTATTAAGCCAAACTAAGGTTGGTTTTCATTTCGCATCATTCACTCATGATTAAAATAAGGTTATGTTTTTTTAGGTTAGTTTTTTGTTTATTTCTAATGTTAGGTTATATTGTTCATTTTTTGCATTGGCAAGATAAAGTTGTGTGAGCGTTTCACACCAGATTTTTTGTAGTGCAAGCTATAGTAGGCCTATGAAGTTAGGTTTTCAAAACTCCCTTCTCTGGAAATTTAAAAAGAACCTTAAAAATTGTGTTTAAATAATATCTTAATAAATAACAGCCTTAAGATAACTTGATATTTACATAATTTATAAAAAGGGGATATCGAAAATTCTGAATGTGCAGTAGTGGCTTTATAATTTAAATACCTTTTTCTCTTGAAACCATTCAATTAGAAACCAAATTATACAAACCTAATTCGGATGATATTTACTTTGTTTTTATAGTTCATAGAGTTGTTAATTTAATTCATAATTCTTATGAAAAAGAAAGTATTGTTCGGTTGCGTTTTCAGACATAAGTCAAGCCTTTGATAAGGTGAGGCACATTTCTTTATTATTTAATAGTAAAACCCTTTTACCAAATTCTGTCTACTTTTTATAGAAGTCGTATTTAGAACGTAAATGTTTTCCTTTGTCGATGACACGACCGTTCTTGCTATCCATGAAGACACAATAATTGCATCACAATTCCTACAAGAATTTCCTTTCATGTTTTAAGAAATGCTTAGTAAAGTGGAGAACGAAAGTTACCGAAAACAAATCAACATATAAATCAAACTTACATTACGGAAAAATGACTGGCCACCAGTAACGTTAAACAACATTGCACAACCACACAACACAGTAGTTAAATACTTTGGACTATATTTAGACCGTCACCTCACATGGAAACTTCACATAACAACAACAACAAAAACACCTTGAGCTGACAGTTTGTAAACTACACTGGTTAATTGGTAAATACTCACCTTTGCCAAACAAATCAAAAATTATTTTATATAAATCCCATTTAAAACCCATGTGGACATATGGACTTCAATTGTGGGGTACATCCAACACTTCAAACATAAACATATTCGACGATTTTCAAAATTCTTGTGGCGGACTCTGCAAATTCCGAGGTACATCAAAAACACCTATATCTATGCCGATCTTAATATTGACTCAGTGAAACAAACTATATCAAAATTCAGCCGTAAATATGAAGAAAGACTCAACCATCATTTAAACTTCCTGGCTCTGAATCTGCTAAAAAAACATTGATACCGGGTTTCCAAGACTGAAAAGATATGGTGTTTTCGATTTAGGTCGTAGGTTTTAATGAACATTGTTACAGTTATTACAATTTTTTTTCTAACTGATATACTTTAAAAATCATCATTTTATTTCTCAAATATTACTTATTACTAATTTAAATTTCATTAACAGATGAAATTGTAATCATGTTAATTAACATTTATTAAAATTACTAATTGTTCTATTTTAATGAGAACAAGAATTCTATTTTAATGTGGCAAACTTATAAAAAAAACTTTGTTTACTAAATACAAAGTTCCCTTGCAATAATAAAGTAGTAATCAGTAAACACTGTATTACAATTTTTTTCTTTTTAATACATAAATTCATATTTTTTTTATTAATAAAGTCTTCAACACGAAATACTCGCGAATTTGCAAAAGTTCTACAGCATACTTAAATTTTTTTTTGCCTGCATTAAATGCAGGAAATGAAGGGGTAATGCGATTAATGCAAATGTATCATTAATGTACAAAACAGTTGGACGTAAATAGAAAGAAAACCATTTTCTCTCAAACATTTTCTGTCCAGAGTTCAAACAGATATGACTAATATAAAGAAAATTGTACATTAGATTCAATAATCTTTAATTTTAAGTTTTAGAAGCAGCTACATTGTTTTTTCTTTTATGTCTGATTATTTTGAAAATTAATAGTTATGCAAGCAGCTGAAGAAGTGCAGAAGGACATTAATAAAAAACTTAATCTGTGCTGTGCCTGATAATCTGTTTGTTTCATGCCTTCTTGGAAATTATTCTTTCATTTTATCTCATTTACTTTTTAATTTTTTATATAGTATAATGTCGTATCACTAATAATATAAATATATCATTAGCGTGAAATTTTGTTACCGTATAGATGTGCTTCATAAATTCTAAACTTCAATCGGGGAAAATCCGAACCTTTTAGGTCAGGAATTTTAGTTGAGTTCTTTACCAAGACCCACTGAAAAGTCACTATTATTGTTGTCATGTACTTTGTATGCTAATTTTCAAGTTTTCAAGTTAGAGTTAAGTTAATGTAGCTTTGTACCAACATTGTAAAATAGAAATAAATTTTGGGTCCAAATTGAAAGCGGTAGAAGTTAGTCAAAATAGTCAAAATACTCGCAGAAATAAGTTTTATGTTCACATTTTGCCTGCCATGTTATTTTTATGTTACAGTTAGGATAATCAATAACATGATTTACATATTTTCAACAAAATTTCGCGCCATTTAAAAATTTCTTTTTTAGTTTTTGGTGGAATTGTTAGATTTATACATTTTTTATCGACTTGTTTAAATTTTAGAAATTTTGTTAAATATTAACAAAACCCACTTATAAAGTTTGAATACGGTAAAATTTAAATGAACTCAATGTAAAAAATATATATAATTCAGTTTTTATAAACAATACACTATTACCGGAAGCAGACTCCGCTAAATACCTTGTAATACATATTGACAAACGCCTGAATCGGAAATACCTACACAGTACAAAACGAACACAACTAATTACAAAGTTTAAACAGTTTCATTGGGTAGTAAGTGAATGATCAACACTCAATTTAAGCAATCAACTTCTAAATACAAAACGATTCTCAAAGGAATTTGAACGTATGAGATTAAACTATTGGGGCTTGGCAAGTCATTCGAACATAATCATCTTGCAATGGTTTTGATAAAAATTACTTAGAAAAATCACAAGATCACCTTGGTACATAACAATTAAAAAAATATTACACAGAGATTTAAACATTTGTACTATTTACCAAGGAAATTACTTCCCATACACAATACCAAAAACCACTTAAATCATATACGGAATATCTGGCATCTCTCTTTTAAACAATTTAAACTACACTCAGCAGCTAAAAGGAAGACACCATCTACTAATTCTTAAATGGCAAGACAAGACATAACTTAAAAATCTACGGAGTTCATCTGTGGTGGGGGGGTTTCTTCACTCAAGCCATAATTTAAAACATTTCATCTTCTTGTTATTCTACAATGCAATAGATTGTAGATTTTATTGTAACTAAAGGAAATTTGATGACAATCAGTATTTTTATATTTTTGTTCACATTGTTCAATTTGACTAGAATCAATAACTGCTCTCTTTGACCAATTTTTGCATAAAACTCCCTGCTAATGATTAATAAAAGACGATCGTGTGGTAATATATTTTTATAAGTTCTTTATAAAAAGTCAGTCCATTAACCGGCCTGGGAATCCCATTCAAGGATTTCCTTACGTATTAGTGGATACAAAGTCACTTTACCTTCATCCTTAAAATTGATAACTCGTAAGCTTTATAAAAAGCAACCAAATCAAACACAGTTTCTAAAACTGTAGTATGGGTAGTGACAGAGATAGAAACCAATCCTATCACACATGCAATTGAATTCGTTGGTGTTGACAGCCCTGGCTTATTGTGCTATAGATCGTTTTCTCATTTTTACCACGGAACATGTCCTTTATCTGTCATGCCCAAGCGTCCTTTACCAGTGTTTTAATGTTTAATATGTACAATTTTTTTAATAATGTAAAAACTGCTTATATAAAAGAATTTAATTTTTTTTAAACCGTTATGTATATTGAAAAGCTGTCAAATTTCAATATTATTAAAACTGCGCTATTCACATTCGTTTGAAAAATATATGTCTCACAAATTATTGGAATAAAAGAAATAAGAAAAATCTCTTTCATGAGACGAAGCGTCTCATGGCTAGTGGAATTTTTAAAAAGGCTTACCTTTGACTTATACCAAAAACTATTAGTGATATCTGTATCTGCTCTTCAAGAGGAATCGAATGACTTTATTTTTGTTTCCAAATTTCGACTTAGATTTCTTGTCTCCTGTTTTTAACTACTTCCGGTTGAAACCAAAACTTCAAACCTAATGATTTCTGTATCTACTCTTTAAAAGGAATCGAATGACATTATTTTTCTAAATATTTTAAATTCCTATTTTGATTTCTTGACTTCCGGTTTTTAACCAATTCCGGTCAATCCTGAAACTTCAAATCAAATTATTTCTGTATCTACTCGTTAAGAGTAATCGAATAACACTATTTTTGATGTTGACTAACTTTTTTTAAATTCTGAGTTTGATTTCTTAACTTCCGGTTTCGGGCTACTACCGGTCGATACCAGATGTTCAAACCCAATCCAGGCTAACTAACGTTTTGTATAGATTACGAATCCGAAAACCGTTTGTTGCTATCTCTTGTAGTTTCTGACTTTTATTTCTTTATCTACTATTTAAGAGGAATAATACGACGATATTTTTGTTTCATATTCCGACTTTGATTTCTTTACTTCCAGTTTTGGGTCTCTTTCAGTCAAAGCGGAACTTCAAACCCAATTTAGGCTCAGAAACGTTTTGTGCAGATTACCCATTCGAAAACCGTTTGTTGCTATTTCTTGTAATGTCTGATAAATTGGGTGTGACGGAAAAAACAAAATGATAGATGACAATTTCCAAAATTGCACCCAAAATGTTACAGGCTATTAGTTGTGCCCTACTTTTATATTAATAATGTTTTTATTAATATTTATAAGATGCTATTTTATGATATGACTTTTTGATTCTAGTAGATTGATCAAATACAGTAAACGTAAAGTATACTAATTTATTTTGATCTTCTTGTTTCATGAAATTCAGAAGCTAAAGAAATCATTTTTGGAAGGAAATACATGATTTTACGTTTAAAATAAAGAACTACTACCTTCTAAATCGTAAACTAAAATTTGAGGTTTCTTTCGGTTTTAAGTGGATGCATATTTATTTTGCTATGTTATACCTTTTAAGTAAAACCTACCCTCTAAAACTGAAACAAGAATTTTAGAATTCTTGTTTACCATCACCCGAGGGTTTTTGAAATTTCTGAAGAGGCTAACAACGTTCAGTTAAAATTCTTTCTACCAGTTAATTTAGAAAAACAGTTTTCTGCAAAAAACCGTAGTACAATCAGTTTCCAAAACTGTAGCTTTAATATTTATTTTATGGTCAAAGAAAAGTAAATCAGATGATAGTAAATACTGTCAATTTTTCTGTAGGACTTATTTTTGGTAGAAATTTGCGACTTTCTGATCAGTGCTGTATAGCCTAGTCTTTTCATCGCAAGTTTTATACAGCTGACTATATAAAACTGTTACTTGTATTTTTTTTAATATCTATTTTTTTAAGCTACGTTGTTTAAATTTAATTTTGTGATATGTATATTTTTTTTAAATGGATAAATCACCAAACTCTGTCAAAAATGAATATTATAATAGTTCCGATAAAACGATTGTAAAGGAATATACGGTCATGTAGTACTATAGTAATTTCATCGAAGAATACCTCCGTATACAAGCTCCAATATTGTACTTTAGATCTCTTCTATAACACTTAGTAAGAATTATTCTATGTCCATTTTAATATCCCAACATCTGTTCTGTTGTTAAGAACTGCATGGGTAATTTAACATTTAGAAAGTTTAATAGATAAAACGTTTTCTGACCCCAGACAGGAATCAAATCCGTTACCTTCCTCATAGTATTCTAGCACGCTAGAGACGGCCAGTTGCTTATTTGTTACATCTCAAATACATAGTACATTTAGTATCATTTTAAAACGTTGCGCTGTCGACGAGGACTAAATCCATAGAAATAACACAGAGATAGCTCGTACTTCAATATGGTACCGTATAAATGCGTTATAATCCTTAAGTATCTTCTCTTTTAAAGCGAATTTGTCTGTTACTTACACATAACTTAACTTTGCATTAATAATTTGAATTAATAACTTTGAAGTTAAACATCAACCTGAAGACAGACTCTCACGCTGAGAATCGCTTTACTTCCGTTTGTATTTTCCCTACTTTTCTATTCCTTGTGTCCTAAATATCTTGTAATATGAAAAAAATTATTTACGCTAATTAATAGTTACACGTGCAAAAATTATATTTGTATTGGAGCTTTACTACATTATGTCTAAAAACAACTACACAAAACGATGCGCTACAATTTTTAAAAACAAAAATATTTTGAACTAAACAACTTCATGAACGCAGTAATCTGTATGCAGGAAAGAATTTGAAGCAACCAAAAATTTAAGAATTTGTATGACCATCTTGGGGCAGACCACTGAGAGGACTACTGTGATATCAGTAAACTCTAAAAAATAATTCAAGTGATGTAAAAAAGTACTGCATTTATAATAACTAATATAGTTTTAGTTTAAAAGTTAAACATACGTGTACAAGCAATAACCTTACGAAATTTTTCCGAACGTCAAACAACTACCCGGAATTCATTAAAAACTACGAACTACAGGTACCACGTATTAAATGTTTTTTTGATATTTGTTTTTTGGAGAATAATTATTACTCTCCACGCCAGTACAGTACAGCAGGTTAGGTTGATGAAATTCAGGGCGTTTCAAAATTAATATCAGGTTTAAAGTTGTATAATATTTGTTAAGTTTTATTTACAATGATAAATTATAATGTAGCCTACATGAAATGAAAGAACATCTCAAACACTGTTTCAGTTGTTTATTGCTGGAAAAAGTTTTAATTTTATTTTCTTATTGAGTGATAATGCCTACATTAGCTTTGGTTTTTGCATAGATATTGATATGAGGTGATTAACAAAGGAAAAAATTGTTTCTTCTGACCGTGAATCACATACCACGTATGCAGTCGATAGAGTATTCATCCTATACTTTAATAAGTAATCCTAAAGTAATAGATCTAATAGATGCTTCAATCCTGTGTCTCAAGTAGGGTAGGTCAGCAAGTAGCGGTTGCACATACATTACATCCTTCGTAAACTCCCAAAAAAAACAACCCTACAGGGTCAGATCGGGCAAACAAGTCCTGTCACTCGGTCTCCTGCGACTAATCCAACAGTCGGGAAGAATTTCATTCAACCACATTAAGTAAAACGTTGTGCCAGCTAGGAGTCACCGCATTTTGTCGTTAAATAAAGTTCCGTTGTAAGTATTGCAGTTGAGGAAAAAGCCATATTTGTAGCAAATCAAGATAGTTTATTCCAGACACATTTGCTTCTACAAAAAAATGTCAGCCTGTAAACTTGTCGCCGGAATAATGCACCGAACATCTTCAGTTTTGGAAGATGTTTCTGCCACACTGCAGTATCTCGTGAGGATTTTATAACCTCAACATACTCTCATTATGGGTGTTTACTTCAATTCAAGTGAATTGTTGATTCATTACTGAATATGACAAGATAAATAAAGTCTTTGTCATTAGGGTGCATCTTTTCATTTAAAAACTTGGTATGAAAACCTCAATCTGTAAGCTTCAGGCCTTTTAATAGCTGTAAACTTTATTGATACAGTTACTTTTTCTAAAACGAATTTTACTTACTTCTTAAGACTAAAAATATTATCTACTCAACTTATTTATACCGTTCTTCCCAACAAATCTGACGTATAGGGAAATTAACATTGGACAATGTACTTTTTCTTCTTCTTTTTTTCAACGTCCGACTGTTTTGCAAATTGCTGCTAATGAAGGCGGTGAAGGATGAAATGAATTTTTTGTAACGTATGAAAAAATGCCATGCCCGAGTGGGATTCAAACCCAAGACCGCGTGATGAGAGGCGAGCACGTTACCAACATCGCCAATGCGGCCGGCGATGTACTGTCATTAATCTTATTAAAGGGGTGTAATCTAACTTTTATTACTCCAGTCGTTAGGAAACAGAATAAAAATGAATCTATACAAAATTTTAATAGCTAATAATTTAATTATTAATAAATAAACACAAAAATGTTATTCAAATTTTGACATAGACCGGTACTTACATAAGAAAAAAATCCATTGTTGTCTGAACGTTAGCCGAAGGTCTAAAGTGTTCAATCTACTTTCATTTTTGATATTACAGTACGAGAGGCCGTGAGATCGAATCCCACACAAACTATTTAAAACTTTTATTTATTTTTACTAAAACATTTTATTAAAATTATTAAATAATTTGTTAACTTCATACTTATTTTAATAAATTTATTAATTAAATTAAATTTTGGAAAAAAAACTTTATTAGTCAGTTATATTCTGTTGAATTAAAAATTATAATTATAATTTCAAATGTTTTTCATTATTTAATTAATAATAAACAATTATCAATTAACAAAAAATAAACAAAAGTTTTAATATATATAGGACTTGAACTCACGTCCTCTCGTACGGTAATAGCAAAAATAAAAATAAACTGACGCCTTTTTGCGCTCGGCTAACGTTCAGACAATAATAAGCACGATTTTTTTCTTATGTAACTGCCGTGCTATATAAAAATTGAATAACACTTTTGCTTTTATTAATTAATAATTAAATTGTTAGCTATTAAAATCTTTTTTAGACTCATTTTTATTCTGTTTCCAAACGACTGGAGTAATAAATGTAAGATTACACCCTTGTAATTAGATTAATGTTGACAGTACATTGTGCAATGTTAATTTTCCTATACGTCAGATTTGTTAGGAAGCACGGTATAGGCTATAAACATATTGTATCTACTCAACTTCCACACTTTTTTATGTATTTAGAACAATACAGCCAAACATCCGAATAAGCAATGTGAGTTAAAAGACTATATTTTATAAATTTTATAAATAAAAAATTTACTTGATAACTGAAACTTCTGAAAATGTTCAAGGACACAAAAATAATTCTTTACGGTAGATTAAAACTACTATCGTTTTGAACACATTGGGTGCACTATTTGAAATTGTACGTTGTCTATGTGGCATGTAATTTCTTTGTAGGAAATCATGAGAAAACTATGGGTTAAACAACTTTTTGGGAAGTCTATTTATTGATGAAAAAATTTGATCGCAAATAATAAAACAATTCATTTTAAAAATGCAACTAAGTTGTAAAATAAAAATGTATTAAAGATATGTTTTGTGTTTAGATGTAACATATTTGTTAAAGGTAATGTGCACCGAGTGAATTAGGTTATTAGTGTACCAAAGTAAAGTATTAGCCTAATTTGTGGAACAATTCAAGACACGAACCCATGCTGCATAGAGAAGAAATTTTTAAATTGTGACAATAATACTGTTTTTAGTTTAAAATACCTATGTAGGCAATTCTATAAGCACATCATCTGCCGTGTCATAGCGTATAGAAGAGATCTCTTCTATACGCTATGGCCGTGTCTTGACAAACGTTTTTTTTGTCCTGTGGTGCAAATCACATAATAATAATAATAATAATAATAATAATAATAATTTATGTGGTATAAAAATCTTAATTGAAAATGAAAACCACAATATTGTATTGGTTTCTTATTTCTTTATTTACGTGAAACGAAGGGTTAATAATGTAAATTTCTTTAGTCCTACCCGACCTCATCTCATATTTGACAGTATCTGGATCAGCAAAAAGTTCTAATTTAAAGCCTTTCAAAGATATTACGTTAACAAATAATCAAAATTCCAGTCTACGTAAATAAGAGTAACTCTTATTAATTTATTTCTTGTTTCTAAAATTATTAATTGGCTTAAATTTAATCAAGGAAACTGAATCTATTATTATTTAAGTACGTAGTCAATGGATTACTTCATCTAAGATTTATTTAATCATGCGTCAGTTTAAATGTCAGTACACCATAAAAGAAACATTAAATTTTACTTCCTCTGTAGCGTAGTAACTAAATGTTACAATACAGTGGCAGTTCCAGAGTTCGATTTTTAGATTAAGATCTGAAACTTATAACAGGTTAAAAGTAAAATTCAAATAGAAGATTCATAGTAGTCGCTAGTAATCATTCTGGTAATACATCTTGAAATAAAAGAATAATCACTTGTAACAGAGTTGTTTTAAGTGTATGAGTTAACAGTGTTTTCAGTTATTTAAATAAGATCGATCACGGAAATAAGATTTAAATTTGTTCATGGAAAGAAAAAATTTAAACCGGAATACCATCAAATGAATAGTATAATCAATTCGTAAAACTCTATTAGCTAGAATTGTGTACATAGAACAAAAACTTAATTAGGTTCAATTAATAAAATGTTTATCTGATAATAATAATAATAATAATAATAATAATAATAATAATAATAATAATAATAATAATAATAATAATAATAACAATAATGATGTTAATGTAAAACAACCAACGTTATACCCAAATACTTAGAAGACACATCGAATAAAAATATATTTTTTAATTTTACTCATAGTAATCATAAAAGTAGTAATTATAATGAAATTAGTTACTAATGGTTTCTTATCGATTAAATGAAATTAAAAAGCTTATACTGTATCATCTCACTAAACTGTTATTTGGAACTAAATTGTTCATAATTGTTTTTAATTGACTTTTTGGATTAATAAGAGTTCAAACTTTTTGTATTAGTAGAAAAGAATGCAAGATAACAGAGATAACACGAAGAATTGAACTACTGTTTAATTTTCAATCAACAACCCTTTCGTTAAAAAAAATGAAGGTAATGTAAATATAAGAAAACTTTTAATGAACAAAACACAAGTTTCATTGAATAGAACTAATGGTGATCAAATGTTTTATAAATGTAACATTTTATGTTTTTACTTCAACTTAATCGAATTTATCTACAATCTTTATATGTTGTTCTATAAAAAACAGATTTTAGATGTTCTATTAATAAACAAGTATAAAATTTTTGTAATAATTATTGTTATCCAAACGTAAAAACAATACAGTATAGGATATTTATCGAGCTTATGCAGTACGGCCTAACAAACCGCGTGTACGTAAATGAAAGAGGCAGGTTCACATAATGGACACGAACGAGAACAAAAGTACCTTAAAACGTAAACAAAAGTATGCCTCAAGCATCTTTATATTCTTGAATCACATTATACACTGAACGAAAGCTTACTCCAGTGAAGTAAGCAGTTTTATTTACAATGTTCGATAATGGCCGCGTTATTAGAATGTATCTCGGTTTTGTTCAAATTCACAATCATTTGTTTCTCCGACCTACTGAACGGTTTTTTATAGATTCGTTTTTTGGGTGGTGTAAGATTTTGTCCACTTTCCCCTGCGGAGTCGGTAGTAGACTATGTGTCAGTAATTAAGGTATCACACGAACAGTTGGTAATGAAAGTGCTATATACCTAGCTCGTAGAACTAGAAAATTATTTAAATTGTGTTAAAACAATAAATTAAACCTAATGTCAAACGTTTTAAGATATAGGTACTTAAAAATATTTAAAATTAACAACTTTAAAATACCGAATAACAAATAATCGGAGCGTGTGCGTACATCGTGCATCAGTTGTGTAACCATTGAACAAACAGCAGTTGAACTGGTGTCACTGTGAACAGTCAAGGTTACAGCCGATATAATTAAGCAGAATTCCTGGAATAGACACCCACACAAACTAAATTTTTACATAGGCTACTGCACAAGCTCGGCGAATACAGTGTAAAAGAAAGTCCTTTAAACTTATACTTATAATTTGTATACGCCAATTCAATTATCTGGCTCTTCCTTTTAATAATCATTCAAAAAATTCGGCTCAGTTATTTACCCTAAGTTATTTAACCTGTTTAACTATATGAAAGTTACCTATACATTAACGCTTAAATAATTCCTGAATGTTAAACCCAATACCGTATAGTTTGTAAAGAAAAATTAGTTAGTTTGTATTCTATAATTAAAATTTAATTATAGAATATATTAATTTAATATATAGCACACTGTATAGTAGGGGCCTATTTGAAAAAATTAAATCGGGAAAAATTAAAATACAATATTATACAAGTAATACCCAAGTAATAAAATACTATACTAGTATTTGCAGTTAACCGAGCGCAACTTCAAAACGTTAAACATAAATTTAATGAATTTCAGATGGAGGAAGTTCAATACCCTATGACTGAAATTATTCCTTACACTGCAAAATATACATAAAAAGATATAAGTAGATTAAGATATAAGTTGATTATTTTTATTTTTATGAAGTTCTAATTTAGATTAACGCGATATTTCTCAAATTTCAATTTGATGTCAAAATTATAGTTTAAAAATACCGATAAATAGCAGATAATTGATGCAGTCTTAATTTTAGAATTTATAAATTAAATTAAATTAATTAACCTGAGTGAATGTAAAGATGTCAGGCCTAAGGTTCACTGAAACCTTTGATTATAGTCAAACTGCAGCAAGATTTAGAGTATGCTCATATCAAAACTCTCCTTAGTACGTCTCTAGTCACACAACTCCATGAAGCTTCGAACATCTTTACTTAAGTGAAACAATTCATTAAATATTTGTTTGATCGATGGATTTTATATTGTAGTGATTTAAAACTCCCTTTCATTTAGGCTCAAAGGGACCACTGTGTTGCCGCAATTCTAACCACCACCCCTAAACTTTCGATTTCATCTGCCAGATATGTTAACGGTTCGAATCAAAATTATAGAACAACAAAGACTCACTAATCCGTTTATTGAACTTAAAGAGCCAATTCAAATCGAAGATCCTATTTACAGTAAAAGATCCTGCTAATGAGTGGTATTCTTCTCAAAATCTTAAATTTATGTATTAAAATATTTACTGGTTGTACACATAAGCACAAAGTTGCAAATTTAAATAAACTAAGTGAAAGAAAAGAAAATACAGTGAATTTTTTAGTTTTTCCACTTGTTACGTAATTTAACTGCTTATTAAAATCGTTTTAGACAATTATAATTCCATCAGATCATACAACCCTGATCATAATTACGTAATTAAATATTTTCATTGAAAGAGGCGTTTAGGAAAATAAGATTTGTTTTTAAAATGTTTAACAAAGACAAAGAATTGAAATCTGTGTTTTCCAAGTGCCTCATTAACGTTCTATAACAAACTGAAACAAAACCAATGTTGAATGCTGTACAAGTGCTGCAAATACAAAAATTCACGAAAAATGGTCCTTGGTAAAGTAATTATTAAAATATCACTATATAGAGATTTATAATTTTCAGTTCAGTTGTTTTACAATTTTTAGTTTTAATGGGTTGATTGAGGTTCATCTTTTACTAGAAGAAATAAAGGCATTTTACGAATTGAATTTAGATTCTTCTCTCTTAACTTCTTAGTTGTTCTCAAATGTGCTTTGTGCTTAGAGAAAGTGGTTTTAGCCGTGACGACTGGCTCCAGAGCCTCTTGGTGTAAAATTGATTATGTTCTTTGATGATCATTAATAGAATGACGCCGAAGGCATTGAGGTGAGATGTAAAGCAAGATATTTCTCCTATCTCAGTCTACCGTGTAGTTACTTTGAATAGAGATCCTGTAGTTCAATCATTTACAGCGGAGTTACTGTTCAGCTTAAAACACAAAATATTTATTTGTTAATAACAACTTCTATTCTGAAAGTTGTTATTTTTCCATTGTGTATTTTTGTTATTAATGTGTGCAATGAACAAAAATAATTATTTTGTGGGATTTTTCTGAAAAGATTCCTGCCGTTAGGCATTCAAACTGATTTACTGTTTTGCTGTATACAACTGAAATAAAATTGTTACTAATTTTAAATGTATCCAATAAAACAAACTCTGATTAAGTTTTATAACTAACTCATTTATTTTCGATATAGGATATTGCGGTGGTACTTTTAAATGTTCATCAGCAAACCAACATTGAACTAGTATGTAATCTCTTTTCAGCAGCTTTACTCTGGAAAATCACAAACAATTCACATAAAATATTATATTTCACTTGTCAAAGATTTAATTTTAAATTATTTTAGTTTAGCTTAGAAAAATCATTTAGAGAAACAAAACATTTATAATTAATTTACTGAATAACACTGGTTAATGAGAAGGGTAAAACGAAGGCATACAACACTCAATTGGCATTTGCATTTCTTTGTGAACATCAAACTCTCCAACATAACTAAATGTTTGTTTTCTAGTTATTATTTATTTTCATAGTGATATTTCTGGGAAAATTCGCGGGAAGGCTCAGCTCTTATTTAAAAACCAGTCTTTTAACTACAGATATTGGGTGTAGTTAAGAGCGAAAGTTTACAAAAAAAAATAAAATAAATAAATAACATTATGTTACACAACCACTTAAACATTTCTAAACATAATACAACATTTTATGCACAACTGACATGCTAACTTTATGAAATGAAAGAGGTATAAAAAAAGAAAGGAATGATATAAAAAGGATAATATAAAATAGTTTTTGTGGCTTTGAAAAGGAACACAGTGACAGTGGTCCAGGAAATCTAAATTTTTTTAATACTAGTATTTGTTAGGCAAAGGCTTAGACTAGGGCAGTATTCTGTAAAGAAACCTCAATAGAGTTGGTCCACGCCATGTTGAGTCCTGCAAAATTGTTGATCATGTTAAAGTATAATTGTTAAGTATTCAGCGTCAAAATCGGCCTGAAAGCGAGTGAAATGAGTACTGTTTGAAGATTAATGAGAAAGTTAATACAGTTTGTCACCCGTTTATTGTTAATTGCATTTGTTCTCCAATTCCTAATATTCTCTTCTTTCTATACCCCCCGGTAATATATAATGTATTTTTGTGTAGTATTTTTATTGACCAACCAGTGGATATGGAACTTCAACCCCCACCACCCAATCACTCGGCCCACTATCCTACTTTGTTGTAAAATTTATCGTGGGGTGGAAGACACACCAACCCTCAACCCTGAAGCCGATTATTGATTGAGACTCTACAGTCGGAGCCAGAGGATGAAGGGTGAAATAGTCGTGTTATGTGTGTTGTCTGTAGGAAAGGGCTGTAACTGCGGGGGTGTTTACTGCAACTGAAATATAAAATTGAAAAAAAGAAATACATTACAGGAATTTATGGCTAAGAATGTATTCTGTTCAAAAAGTTTATTCATATTTTGGGGCTTTTTACTTCACTGATTCATTTACTAAGACGTTTTAAATGTTCTTATAATTTTAGTAATATTATTAAACGTGTTAAACAATTTACAGAAAAAATAAGAATTTATAATTTTTACTGATTTCTTAGAAATTAAAAATTGTGCAAGTAAATGAAGAGAATTTTGGTTTTCGTTTAAAAACAAACTCAATCGCAAACTGATTCAACCAGAAGTGTTTATGATAATGTACGTTGTAATGCCCTGCTTTTTTCTTGACTGAGGGAATCATTCACAGGCAAACCGTCGTCCGTGTTTCATGTTAGGTCCCTTTCCAGCATATTCTTAATCTCCTCTCTAAATCTTGTAGGAGGTGTGGTTGTCACATGTTCTTTAGTATAACGTATCTTTACGTTCACGTGTCTTTAGATTTATGTGATTTCGTTCAAATTTTTAATGAAAAAAGAGAGAATTAACTTCAAAATTATATTCGTGTCAATAATATGATTGTTCAACATAGGCTACTTTGAAATTATATTTCCCATACAAAATCAAAGTTAATAAACGTTTATACTATATGACTCACAAGTTTTATATTTTAATCATTTGCGTCGAATACATACATCTGTGCTTGCATAATTAGAATTAGACTTTTAATTTGTAATTTAGGATATTTTACCGGCCTGTGGTGTTGTGGTAAGCGCAAGTGGGTACTACACTGAGGTCCTGAGTTCAACTCCGGGTTAGGTCTGGAATTTTTTCATCTGTATATCACCTCATAAGATAAAAACACATATGCACAAGCCAAGACTTACTTAAAAAACGAAAAAAGAAGTTAATCTAATAATATTCTGAGAATTTTCCTGAATTTTTGGAAAAAAATTCGAACTTGTTATGCCATTCTTCAGTATCTAAAATTACAAGTGTTTTTTTTTTCTTAATAGATAGAAGATTTTAGAATAATTCTGGAATAGGCTATCCTAAAATGTTGTCTTTACATCTAACCAAAGCAATGTTTTTGAAATTTACAAGTAACAAGCTTCTTTAAAACTTCTTCTTATGGGACCTTAAAGCTTCTTTTTATGAGACCTTCGGATCAGCCCAACCAGTCAGCTGATAGAAAGTTGCTGCTTTTTGTTACGTAACTCCCGTTTGTCGAGTATTTTTTTATGGTAACCAGCTGACAACTACACATAAACAAACTCTTCTGTTGGTTCTTGTTTGAGTTCAAGTTTACTCTAAACCAAAAATACTGCAAGAGCAGCGATTGAATTGAGAGGTTGTCAATGGCATACCAATAAATAAAAACTGGAAAAGTACGTACTACGTAATTGTATACTGAAATAATTTTTGCACAGTGCATAAATGAACTTTAACTTTCCTTAATTAACTTAATAATAATGAATTATTAGTATAGGTAACTATTTGTGTTGAAATATTGGGTATATACACATATTTATAAGAAAACATACTTTAAAAATGTTCTTTATAATTCGTAAATTGTGTAAGGAGACCCCTTGGCTGTTGCTGAGTCTGTTATCGGGGGCTGCCCTTGGTTATGGGGACACTTGCCAACTCTGTTGAGGGTGCTGAGGAAATAAAATCCTCAGGGTGGAAAAAAATCAGTGAAAATGGTCAACGGTCCCAAAGGCGGATATGGAAGATATTTCTATCGGCAGAGAGGGTGGAAGAGCCTAGGGCATCTCGAAGTTCTGTCCTGCAGGCTCATATGCAGTGAAGTGGCAGTCTCAATAATAAGCTTAATCTGCACAGCGCTCGTAACGCGATCAGAGAATTTTCTCAACTACTAGCAAACCTCATGATGCCTCGAATGATGGACCGAGATTACGGATAACATAATAAACCGGGGGAAAGAGAGAATGAGGACGCCCGAGAAAGAGACAGGCAGATTTGAAAGGTTTGGAACAGCCAGAGATGCCTAATCCTTGAAAGGTAGACAAAGAAGAATATAAGGAGACAGGAGCTTGTACCTCTATTTTAAAGATAAAAATTAAATACCAATTAATTCTAAATTAGTTACTGTAAAGAAATTAACAGTAAATTTACGAAGAATTAGTAATTTGGAAAGTTAGATTTGTAATATTTAGAATGAATTGAACGTATTCTTGTAACAAAACAATTCTCAATAGAAAAGTGGCTCTTTTTAATAAAGATATTTATTTAGTAGCTACACATTCTTTGTAAGATTTAGTTAACAAAACAATTTTTAAGTAATGAAATTTGTCGGAAACATCAGTTTAATTTAAGGAGTGATATCTGTTCATTTCTTATTATAATTCTTTATTTTATTTTTATGAACGTGTCCTTGATTTGGTTTAATTTAAGATAATATAATTCGTTTAGTAGCTTGAATTTTATGAGAAGGGGTGCAAGGATTGTATAATGAATTCATAGCTAGAAATAATTCTGATTTTTTTTTATTCCTCTCTCTCTCATAACCTTATATTAACTTAATAGATGACTGTAATACACGGCATGATATTCTAAACAAAACTCCAACCAAATAACATATATCACATCTGGTTATGATACTTTGTTAATTTTACTAAAATATAGAGTTTACTTAAACCAAAATTATGTAAATTACGACCTGTTTACGGTCTAATATAAATTAATCAGTAATTGTCGTAAAAGAAATACTTTATTTTGGCGTTTTAAGGAATATTTTGTAATAATAATTATTTTGGTCGCATTGTTGATGCAACTTGAAATTAATAAACGTAAAAAATCGTCTGGAATATTTAACTTAATTCATAATGTATTTACCTAAATTCAGCATACGAAATATTTATTGCTAATTAAAGTATTCCTTTTTTAGGACAATTATTTCTTAGAACAAAAATAAATTCATTAACTAAAAGCAAGTACTTTTATAGCAAGCTCAATACATGCTAGTGGGATTTGGAAAAGCACTTTACTTGAGTTGCACATGTCAAAACGGCAGACGTATATAGATTGCTAAAATTTGAAGTCAATTGTCTCTTCAGGACATCGGAACATTTTATTCTCAATACGTCACACAAAAAATAATTTAATGGTTAGAGAATTATGATTGTACTTTCTGGACATTGAATTTAATTCTGATGTAATTTTTAATAGTAGATATTTTACATCTTAATGCTACAATAATTATAATTTTGGTTAATTTGTTCCAACAAAATGTAATATTATTTTACAATTCCCAATTGCACATACACATTTTTAGAAAAAATTAAAATTGCTTAAATTTTAAAGTGTACATACTAAACCAATACTCAGTATCTTGTTTTTAACTATGTATAATTTTTTGGGACTTAACGTAAGTAACATAGGTTAATTTGAAAATGGCGACCATGATAATGCCCATAATATTGGTGAGTAGAACCAATAATCAGGTTTTTTGAGAAGATAAGAAACCATCTAGACTAATTTCACAAATGATGTAAGAGATGGAGAGTAGCAATTAATGAAAATAAGTCTACACTCGCAATATTTAAATTAAAGAAACCAACAACGTGTCCCATGGTCACCTTGAACGGTGCATTAATACTGTATAAAGAAGTTAATATCAGAGCATATTATTTAGAATAAGGTATACTAATACATTCAAATTTAAGACTTACAAGAAGTCCTAGATGGACGTCGAAATTACAGAAATTACTTCGAATGTTCTGGCTCGTAGGTATCAAAAATCAATTTTCACTTGAAAATATTATCTTGCGTAAAGTACTGTAATGTCAGACCTGGCTGGTTTAAGTTATCCAAAGTTAGTTTAATTTATCCAACGTAGCAATACGACAATAGAACAGAGGTAATTTCAACCAAAATGGTTTGGAGTATTACTGGAACTGCATGGTATATGATTAATATACTGGCTGGTCGCATACAGGTGAACTATTCATGCGTACCTACTGAACATGTATCATTTAAAGAATATTTGCGAAAAATCTATTACATTTTTCACTCCAAACTTGCTTCGTTAAGCTCAGGCAGCATTAACATTTAATTTTTAAACGATGACTTTGAAGCTTTTTTGTACTGTTTTCTTATTTCATATTCAAATTTTATGAAATTGAAAACGTTAATGAGATAACAGGGTGCAGTAAGTAATATTTCTTTGAAATTTAGAAACCAGGTCCTGACTTTTTTAACGATACCAAATTGCTTAAAATCCGTTTTATATTATCTCATTTAAGCCCAAATTTTTTTTTTGGTTATTTTTCTTGATAACTTTGTTTGTTATATGTATTTAAAGTGACATGTCACATTTTTAATGATTTTTTTACGTTACTTTCCAATTTTCACTAAGTTTTCCGTGTGTCGACATATGTCGACAGTGAGCGTGAGTGAGTACACAATGTTTAGCCATCTTATGTAGACAAATGTCGACAGTGGGAATGAGAGGGTACACAATTTTCTTTGAATGGTAGGAATAAAATACATGTTTATGTTATCAACTCTTTATTTATTACGTTTCTTTATTTTATAGTACGTAATTAGCGACCATATATTAGGCCTACATGACATATTATGACGATAATAAGTTATAAATAAATGTTATAAATTGAATTTATGCCTACATAATTAATTACACCACAATTATTTACAGATTTTCTCTAATTATATAAATAAAAATTGATAAATACAGTCGTTTGCTGAAATACAACAAAGTAATAACATTAATTAGAATTATATTATTATTAGTATTACATCCATCAGTATCAAAATATCGTATTTTTGAAAGTGTGGCACATAAGTAATTACCAGATATATTCCATAAATAAAACAAACAAATGAAAACATGAAATAAAATACAAACAAAAATAAACCTAAAAGCAGCATTTACAATAATTATAAATAAACGTAAAGATAAATAATACGCACTAAAAAAGTAAACTTCTACTGAACGTTTACAAACTAACTCATAAAACACGTCATACTACCCAATCTAGTACAAATTGCCCATACTTTGAAGCCAAAACGAATAGGTTTCCCATGAATGTGCTGTTTGGCGCCATGCCTACCAAAAAAATGCACCATCGATTTATCGAAAGCAAGGTAAGCATCTCCAGGAAAAAATTTCAGCCATCGCTCATTCAGCATTGTCCACATATTTCGTATTTTTCCAAATCGATCATTATTGGTAAGATTGAGTTATCACAGAAGTGCATGTACCTCATAATTTCATCAAACCGATTCCGGGATATTGCTCTTGATACTGCACAATTATGTACATCTGACGAACACTCCCAGTAAATCCTACTGCGTGGCAAAATATTGTAGCCCGAAAAAACAAAATAGAAATATAGAGCCGTGAATCATTTCTTGATAATTTAATTTTTTTCTCTTTCCATCACCATACTGAATAATAGTGTCAATTATTTCCTCGTCATAAAAAAGTTAAACAATTCTGTAGGTGAATAATCTTGATTCAAAAAATCTGGTCGAGTGCATTCTACTTGAGACTTATCTTCAATATTTATCATGTTGTTTCCATTGTCTATTATTACATATATTTATTTGTTTGAATTTTTACTGGTATTTATCTTTACTATTTTTACTTCTGAAGGACATGACGATGTACTCGGATTCGGGAAATCTGCAATATCGCTCGGTATAGAACTTATTTCATCTTCAACCCCACTTCTGATGTTTACTAAACCCTCGTTTGATATTTTGTTGCATACTAATTCTGCGCCGGCACGTAGTTGGTTTCCGAAAAGATGGTTTATGTCCACTACTGGTTCATCTTCTTCATCACTGTCTCCATCACTCAGAACAGCATTTTATGGTGATTCAAAAAAACGGTAACATCAAGTAAATCATCATCTTCCTCCAATAAGCTAGCAATTTCTTCCACGGCCAATCTAAAACGAAGGATAAGCAAAGCGTGTTAGCTTCTTACCTATAGTCCTTCAGACCCACTGTCGACAAATGTAGACGTTAAAATTGGACTGGCCGTAAGTAACGAATTATCACCCAACTGAAGAAACTAACTTCATAGCACTAAAACGTGATATTTTAAGATACGTGAACAACAAAAATTATGTTAGTTATATGTTAAATAGGATCGATATGTATTCACCTAGAGCGGTGTGTCATGTTGAAAAATGCAGGTGGTTTTTCCAGTTTAGTTCACGAATACGTTATGGCGCGAAAAAGAACAACGGTGTAAGATTACAACGTAGTAGATACCAACCTTTAATACAAAACGATTTTCCCTCGAATTCCACCACTCATTAATAAAAAAATTAAAAATTAGTGCCAAGTCGACAAATGTCTACAGTGGGCACAAATGAGTTATAACATATAATTTATATTTGATAAACTAGTTATTTACTTCCATTTGAAAAGAAAATAATACGTATACAGTGGTTAATAAAATAATGAATCAGTCATTTTAGAAAGGGCACATGCCCAAAATTATGAATTTTTTATTATTGGTGTTAATAGCTAATTAGGGGTATTTCTAGGTATTCCTCTTTGAAAGGGTACACATACTTACTAAAGCCCATTAAACTTGTTTTTAAGTTGTTAGTACCAAAATTAAACTGGTTTTTGCCTCTCCTGAAAAATAAAGATATTTTGGCCAAAAGCCCTTTCTAAAATGACTGATTCTTGAAGTTCGGAAAACTTTTCCCGATGAAAATAAGAAGAGAAACGTTAAAAATAGCTCTTTGGTTATTGACTCTTTGGCTAGGGTCATTATAAACTACATTAAACAGGCTAACTATATTTATATCCGAATGCATCTTTTTACAACCCAAATTTTAAGCATTATTTCAATGTAGGTAGTCCTCTTATTTCCACCCAACTTTCAACTTTTGTTTTTTCTTAAAGCCCTTAATTTCATAACTGTTACCTGGTTTAGTTCAATAGCATGATTTTATTTCATTTAATCTAAATATCTTTGAAGACTACATTCACAAAACTAATAAAAAAGTTCTTTTAGAATTTAATAAAGAGAGACCTGAAATTTCTGTAAAATATGAATAAACTTGTTGCTTAAAAAGAACATTGCTGTGCCTAATGTTAATAAGGTAAAATTATATTTATTATTTAAAAATAGATAATAATAACAATTTCATAATCTTAAGTAATCTAGAAAACAAAACGTCGGAGACATTATCTTAATAAAATTTTAGCGGTGTTTTTAGCTGTTTATTAATTCATGCAATTTAAAAAAAGAAAGAAAAATTATTAGGATAAAAAAGTTCTCTGTTGAGATAGTGGAGATTTGCCAAGTTTCATTTATGCTACAATACGGCATTTTAACTCATATCTTGCCCAACGTTACAATAATTAAAGTCAATATCATAAAAAATAATGATAATTTGTAAATCGTAATGTTAAGTTGTTTATGCAAGGTAAAAAGAGTTTTGAGATTCTTACTTTGGTTAGATCTGCGTTAGTCTTAATGGAACATTAAAAAAATAAATAAATTTACAACGTGTTAGTTTTCAGCTAATGTTGGTTGTGTGACAATAACTGTAGAACAAAACTACCTAAGAGCTTCAGATTTTATTTAAAAATCAAACTCCGGCATTTGTCAGTAGTCAGTAGTTGCGTTACCAATTGTTCCAGCCAAAATGGTCCCGTTCTTAGCGGCCACGAAAACTAGATCTTTTAAGGTCTGCTTTGGAGATGGATTTAATTTATTTATATTAAGAGAAATCTACCTACAATAAGTTCTTTAATGAACAATAAATAGATTTGTTAAAACGAAACATTGACACGATAATGTAACTCCCAATGGAGGTACCTTTATAAAAATAAAAAAAAAAATAAAAATTGTTTATGTACTAATACAACGAAATTTTTTTGAAAATAATAGGTATTAATTTAATTTACTGATTAAATAAATCTGCTGGTTGTATCCGTTTTAGCCTTCGCATTGTACCACCATTGTCTTGTAAATTTACTAGCCAAATAATAATGGTGTGATGCAAGCCATTTTACAAACACTTAACTTTGTTTGGACATTTCGTTGTAAATGCGGTGGTTTGCCATGTACCATGGCGCCCTGCTAAATCTTGAAGGACTTTACACTAAAAACAATAAATCACTTGTATTCTTGATACTGGATACGCCCCGTAACTGAATTCCATAGATTCAGACCGGTTCGAGTACTGTTTTTTTTTTTAATAATAATTATAAAAAAAAACAATTATTGGTTTTAAGGCCTAACAATGGACCACTTTAAGAAATGTTGGGAGATCTTTTAGATCAATTTCTGGAGACTTAGGATTTTAGTACTCTTTTTAGCGCAGTAATTTTTAAGGCGTTGAGATCTTTGTTGTCGATTTCGTCCGAAAAAGCTCTTACTACAGATTTTTTGGTTTCGTTTATTTCGTTGAATCTGATGTTTGAGTTTCGTAAAATTTTTAATTTGTCGGTTTTTATCAATATATATCTGTTCCGTTATGTTCAGTTCTTTCATGTCTTGTTTAAACCATCTGGCGTTTTGTTTATATCTGTTAATATCCGATTAGTTTGTTTAGCAATTGCTTGGTTAGTCTGGTGTCTGGCATCCTGTGAAGATGTCCGTAGTAAGAAATTCATTTTTTGTGCATGATGTCAGTGATTGGTTCTATTTCTTTGTAGATTTCTTTGTTCGGTAAAAGCACGTGCATTCCATCTTTTTTGTGCTTTTGTTTATAATTTTGTTCGTACAATTTTTCGTTCCATCTTTTGTTTCGTTAATCCTGTTTTTACTTTGAAAAATGTTAAGGTTTCCCAACAATAAGCTGCCTCAGGTTTTACTACGGTTTTGTAGTGTCTAATTTTGGATTGCATGGATGCATTCTTTTTGTTGTAGGTATTCTTGGTTAATAGTTGGGCTTTTTCATTATATTTGTGCGATTGGCCCGGGAGGTCTTTTCGCAATTGGTATGGGTGATGACTTCTAGGTATTTAAATTCGGGGGCAATGTCAATGATTATTAATTTTTATTTTGTTTATGCAAAGTTCGTCGAGACCATGATTTTGGTCTCTACTGAGTACTGAGTACTGTTGTATTTACCAAAAGTTTGATTTTAAGTAATAATCTTGATTTCTGTCCAAGTAGGCAATATACTTATTTGAAATTTAAATTGAATTAAACAGTAATGTTTTGTGATTCTTGTAGCTCATCATTTTATCTAAGAGTTTCATAAAAATTAATAAATTTTTTTACGAATTTATTCAAGATTATAAGAGTTCTCTCGAATGTGATAAACTTAAATGACAATGTGACTGATCTCTCGTAAACTAAATTACGATAATTAGTAAATTAATTCTGTTAAAATAAAACGATATTGTTCCAGTAAAATATAAAATATGTTTTCTTATTTCCGGTGAATTTTAACATGTCAACGTTTTCAGACCTTTGCCGGCAGTCTACTTTTTTATTCAAATTGTTCTACACGTTCTATATTTCAGTCGTGACCTTCTGGCTGTAATTAAGTTTTATAAAGTGCTTATTATGATGATTTTATGCAGTACTTTTATTTGAAGTTGGTATTGATTAATAAGGTTGTTTACGAGGTGAATTTAGTCCGTATAATGTGATTTAGGTTATTGTTTCTGCTCTGTGGTTACGAAAGGAACACTTCATACGGTTATTAACTTTTTTTTTCTTTATAAATATTGTAGAATTTATTCGTTTTAGTTAAAGTACCTCAGAATTGTAATGGATAATGCAAATCGGTTGTGGAAATCAAATTATTTTTTATTCATCAAACACACTTAACTGACGACTTCTGTAAGTAATATGTACACAGCATATTTGCTGAACTACGGGCATCCAAATGAATTGGCCCAAAATTTATCAGTAAGACAGTTTCCAAAGCTTCGACGACTTTGAATATTGTGGACTAGAGATATTTTACTTCAGCAGCTTTAAAAAACCTATCAACTTCTTCAGTTCTTCTCAAAACCAAATTCTCTTTCATTCAACTAAATGTATATGTTTATGAATATGTGGAATTATTTAATAAAAACCTTTTTCTGTACCATGTCAAGTAGATAAGTGTGTAAAAGTAGAACTTTGCAGGTGTATAATATAAGATGAAGGACGAATATTTTCACAATGAGATCAACAAAAAGATGATACATGAACGATATTTTATCGTGTAAAAAATTACAAGTAGGCTATATTTTATAGGATTTAATGAACCAATTGGATTTTAACCAAAATTAAGTCAGTCGATATAATAATAGCACAACAGACTACATCGTTTACGTAGTGCAGGAGTCATAAACTTACCCATCCGTTAGCCGAGTTCGATTGATTGAATTAAAAGAGCAAACAACACGTAGTACTGTATTTACAAAAAAAGAAACTTACCAATAAATTTCCTGCATGCATGTAAAATGCTTAATTGGGTCATGTGGAAAAATAATCGAGGAAATGATAAAGGAAGAAATAAGCGTATTTACTGGAAACCATGGATTAAAATACGTTTAGTATTCAACCTACGTACTTAGTTTGACTACATAATGACAGAGTAATATATTATTCTATCTGTCCAATAGAGTAATATAATTTGTAACGAATATACCTATTAAAATTATAAAATCATAAAATAATACTTTTTGCGGGAAATTAAAGGTTCTACCTGGTTATATATAGTTGGTAACGAAGCTATACGCGCCGAGTTAAATGTTTAGTCACTGCGTGAAACGTTAAAAATATACGTACAGTCAAACTTCGATATAACGAAAACCTTGATTATACGAATGTTTTTACTGCACCGTGACATTTTAATTAAACTACATGTAAATTTACCTTGATTTAACGAATGAGTACCTTGATAATATAATGAAATAGTTTTATGCAATAAGTACGAATTGGCACGCTGTATTATGATTTCTCTGTGAGTTTTAAGGTAGATTCTTTTGATTTCCGTACCTCAATTGTACCTGTTTACAAGCACAATGCATTCTTAACTACATGCAAGAATCAAAGGTTATTTTTATTCAATTCCTTAATGGGGTACCCCGAATTTCTTACTTATATAAAATACAGTATTAAGCTACAAATAAGTTTCAGATCCTTTTAATTATAGCCAAGATCTATGTACGAGGTAAGTTCCAACTTTAAATCAATACATACTTTTTGTACTATTATTAACCGTAATTACGTAAAACATGATCTATAAAAAAATTAATTTACTTGTTAAGACGTATCTATTAAGAAAATTAACTGTATTTAATTCATCATACAACGTGAAAAAATTCGGTAATAAAAATTAGCTTGGAAATTCTTGTTACTTCGATATAAAGAATACCTCGATTTAACGAATTTTTTCCCAAGATTCTCGATTTCGTTATATCGAAGTTCGACTGTATAAGAGAAATTGGTCCAACTATTTACTTCGCATGCCAACACACATACTTCCTTTAAGAGCAAAGAAATATAAACCTAATGGGAAGCGAGGCTTAGGAAGACCTAAAAAGAGATGGATGCCGGAACAGGCCATTGAGCCTAATCCTTGACAGTTGATGATGATAAAATACTACTATACTATAATCAAAATATAAGTTTTGTTCTGTATTTTGTTTATGTATAAACTGTTGTTAAAAACGTAAAAAATATGAAGACAGTTATAAATTTATTTATTTGAATCAATGTTGGTGCGGGTATTGCTGCAGCATCAACACTAGTTCCTTTGTAGAAGATCTCTTGGTCAACGGCGTTTAGTATTCACCGCGGATTACCTGGTTGGTATATTATGTCACTTGTACTAAGCTGTACGTACGGATTTGTGTGTGTTTTAAATTTAATGTGGATAGAATTATAAAGATTTGTTGCTACATACTAGTAAAATGTAGTAAAAGTAAGAAACGTTTTAGAGTGTACTGTTGGTGACGTAGTAGGAACATTATAATATACATAATAATAATAATAATAATAATAATAATAATAATAATAATAATAATAATAATAATAATAATAATAATAATAATAATAATAATAATAATAATAATAATAATAATAATAATAATAATAATACTTTATTTATTTCGTTATTTTTTACAATAGTAACCCATACACATTCCTTCCTAAAAGTATAATACATTTACAACAATTCACAATGTACGAGGTAGAGAAAATTGCTTCTTTGTACCTAGTATTTCGATTTTTTTTTGATTGAATGCTTTTGGTTTGTTACGGTTTAGCAGAACCACACAATAGTACTCCTGATGTCCAAACTGGTATTTTACTGTATTTGGCAGTAATTTTCAATTAATTGTAACTATAATAGTAATGGGCTGTTTTGTATAATCGAAATTACATTATAGTGATAGTTTTGAGCGTCTATCCAATAAACGTCTCAACAGGTAAAATCTAGATTTGAATTTGTATCGTGTTTTTTTGTGTCTGTTAACAATAAGTATTCTTTCATGATAAGCCTAGATTTTAAATCCAAAAATGTACTGTACAAAAATAAACTGTTGAACTGCTTTAAGTTTTCAGTTAGAAGAAAATCATATTAAGTACAGGTAAAATTATATTTTCAGTTAGCCTAATTAAAGTATTTTTTTTTCTTTTTGTTTATTTGTTTAACGTCCGACTGTTATTCAATAATTACTGCTAATGCAGACGGTGAAAGACGAAATGATTTTTTGTAACGTATGAAAGTATGCCGTGCCTGAATGTGATTTGAACCCAAGACCGCATGATGAGAGGCGAGTACGTAAAGTATAAGTAAATTAAAGTACAATACACTCTTATTCATACAATTCTTTCGTATTTTGAGAGAATCAGTATGAATTATTATTCGTACTGATTATTTAGTATTATTATACTAATAATACCTCACTCAGGATCAATAAAATTATACTAGTTCATTTTGGTAGACGATCAGTTTTAATTGAGCACAATGAGAAAACTTAGATTACAAATTGATTTATTTTTGTTGTTTTCATTTTTGTCACAAAATTGATGGTTAATTATCTTGAAAAGATTTAATTATTAGGAATTATTTTTATATGGAAAAGACTAAGGACATTATGTTTAATGTCCGCAATAACCGACTGTATTGAATAAAATATTACGTTAAATTTTAGTATGGAAATAAAGGACGATATAAAGAGAAATATTTAGGTTAACGAAAATTCAATGTAGCTACAATAAAACTGAACAAAAACCGAATGATACATTAATGTATGTTTGGAACACATACAGTGAAAATAATACTTGCAGAGATGGAGGCAAAAAGAGAATGAGTGTTGACTGGAGGGCGGGGTAGAAAGAAAGATTTGGTTGGCAATTCTCCATGCCATACAAGACGTTAGTCGTGGCCGCAATGCGTCTCTGATTGGTCAAAACGCAACTGTACTATATAAAAATTTGCCTTACTGTAATACGTCATGAACAAGTTTTCATACATTTAATCTACGAAAAAATCAGAAGAAAAAACAAGTTAATAACTCACTATGCTTTTTAAATTCTAGTAAAGCAAATTTCACTTTCTTAAAAAGAAATTTAGATTCAAAATTCTTATTCTTAAAACTTTTAAAATAAACTTGATAGATAAATTTAATTACAATGCCTTCAGTTCACAAAGAAAACTAGATTGGGTCGTTCGGTAGATAATTTTGAAAACTTGTGAATTTGTTAATTTGAGGACGTATTTCTAAACAACATTTAAAATTAAATAACTCATTCACTATAATCATCATTTAATACAAAGATATTGAATTTAAAAACTTATCTCAAATTGATGTTACTCAAGCAATATGAACTAACAAAGAATTAAAAATTTAAGTTTTAATCTTAATTTGTAATCGAAAACTGTTTATTATTTAAAAATCCAACAAACGTAAAAACTGCTTTGTATCTATGTGAACATCTTCAGTAGGCATGTAATTTAAACAGAGAAACTCGCTGGTGCTTGTGCATGATTGGCTGTTTGCTAGTCTACATGCAAAGTGAGTTCCCCGACCGATGTAACATAATTAGTTAAATTTTCTATCAGTTCACTGCCAGTACCCGCCTAGAAACCAAGTTTATTAGTACTGTAAAAAAAAACTAATAACTTTTATTTTACCTGAAATTATTTTGTGCAAAACAAAAATTATCAAGTTAAACTCAAATGCAAACAGAAAAATTTATCCCATTTTTTTTTATTTATTTATTTATTTTTCTTTATTTAACGTCGCATCAACTACAAGGTCATTAGCGACGACGTTGGGGTGTAACTGTTTACAATGGAGGATGAAATGATTTTTTTTTTTTTTTTTTTTTGTAACGTATGAAAATATGTCGTGCCTCAGTGGGATTCGAACCCAGGAGTTTTGTTTGGCGTAATTTTCCCATTTTATTTGGCGTAATAAGATTGATCAAGAAAAAACAATTTTACATAACTAAGTCATGAGAAATTGAATAAACCATTTCCCTACAAATCATTAAAACGTTTTCAAAATTGTTTAGCGTATGTACTTAACAGATGGTCAAAAATAAATTGATGAGCTAATTATCACCGGATCTACACGTTTTAAGACCCCCTAAACCCAAAAAACATGTTTTTAGCGGTTGGTCTGTGTGTGTGTGTGTGTGTGTGTGCGCGCGCGCGCGCGCGTGCGTGCGTGCGTGAGTGCGTGCGTGCGTGTGTGTGTGTGTGTGTGTGAACAGAATATCTCAAGAACGGAACATCGTACAAACTTGAAACTTTAAACGTAAGTTAAATACCACTAGAGGATCCGACTCGAACATTTTAATCAAAACCGGTCAACCGGAAGTAGTAGTTTATTCGTGTTATTTTTCACTTTTTTGCGATTTTCTCAAAAACGGCTCCTACGATTTTACTTTTTAATCACCTCATTTACTACATTTTTTATGCTCTACAAGATAGCCTAGGCGCCATGTCTGCTAAAATTCTTGGTTAGGCTGTTTTCTCGTAAAAAAATAGTTTTTTAAGATCGCGACTTTAATATGCATTTCAGCGCAGAAGTGTATCTAGTAAAAGTTGTAGAGAATTTAAAATTCTACAACTTTTAATTCAAACATTTTTTGTATAACGCTTGGTTTAGAGGTAACTAGCGAATTCCGTTTTTTTCTCGCGAAAATGTGTAAAAAAAAGATTTTTTAAAGATTTCAGTCTTAGCATGCATTTTACGACAAGAGTGTATTTAATCAAATTTATAAGAAATAAAAGATCTACACCTTTTATTCAAAGCATTTTTCTTTACAGAGCCTAGTATAGCGTGAAAGAGTGATTTTTCGTATTTTTAAGCCAAACTGAGGCTGATTTTCATTTTGCGTCTTTCACTCATAATTAAAATAAGGTTATGTTTTTTTAGGTTAGTTTTTTGTTTATTTCCAGTGTTTTATTACTAATGTTAGGTTATATTGTTAATTATTTGCATTGGCAAGAGAAAGTTGTAAGAGTGTTTCGCACCAGATTTTTTTATTTTATAGTGTAATATATAGTTTTTAAATTATTATTTAGAAGTTGAGAAGTGTAGAAGGTAACTTGATGTTAAATACAGGAAGGTCTGTTTAAAACGATAATTATATATTTGCGTGTCCTACTATTTTCTGTTGTGTTTTATGGACCTGTGTGTAAGTAATCCATGGTTTATTTATTAACAGCATTTTAAAATAAATTTACAGTAGCGCAATATTTTAACAATGGTCTGAAAATCGCATTAGCTGTCATGCTAAGTAGTGTATGAGTATTTTTATAATTTTCTCACCGACACATACATGTCGTATCTACAACAAATTAGTTCAAGCTACAAAATTAAATCTAAACAGAATTATTTGTACGATGTTGTTTATTAGAATTGATATTTCTTAATCAGAAAAGTTAAATGATTTAAAAAACATTGACTGATTAAATATGTGTTTGATCAGAAAATCAGCAATAGTCCTTAAATAAGTGCGGGGGAACTTCAATAAAAAGTTGTAAAATTTCTAATATTCGTTAGTATTTTGCAGCCTAGTCGTAAAATGAACTTAAATTCTATAATTTTTTTAAAAATTAAACTTATTTTCTCAAGCACATTTCAGCGTCAGCCTATCCAGGAAAGTACTCTCTTCCTTTCCTGTCCAAAACAATTTGTTTCATCGTTTGCAGCTTCTTATGTCTCTTCCTGCAAATTTCTGTTACATATTATTTTCCAGTTAAATTTGGTTCTTCCGATATTCTTCTTTCCATCAGGCCTTGTCACCAAAACTCTTTGGTAACTTTTTATCATACAATCAAGTGAAGTGGCCATTCATCTTAAATGTCTTTTCTCTAATGCGTCCAATAGTGCTGCTTATTTTAAATGGTGATAGTATTAACAACCCAACTGCTTGAGAGTTTAGAGCAATATAAAAAAAATTACATCACACGGAATTGAACGATTCATTATCAGGAGATTGTATTTCTTTGAAGAATATTTCCATTCTGCATTAATCCAGAGGAAAACTTATTAACAAAATATAATAAATGTAACCGCATTTAAATCCTGTCTAACATATAAATCTAATTTTGATGATACAAAAATGTGCATGAATAATTTTCTCTTTAAACGTCTTTTTGTAATAATCAACCATGGTGGGGGCCATGGATGTTGCAGTCTCATTTGCATTTATTTTTGCATAATAATAGTACGATGATTAAGGCTCATTTATTGAATTTTTATTCAATTTTTTGTGAAGCAATGTTCGAAATGAACCCACGATCTTCTGAACTCACGGTTTCAGACTTTGTCTTGTGAGGCTTCACGGAGTCAACTGTTTACTCAAAAAAAGATTAACATACGAAACGATCTAAGGTATCGAATAATAGTACTTGGAGAAATTGTTATGAATTACAAAGAAATAGATTCATTGAACCTGATATTATGCTTTGAACAAGACAGAGGCCATTTCGAGGAACTTTGTAGGATAATAACAAACACTTTTATATTGTAAAGTTAATTCCTAATTGTTTTCAAAATTGAAATAAGTAGTTTTTAAGCTACTATTATATATACTATACTATACTAAACTATATATTATATATACTATATTGCAAGCATATAATAATAATTTTATTACAACCCAACGAAAGGAGATAATTTCTCCTTTCGTCAAAAACCCGTTATTTTTTACAATTTAGTCTGGTTTTGTTATGTTATTGATAAAAGTAAAATTTCAGTATATTGTATTTAATTGTTATCTTTTTAATTTACATCAATTATTTTAAAATTAAATATTCCATGTGTTGAATTAAAAACAATAACTTCATTTAGCATTTAATTAAGTGGTTTAACGTTAAACCAAAATGTCATTTTTGACCCCTAATTTTGTGCTTTGTATTTGATATCTAGTTACTACAGGAGATTTAGTTGTGGAATTTATTTTATTAAATTTTTCATGTTAAAAACAATAAGCTACAATCACTTTTGTCTCTTAATTAAAGCCTTACAAATTTCAGTAAGATCTCATTTCACCAGGGTAACCGAATTCCAGGCAAAATATTTCGCCAGCCATAAGTCGCTGACGAATCTGTTTCTGAACCAACGTTTAAATGAAAATTTGTTCTCATTTTTAGCTATAGGTATATCTTAAAGTCTTATCAAATCGTTCAAAGTCACTCTGTAAAAAATTCAAAACCAAATTTATTATGTAATTAAAATACAGTTAGTTCAATTAATTTTAGCAAAATTTAAAAACACTTTAATATTTATATGGTTTTTAAGTATGCTTTCTAAATAATTTATTGAACACATATATGTACCGCACTAATAATAAGCAATATTAAAAGAGTAAACAAAAGCCTTTTAACATTTAATAATAGATTGCATTGTACAGGTAGTTACTACGGAAACGGACTAAAATAACAAACGCCCTCACATTGTTCTACATAATTACATACATGCACACTCACGCATGTGTACACGTACATACAGTATGAGATAAAGGAAATGGTAAATAAAATTCAATATTAGATTCTGTTGATCTACCAATAGAATGAATGAAAAGGTTAAATGGCGCTTGATTTGCAGAGTGCGTGAAAGCTTAAGTGAACGGGGCCGATCTGGAGTAAGAGAGATGGTGTAACACCCCAAGAGGGTGTTTGATGGTCTGTGACGGAAGCAAAAGAGAATCTGATTACTTAATATTAGAGCGTTAATCTTGCACATTTTATTTATCATAACTCTCAAATGTGTCAAACATGTTCAGTTTAAATTTCCAATTAGAATTCAACGCAAATAATATCTAGGGTGTACTTTTCTGTTGTTTCTCTCTCTCAAAAATTAGTTATGAGTTATAATTAGTTATAATGATAGTAATATAATATATTTCCAAAATATATTACACATATATAACAATGATTTAACTATATAAAAACAAAAAAATATATAGACATAATTTTTTGACAAAATACAAGTAGATTAGAAAAAAATTCAATGAATTTACAAATAAAAAGTTACTTTTTATTTTAAATTATTTCAATATCTTACAAGTATAGCGCCAAACATAAAAAATAAAACTTAATACGGCCAAATCTCTTCACCTAACTTTTGCACTCCGTCATGTGGAGTGCCCACTCATGTATACAGACAATCAACCTCTCTCTTAATCTGACTTTTGGTAAAAAAAAACTGAGTTGGAGCACACATACCAAACAAAAACCTTTATTACAAAATTCTAAGCTTAGAGATTTATATCCCTACTTTATAAACTATCAAAATTACCAGTGTCACACAATTTACGCATATATTGTTCTCTTTTGATACCTATATGAATTTACGGCTTAAACTTACGATTCAACCAAACATTCTAATTTACCACGCACTCAGACATTTCAGTCAAAAACATTACGCCATATATAGTACAAGCAAACCTTCACTTTACTAACTAAACCATACGATTTGAAAATCCCTTTCGTCCAAAATTCTGTTAAACACCTATACAAACGATTTCACAAGTCAAAAGAACAGGACAACCCGCTTGTACATTTCCATCTTCCATCTACCAGACAATCTTGCAAGGCGCCTAAAAAGACGCTGTAATAGAAACCTGCTAATTTAACGAAATACAGTTTATTCAAAATTCAGAAGATTTTTATTTAATCACAATTCTTGGAGGCACTAATGGAGGTCCTACCTCTCTCATACTTATGTAGTTTTAACACAATTATCATCATCAACGTATTTACTAAGTTTATAATTTTTACAGCCATAAATAAAACATTAAAGAGAGAAAAAATCCAGTTATCACGCACAAATCTATTTTTTACGGTCAACACCGCAAAAGAAAACTTGTTCACTGATAGTTTAACTTCAGTTTAAGAAATAGTGTAATAATAACATTATCTAATATATAATTTTGAATAAATAAATCACTTTACAGAGGAATACACGATAGTGTTCAGTACTACAATTTAATTTACGAATGTAAAAATAGCTGTAGACATCTTAAATACGTAGAGAAATATAATGCATTCATCAATTCTAATAATAATGAACTGCAAGCATAAAAATTAATATTTTTAGATGCTGTACGCACGTGAATTTTACATATTTTCACTTTTTTGTCAAAATATTAAGCTAAACGTGTATTATCTTTTGATTTTTATTGATTCTGATAATTAAAGTTGATTTTCTTTAAACTAAATAAACAATACATCATAATATTAAATTAAAACTAAATTATCCTCTATTAGGCTAAACCACATTTTTTCTTTTAAGTATGGTTCATCTTTCTTCTTGCTTTTCTTTAAATTTAATATTAATCGCTGCTAATCTAGCTACTGTTTTGCTACTTTACTCCATATCCTTACAAGTCAATTGACAAGTCCATGTTACTAATGTTTAATTGTTTCAAACAAATGTATCTAACTAATTTTATCGAACTCGTTGATCCAGCTTAACGTTTTCATATTCATGAAATCTATGAGTAGGTTATTATCTCTCACTTTTTTATCGCCCACGATTTAGCTCCATATACCATAGAAATTCTAACCACACCCTTATAGGCCTTTACCTTTTTAAATTCTACATCAATTCTCTTGTCACAAAGTACTTCTGACATTTTCTATAAATCCATTCACCCACTTCTCTCTGCGAATAAATTCCAAATGTGAATTTACGTTTTTGACCATTGCTGAATTGATGAATTCACAATTATATACTCGTACTTCCTTAAAAATTTCTTCTCATTAGTAATTAGTTTTCTTTTTCAGCTGAACAAAAATATAAATTTTTCTTCCGGGTTGTTTTTATTAAACTGTGTAATATTTTTATTTAGTTTTTATTTTCCTGATTTGTAATATAGTAACTGTATGCCATCATAATGAGAGCATGTGTCTTATTTACAGTATTTTATTTTTTACAGATGTATTTACAATAATTCTGGTGACAATACGTAAATATTATAAAATGATAAATCTTGTAAAATTCAGTCACTTAGTAGACTTAAGTATACTCGAATATTTCTTTATCAGATAATATAGGTATAACTTTTTAAATATTGTAATTGTACTGATTAGGTCTGGCATAAATTATTATTAACTGTTTGCTTCTATACTGAAATTATAACTAATATGATCTCTAAATAGTAATACCTAATAGTCGAGGAAAATTAGCTTATTTTCTCAAAGTTACAACGTTTTATGGGAGTATAGATGTCGAGATCTGTTTTTTTGTAATAGCTTCTTAAATATGTTTAGAAAAATTCAGTGAGGTCGTTATCGGCGCAAAATAGGAAAACGCGTAAAACTAGTATAAAATGCATTTGTTTTTAAATGTGCGCTTGTATAAAAATAAATTCAAATTTTCCATTAAAATATATTGAAATTCATTTTTTAGGAGTTTTGAGGAACTATAGTTACAAATATGACCATTAAAACGATATAACCCTTTTTAGAAATGCATGTGTGCGCTGTGCACATTTGTATATACAGATACTTGACCATACTTTAGGGGTAGACTGTTAACATGAGAAAACATGGGAGTTCATGTGCCTCTTTTAAGTTTCATTTTCCTTCTGGCCGCCATTTCGTGTTTTTTAACAAAATATACTTAAAATCTCAATATTGGATTACTTTGCTATAATAAAATGAAGAAGCCAAGCCCAGAATTATATCTTACAAAGCCAAAAAGTCTGAAAATTTTAACTCACAATTTTTGCAAGAATAAAATGTATTATCATAAACTATAGATAATTAATAGATTATATCAAATGTTGATCAACCTATTAAATAATTTGTTAAGCTCTTTATTATAATTGAATGAGACCTCAACGGTAAAAGTCCGATGACAAGCAATCGACTTCTTGTAAGAAATAAGCCTGTAATTCTTTCTCATAATTATTTCCGTTTGTCCTGGTACATGTTACATTCAATAGATTCCTGCTAATAAATGTACTTCATTTCCTGTTTTAGATTACAATATATTTTATCCATATTTTATGTGTTTTTAAAATGTGTGCCTATAAGGACGACATTACATTATTTTTCTGTTTTTATTTAGGAAGCTATTACAAATAACCGCATCTCGATGAATCTGTACTCACAATAAAAGAAGTAACTTCTGGCTGACTTTCCTCAATTAAAAAATTTTTCTTGTAATACAATATTTATTGTTGCTTTCTGTAGTATTATTACTGAATCCTGAATCCTGAATCCTGGTTGAGAGGGCTAAGAAGCCCTATGATGGCGACATCGTGTTAAGGAACACCTGGTCGCTCGGGGAACAATATAACAGAATAATTGCAACCTCAAGAAATTTAGGGGGAATTTTATAGTTTAAATAGGAAATAGGATTCTGGTTCGTGGGACATTGGAACTGGGACTTGAAAGGAGGTAATTTATTTTTAGAAGTTATTTGTGGAAAATTTAAATTAAGGGACAAGTGGGTTTAAGAGCGGCTCTTTTATTTTATTTTATTTTTCAGTGGCCTTTTTTCAGTTTTGTGGGAGGCCTATTATTTTGGTGAGGGGAAGGCATGCATTTTACTGAACGTGGACTAAAGGTATAATTTAAGGTAGGGGTTAGTTTATGATTTCAGGGGAGACGGAAAGGGTAGAGTTTGGCATAATCACCGGCCTTTTTATCTTCTGAGTGTTTATTAATTTAAAATGTTTATTAATTTAATTTTATTATTACTTTTCGGTGCTAGTTATGTTTTAATTTTACCAATAATAACTTTTTTAAAAGCAAATACTTTATTATATGGCACGATAGAATAAATAAATTTAACAGTGTTTATTTATTTTGGCCTATAAAAATGCCCTATTTATTCAGTTTTATTAATTTCATGTCTATTATAATAACTACAGAATCTTTATTCCAGTTTATTAACTGCTTATGAGCGTGACTGTACTCTAAAATGTTTTATATTTCTTTATAAATTGTGAGTGGTACGAGGTTAGGCTATTTCAGTTGATGTTTTCTGTGTGACTGTACCTGTATGCACGCTATACCATACAACTTTACCGCTGCTATTAGTTGATTGCACAGGCGTATAATGCGAGGCTGAGGTGGAGGGTTATACAGGATTGAACCTCTAGAAATTTATGAACAAAACAATTTATGAATACTTTGAAATACTTGATAAAAAGTACTCAAATAATTAATGTTCTTAAATTATTTTTTATTTTTAACATTGAACTATGATTGATTCAATATTCTTTCATAATCATTAAACATCTGATTGCACTGTAAATTTATGTTAAAAAAACAATGTGTGTTGTTTAGGTCATCAGCTGAAAGGCTGGTTTGAATCTGTAGAAGTTTTACTGAGTAAAACGAGGAGTGAGATGGTTTACAATTGCCTTCCTCACTAAGTGGGAAAGTACGCTTATCAGCATACCGGGCCCTCTGAAAATCACATATTTTCCACTCTGCAAATGATACCTTTACTTCATTCACCACAGGGTCTGGCTGAATAATGAAATTCATTACTTTCAGAGGAGACAACTCTGATTAGTGTCTTTTGCACCTCTACCTCTTCTGCTCTTAAATGATTCAACTATTTAATTGGCTGACCATGTGATAAGAAACAGAGCTATTTATTTTAACCCTGCAACGAACAGATTGAGTATAAATAATTTGACACTCCACCTGTCTGTTATGGGCATAAAAACCAATATATTTCCAATAATTTAACTAATTTTTTCTACTTTTCAAAACAATGTTAACCTTAGTAAAACATGAAAATTCAAAATTTTCTGATGAGGTACAATTCTTAGCATTTCTTCAACATTAGTTTGGTACCAGTAAAAAATAACAAGCTAATTTTACATTGCTGAAAAGCTATTAGATAGGTTTGTATGCAGAATTTTCTAAGCCAGATAAAGATTGTTTAAGTTGAAGGAAGGTGGAACACTTTTTCTATTACAGTAGAACTCAAGCTGCTAACAAGACTGGGCTGAAGAAAATTTTCAAGAAATTCAGATCTTGAGGAATAGAAACCGTTGGCTACGCATTTTTTTGTCAAAAATAAATAAAACTGAAATAAGAATATGCAATACTTCTTTTATTACTGAAAGAATCTCGTGTATTGTTGATCAAATCTTACGGAAAAAAAGCTAATTACAATGTTATTATCACGGAAATAAAAATTCTTTAGGCAACTCGCCTCTATATTTAATAGCCTAAATTCTTTGTTAATAAATTGAACACATAATAGAAGTACATAACGCATTATTTATTTTCTTGCGCAAAATCTTGTGCAAATAAAATTAAATAAACAACATGATAATTATGTAAACTATGTTTGCTTATTGACAAGAAGAGACGAATGAAAGTATTAAATTTAACAAAATCATATATAAAAGTGTTACATATATATGTATATAGTTTTATTTGAGAGTGACTTCTGATATTATTTTCTTGACTGGTAACTGAAAATTACAAAAAACTAAGTTCTATAAAATTTAATAATTTATTTCATACAAGCGTGTGAGAAATTAATATTGCCTAAGTATTTTGGAATCGGTGAGAAAAGTTTAATCGTAGAAGACCAAAATAATTATCTACTCTTGAAAAATAAATATTTTATGAGACAAGAATACTGGATGAAATATTTAATACATGAATTAAATATTGTTCGATTTATTAAACGCCATTTACACTTAAGTTGTAATTTCATTGTATGACAAGTAGGATGTTCAGTACAATATAACGGAACAAGGTTACAGCAAGCGCTCAAAAATAGGAATGATGTTGTTAAATACTTTTTTTTTTATTCTTTATTTTGAATCTTTAACTGTACTATGCAGAACAACCAAAAGATGAGAAAACATCGATATTAAATTACAGACAAGAACAGACAGGAAATAAAATTTAACATTCAGCAATGTTAAATTTGGAATAACAATAAACATAAATAATATACAAAAGTATGAAAAGAAAAAAACAAAAAGGTTCATTTTGTCACGGAAAAGTTATTATCAAGAGTAATAAAACATTTAAAACAAAACGAAAATTACAAATATTTCACATTATTATTATTTTATCAACATAAACATGCAGAAAGAATTAAAGAAGATCTCTGCTCCATCTTCTTTTTAATCTTCTAATGAAGCCTGGTGGATTTGCCATATCACTGATAAGTGGATTATTATGGATTGGTAATTTTGAGTAGAATTTAGTATAACTATTTTTGACGATGTCGCAAATGAATGGTGTTTTTAAATCGTTGTGAAGTGTGTAATTTGAGACATAGTATGGTGAACCGGTAATTATACGGAGAAAATTAGACTGGAATGCTTGAATAGTTTTTAAATTACTCAGCTTTGCGCAACCAAAAATTTGAATACCGTACATCCAGATAGGTTTTAAGAGAGAATTGTAGAGTAATAATTTCTGTTTGAGACGTATGGGTGATTTAGTGTGAACAAACCTGTACAGTTGTTTCAAACGTAAGTTTAGTTGAAGTCGTTTTGTCTTAATGTGGTGTTTCCAGGTCATGCGTTGATCGAAATGAAGTCCAAGATAGCGAACAATAGAATTTTTTGGGATAGGTGCATTATTTAAGAACAGCGACGGCACCGGTTGTTTATTTAGAGTGAATGTAATGTGAACAGACTTCGCCGGATTCACCTTCAATTTCCAGTCCTTCAGCCAGTTGTCTACTAAATTTAGGTGATGTTGTAAATTTTGAGTGGCCGTTTGTATGGAAAGATCTTGTGATAAAATGGCTGTATCATCCGCAAACGTCGCTACAGAGGTGTTTTGTGTACAAGGAAAGTCAGAAGTGTAGATCGAATATAGAGTAGGTGACAAGATAGAACCTTGTGGTACTCCGGCTTTTATGCTTTTCATGTCTGAATACGTACCCCCTTGTCGGACTAAGAAGTACCTATCTTCAAGAAACGATTTAAATATAAAATAGTACGAATACGGTAAAATTTTCTTAAGTTTAAAAAGTAATCCGTCATGCCAGACTTTATCAAAGGTAGCTGTCACATCAAGAAATACAGCCGAGGTGAACTTTTTTTCTTCTAATCCTGCTGATATTTTATCCACGACTCTGTGCAGTTGTTGCACTGTTGAGTGCTCCCTCCTAAAACCGAACTGATGGAGTGGGATAACTTTCTTCCTCTCAAGGATTACTGTCAATCGATTTAAAAGCAGCCGCTCAAAAACTTTAGAAATAACCGGAAGGAGACTTATTGGCCGGTACGATGAAGGTAAATGAGACGGTTTCCCTGGTTTTGCAAATAGAACCACTTCAGATAGTTTCCATAGAATTGGATAATGACATGTTCGTAAGATTCCATTGAACACTTGTGTGATGAATATTAAGGTTTTCTTTGGTAATTCTTTTAAAATTTCAGATGTGATCAAGTCATGACCAGGTGACTTTTTTGACGGAAGAATACCTATTAATTTTTCCACTTCAATTAATTTGATTCTCTTGGGTGGAATAGACAAGGGCACTGGACTGGCAAGATAATCCTCTACTTCTGCCTCTTTTTCAGTGTTGATATCTTCATCAAAGGGTTTAAAAACGTTGCAAAGATGTTCAGAAAATAATTCCGCTTTTTCTTCCTCCTTGTTTGCCCAAGAATTGTCCGCCTTGCGTAGTGGTGAGTTAAAAAAAATATGTCCAGTAACGCGTTTAGTGGCTCTCCAAAGCGTTCCGTCGATGGTTGATAGATTCCTAAGTTTATTTTCAGTAACTTCACAATTTATTTTTATTATTTCCTTTTTTAATCTGTTGGCTAATCTATTAAAAATAATTTTGTCTTCAGGAAAACGAGACCTTTGCCAAATTCTTCTTAACCTTCTTTTTTCCCGTATCATTTCTCTGATGTACAATGGATACATTGGTTCAAGCTTCGATGACGTCTTTGGTGGAGTACAAGACAACATAGCTGCAGATTGAATTAAGGCTTGAAGATTTTCCGCTGCCTCATCAATATCAGATGGCGACTTCAGTGGAAGACGTAGATTCGTATGATTTTCTAAATATGACCGAAAATATGACCAGTTCATAAGTCCACTCGCTAATGACGGTCGTTTTTGGACAGGGATTGGTTCAGAGCTCAAAGAGAAAAGTACAGCTGAATGATCAGACGACAAATCACTGCAGTCCGCTACCGTACATTTGATTGAAGTTAGCCCATTTAGAAGAAAAATGTCTAATAAGTCCGGGAGTTTAGTTACGGAAGTCGGCCAATAAGTTGGTTTTCTGGATGTTGCAATTTTATATTTTTTATCATCGATGCATTTCAGTAACGTTCTACCACGTGGATTTGTAATTCTCGAGCCCCAGATTGTATTCTTTGCGTTGAAATCTCCTCCGGCTATGAAGTGTGGTCCCAGGGTTGAGAAGAAGTTTTCAAAAGTTTCTTTCGATATGGAAAATCTTGGGGGGACGTAGACCGCCGCTACATTAATTTCTATCGATTTTAAGAAAATTGTGGCTGCAGTCGCCTGAAGGTAAATTGTAGGTTCTTGTAGCGGATAAAAATTTTGACGAATAGACGATCTGATAAGTATAGCAGTACCGCCCTGACTTCGGTTGGCAGGATGATCAGTCCGGTAGACTGTAAACCCTTTGATAAAAAAACGTGAGCCAAAGGTTAGGTCAGTTTCGGAGAGAAGGCAAATGTCTATTCTTTTTTCATGTAATACGTATTCTAATTCTGCCAAATGCCGATGGACCCCATTTGCATTCCATAGTAATATGGTCAAGGAATTACATGTCACATTATTGTCTGGCATTTTGTGAAATTAAAACCTGAAGTAGCTGCGTCATTAAAGTAAGTAAACAAAGGAGTAAACATGGATTTTACATCTGTAATAAATGTGGTTAATTGTGTAGCAATGTCTGAAGGTGGATTAATGGTATTTTCTATGTGGCTTGATGAATTATCTCGATATGAAGTTTGAAACGTGGCTGGTGAGTTTGATTTGGCTACCTGAGAGTAAGAGATTTGATGTTGATTGTCCGATTGAACTTGTAGTGGCGCGTCGCGATTCGATGGTTGAGCCGTAGATGACGTGATGTGATCAGATGTGTGATTCATCCTGATTGGAAGTGGAGGGAATGAGCGAACGTCAGTTGTAGGCACTCGTACAGTTACATTATCTTGTTTGGCGGGACGAGTAACGTTAGGGGATCTTCGTTTTTGTAACTCTTTGTAGAACAGACATCCCTTATAATTGGCGGGATGAGATCCACCACAAAGAGCACAAGTTGCTGGTAAGTCTCGTGGTTTAGTGCAATTTGCAGACAAGTGATCACCTGCACACCGAATACATTTTGGCTGATGATTACAGTAGGCCTGCGTGTGTTGATATTGCTGGCACCGAGAACACTGTGCCATGTTTCTTTTTGGTCGTGGTGATTCTACCTTAATTTTTGAAAAAAGTAATGAGTCCAACTTAAAACCCTCTTGATTATTCGATTTAACCTCTAATTCAACAAAAAAAAAAGAGGCAGGGGAACTTTATTTCTTGACTTGGCGTTTGCTATGGAACGTACCACGTGCCCTTTAGCGCCCAGTTCAAGCGCTAGTTCAGTAACGTCAATCGTTGCATGAAGCCCACGAATAACAAAGCGGAAGGGTTTATCATCACGTAGTTGAAAAGTGTGGAAGTCAGCATTATTATCCTTAAAATATTTAACTAAAATCCGGTAGGTTTCCGCATTCTTAGGGTAAATCGTGATCCCGGCGGTTGTAGAAGTACACTTAAAATTCTCACCGACTAAACTTTTTAGTAAATTACAGAACGGTAAGAATTGTACATCCGATTTAAAATAAATTGGTGGAGGAATTTTCGATTTATCAGGAATATTTTGTGAACTATTCTTATCATTTAAAGTTGAATCCGGTAAGTTTGAAAGAGGTTCGAAACGATTTTCTTTATTTATAATATTTGTGTTTGTTGCAATATCAAAATTGTGACGGCGCGGATCGTTCGAAGGCATACGTTTTGTTATGGAGCTGTCATCTGTGTGGTTGTCAGATGACTTACGTTTGCACAATACCTTTTGCCAATCGGTATTAGAACATATGTTAATTGGTGATTTGGCCGGATCAGCTGTTTCTGTAAGAACATCTGTATGACAACTTAATACAGAAGGCCGGTGCATGCGCATTGTTGTTTCTTCTTCTGCTTCTTCTTCTAACCCATCCATATTAATAACTACACTAAACTAAAATTTAAAAAAACCTATTTGTAATTGCTTACCATCCAGGTAAACATCTCAAAATATAGTTCACTTACATATTAAGAGTCACTTTACCCAAACAATGAACAACAAAAATCAAAATTAAATTATAATCAAACAATATTAGTAACACAAAAAATACACGTGTTGCTTGTGCTGATACTAAACCGGAACTGTTAAATACTAGTTTTTATTTTCTAATTTGGAACTATTTTATACAACCACGGAATTTAATCGCCGCTTTTTCTAATTATTATTTTCTGATCTTGTATGTAAACATGGATCCAAGTAATGTTTGTCCATGTTAAAGGGCCTTCAAACTGACAATACAACTAATAGGAGTACCGTAACAAGTGCCAATGCTACCACTCGATTGAAACTCTAGTTGTAAACTTATAGTTACTTAACAATTAATTATGTTTTATAAATTATGTAACTAACTTTACTTATGTAACAGTTTTTGTCGATATAATTATTAAATATACAAAACTGACAAAAAAACAAATGAAGCCATACATATTGAGAGTTTTTTACAATATTAGAAAAGTAACTAACAACAAAGAAAATAAAACATAATATTTATTTCAACAGCTAAATATGATTTTTTCGAATCGCCCTTTAGAGAGAGAGAGAGAGAGAGAGAGAGAGAGAGAGAGAGAGAGCACGTCAATCAATATTTTAATTACTTCATGTTTTGTTCACGTTTCTTTTTCTCCCACAATCAAAGGATGAAGTTCTTTTGGGTCTTTCCTACTTATGTTGTTCAATGTTGTGTGGTTCACGTCTCTTCTTTTTAATCTCTACCCCGGAGATCACTCTGGCTTTTTTTCTAAAAAATTTCCTATTCAGTATGTTTTCTGTGTTGTATCTTTAAGGTCATTCAATGTTACTATGAACCATGCTGGTTTGGTTTTGAGATTTATTATATTATCAAAAATTTGTTTTATCAGTCTGCTATCATTCATTCTTACCGCATGTTCGAAAAATATGTCTCCTTTTTCTCATTATATGGATTATGTTTTAGTTTTTTAGTATAGTTTTTTGTTTGAATGGAGTCTATTATAATTATCTTCCTTCTTCTTACGTCCTAGGATGTTCCAAACTATTCTCCTTTCTATGCACATTATTTTATTGATATCACCTTTCAATATAAATTTTAAGTTATACTGCTTCATACAATGCTTCCAGTCTTACCGCCGTCTGATAGTACCTGAATTTTGCAACCCATGATGGTTTTCTCATTATTTAAAGGTTTCTGGTATTCATGTTCTCTTTTACCGCCCTTCTTTCTAAGCTATCCTTCTAAGTTAGAGTCTGTAAAAATTATTTTATTACAAAACAATTTTTTATTTCAGTTACGTAAAAGTGAAAATATTTGTATAGAATTACCCTTATGCATAAACAAAAAATACCATAGTATGGTACGGCCTGCTTAAGGTCAATGAAAAATAAGTTAATTTTCTTAGCTACCAGGCAGTCCGGATTTTGATTCCCGTCGTAGAGTACAAAAATGATCAAAACTTCACACTCTACATACCCGTTTCTTTACACACTGTAGTTGCTAATTACTAAATAAACAGTTAAGTATGACGTTAAGTAAATAATAAAAACGAAGTAAATAGTTAAGTATCCTAACTAAGTATAGTAAACTAAGTAAATAAATTCGGAAATTTTTTCGAATTATTTTAATTTTTCATCCGTAAACAAACAGTTCTAAAATATGGTAAATGTATTAAAATTTTGATTCCAATTGTTAAACTATTTCGGTTAATACCTACTCGGAAGACTTCAATATGGCATTATTACTCGTATTTGCACAAATTTGATTGTACTTCTGTCTATATGAGTATGTTACTTTAATTATTAGACTTATCTCTAATATAATCAGTTACAAAGAAAGCAATAGTAAGCCGATACAAAAAAATTAAGAAGTTGGAACGGAATAAACGTATAAAAATATTTTTTATGAAGATTTTTCCATTCACTTTAACCGCAACGGAATTCTCTTCTGCTGACTAACGGACCATGACCTGGAATTACTGTTTTAAAAATAGACGGTGAATATAGCAAGTAATTTGAAAAATGGCCGGCCCGTGGTGTAGTGGCCAGCGCAACTGGCTACTATGCCGGGGTTTCGGGTTCGATTCCCGGTCAGGTCTGGCATTTTTTTCATCTGTAAATCACCACATATAAAACACCACATATAAAATGTATTAAAATTTACCTACGCATAAGCCCATAGCCCTGCCACAAGCTTATGTAGGCATTATCACTCAATAAAAAAAAAACATTATCAACTAGTGGAACGATCGTATTACTCTCTCTAAATATAATGGCAAAAATAACCATTAAAAATAAATTTATTATAATTATATAGGTTATTAATAGACTATTTCCTTTAATTAACTAAAACAAAAGTTAAATTATTAATAAATAATAATTTAAAATTGTAATTCATTTATTAGAAATGGGCATTGCAATGAAATTTTGGAATAAATAAGTGCAATTGTGTTGGTGAAATCGTATTATTAACGTCGTGAAAATATTTGCAAACAAATTTATATAGAAATTTCTTTATGTATGTACTCGTACTAGCATGCCCCGCGCGGCTTCGCACGTGAAACATGTCTAATCAATTTTTTTAAATAAATAACAGAAACTGTGTAGCTGATAGGTCTACTATATACTCCAACGTACACACACACACACACACACGTACGCGCGCGCGCGCACACACACACACACACACACACACACACAACGTTTTTATAAATTCCCCCTACGTACGTCTCTCGATAGTCTTTATACGTATGTATAACGTATCTTTATACGTATGCTTTTCTTAAACAACAGTACACACACGCGCACACACAAAACGACGTTTTGATAATTTCCCCCGCGTACGTCTCTCACCATCATCAAACACCTTCATCTACTTCAACAGCAATATGTACTCACATGTACACACACACACATACATATTTTTTTTAAAAACAACCTTTATTAGAACCCTCAGGTTATAATTTTTGAAAATTTAAAAAGAAATTGTTGCTGTGAATATAAATACGATTATGCTGCAAAAATTTCATGAAAATCCGTTCAGTAGTTTTGAAAATTAGCCTGGCCAAAAAACACGCTTTGTTCTTATAATATTAATATAGATTCAACTCATTGTTCTATAGTTGGTAGGGTTCAATGGTGGAGCATATTTGGCAGCTTACTGACGGTAAAAATAAAAGGTTGATTCCACTAACCTTAGACGTCTTGAGACTTACCACGTGGTACCAGTGACTAAACGATGTTACAAAAAAAAACATATACCTACCCATTATATTGTTTAGTAACTGTTATAGAAATCAGTTTTTTGGTAATGTGATTATGTTTATTGCCACAGATCTTGAATAAGTGGACTGTATTTAGCGCGCTCGGTTTCCTGAAATGTCTCCAGCGCATAAACACGTAGCGACGCGTGAATTTAGTTAGTTACTCTGGGAGCGATTAAATAATATTATTGCGTTTTTTAAGTATAGCCTTAGCGATCGCCTCTATGACCGGATAGAAGAGTGATAAAATATCATCTATTCGCATATCTAGTTAGCGGAGCATTGTACTAGTTCAGTTTAAAACTGGTTAGTAAGTGCGCTGGTAGAATGATTTTCATTGGTCGAGACAGATAAATGATAAATTACAATTATAGACAAATAAACTGATTAATTTAATAATAACTAGACATAAAATATTATATAGTTCCAAACAATAGTAGATACTTTGTAACACGTTCAAAATTGGTCGCATTAATCAGTTTGCTAAAATAAGTTTCTTTTAAAAGTTTAGGTTCCTAAATACATATTTTCTTTGTTTTACGCCCAACTTTTAAATGGCGTTTGATTCCCCGTTAAAGTTTAGCATAATACACTGATTCTCAATGTAGCACTGGTATAAAGTTGCTTCATACGTAATAGCTGTTTATTGCCATGCAGTCAAAATGTTTTAATGAAAACAGTAACATAGAAATAGTATTAGTTAATTAATAGAAACAGTAACAGTTAATTAATGACAACAGTGACATAGATTTATAAATAATTAACTGTCAATGAGTAGTTATAAGTCAGTTCATTTTAAGTTACCTAATCATTTTTAGATAGTCATCCAGAAAAGTATATCGCTAACTTCTGTAGTTAAAAAGTTAAGGTTTTTGAAATAAATCGTTTTTAATGTTTTAGTTGTGCTGTTTAGGTCAACAGCCGAAACGCTGGTCTGAACCTCCAAAGGTTTTACTAAGTAAAAACGAGAAGTGAGGTGATTTATTATTGCCTTCCTCACTGAGTTTAAAGAGTATGCTTATCATCATGCCAGGCCCTCCAAAAAGCACCCACTCTCCACTCTGCAAATGACAACTTTGCAGAAAACTAACCGAAAATGGTTAGAATGGATATTAAATAAAAAATGGTGTTAATGGCTTTGATGAGGATACCTCCCTATTGCAGTGCTCCAGAAAATCAAAATTGTATAAAATTAAAATTTTGAATTTAATTTAAATTCTTACTACTGGTGAATACATAATACTGGAGTAGAGATGCGATGAATTAACCTGTTTTAATGTAAGTACAACACAATATAATTCCATGTGTCTATTCCATTGGTGTTTCAGTCACCAACACTTTATTTTGTTTTCTAAAAAAAACTAGTAAAACTGATAAGACAACATAAATAATGATTTTATATTATTCCCAGGAGCGGGCCATTAATATCGGTGTTCCGAATAACGTAAATATTATGAATATTTTAGATATAAAATTGTTAATTAGAATAATGTATTCTTTGTATTTTTCATTATTCATGTGATTTTGGCTTAATTAAAATTTTACATGGATGATTTAAGGATGTTATATTCTTCAGCCTTCTCTTATTCTTCGTTACAACTATCTGACAAGTGATTAGAGTTAATAGAGTTATTAGAGTTAGTTAGCTCCTGAATCAGCAGATTTTTGCTTGAGTTTAATTGCCGGCCGCATTGGCATAGTTGGTAACGTATTCGCCTCTCATCATGCGATCTTGGGTTCGAATCCCATTCAGACACGGCATATTTTTATACGTTACAAAAAAATCATTTCATCCTTCAACGTCTGCGTTAGCAGTAATTAAACCAAAAGTCTGCAAGTCTGCTTTAGAACAGTCGGACGTTAAACCAAAAAAAAGTTTAATTAAAAGTCTTAAAATATTTCGTTGATATAAGGGGCGTTGAGGTCGTTGTTTTGCCTACAGTTTTGCTACGCAATGTAGAGTGTTAGTAAATAACCTTGAAATTTGAACTGGGATATTTTGAATTCGTACTATAAAGTAATATTTTTCTTAACTACAAATCTGGGTGCCATACGTACAAATCGGGTTTAATGAATGTCAACAATTTATGTCCAAATTATAATTGATTATCATAATCTTTTAGAAAGAAATCAGTTCGTTTGTTTCAGTCTTTCATTTAATAATTTGCATTTTGTGGTAATGTGGTTGTTCCAAGTTGCCGGTCAAAATGATTATAGCAAATTAAGTTCCATTGTCGTATGGCTTAATTTAAGATATGTTTAAAAACCAAAAAATTTATTCCATTAATTGGACACATTATTATATTAAACAATTAATTCAAAGACAATTTTTGAAGTACTGTATTGTACAAACTGTGGATGTATTTACAATATGTTCGTATTTATTACACAAACTTTAAGATTTTAAAAATTTTTAAATTGACATTCAATAATAAAAATACTAGTACAACTTATATACTTAACGAATCAACATGATAGAATATAAATAAATAATATTAAGTAAATAAACAAAAGTGTTTCTCATGAAAAAACCGCTACTAATAAAATGATAAAAGAAAACCCCAATACACAGTTAACATTAACTGTAGTCTCTTTTCATACTAAAATAAGACAAATAAAATATAAAAAGAAACAGTAACTTGAACTTTCAAGACGTAACTTAGAGGTTGTTTGATAAAATTTTAAACAAGGTTGGTCTAAAATTAAAGGGAAATTTGATAGACAATTTGACTGACCTTTTCGATATCCCAACAAACAATCAACGCGCAAACGCATGTGAATCACAGAAGAAACAAACATATAAACAGTCACTTCAAAAAATAAAAGAAATACAAAATAACCTTTTAATGACGTTTTGTTTCATTACGTATAGATTAACTTTAGGAAAAGTATTAAGATTTATACGAACTTCACTGTCTTTAATCTGCGTATGACCTAATGAACGAAATTTTAGATATGAAAATTTCAAGGTAGTATTTAGTTAGCGAGGTCATAAGTAGGTCAGTTGTAACCTCACACAGTAAGTTGGGTTCACTCTTCAGTTGACGTCTTAGCTAGCGCGGCACCTATTATTGATCGCAACACTACAGCACTGGCTATACAGTGGTGTACAAGTACAGAATATTTCTCTCTACCTCGGTGTATTTCTTTATTTCAATAGCAGCACTTAAATATTCTGTAATTTTGTTCCTGTATACTTCTCCTTTGAGTGTTGTATAAAATGTATAAATTACAATCAACTATCTGCAAATTTACATTCGTAATTTGAAAACAGTAAAATATGTAACTCAGAAAAAGTTTTTCAAAATTTTCTTTTGTGTTTTACCTACATTTTTGATTATCTGGTATAGTCATCTATTTATAAATGACTGTAAAAAGGGTTTAAAATTATAAAATTAATGTAAATTCTTTAATGTTAAGTCTATAAATCTAGTTTATACTCGCTGAATTTAAATAAACTAAACTATTCTTTAATAAAACGTTGCCAAAAAAGTCCTACTTTAATAAATTCCTAAAATGTGTTGAAGCAGAAATTTATTTTAAATGACAACGATTCTGATAGATTTTTAATTACTATGGCATGTAACAGTAATAATAATGACCTAAATACATTTTTACAGTGCTTTTAAAACTATAATAGAAGAATGTATTTACCCACTGAATTCATTCGTGTTGTTTGTCATAATAATTCTTTAGTGAATGCACGAAATAAATTAAAAATCTTTTTCCACATTTCGGAATGGTATTCTCCAATTGGAATATGAAACTGGCATTTAAGAATAAATAGTAAATAAACGTTAAATAATCTGTGCTTCTAAAAATTACACTAAATTCTAACTAGTATTTCGTTAACTAAGTAACGACTGGGAATTATTTAGAGAAATAGGAGTTAATACAATTGTCTTATTATTAACCAATACGTACTACTAAAGTTTCTGCACTTCTCCTTCAGTGCGTGATCAATGGTCTTATCGAACATTTTATCAGCATGCCTGGTCAATTTATGGAATAATACAATCTGACAGAAAACTGAAGCAGTCTAACAGTTTTAATCGAAGTTTCATAGTTTAGTATAATTAACTGATAACTTTAGAATGTATTATTAGTGTTATATTTAATATAACTAGTAATTATAATATAAAACAAGATAATTCCATGTCTTTTAACATCTCATTGAGGTTTAAGAGTGAAATTGATGCAGGTGTAGACGATCTCACCAGAGCTTTTCAGCAAGCAGCTTGGTTTTTCATGCCTTATCAACGAAAAAATTGTTGAAGTTTTTTAATTCCAACAAACGTTAGGATTGCAGTGCTCGAGAAACGACGACTTTGACAGCAGTGGCAAAATTCTCGGAATCTGACATAAACCCGATTTTAACAATACTGCAGGAAATCTTACACCAATTTCTTATAAATTACAGAACGACAACGTAGAAGAGGATCTTGAAAACCTGACGCAAGATGAAACCACAGATTTTTCATTATGGAAGGCGATAAGGAAAATCAAATGGATAAGAAAATCAGTTCCACACGTAAAAAATATGGATAACACCTGGGCTAGGATTGATAAAGTGAAAACAAAATTTCGCTTCTTATTTACAGAATGTTTTCAACCATTAAATCCTTAGGTATCTCTGGAAGAAGAGAATGACGTAGACGCATTTCTGGAAGGTCCATTCCAAATGTCTCTGCCAATCAACATCATTACCTCGCCTGGTATACAAACTAGCCAAATTCGCTATCTCGGGCTGCAAATTAATAGAAGGGTTTGTGGAACGAACACGTTAACGTAAAATTTAGATATAGTAGACGGAAACAGCTAAACATTCTGTCCCGACGTTTAAAATTACTTTTTTATCAAAAATTACATCTTTTTATAAATCCTTATACAAAGAAATATATGGTTAGATAAACCCTCCGTTTTGGCTAACCTATAATATTTCTAACCGAAAATTCTGAGGACTGTTGTAGACGCTTCTTAATACGTTTCCAATTCTACATTCCAGACAGGTTAAGTTAAAAATTTTTACATAATGAAACAATCCACTAGACATATAAGAAGTTTGTAATTTAAATAAAAATTATGAAGCAATAACCACCCACTTATCCATCTTCTGAACTGTTCATATTTACCAGGTCGCCCCAATCGTCGGCTTCGCAGAAGGTGGAGCAAAGGTTTGGGATACATCTATGCGTCACCTAATTTGTTTTTTTCTTCAGTAAACAGACATTATAAAACTAATCTGAACTTGTCATTTTTAAACATTACCATTATACATATATTTTTTTTATTAATTAAACATTCTATCTTGTTACATTATCACCACAGCCAAAGCTTTAAGGCAACAACTAATGTTATAACAATTAAACGCGAGAGTGCTGCTAATAAGTGGTGTTCATCTCAAAAGTGTTATATAAAATAAATTTAAAAACTATTTTAAATATTTTCATTCGTTACAAAAAAATCATTTCATTCTCATTACGCACTGTTACACCCCAACGTCGTCGCTAATGACCTTGCAGTTGATGCGACGTTAAATAAATTTTAAAAAAACTTTTTATTGGTTGTGTAAAGCAGTAAAGTTAGCAATTTAAATAAACAAATTTAAAAATTTGTAGGTTATCTATGTTAAACTTTAGGCCTAAAGGTGTTTGTTTACAGGCTTCCTTTTACTTAGTAAGCGGCCATTAAACGACAAAACATCCTATACCTATAACCGCTCTAGTTATGTGATAAAAATTTGAATGAATTACAATCTTTTAATAAGATTTATTATACGTAATAATCTCAAATAAAGGCAGAGCTGTTTTTCCGACCAACTACAAGTTTAAATGTAGTTTTTGTTACACAAATTTGTAATTTTTAAGTAGCAGATAATTCCTTCCTGTTAATTGAACATTTTTGTCCTGTCAAACTTATAAAATTTACCTTGGTGCCGCAGTGTTCCCGAAATGATTGACAATTTAATAAAATACTCTTAATACGATTAATATTTATTAGGCAATAACAGAACTGGTATTTCACTTCATAACTTACTACCAATACGTTTAAAGCATTGGATGCAATACAATGTTTTTTAATATAAAGTTAGCGCTTTTGGAGTTTTATATTATTTAAAACAATAACTACCTTTTTATGTAAATAATGTGTAATTAGTATGAATTCATTTTAATGATGTGTTAAAAACATAATTTCTCAATTTCTACGAAGGAATTTATAAAATGAATGGCTGTGTTATTTTTGATTAAAAAATGAAAATAATTTAAAATGAAGAGGACAATTATAGTTGATGGGTTTTATAGAAAATCAATAGAATTCTTTAGTTATCACGTGAATGAATACCAACGATTCGTTCCAATAGGATCATTCACCTTTCAGTATGTTACTTTGACCCTTTTCACTAGCAAAAATGACAAGCGTTCAGTCATTTATGACCGTTTATTAGAGAATGCTCTTTATAAATATTTTTACTTCACATAGTACAACAGGGATACAAATTATTGTTTGGTAAAATTGGCTGATCTTATCAATTTTTACACAGTGGTTTTAAGAGAAAAATAAAACTATATACGTACAACATTGCGGTGTAACGGTATCCACGATTAGAATAAAATTATTGGCGTTAAGGTTGACAACTGATTAATAAAAACTTTTTTCATAAAGAATGAAATGAATAAACAAAATTGTGTTATAGAGAACTTAATTATTTGTGGTCATTCACCTTCCAGAAGCTGAAACATGAAACATGCGTTTGCATGATTGCGTGTTTTATGAAATTATGCAACCATCAACCAGCAATGTCCATTTTCAGTTATGTAAAGTAACAATACTGACTTTGATAACGTTACCTATTTTCTTATCTGACATTTAAGTAGCTCGTATACTTTTATTCGTTAAAAAAAATGTAGCATTGCCGTATATGAAAAAAAATTCTTAGGTTTTAATTCGCACGTTTTTAACACTGGATAATTCTGTAAATTAATTTTTTTATTTATTTTTCATGCTTCTTGGATAAAAACGTTAACATGCAACTTTTAGTAAAACTAACCGAAAAATTAGGGGTTAAAAATTTTTTTAAATCTCACGAAAATAACAAATATTTTTAGCCTAAAAGTTGAAACCAACTTTTTTTATACTCGGTTGATTAAAATTGGTCTAAAAGACAAATCATCAATTTTTCGTTCGTATTATCTTAAAACTAAATGTTTTAAGACTTATTTTCTCTCCATAATTAACGAAAATTACTAATTTTGGGATATTACTTTTTCAGTACAATAAGCTTCGTAATCTCTACTTTAGTTTCAGAATATTATAGTCGGACCTTTATTTATCAAACTTCTGTATATCGCAATTCTCTATATATCGAAGTATTTCCTGCGTCTCGTTGAATTTTATTTAAAAAAAGGTTTCTATATATCGAAAACAAATTCTATACATCGAACTTAATTTTAGTGAAAATATAAATAGAACACACTAGTCAACCCAAAACATTGAGAAAGGGCACCATGACAATACAGTAAGTTGACCACTGTGGTCAACGTATAAGAGTAGTGTGGTACTCTTGTACTAGTACTCATACACTATGTACGATTAAAAAAAAGTAAATACGATGATGTGGACGAAGCAGTCTCAAATGGATAAAAATATAACGAGATTTAAAACATGCTTAAGCAAAAGAGAAAAGTTGTTCTTCTTGAGGACAATTACCCTGCACATCCGTCTTCTGTCTCAAAAAAGTTAGTAAACGTGACGCTTGGTTTTCCCTCTAAATACTACGTCGAAACTACAATCTACGGGCCAATGTGTTATTAAAACTTCGAAAGTGTATCATAGGAAACAGGTTCTCAAGACACTTATTCTTGCGTTGGAAAATGACAAACCTATTGAAAATGTTATTAACCTCAGGCAGTCTGTCAGAATTAGATCTATAGTTGTGGCAAAATGATGTAGCGAAATCGATGATAAGAAATTGTTTTTTAAAAGCCGGCTTCTCTGGAAAAACTATTGTGGAAGAAGCTAATGTACTACCGAAAATTGAGGATTATTGGGCCCATTTACAGTCAGCAGGAACGACCAACGACGATATTTCACTCAATGCATTTTTAAGGGTAGATGAAGAAGTTACTGTAGCAGAATATACAACAGATGCATGTTTTTCATTACTGTTTTTATTTAACTATTTTTAACCAAAATACAGTTATTATTTAAGAATAGTGCGTAGCTTTATAATACTGTAAAATAAAACAAACTTTATTGTAATCAAATACTGGTTTTTAGGCAATACGGGTACGGTCGAGTAATCTCACGTAATATAAGTAGCAGTGTTAGTGAAAAATACGGCGTTTCTTTTTAGCGAAGTTTACATACGTCAAATCTTTTACAAGGAACCTACAATTTCGATATGTGGAGGTCCGACTGTATTTATATAAATATAAAATTATTTCCAATAAGGTACCTAACCCCATTTTTTCCCAGTTAATGTTATAATAATGTTGTTATAAGTTTGGTTGATTATTTTGTTATAAAATTAGTTTAATTAGAAAATGTATTGTGTGAATAAGTAATTGACTTATTTTATTTTTTCGAACACTAATGTAAAATTTGTAACTTGGAAATTATGTGGGTGAAAAATTTATTATTTGTAGCTAATCCTTAAACAGTATTGAACATTAGGGAGTTTAGTACTAACGCAGCTAGTAGTAGTTTTAATGCAGCAGTTTTACAGCACTAGGCCGTTTACTGCAATCCACATTCACTTCTATTGAATACCATTTTATCTCTTAGACCCCCTCCTCTAAATAGCTCTCGTAGCACCATCCGTCCACTTCTTTCTGGGTAGTCCTCGCTTCATCCATCTAGCTACAACTCATAGCCATATATTCCGTGGTAACCTATCCTCTTCCATTCTTCACAAATGACTATCAGATAAATTGTCTTTCTTTAATTTTGTCAATTAATAAAACTTTCTGGTCAGCCTTGCTTAAAATCTCTTCATTCCTAACTCGATCTAGTACAGTCAACTGGCAACTTCTTCTCCAGATATTCATTTTCCTAGCTGGTAATCTGGTTTTAAATCTTGGTTGGTGAGTCCAAACCTCTCAGCCATAAATGGAAGAGCTTTCAACAAAGAAACGAGAGATTCTCTTCTCCCGTTCCGACAAGATTACCTGTATTAAAAGTGGATGAATAAATTTATTTTTTCGGTAATTTTTATACCTATCTAGTTTCAAAGTAGCCTATCAGTAATTCAGTCGTATTGTATTCAGAACATTTCATTACAGATAATTCCTTTTTTCCATAAGGAATAAAATATAAATATTTTCTTTACGTTAGCAATAAAACCTTACATACAGATTTGAAAACACCTCTTGTACAAAATTCCATTGAATACCTATACAAACGCTTTCACGACAAGGAGTAGAGACCTGCTAATTTTATATACAAATTTCATGCTTGGGGAGGCACCAATGGGGGTCCTACCCCTCTCATGCCTATCATATCACTTACATTATTATGATAATCATCACATTTGCTTGTTGTAACATTTTACAGTTGTAAATAAAGAATTAAAGAGAAAAAGAATAAATAAATAAAAAAACTTTTTCTACAGAATTTACAATGTAAGCTAAAACAACAATTAAATTAAAAGTCCTTTGAAAAGAGTAGAATAATTAAATATATTTAGCTAATGAAATTGTATTTAGGTACCCCTACTAATGAAATACTAACCTTATTTTAAAATTATGTAATACAACAAAATTACTTAATTCAATGTAATGTTGGATGTATTATCTGCCACAACCCAATTAATTTTATTTGTAGCTCTCGAACGTGACCTACACCCTACAACAACTCCCCTTTAACTTAAACATGAGATCAATCTCAAATTGTTTTTATGTGTTACTTTTGAAAAGTAAAATATACCTTAAAATACGATTAACTCTTAAAAATACATAACTAAACCGAAAACCCCATCAAGATCGAGCTAGTAGTTTTACAAAAAGTGGTAACAGGTGCGTGTATAAATATGGATATTTTATCCCGAAAAAGTCTATTGTAGCGTCTAATGTTGACTTAGTACCATTAAAACTATCTAAGGACACATTTTTCAACAATACTTAACTAATGCGAAAGATTGGTGTAATATAGTTTTGGAGAAATATGGTGACATATAATTACTAACACAGAACCTCTTACCCTAAATGCATGTACATTCTTCGTTCTATCGTAGGTAAAGACATAAATGAAACGTGTTGAGTAGACGTAATAAATTATTCAAAGCAGAAAGAAAGTATATGCGTTAAAAACGAATCTTTGAATTCTAAGCTTTCATCGCTTGGTTATTAGGGTGCGTATGGCCAGTAAAAGAAAATTTATATGATTTTTTTAATAATTTAGCCATAGTTTACAATATTAAGTGAATCCGGAAAGAGAGTAAAAATATGTACTGTCACCTGGTTTTGTCTTGATCACATCCAAAATTTTAAAAGAATTACCAAAGAAGAAACCTTAATATTTATCTCACAAGTGTTCAATGGAATCTTACAAACATATCATTATCCAATTTTTTTTTAACGTTAATTTTATTTAGAAACTATACAGTACAGTATAACCATCCAAAAGCTTAACTAAATTTTGAAAAAAAAAACAAATAACTTGATAAATAAACAGAAATATTTTTCTAAAGAATGCATCCCAGTGGATAATTCAAAAGTATATTGGATTTAAAAAAAAAATTAATAAAAATATAGAACAATAATTGTTCTATATTTTTATTAGATCAATAGATCTCTACTCTATTTTCTTCGTAGGCGTCGGTGTGGTAAGTTTCGTCTTGACATTTGCTGTATTAGGGGATTGATGTGATCTGTTGATTTCTTGTTAAATTTGGAATATTTTATTTTAGCAGTTTCTGTTACAAAAGGGATTTTCAAATCGGAATGCAATGTTAAATTTGTTACGTAATATGGGGCGTTCGTTATCATCCGAAGTATTTTTGACTGATTAAATGTATTATCCAATTAAATGGAAACTGTCCGAAATGGTTCTCTTTCCGATAACCAGGAAAACCGTCTTATTTACTTACATCATACCGGCCAATAAGTCTCCTTCCGGTCATTTCCAAAGTTTTTGAGCGACTGCTCTTAAACCGATTGATAGTAATTCTTAAGAGAAAGAGAGTTATCATACATCATTTCGGTGAAGGAGGGAGCACTCAACAGTGCAACAACTGAATAAAGTCGTGGATAAAATATCAGCTGGATTAGAAGAAAAAAAGTTCACCTCGGAAGAAGTTTTATTTTTTCTTATATTAGTATATTTTTCGTTTATTGTGATTTCAAATTTAACATTGCTGAATGCTGAAACTTTTATTCGTGCCTGTTCTTGTTAATTTTAATGTAATATCGATGCTATCTCACCTTTTGGTTGTTCTCTATAGTACAGTTCAAGATTAAAAATAAAAGATAAAAAAATGAGATTAACCAATAAAATTTGAGATTGTTTCTAACCATTCTGGGTTCAGATTGAAATGAATGAATTTTATTGGAAGCATTGTATATTACTACCTGCAATGTCGGCTGGTGAAATACCAAAACATTTGAACAACCTTTCAGATTATAATAAAGACTTCAATGATTCAAACCTAAAGATTGTTGTGTTTGTGATTTGTAGCGTCATTTTAACAGCAGAGAATGGAAATTAATTCTGATAGTACTCATTGAATCACGTGGTGCTTATTTCATGTAACGTTTATAAAACAAAATAATTCCGTCCTTTCATTTAGAGAACTCTTGTAAATATATTGAATCTCTCATTGTTTATTGATTTACTCGTTGGCCAGTTGCCGGTAGATCCCCGGTTTTGTTGATTTCTGTCATAGCCACTTGTAGTGTTAGTTACAATCGGTGTAATTTAACGCAATACAGTAGTTGTAATAAATTGTTTTTTAGGTTAGGTACTTATTTTATCATGATCATTTTGACAGGATTAGCAATATTGTTAAAATTTACTTTTGTGTGCGAATTTATAATTTTTCTAATTATTTAATTTACTTAGATAGGTAATAAACGAAATATGCAAACTGTCGCAAAAATGCGCTGAAGAACTATGAATCCCAGTTACTTCCATAACAAAATAAAAGTGTTCCATTAATAAACGACCCCATTTTCGTTTTCTATCTGGCCCCCACTTTCTGACTTTAAAAGAAATATTTACAAATCAACAATGACTACCTTAATGAAATTTAGTGCACACGTACTTAACAAAATTATCCAAAGAGATATAAAAAGTTTCGTACGTTTACAATCAAACATTTTAAAAGGGCGGCCATTTGATTTTCTTAGTCTTTGACCTAATTATCTCTTAATTATTAATTTTATGGAAATGTTAAATAAGATAAAATATTCAGGGTTTTATTTAGAACGAATTTTAACACAAAGGTATCATTATAAAATCGTCACGGATTTTATTTTCTAAATATTGTTCCTCAGAATTAATAATTTATGAGATATTAAAGGTTAAAAAATTTAAATAGCCGCCAATTTGAAATCTTTGAAGCTAAACTTCTGAAGTGTTTAGTATCATTACAAAACTTTACAACAACGTATTTACCAAATATTCAATTTCAAAGGTATTTGCAACCATTGTTGTGATGTAAAATTTTCTTTAAAAATCACAGAATGGTGGTCACAAGAAAACGATGCGCTTTCGGATCAATATTTACTAAAAAATTTAACCAGCACGTACAATTATTCTTTTACGCATTTGAGAATTAGCCTGTACACAAAATATATTTATATCAAAATTTGTAAAATCAATATTTAATTTAAATTTCAAATACTAACTAAAATAACAGCAATAGTTTTGTTAAACTGTTGTTATTGAATATTTAATAGTTGAACATCAAAAAATTCTGTTACCTTAATTTATTAAAACAAAAAAGATTTTAGCAATTAAAATATCGTGATTAAAATATGCAGAAAATACAGTTATAAATAAAAATATTGTACATATTAAATGTATTTTTTGATTGCATCAACTGCTAGGTTTTTAACAACTACCGTGGGTTATGATATAGGTTTTAACGCGTTATTATAATTTGAAATTCTAGCCGGTAAAATTGAACCTGTGACATTTCGCTTGGTATTCTAGCGCAATGAATAGTGCGTAATGAAGCCTCGTTTGGTTTGCTCGCGTGGAATTTATTGAGCAATAATTATGTTAACTAAATTTAGAATTTAGCAAACAAAATTGTACTTTTCTAAATGTAGACCCCAACCCAATAACGGTAAGGATTCCCGAGGGTATTACTATGTACTGCATTTCAAGCGGATGTTTATTATACGGGTCAAAACTAAAATCCAAATAAACATTCTATAAATTCAATCAATTCAGTTATTATAGTTTTTTTCTTAGAAGCTAATGACATACATAAAGTTTTTTTTTAAATTATTACCACTTGCCCTAATAATAGATTAACTTGTTAAATTGGTTTTTAAGGTCGATTGAAATTTTTCTCGTGTAGTTATTCCTCTCGATAAAAAATAACAAAAAATTTGACCTAAAATGTTGCAATACATTTAGATTTCAGTATTGCTGGAAATCACTGATTGTATCTACACTTATGTACCATGGTTACAATATAATTTTGGTAAACATAGAATTGAACTGTTTATCACATGAAAGATCATGTAAGCTGTATCAACGTATAGAATTCGATTTATTTCTAAACAACAAATCGGTTGCTGATTTTCTGTATTTTAATGATTTTAAAGTAGCTTATAATTCAAGTTTATCGAATGTGTATCAGGTATTTATTTTTCAGATTAATTAAAATTACTCACAAATTAAAGAGGATTTATTCAAAGAATTTAATATTAAGATTTTACTACAATTAAAAATAAATTCTTAAAACCACACACATTCACACATATTAAAACAATATAAATTCCCCAAGCTTTATTGTTGAATCATTAATTTATCTACTTTTTTATTTTTTATCGGGTAAACCGTTTCAAATGTAACCAAGGTTTTGAACTTTTGTTTTCTATACGCATCGTTATATTTTTATATAGCTACTTAACCTGCTGGCTACTTTGGATTCATATGAAACGAATAGGATTAACAGTGAGTGAATACAGACAACCAATGACGTGAGTGTTTGTAGGTCATGGGCTAGCAGTCAGCCGATCACTTAAACAAGTCGCCCAAATGTTGAAACAAAACTTGAACTACTCTGCTAGTCGATTGACTGAGGTGTCCTATAGGCTGCAATTTTATTTTATTTAAATTTACGTAGTGATTTTTTAAATTATTATAATTTTGTGTACATAAACAATTTAAATTACTACTCGAATCATTTTTCATATAAAAACTAATATATAGTTCTCTTATGATTATTTTAATTTAAAATTTCCTAATTCGTATTTGGCCGGCCCGTTGGCGTAGTGTTTAGCGCAACTGGCTCCTACGCCGGACTCCCGGGTTCAATTCCCGGTCGGGTCTGGTATTTTTTCATCACTAATTTTTATATATCATCATTCTCCACCGTCTGCATTAGCAGAAATTGCAAAACAGTCAGACTTAAAACAAAAAAATTGTATTTTTTTTATTAAAAATGAGGTTTCAATGATAATGTGTATCTCTTTATCCATCAAGATATTGTTTTATAGTATAAAACTGATACCAACACCCTAAGGAATTCCAGGTAAATTCTTGAAGTCCAGTTTTCATTGAAGGATTATGAGAACAATGGTCTACAACTTTGTAGGCTGCAACAAACTTAATGTAAAGGAGAAACAGTAAACTAAGTAACTAACTTAACTCTCGCAGAATCGCTTGAGGTTGATATCTCATAGCGTAAACAGTCTGTGAGTTACAATGAAATATTTTCCCAAATTAGTTTACAACTTCACACAAAAACTCTTTAGCTAAACGGTTTCGAATTTAGATGATTCCGTAATTTATTGAAACAAAATTTTTGTACAAAACTTACTTAAAATATTATTTAAATTTATTGTAATTATATAATATTATCAAGATAATAATTATTGACTTTGTCAGTTCGAATAGGATTAATGATAAATGAATCTACAATAAAATATATTTTGTGAATTTTTGAGTTCGTATTATTGTCATTATATTTCCATAAAGTAAATAATAAAAATATTATGATAAATTTAAAATAGGTGGCTTATTTAGTTTCAGTGATACAACAGGACAGGTTATAATATCAAAATTCATAAGGTTTAGGTCATAAAAATTTAAGGTTTTTAGTTAAATTTTGAACTTAAAAATAATAAAAAAATGTGCTTTAGGTAGGCCTACATTTTTATATATAACTTTACGGAATTCTGTTCAAATTTCTAGGGATCTATCTTTCCTGGTTATTTCCAAACTACTTTTTATTTTTAATGAATAGGTAATTTCATTATTATTTATTAATTTAATTCTGTTCCTGCTTTCTCTCATTGAAGACGGTTATTTCTAAATCTACTGTAACTGAAAGTATTTCACATATCTGCATACGTCTTTCGGGTTGGTATGCGTTCAGGCATGCCAAACTCTCAGTGAGTTTAATATTTGGTCATTACAGCTCAAGAACTATTTGTGACTTTGAACCCACACGTTATTTTATCCTGAGCTCTGATAGATAAATTTCATTCATGCAATAACTATCTGATATCAAATAATTTGCATGCATTATTTATAAACTCATTTAAACGAATGAACTTATTGGTGCACTAAAATAAAGTTGCGTGAAACCAAGCTGCTTCTGCCTATATAAGTTTTTTAAATTTAGTACTATATTTATAGTCACATCAACATCTTGGTCATTAGCAATTACTTTGAGTTAAAAAACGGTGCGTTCAAACGTATAATAATTCTTCAGACCCTAGCCGGGAATCGAACCCCGCATCTCCGTTCATTGCGTACGTGGCTAAACACTAGACTGTAGAGGAGGGCGTGAAAATTCTTAATGTATTTCTACGTGAATTTAACTGATACATTACAGTCTGTTCATTTTATTTCAACAATAAGTAACTAAAACTGTAAAGGTAATAAAAAATTAAGGTAGTCAAAAATCCAATAATCTTTGACTTCTGATACGAAATAAAATAAAAACTCCAGCAAAATATGAACAATTTTCATCTAATTTTGAATACAATATCTATGAGGCAAGTCCAAAAACTGAAATCGCTTAACTTTTGAGTAAAATTATTGTCTAATAAATTGATTACTAATGAATTTTTATGTTCTTATATAAATATCTTTTACTTAAATTTGAAATTCCTTTTTTAAGTTATGATCTCCAAATATAAATCTGTGAAAAGACTTATTTTTTGCATTCAATAAAGTTTGATTAAAGTTCATTATTAGATGAATGATCCAGGAATAAACTGGTCACTCACTTGTCTTTCAGGTTCACCTTGAAGATCGATTTTCTTTTAGTCAAGAAGTAACTTATATTAGTAGTAATATAATTTGCAATGAAATTTTATTTTAAATTCTCTACTTAGTTAATCATTTAAATTTTGATAACCGGCTACATCGAATAGATTTTTTTGTTGAATTATTGAATAATCGATGTTGCAGGACCAGTACTTAATATTATAATTTTAATTTTTTATTGGTTTAATTAATTATGAAAGGCTTATAAAATGTATTACATACCTGTATTGATTCTTTAAGTACCAAAGTATAATTTTATAACTTTTAAATTTTTATTTTATTTTGGTACAATTTTAATACATAAATATAGCATTTGTATGAATATAAAAATTATATATAGCATTGGAGTGTACTATGTTAGGTTAGGATAGGATAGCTTTAGCTTTGCTATTAAAATCGATCAGGTCACGTGACCTCAGCCTGACCGCTCCTTCTATTCCTTCACACCCACCCAGTCTTCCTTTCCTTAACCGTTTGCTATTCCTACCACTCCACCTTTTACCACTTCTTGACTTCGAAAATTCTCAGTAGTCGCCTTAATATCTGCTCAACTATTTATTTTTAGTAATTTTATGGAACAACAGTGTTTGAACCTTACAAAATATTTTTCAGTTTTGTCTAGTAATTAATTGAGAATAATGTTTAAAAATTTAATCGGTTTTATAGTCAAAATATTATTTACATTCATTCTGTTCGTTTCAGGGGTAAAATAAATAGTTCTGTTTTTATCACATGGTCAGCTAATTAAATGACTGAATCATTTAAGAATTGAAAATGCAGAGATGCAAAACCACTAATCAGGGTTGTCTTCTCTGAAAGTATTGAATTTCATTATACAACCAGATCCTGTGGTGAATAAAGCGAAAGTGTCATTTGCAAAGTATAAAATATGTGCTTTACAGAGGGCCCAGCATGCTGATAAGCGTACTTTTCCACTCAGTGAGGAAGGCATGGTAAACCACCTCACTCCTCGTTTTACTTAGTAAAACATCTACAGGTTCAAACCAGCCTTGCATAATTTTCCTCGTAGTACTGCCCTATAAAGGGTTAAACTTATGTTATTCCAAAATGTTATATTTTTACGGAAATATTTCTGAAAGTATCTTAGTTTTATTTAAATAACAATACAATTAATGTGTATATAGGTTGGTCTTTGTAGTTATACAATAATTTCATGCAGTAATTAAAAACACAGTGAAATGGATTCAAAATAATAGACCTAGTTTGGAATTGTTTTTAAAAACATATAAAATTTGATTATTCTTGATTTTATCGCATATTAAACACATGTATTGAAAATAAAACAAAAAAATCATATTATTATTTCCATAATAAAAGTGTTGTTATCAATTATTCGTACCATAACTTTTGTATTTATATCACAAAGAATAATCGGTTCACAGGAATCACTGATATGAATGAAACACCACTAGAGAATAAATAAATACTAATGAAAAATGTAAAATTAAATATCTTGTCTTTCCATTAAGGATACTCGTAATAGATAGAACATATGTTTCAGTTTATAAAATTATTGTAATAGGTTCTGTTACGTTTCATTAGTTCACTAGAAATTTAAAAAAAAATACTTACGAAGATAACATAGCATCACTAACATTATTATATAACATAGGCTAGATGCATAACATTCCTTACTTACTTTTAAATAATTATCATACGTAGTAATAATAGTAATTAGTCTACTGCACTAGTAGAAACATTCTTGAACTCACATTTTACAGTGAAAAATAATATGTATATTTACAGACCATTTCAGCCAAATATTAGGAAAACATTGTTTTTTTTCTTGGTCTATGTCCGGCTGTAATACACTTTCAGACTATATAAGTGGGTGAAGGGTACTAAGTTAATATGAGTGATTAAAAAAATGGTTGAGCTAACCGGGAATCTAACTATGTACCCCTGGGATAGAAGCCAGTTTCGCTGATCAGAACACCAACATCCAATTAAAATTATGATTTTGAAACTTAAAAGTAAATATGACCATAATTCATCCACATTAGAATATTGACTTAAGAGGTCTGTACATTTCTTTAAAACATATACGTATGTTTAGCTGTAAACACATAAGTTCACCTGAACCTTATGAAGTTAATGAAAGTTTACTACTGTCTAGTGATTCACGTAAAAGGTCGTGATTCATACCTGGGCCCTGCCCAATTTATAAGCTATTTATTTTGTACAAAAATGTTATTTAAGAATTAAAATTTATTTGTGTGATATTTATAACGCTTTACTTTTATAAGTGAGCTTTGTCGAAAGCTTTATTTGCACCGGCATCGTTCCCAAAATATAATTTGAGAATTATGGAAATAACCATGTTAATCCATCAATTAAGTTTAAAAACCATCATTATGCTTCTTAAACATAGTACCTTTTAAATGTATCTGTATCCTAACTTAAAAAAGTGTCCTGAATTTATCACAGCGTAATAATTTGACAAAGCCTAAGTTAACTGAACTCTGATAAATTTCTGAATAGAATTTCTCAAATTCCTTAACATAACCCAATAATATTTTGAGACGTCATTAGGACAATGCGCTATGCAGTATGATCTGTCTGGCTTCTGATTTGAAAGTAAGTTTTAAGTTTCTGTTCAAAAGAAATTGTCTCTAAATATAATAAAATTTAAAAAAATATTATATTATATAATAGCAATATTTTAAGTACTAAATACTGCTTAATGTAATTGATCTCATCTGTGAATTAGACTGGTAAACAAAAATAATCATTCTCTATTTTGAAAACACTCATTTATTGAGTTAAGTGAATAGCTGCGTTAATGTCATTGGTGATAATGACTGCTAAGGTGGAAGAAATCTGATAATTTATTAATACTATTCCTCAAATTTCAGATTACAACGTGATCGCCAGAGGTCATGAAACTGATAATTCACCTTAAAACATAGATTTGAAATACTAATATTTAACATCTTTTAGATATCTAATAGCAATACCTGATAAAAATGTAATAACACTTTTTTCATTTGTAAGAAAACGGCTGTAATTTTTTATTACAGCGTTTAAATACTATTGTCTTTATTTTAAACTGATGAGTTTGCTTTTTATAAGCCATGACCAAAAAACCTTCATATGGAGCAATTTCATAAATTATTTCATGAAATAATTTTAAAATGGTAATACAACACATGTGTTGTATTACCATTTTAAAATTGAAAATTCAGAAGAAAAGCCCGAGATACATAAATAAAAAAACAACAGTAAATTTTGAACAGCAACTGTAGGGTTAGAATTTGGAAACCTTACCAGACTTTTCAGGAATTGATTCAACCTTCTACTGGCCAGTCAATTCCACGAAAAAGACCAATCACATTTTGATACCCGTATTTTTAAGCAAAATCTTTAGATGTTCTCGACTCTTTAGTAAACGAATGTTAGTAATGATAAAAATATTTTTATAATATCACTTTTTAGATTGTTTAAGTTAATACGAAATTACCAATGGCTCGGTACCTTAGTTTGTAAAATGACCGCCAACTAAAATTCTAGATTCATTTGTTTTTTTTAATATCTTTGTTAAAATTATAATATAATCAATTACAATAATATTCATCTAATTCCAGATCACAATTTAATCACTAAAGATGATTTATGATACAAATTAAAAGAGGTGCGTTAGAATATTGGTATGAATACCAATTGGGACTGCATCCCACTGCACAGTTGTTCCAACATTTCAAGGTCTTAACGGTGAGGCAATTATACATAAAAAAGTAATATTATACATAAAAAAGTAATATTATACGTAAATCGAAACAGGAACCTATTTGACATGAGGAACATAAATTACAATTCAAGACCATCAAGTCTCACTTTCAGATTGGATCATGTAAAACTAAATATTTGTCGAAAACAGTTTTCCTATGTATCATCAAGATTAAAAAATTTCATTCCATACTATTTCATTTCAAATCATCTTAATAAAAAATTGAATACTGATGTAGAGTAGACAAATGGATTAAATCAAATAACAATATTATCGATATATACTATTTTAATACCGCTGTGTGAATCAAGTTTCTTTTTGTTATACATTATAATCATTGTCATTTTGTAATATATTTTCCTTATATTTATCAACTGCTTTTCGTGTCGTATCTTACAGGTATGCTTCTATAAAAATTTTTATTTACGCAACTCATGCCTGCGCATGGGTGATTTAACCTTTGCAGGCATGATTTCCAGTAATTTTTGTAATGTAAGGGAAGAAAAGGGGTGAAGCCCCCCTTCACCCCTATAACATTTTTATTACATACAGGTATTTTTTTTTCTCTCTCTCTCTTTTGTTTCTTTTATTTGATATATTTTTTTACATTTGTATCATTATTTGTAAAATAATTTTTGTAACTTTTTATGGGAAAATAAAGTTAAATTTCAATTTCAATTAATAAAAATTATTTATTTCAATTAAAAAATAATATTTGGAATAATTTTTAGTACGAGTTATAACGTGCATTACTATACCACAACGGGTGTACTTTTTTGTTGTTAAGTGAGCCATGTGTGCGTTTAGGTTAGAGGGTTTATGAAATAACTTATACATATTTGACCTTGCACTGTTGTGATAAGGCTTGGTCCCGCCTGTACGCACGCACACCGGTATAATAGCGGCAAAACGAGAGAACAGTGTGGTAGTACGATATTAGATTGGATTACTGACTCAGCCTCCAACCCCTTCCACGCTTTTCTTCTCACCGTAGTGGAATTATAAAATTTCATGTAATTAAAAAATCGTTAGAATGCTTTTTAAGTGTGGCAGTAGTGACTATGTGACCCTGCATTCTGTATTATTCTGCCGCTGTACACTTACTTTCATATTATTGCTTAGGTACACTCTCCGAATACAGTGCACAGTGTTATTACACGTACTGATAATGCGTTGCGTGTCTAATATCACAAATGTACTTTAACAATTAAAAGCATTGGTTCGTGATTATATATAAATGAACAACATATATAGGGCATAAACACATACGACTAGAACATAGAATGTAATCTACAAATGCTATTGAAATGTGTTTTGACCAAGCGAAGCGAGGTCACATTAAATTCAAAGTAGACGATATTTCATTTATTCACATAATAATAATATTATTTTAATACCCTTATTTAATCGACGTAATTGAGTAAGGAGTTTTAATTTAATAGCTTACCGATTTGTATGTACACCTACTGATAAGATTTTAATTTAAGAAGAACTAATATAAAAATAAATCTGGTATGAAACACTCACACAACTTTCTCTTGCCAAAGCAAAAAATAAACAATATAACCTTAAATTAGTAATAAAAATTAGAAATAAACAAAAACTAACCTCAAAAAATAACCTTATTTTAATCATGAGTGATAGACGCAATATAAAAATCAATCTCAGTTTGGCTTAAAAATACGGAAAATCACTCGTTCGCGCTAAACAAGACTCTGTAGAGAAAATTGCTGTTTATAAAAGCTGTAGATCGTTTAATTTTCAATAAATTTGATTATATAGACTTTTGTCGTAAAATGCATGCTAAGACTGAAATCTTAAAATATCGACTTTTTAATACGTTTTCGTGAAAAAAAACTGACAATCGCTAATTTCCGCTAAACCAAGCGTTATACAAAAAAAATGTTTGAAATAAAAGTTGTAGGATTTTAAATTTTCTACAACTTTTATTACATATATTATTGTGCTAAAATGCATATTAAAGTCGCAATTTAAAAAAGAAACTAGCTGTTTACGAGGAAACAACCTCTCCAAGATTTTCAGCAGACATGGCGCCTACTCTATCTTGTAGAGCATAAAAATATAGTAAATGAGGTGATTTGTAAAAAAATCGTAGGAGCCGTTTTTGAGAAAATCGGAAAAAAGTGAAAAATTACACGAATAAACTACCACTTTCGGTTGACCGATTTTGATGAAAATGTATGTGTCGGGTACTCTAGTGGCATCTAACTTAAGTTTCAAGTTTCAACTTTGTACGTTCAACTTTAACATTACAAAATGTATGATGTATATTGTCTATACAATTATCTATGTATCTATAATTCGTAACTATACAATTCAGTCTATATAAGAATTTTGTAGATAATTTATTTAAGAGATCATAAAATTTTTTAGTGTTTTAAAATTCGCATCAACAGCTTTTTGTCTGTAGCGACTACTCTGAAAGAACGGTGAGTTTTAATAAGTAATAATTTCCATATCTGTAGCGTTAATCAAACCCGAAACTTTTCACTTTGAAGCTAAGCACACTTTGACACTGAAGTGACCTCCGTGAGTTAATGAATTATTTTTTAATAATAGATCATAAACGTTTTTTTGGGACACGAAATTTAGCCCGAACGTAAATAACAAATTTAGTGTCAAAGGATAATGATCAATTGTTACGATTATAAATTTCGATTGCATGTTTGAAACTTTCATTTTTCAAAACTTTATAAAACCTTCATTAGTAGATAATTATAATTTGACAATCGTGTTTCATACAATGTTAATAAATTTTGTTATTGTTTACAGGTGGGTCATTCAATAAAATCGTGGATAATTAAATTTTGCTTATTGTTGTTATGGTAAGTGAAACACACGCATTTATTTATAACTCATAGTAATAGATATTAAATCTATTTCATTTTTAATACAAAGTTACGGAGATTTTTCTATAACTTATAATTATGTAGTTTACTAAACAATTGAAAATTTTATTCGGTTTACTTATTTTATAATTTTTTACAGTACTAACATGTAAATTTAAGTAGTGAATGAAATGAAAATAAATGCGTGATAATTGGTATTATCACAAATAAGACTTAATTAAAATTTCTAATGATTAGAAAGATACAAGTTTTTGAATTTATCAAAAACTATTCTCTATTGAAGTACCTGCTGCAGGAACGTTTGAAACATTAGGGTCGATTACAAGGAAAACACCTCATAGATTACTAGACGACAGTTATTTAAAGGTCATTTAAAATATGGAACACTCCCTTCGTAAAAAGTTTGTACAATCGTAACAAAGTGTCATCGTAAAAAAGTACCGTAGAAAATTTCTTCAATTTTATTCATTGAAGCCTTATGTTCATTGAGTTAAACGACGGTAAAATTGAAAACAATGAATTCTTTCTTTGCATTCAGCTTCATCACAATCTGTTAGTTTTATTTGTACAATAAATAATGATTGATATGGCAAACAAAGTAAACAGTAAAGGAAATAAAAAAATCCATTCATCTTTGTTCTTTTGTGATATTTCCGGTTAAACAAATCAAAATACCAAGAATGTTCTGAATGTAACATTTATAAGGCAAGCCCAAAATATGAAAATGTTTCAGCCTTGAATACTTAGTTAAATTATTCTATAATAAATTGATTGCTAGTAATTGTTTATTATTTCTTTAGTCTATTCAAATATGTAACGCTGTAACCTGAAATTTCATATTTAATGTCGTAAAGTTAAGATCTTCAAAGATTATTTATAAATTCTTGGTCGATGTTCAACATATTTTTTGGTAGTGTTTGTTTGGAATCGTACTAAAATTTCAATTTTGGAATTTACAGAAATACCCCAAAGTTGTATCCTGTATTTCCAAACGGGTTTTAAAATTAGTTGATCTATATAGATTTATTTTGTTGAATTTTGACGGAACGATTTATTGCCAGAAAGCTAATAGATTTTATAAAAATTAAAATAAAGTTTTCTTTTGTTTGTATGCATTGTTTCCATATAAGACAACAATCTAAGTGTAGACCGAGAATGAACATATTTAGATTAATATTCTTAGTAATGTCAGTATATTCCCGCGTATAGCGCAATAGTTGGCATTGTGTAGAACTCCAATGGAACACTAACGTTTATGTTGCTCTACAGGCGCTGTTAAGGATATAACGACTAAAAAAAAATATGTAATTTCTAACGAGAGATATTTGCGGTTACACGTAGATATTAACTCACAATGCAATGATTTAAATCTCTAGATGTAGGCTAGTTCCCAACGACGCAGTGGTATCGAGAGAAGATAAAGAAGAATTTAGCCTAGGCCGGACTGGAAAGTGCCTCAAAGTTAAAAAGAAATTCCAAAGTGTCCCGAGTTCAATTCAGGCCAGCATCTAAAATGTTTATAATTTTAAATTTCCGATATTTTTTTACAATAATTTGTAGGCACTAATGGCCTAGCTATTGATTAATTACAAAAGAAGTTTGATATTGTGTTATTAAAGTAATTTAAAGAAAAAGAAATTTAAAGATTTCTTCTTTAGCCATTTTTCGTTTGACTCCTTTCTAAATATTATAACTAAAAAGCCCTATATATATATACATTTTTTGTAACTTTGCACCCGTTGTCAAACAAGGAGTGTCTTTCTGAATAATAAAATAAGTATATTAGAACTCCAGAACTACATATAGTTAATTGTTGTTTTTTCTTTTTACGTTACGTAGGCTATACGAGGTAGGGTCAAAAATTTCCCGGAATGGTCGCTTACAGTCACGTATTTGTAAGCTGAAAGGGAAATTTTTGTTTGTGAGGTTGGCATAACTGGTAGTGAATGTGCTTTTGAGGTTAGCAGGCAGTTGTAGTTGGTTCCGTGCGTTCGGTGTTTAATATTGTAGATCGTAGTTTCTGTCTTTCGTCGGATTGTGCAATGTCGTCATTAGAGCAGCGTGGCAATATTAAATTCTGTGTGTTGCTAGAGAAATCACCCTCGGAGACTCTTGAGATGCTAAAAAAAGCATACGGAAATTCTGCGATGAAGAAAACAGCAGTTTACGAGTGGCATAAGCGTTTTCGCGACGGTCGCACAACAATTGAAGATGACGTTCGGACTGGGCGGCCTTCCACTTCCACTACAGACGACAATGTTGAGCGCGTTCGACAAATTGTGCGTGCGGACAGGCGAACAACCATCAATACTATTGCCTCTGAAGTTGGTATTTCACATGGGAGTGTTCACAGCATTCTTCATAATGACTTGAACATGCACCGTGTTTGCTTGCACATTGTTCCAAAAATGTTATCCCCTGAGCAAAAGGAAATGAGAGTGACCATGTCCAGGGACTTGATTAAAATGGCTGATGCAGATGACAGCTTCCTGCGCAAAATTGTTACAGGTGATGAGACATGGTGCTTTCTTTACGACCCTCAGACAAAACGGCAGTCCGCTGAATGGAAGTCAAAAACTTCACCAAGAAAACAAAAATTTCGCTTGGACAGAAGCCGGGGTAAGGTGATGTTGGAGGTGTTTTTTGATTACCGTGGAGTGATTCATTATGAATTTATTCCTGAAGGGAGAACAGTAAATAAAGAATTGTACACAGAGATCTTAAAACGGCTACGAGATGCAATTCGACGAAAACGACCTGAAAAATGGGCAGAGAATGACTGGTATTTGTTGCACGACAATGCCCCAGCACATCGATCCCTAATGGTGAAACAATACCTTGCCAAGAATAATGTTACCACTCTGGAACATCCTCCATATTCTCCCGATCTCGCACCACCAGATTTCTACCTGTTTCCAAGGTTAAAAATGGCATTGAAGGGACATCGTTTTGCTGATTCGTCAGAGGTGATTGAAAATGCGACGGAGCGGCTGAAGGAACTTTCAAAAAATGGCTTTCAAGAGTGTTTCCAACAATTATATGAACGGTGGAATAAATGTGTAGATGCAGGAGGAGAGTATTTTGAAGGGAAATAATGTAAGAATGTTATAAATATTTTTAATAAATTTTTAATAACCAATTCCGGGAACTTTTTGACCCTACCTCGTATAACCTTAAATGTATATATTTCGAATTCAAATTAAGTGATGCAAAATGCTCATACAATATGAATATTCCCAAAGCGCATATGCTACGAAACGTATACAATCACTGCTAACAATAATAGCTTCACTTAATAAAAAATTATTGATTTTAGTGATTGATTCATGTCTGACGTCACTTCTCCTTCCACTGTCAGTCACAATAGTGAGCAAATTTCAAATATTCGGAAACAACAAATAGATTAACAAATTTAAACAGAACTAAAAAATTCTTTTATTAAATTAAATCGCTTTTAGGTTTTGTCCTAATAACTTGCTTCAGCGTCTAAAATTCTCCGTTATTATATTCTGCAGAGATTTTTTAGTTTATTAATTTATCACTAATACTGATTTTTGAAAATACTGTTTGAAAAACTGTAATAAGTTTCAGTTGCTGTTAAACATTATAAATATTTATTTTGATTTATGTATTTTTATTATAAATTATTCTAATTTCAACACTAAAACAAGAATGAGAGAAATTCTTAAGATAGAAAGAAGAATCCTTAGGACTTGCATAAACAAAAAACTTAACTCAACGATATCTGGATCTTATTGCCTAATTCTGAACTCTACCATGAAATTGAGCCAATTACTAACATCATGCGGAATAAACAAATTTCTTTCTTCGGACATTTACTTAGAATACCGGACAGTCGAGTAACTAAACAACTCATTTTAACAACTCATAATTAACTCGTGGAAAAATCCTCCAAGGTGGTTGGCCAAAGTAAAGCAAGATATGCAAGAACCGTACATTGCAGAACAAGATCTTTTGGAAAAATTTGAACAGCTTAAGTTGCTTAATGATAAAGACACAAGATTCGTCGAAAAAACTCGAGTTATTTCGTCAATGATTTGTACAGATAAAATGAGACAGATCAGATCCCAAAATATGAAAAGTTATTGGGAAAAGCGTAAGAATTCTAAAACCAAACCAAGAAGGATTTCTAAATTTAATTCAAGTGGTCCAATGAGGCCGTAAAAAAAATAGTCATTCTGAAAATAATAAGTTTTAGTTTTGAGTCAATAATATACGTATTACATAGTAATAAATACAGAAACAAAATATTTTTAATTACTAAATACTCCCACTGACAAATATATTACCTAAATTATCTTACAGAACGATACTTTTCGTGGTAATAAAATTTTTAAATAATAAATTGGTTATTTTCGATCAGTTATTTAAAAAATATTAGCGGCCGCTATAGTAAAACTGCTAAAGGCACTTGTATCAACTTGTTGGTACTATCATCTCTGCAGCATCCAATCTAGTTGTTTAGGTCAACAGTCGAAAAGCTGGTTTGAACCTCTAGAGGTTTTACTAAGTAAAACCAAGCAGTGGTTTACCATTGCCTTCATCATTGAGTTGAAAGAGTGTGCTTATCAGTATGCCAGGCCCTCTGGAAAGCACCTACTTTCCACCCTGCAAATGACACCTTCACTTCATTTACCATAGGGTCTGGCTGTATAAATTAAATTCATTACTTTCAAAGGTGATAACTCTGATTAGTGTCTTTTGCAACTCTATCTCTTCTGTTCTTAAATAGTTCAGTCATATAATTGGCTGACCACGTGAAAAGAAACAGAATTATTTTTTGTAGCTCTGGAACCAGCAGATCGAGTGCAATTAATGTAACATTCCGCCTGCCCTTTATGGGCACGTAACATTAATTTATAAATTATTCTGCTAACTCTATTTTTAATGTTTAGTATTGCTATCACAATAATTGGTCATTCCATACATTGAATAATGAAAAGGAATGCAATTATATTTTATTTATATTTATACTATATTTTAAATATTTTTTAATTTGGTTTATATCTTCATCCGTATCAGTCACTCTTAACATTTTTCAAGTTGTTTTATTAAAATTTTAACATTTTTCAAGTTGTTTTATTAAAATTTTGCTCTTTTATTAGGCCTATATTAGAAACGTGACTTTAGTAAAGTATCGTCATAGGTGATAGATTATTAACGGTTTGTTTTATCGCTTAAATTTTTAATTCACATTCATAAATCATTTTGAAACAAGTGTTTGAACAAATGCACCGTGTTTAAAATGTCAAAGTCGCTTTAGTATTGTCGCGATCTTCTCTAAAATAGATTTATCTGTGATTCTGTAAATAGTTTACTTGTAGATACGACTGGTGTTAAATCGTGTAGATTGTATCTATTAACAGTTTTTATTAATACTGTATCTAGATCAAATCAAAATAAAAAACAATTTTTTAAACATATATTATAAACATCTTTTAGTCGCCTTCCACAGGGAGTAAGTAATCTGCATCACCTGTGGGACTTAGATTCTGAATATAGTCATTAAAAGTTTCTTCTTTTACATTCAAGATCATCTTCTTTAGTCACGGGCAGCTCTGTTGAAGTTGGTCCTATCGTGTGGGTGAAGAGAATACTGCCATAAACGTCTTAATCGGCGTTTCTCCACAATTATTTCCTTAATCGTTGTAGGATAATCCTAGTACTTTGTCATAGCTTTTCCTTCGGTCTTGACTGCCAAGAAGCGGTCTGGATGACCTTATTAAGGATTTCTACAGAATTTTCAATATCATCTGACATTGTAGAGGAATATTAAGTTGGATGTCTGATTGTAATAAGTTTCGAAAATTACACCAGTCAGTTCTCCTACTACAAAATTTAAAAGGTTTTTCAGAACTCAGTACAGTGTGCTGACTGTGACTACTATAGGCGTATGATCTGAAGACAGATCCTGACTGGACCGTACCGCAAAGTAATTGTGAGAAATACCTTTTGTAACGATAAAGTCTAATAAATCTGGTAACTTTCGTCTATCAGTCGGCCAATATGTAGGCTCACTAGAGGATAAAGTTTTAAGGTTATTTATTTGAATCGTTTTGTACAATTCCCTGCCTCTTGGATTGATAAGTCTAGAGCCACAAAAAGTATGCTTAGAATTATAATCTCCTCCAGCTAAAAATCTTGCACCTAATGTGTTGAAGAATTCTTGAAATTGATCTTTGCTAATGTTATGCCGAGGCAGGTAGTAAACAGATGTTAAAGTTAAATCTCCAGCCCAGTCTGTAATAGTAGCCCTGACTGGCGTGTTTGAGTGTGAATGTTGTAAATAAATAGAACAATCAGTAATTTTGATAAATGTTAATTAAGATGATTAAGATTTCATTATGATGTTAATGAAATTGAAAATAGTAATAAATTAATATTTTTGATAAATACAATGATGACTTTGAAGTAAATTAATTAGAAAAAAAGATAAGTGTAACAATGTTCTTTAAAACCTATAGGCTAACCTACATCAAAAACATTATGTCTTTTCAGTCAATATCAGTGTTATTTAGTAGATTCAGAGCCACGAAGTTTGGATTATTGTTGAGTCTTTCTTCATATTTACGGCCGAATTTTGATATAGTTTGTTTCACTGAGTCAATATTAAGATCGTCATTTATATAGGTGTTTTTGACGTACCACGGAATTTACAGGGCCCGCCGCAAGAACTTTGACTAGAAACGTTCGAATATGTTTATGTTTGACGTGCAGGATGTACCCCACAATTGAAGCTTATAGTCTAAGACCATATGGATTTTAAAACGGATTTATATAAAATAATTTTTGATTCGTTTGACAAAGGTGAGTATTTACCAATTAATTAGTGTAGTTTACGTACTGTCAGCTCAAGTTGTTTCTTTTTAGTTATTATGTAATGTTTCCATGTGTGGCGACGGTCTAAATATAGTCCCAAGTATTTTACTGTTGTGTTGTGCAGTAGTGCAATGTTGTTTAACGTTACTGGTAAGGAATCATTTTTCCGTAGTGTAAATGTGATATGTGTTGATTTGTTTTCGTTAACTTTGTTCTCCACTTTATTAACCATTTCTCAAAAGATGTACGAAATTCTTGTAGGAATTGTGACGCAATTATTGGGTCTTCATAGATAGCGAGAACGGTTAAGTCGTCGGTAAAGGTCACTATGGTCGTATTTGGAGTTGCACGTAAGTCAGATGTAAACAATAGATATAAAAACGGACCGAGAATACTTCCTTGTGGTACACGTGATTTAATGTCGTGTAAGTGAGAATATTTGTTTCAAATTTTACTTGAAAACATCTAATTTCTAAATACGGTTTCAATAACAAGTAGAGAGAATTCGGTAAAAGAGTTTTAATAATGTAAATAACTGAATGAACATGTTTAATTATCTCTAGTAAAGTTCGGTGTACATATATTTCGGAATCATGTGCTTATCATTTATTACTTCTCATTTTGTTTTTCTCGTTTTAAAGGAGGTTTTGGTTATTTTTTAAATTTAATTTTTATTTATTAAAAAAACACTATTTATGTAATTTTGATTGCAAATAATAATTAAGAACAGTATAATATGTTTTAATGTTATAATTTGTTAATTACACCAGTGGTTTGTAATTTTGTCATGAGTTAAATTTAATCGATAAGTTGCATTTATTGCTATATAACAGATTATGTACTAAAAAAAGTTATGTGAAAAAAATTATTAGAAACATTTTAATATCAGCTCCAGCCTACGTAATTTTTTTTTAAATTCCTAATATGTTTACGTTGCAATCCGTTCAATTCAGAACAATAAGCAACTCCATGACTCCATGAGATGAGGATGATGTGTATGACGTATAAATGAGTTGTAGTCTTGTACAGACCCAGGTTGACCACTCCTGAGGGAGTATGGATAATTGAACGCCAACCATCAAAGTACACCGGCAACCACTGTCTAGTATCCAAATCCGTATAAAAGTAACTACCATTACTAGTATTTGAACCAGGAACTTTCGTCTCCAAAAATCAGCTGTTAAACAGCTGATTTTGGTGTCGACTTTACCTCTAGAACCCGATGGGTTCCAGCCTACTAATTAAAATAATTTTATTTCAAATTTGAAAACATTTATTTTTTTAATTGAGGTTAAACGTCAGATCTTGTTACAAAATGATGAAATTAAATTTTTATTGTTTTTTCTAAACACTTTGTAACTGTCAATATCCTTTATCATTGTGATATATACATAAATTTAAAATGTAAATAATATTGTAGTATTTATATCGCAATTATATTATTACAACAGCAACAAAATTTTAATTTTTTCTTCCTAAGCTTAAACCCTGTCCTGGTAATCAAGTTACTGACAGAATTTCCCTATTAATGTCAATTAATTGGAGATTAACTACCTTAACTTTAATGTATTAGTTTTGTTGACGTTTTAATGATTTTAGAGATTATAGTTACATCATCTTTTAGGAGTGATAGCTTTTGTTTTCAAAATTTAATGATGTAGAAACAAAAGATTGCTTCCAGGTTTCAACCAAAATATCCTCTGCTGTTTAGGGTATTACCGCACCTACAATGAGATTATTTTTTAAAATTTATAAGTAAATGAAAGGTGGTTATTGTGAAAATATGCAAGATAATTACAACGGAAACTAAATTTGTTATTTCGGTTCAGCAGTAAGTAATTTGTTTATATTGGAAAGAAGTTTTTGAATTTGTTGTTTTTTTATTATCTTTTTCCGCACTTTTGATGGTTTATTTTTCTTAGATTTATCTCTCATCTAATCACATCTTCGTGTTTATTTTTGTTAATTTTAAATAGCAGTCTATATAATGTTTGTTTAATCCTTATTGAATAACGTTGTAGGCAGAACCAGTCTGTTTTCTTTGTGTTTTTGATTTTGTCTTAACATTTACTAAGATTTAAATTTATTTTTCCCGATGACATTAAAAATCAAAAGTCGCTCATGATAACAGTGTACGAATTTCTAAGCAAAACTATTGTGGGTTGACTGATGAAGTAAGAAATTAGTAGGTATTTACTAATTGTCTTTACCTAGATTTGTGTGAATTTCTAATTTTGAATAAAAACAACTGTATTTATTTATTTAACAGTCGTATACTCTTTGGTGAGTTTTTAATGCATGATAGGTGTGCTTATGTAGTAAAGAGTACATTTCAATGAAAGGGGCTAGTTAAGTAACTGCCCCTATTCCAGAACCCAGATTGATACCTGGTGTCTGTCGCGCTTCTAAGGTGATAAAATGTTAGTGAACTGATTAGTTTTAAATAAAATATTTTAAAGTTATGGTGTTCTTTTACAATAAACTTGTAATATTGTTTTTTATATTTTAAGAAAAATAAGTATTAATGGATAGTTGTTTTATATTATTTAAACTGCTTACATACATATATTAACATTAAAATTCTCTTTAATTGTTAATACTGTATAGTATTGTAAGTAGTAAATAAATGAGTAGATTTTAATTAATGTGTCAATATTATTCAGCCCAGTAATTCTGCATATTTATAGACATGAGAAGTATAAGTTTTGACCTTTAAAAGTTGTATTGATTTTATAATACCCACGATTAATAGCAATTTTATTTTACATAAAACACTAATTGCATTCATATGGATCTCAATTAGCGTCATTTTATTACAAAATGGTGATAAAATATACAATATTTAACTTGTAACTGTTTATAATTACAATGTATTATTAAAAAATTGGAATTTTTCATCTAAGTTTTTTTATTTTAAAGACTTTAAAGTGTAGAAAACATAAAATTTTCCGTGTTGCTGTATCTGGTAGAAAATAACGAATTGCGTATATAATTTAAAAGTACTATACAAAGAATTTAAGGCTTACTTTTGTTCACTGGTAATAAATAAAATTCTATCAACAAATAAACATATGATTTTTTTAATAACAAGTAGTCACTTAAACTATATGACTATTAGCTCTTACATTTGGTTATAGAAGAATAGAAAGGAGATTTAACATGTAAACACATTTTTTAGATCCTTGGCGGAAATCGGAGTAGAACTTCCATTTTATATTTTAGCCTAATCCACCATTCTAAAACACTGCGCTATGAAGACGATTAACCGATTTCCTTTTTCTGGAAACAAATATAAATTTTTAATCTCTAATGTTACTACTCTTTGGTAAGTTACTAAAGATACAATACTAGTAATTACAAGTTTTTTAATATTTTTCTTGATTCATCACACAAGTCAAACTAAGTAGCTCGAAATTATACTTCGCAGAATTTGAAGTTTGTTTTTGTACATATCTTTCTTTGCTGTTAAGAAGAAAATATGGTAGAGTTTGTTGGCCGAGACTCAAGAAAGAAGGTTTTTATATATAAGATGATAGAAACTTTTTTGCTTACAGTATTATTTTAAATAATTTTGGCTTCCATATTTGTTCGTTTAAGTTCATAACCCGTTAAATATGCAATGGAAATTGAAAGATGATAAAGTTACCGAAAAGAAATACTATCTTCAATATACGAGTATTTAATACGAACTAATATTAAAACTCATATATTTAATATTAGAACCTTTTAAATAATATATGGCTCCTTACTAAAAATAATAAAAATAAAGGATATTCTATTAAAATGAGTAATTATATTTAAATCTAAAAGTAATAGTGCAGGAAACGGGGACTATTTCTAGCATTCTGAGTAACACATTCACATTATATGTTTCTTAAATCGTATACTCTCCTAACAATAATACTTTACATTACACTGGCATTTTTTTATATAAAGTTATAAGAAAATAAATGTTCATTTAATGTAAAAATTCTTTCAATATGCAATAAAGAGATACTTTAAACAAATTGAATACAAATCTGTACATATATCATTATATGCCAAAGTAAAATAATATTATGTGCGACAAATCAATGCAGATCTATATTTTTGCTTGTGTGACAAGATATCTTTATTATTTTAAATAAAAATAAATAAACCAATATAATTTATATTATCTGGAATTTAAAAGAGATTTATTTAATGCGTCATTTTGAACCCATCCTTGTTTGTCATTTCATCTTATAATATAAAATAATAACAAATGATTAAGAAAACTTTCTTCATATACTTACTAGAACAATATTCTAATAAATATAATGGAAATTCTTGACCTTTTCGTTGCACGACACTCCTAATCTCATCATCATTGCTTAACCCTCTGCTTGTAGTATGGTTATTACTAGCGACATAAACTTAGCAGTATTTTATACTTTTTAATTAATTATTTTAAACGTTTTGATTAAATTAGCTCTAGATCGTTTAATTTCATACCAATATTTAAAACTCTTAATAATAAATCATAAGTCTTCAACTTCTGTTTCAATAAAACATAATCTTCCTTTTACTTTACCTTGTACAGCAGAAAAGTTAAAACAACAAAGTTTAACCGCCTTAAAACGTCTTACATGCAACTTTCTTGTGTGCCTAATTGGCTCAGTCAATAATTAGGATTAAAAAGCTGAAAATTTTGAGTGTGTTTCTTGAAATGCACCCAAAATTTTAATCGAAGTGTAATTTAAATCTAATCTAGTTATTTAAAAGTAATTTAAATAATTTATTAGCAAGATTTAAAAATATTCAGCATGATAAACTTTTATAATTTAATTCCATAACCCACTTTACTTGCCAAAAAACAAAAGATTTTATGCAACAATAATTAATTAAAATATACGTATTGGCAGGAAACGACCAGGAGTATTTTTAAACTGTTAATGGTAAAGGCTGTAATTTCTTTATCATCTGTTGTGTGAGGATGTAGCTGTGAGCGTAAATATTTTCGGTTTATTTTACGTTCATAACAAATAAAATGATTACATTAATTTTATTCTTTGACAAAATCCTTAGAAAATAAATTGCAAATTTAATTACTTTGTCGCATTGGACTGAAAAGTGAATGATCCCGATTTATTTTTTAAAGTCAGCAACAACTTTATCTGTTCGCCCTAAATTACACAATTAGTAATTATAATAAATGTTTATTAATGTGCTTATAAATTCGGCTGTTGATGAAGAAAGTACTGTTGTACTAAAAGAAGTAAACAAATTTTAAAACAAGTGATTATTAAAATCGATAATTTAATTCTGCTTCTTAAAAACTACGTATTTTCAGTTTTGTAAAATCGTTATTGGTTAAGCAGATTGAGAGCCAGGAAATTTTGATGATATTTGAGACTTTTTTCATACTAAGAACTCATTTTTGATATAAGGTCTACTTATTTTTCAGGAACTTTAAATAAACTAAAAAGTTAATATTTTATCAAGATACCCATTGATATTTTAGTTTGTGTGTCAGGGGTGATATCAATACTGTTCTCTTATACTGTATATAATAAATTATGTAAAAGAAATAATGTATCTAACGCTAAATGAAATTTTAAAATTATTTCTGAAATCTATTTAGCTTTGTTAATTAATTTAATTTAAAAGAGAAAATCTAATATTAATAAAAATATTATTACACTATTACAATATTTTAAAAGTCTTAATAAATATATTAATGGGATGAATGAATGGGATATTAAGAACACATGAAAGATTTCTCTCTGAAACTGTTCAAACATTATGTATGATAGAAACATAATGATTCCTTCGCCAAAAACTGGTTAGTAGGTTTAATGTTTGCTTCATTAAAATGTTATATACAAGTACATGATAAGCCAAATAATTTCAAATTTTATATTTGGTCAATACCAACTACTTTTAGTATGCTGAGGAACACTAAATATAATATTTTTATTTTTAAGTTTTTAAAAGTGATTCATCATGGAGTAAAACATTCATTGTGAATAAACAAAATGGAATTTTATAATCCGTTATATTTTTTTGTTTTTTTCATACCTACATATTACATGTTTATTGATTTTACTAACTCTAAAATAATGTAATTTTATGAATAAGGTTTTGCAAGATAACAAACAAAAGTTTAATTAAAATTTTTAACAAACATGGTGATTTACTTTGTAAGGGTAGCATACTTAAAAAATCATTACCGGTAATTTTAAAGTTTGATTCAAAGCTTAGGATAATTACGTAAAGAAAGAGTATAATAACACACTAGTATATTAATGCGTAATAATATCTGTACCACAGAAACTCTAGATAGTTGTATAAGTGGGCTTGAATGATTTAGGTTATAAAGAAAATATGAGTTAAAGAAGATTTTGTGGCATTTAAATGGAATATGGTAAGGTTAATATTTCTGTTTCACTTAGTAAAGATTTTTAAGACGTTAATGGTATTGTATAGCTAAAATTAATGTGAGCTAGTTATGAAGGCGCCACTTCGGTCAGACAATTGGCACGGCGCAGTGAAGTGGCGGTGCTACGTGAATAGGTAGTGGTGGGGATATAATAGAAAACTGGAAGGGACACACTGCACCAGAAACAACTGGAAATCAACAGAAACGTTAAAAATAACATACTGCTTATACCAGTTATCTTATAACCTAACCTGGTTACAATATTTGCGTGATAATGTTTTTGCTGCTGGCATATTTTAGTTTAAACCTTGCCACAAAGTTTTATAAATTTATAAAAATTAGCTTACGCTGAAAAAAGTTAATTTACAAACAACACTTTTTGACAATTGACGTCTTGGAGTATTTTAATTTTTTTACTTTTACAATTTTGTTAAAGTGTTTGTTATTTTACAGAATATATTTTAAAAGAACGACTATAGTTCTTTGTAACATATTCCTTCTTATGGAAATTTTAAATATCTCTCCTTTAATAAATTACAAAGAATTTAAGGATTGATCCCTAGACAATACAAAGACTATAAACGAAATTAGAGAAACTACTAAAACCCTCAACAAAAATGTTTCGTTTCTTTAATAAAATACTTTTGTTCAGTTTTAAAATTACGGAGGACGTGGGTTGGTTTAAGAATTTTGCTGTCTACTTAAATCAACATCCTTTGAAATGAGCTAAAGCGTAATTTTTACAGCTTGTTTATAGCTAATATGATATCCAATTTGAGATTTTTTTATACTACAAAACTATTCAAGTTTACTTTGTTTATTTGCAAATATTGATGCACGTACTAATGTAAAACAATGGCGAAGTATTTTTTACAAGGGCTCTTTGATTTAGTAATACTTTGAAAACAAAAAATTTGCAAAAATATTTTGGTTTTCTACTATCGTAGTGAATTTAGTACCTAATGGTTTTTGCAAATCTATTTAAAAAATTTGTTGTTATTATATTATGAATAAATACAACAATTATTGTAATTGAAATATTAAAGTATATTCAGCTTAATCGCTAAAAATTACTTTAGAGAGATGTGTCATGTAAACATAAATAGGCAAAAGTAAGAGGTTTGTTCAATCTACAGCATCAAATGCCTACGTCTTCCGCATTATTATTAATCAACATTCTATGTTGAAACACTGGCAATTAAAATTAAATAAATTTTTATGAGAACTCATGAACAATGATTAATCATTATTTATTACAAAATGTAAGCCTAAAATATTATGTACTTAAATTATAATACGTGCAATATTATCTCTTGGCTATAAAATAAAAAATCTGCTGTGAAATACTCACACAACGTTCTCTTGCCAATGCATATAATACACACACACACACACACACACATATATATACATATATATGCATATATTACACTTTTGTCGTAAAATGTATACTAAGGCTGAAATCTTTAAAATAATCGATTTATTACTTTTTCGTGAGAAAAAACCGAAAATCGCTAATTACCGCTAAACTAAGTGTTATACAAAATAATGTTTGAAATAAAAATTGTAGGATTTTAAATTCTCTACAACTTTTATTACATATATTTATTTTTCCGCTAAAATGCATATTTAAGTCGTAATCTTAAAAAAACAATTTTTTTTCGAGAATAAAACCACCCCAAGAATTTTAGCAGACATGGCGCCTACCCTATCTTGTAGAGCACAAAAATTTAGTAAATGAGGCTATTTAAAAAAAAATCTTAGGAGCCGTTTTTGAGAAAATCGCAAAAAAGTGAAAAACGACACGAATAAACTATGACTTCCGGTTGACTGATTTTGATGAAAATGTTCGTGCCGGGTTTTCTAGTGGTATTTAACTTAAGTTTCAATTTTCAACTTTGTACGACGTTTCGTTCTTGAGATATTCTGTTCACACACACACACACACACACACACTCTCTCTCTCTCTCTCTCTCTCTCTCTCTCTCTCCCCCTCACACACACACACACACACACACTCACACACACACACTCACACACACTCACACACACACACACACACTCACACACACACACACACACACACTCACACACACACACACACAGACCAATCGCTAGAAACAGTTTTTTTGGGTTCAGGTGCTCTGAAAACGTGTAGATCCGGTGAAAATTCGATTTTGCGAGATCGACATGAAAACAATACTTTTCTTCCTATATACATTCATACAGGCAAGAGAAAGTAAAAAGCATAGCATTGAGTTCTAATGTTGCCTATTTAGCGCCGTAACAAAAATGTGTAGCAAATTCATTAAACAATGTACTCTTTCTAGTCGGTTAACCCTTAACACTTTGTTTCACATTTTTGTGAATTTTTTTTGTTGTCTTTCCTTTCCCTTACTGACATCATTTACAAATTGTACAACACCAAGTAAATTAAATGCTACGATATGCTATTTTACACGGAAAATTAACAAGAATAACGTAATAGAGAACAGTACTCAGTTGTAAGTCTGTCAATGGTAAAATTTTAAACTTTTAGAAATTGTCCCTACTCCAACTTTTATTGAGCCTGCATCGTAGATTTCCGGAAAAAAGTACTGTATTTTGAGGTTTGGTATGCGTCGGTTCGTTCACAGGAAGTTTTTGTATGTGTATTGGATGTGTGTAAGTTGTTGTTGTTTAGGTCATCAGACGAAAGGTTGGTTTGAACCTGTAGAGGTTTTACTAAGTAAAACAAGAAGTGAGGTGGTTTACTATTGCCTTCCTCACTGAGTGGAAAAGTACGCTCATCAGCATGCCGGGCCCTCTGAAAAGCACATATTTTCCACTCTACAAATGATTCACTTCATTCACCACAGGGTCTGACTGTATAATGAAACTCATTACTTTCAGAGGAGATAACTCTGATCAATGTCTTTTACACCACTGCCTCTTCTAAGAACAGAAGAGAATGTCACAAGACCAACTAACTTTTAGTCCATGGCCTTGTAAACCGAGGGGTACAAGAGAAGTGGGGAGACCGAGGAGAAATGGACGTCGGAACAGGCTCAACCGCAGCCTAATCCATGATGGACGACTACGACGAAGTACTTTGGCTCAATTTAGCCTTAATAGTCATGACATTACAATGTTTTCAATCCAAGTGCATACAAATTATCGCACTCGTTCCTTGGTAAGTATCTTTTTAATGTTATATAACAACTTTCACTGTCCATAACATACAGGTGGAGTGTCAAGTTATTTACACTCAATCTGTTAGTTGCAGGGCTAAAATAGATAATTAAGTCATTTATTTGGCTGACCACGTGATAAAAAACAGAACTATTTATTTTAGCCCTGCAACTAACAGATTGAGTGTAAATAATTTGACACTCCACCTGTATTTTATAGACAGTGTAAGTTGTTATATAACATTAAAAAGATACTTACCAAGGAACATCTGCGATAATTCGTAAGCACTTGGATTGAAACCATTGCAATTTCATGGCTATTAAAGCTTAATATAGCCAAAGTACTTCGTCGTCGTCGTTAATCATGGATTAGGCTGTGATTGAGCCTGTTCCGACGTCCATCTCTTCCTTGGTCTCTCTACTTCTCTTTTACCCCTCGGTTCATAAAGTCATGCACTAAAAGTTAGTTGGTCTTGTGACATTTTAAATAAATGATTTGTCCATTGTCCTTCATATTTGGTGATAAGCTCATTTAGTGGTAGAGTTCCACATTCCTCTTTATCGCCTCATTCGTAATTTGGTATTTTTTTGTACATCCTTTAACATGTCGAAGGAACATCATTTCTGTTGCTTGGATCATTGATTTTTGTTTCTTTTTAAGCACCCAAGCTTCACTTTCATACATTAGTGTTGGTGTGGTCATCACCTTGTAAAACTTAATCCGTGTATCCTTTCTTGCTTTGCCTTTCAGGCTTTGGCATATAGCCTCACATATTGTATTAAATTTAGATACCTTTTGTTGCACATCTTGATCATAATTTTATGGGTTATGTCACATCCCAAATACTTGAAATTTCCTAGCTGTTCTAATATTTTATTATTGATAACGATTTTAGTCAAATACCATTATCATTATATTACAATTAGCTAAATACCTGACACCTGTAATTCCAAATAGGTCGGAATAGAGATTTATACTTTACCAGTTTTAAATAGAGGAAAATTTTGACCAACCAGAGAACATAATTTTTGTCTGCCTTCGAGTTTCTTTCTTTTTTAGTTAATATGACTATTCCAAGTCAGTCGTCTGTCAACATACAAACAAAAATAGTAAACTTAGTCAGACTATGGCAGGATTGATTTGTCGTTTTTAAATATTATTGACATACTCGTATTTCTTAAAAAATGCAAACTGAAATGACTTCACACAGAGGTAGTGATTGAAGTTCTGCGTATACAGTTTCTTCAGCTTCTTTCCTCGCCGATTTAATGCTTTCACATAATTTAAATTGTATTACGTAATTTTATTTTAAGCATGGTTTTTGTACGTTTCCAAAAATATCTCAAAATAATGTAACTAATGTATTTCTGAAAATTTAATTTTCCGATTTAGTTAAACATTCACGTAATACATAAACATTCACTAATGGCAATTTTTTTGACTTTTATTTATTTATACAATTAATACACACTTTTTCAATTTAACAGCATACATAATTTAGTATAACATTTTTATTAATTAATGCTGCGTCATAGGCAACCAGCAGAAGCGAGGCTTGGGCTCTGGCTGCCGAATTCATTCAGCCATTAAGCGTAAAATGAAAAATATTGTTTTTTTGTAATTTTGTTATTTATTTACAAAAAAAACAAATCACAATCAATCTGATTGGAATTAGAAAGTTTTATAATAATACAGCTTACGTAAATAACTACTGAAGAATTTCAGCCAGCAAGACACCCGATCGTGTGCAGTATGAACAGAGCGCACGAAAAAAGTAAGTCCTTGTCAGATGGTCAGTTGATATAAGACTTCATGTTGAACGAGAAAAGCCATTCTACAGTTTGTTGAGAATTTCCATAAAATCTTAGAATTAAATGTGCAAGATTATAATGAGATTATGCGCAAGTCCTGTTATAAATTAAATTTCGTGAGTTCATTAACTAGTAGGCTACTATTACTAGTTATTTTTTATTTTATTCATCTGCTCATCTGTTTTCAATATATGTTTTATAATTGGTCAATTTTTTAAGAATTGTTTATCTACAAATCTCTACTCCATCCTTTATAGACATATGGGTGTCAAATCTTCGGTTCAACTTTAACTGCCGTTCCTAACAAACCGCAAAATATCCAAACTAAATGTCTACGCATTATTGCCAATGGCCCGTAGTACGTCAAAAAGGAAACTTCACACAGTGGGTTAAAAACCCCTACGTTAAAGATGTTTTTCTTTGCTTGTAAAGGTTTAAAAAAATCCCGAAAACAAAAACCGACTTATACGCGACCATAATTTACGAAATTTACTCAAAACACGCGAAGTAGTCTTTTTAAACGCTAGAGTAAGAATATAGCGTGAATTACTTAAATTTATATGTAACGTAGGAGTTTTACTATTGATTATTATTTTCTTTAAGCATTTTTCATGTCGTTTTTTATAAAATTAACTTGTTGTAAATTCACAGTAGTATATATGCAAATAGAAGTTATACAATATAAAAAATTTGCAAGTTGCAATAGATGAATTATTATCGGGTATCAATTTTTGTATTTTCATTTCGTAATAATATTATAGATTTTTCAGTAGAAATAAATTAAAACCAACAAATTCAACGAAAGGTATAAAATAATATTTTTAGAAGAGTTTTATGTATGCAATCTTTGTGTCATACTTAACATACATCTGCATAAAGGATTTGATTTATGTAATCAAAGAAAATAAACGAGAATAACTACTGCAATTATTTTAAATAAAGTGAGTAATTAAGTACGTTAGAAGAAAGATAGTTTATAGAAATTGTTATATTATTTCAAGAAGAATAAGGTATGAGGTATTTCGTGACTATTGACTAATATCTCTTAATATATTGCATTAAAAAATCTGAATACTTTTATTTAGGTATGTATTTCTTTTCCGTTATTAAATTTAATAATTCAAGTGGAAAATTCTTTAGTAACCACGTTAATTAATTAAATACAATTGTATGAATAAACGTATATATTTTTTAATAACTAAAAATGTTTGGTAGTATCTATAATATGATAAAGTTACATCAGAATTTTAAGAACACGCAACATGGATTTCAGTAGTTTATCTTTCCTTTGACAAAACAGGAATTTTGTATTCATAACTTTTCCACCTCCAACTTTACAAGATTATCTTTTTACCATCCTTCTACTTCGTATTATGATAATGGCCTGGGTGTTTTTCTTTTCTTCTTTTTTCTTGTTATCATTTTAAGAAAATGGATAAAGGGCTTTACAAAAATCTTGGAAAGGTTTTTATCTACTGATATGTGTGACAATGTTCATAATACACAGTTTACAGAGATGTACCCAATAACTTTGCTAATTCGAACCAGGACCTGTTTGGAATTTTTAAAGTTCGGATTACCCAAAAAATGGACATAAAGATTTAAAGACAACAAAAAATTAAAAAATATCAAAATTTAATATTACTTATGTCACCGGATGGCGACATTACATGGCGAGTTGAAACCTTTACTTTTTGGTGGCCTTGAAAAGGGCCGTTTAGTCGGTGGTCGTCTTGGAGAAGCGTCAGTCGTAGTCGTTCTGACGGTCGGAGGCTGGGTGACACGGCGTATCGTTGTCCAGCAGAGACGTCATCTTCCCTCGCAGTAGTGCGTCAATGGCTGCTTCGTCGGATCCGGTGTGTGCAAGAATCGCTCGTGGCAGCGAGCAATGACGGTCCGGTCGACGACTTACGCTGTTGGGTCGGCAAGCGGAAGCATCATCTTCTCTCTTGCGGGGTCGTCGATGAGATTTCGCTGGATTCCAGTAGCCGTGTGCGATGGTGGACGTCTTGTCTGCTGTCTGGATCGGAATTGAATCTCTTCGGGCTCAGTAAAGCCTTGTTTATATAGTCTTTGAGAGCGCTTTGGTAGAGGCGGTTATTGATCTTGACTTTGGCAACAAAGGCTTCTGACGGTACGCCGCCACAGGCCTACCACCCCTTTCGGAACTATAGGCTGTTCCCTCTGTTGCTACGTCGTAAGCTTTGCAGCCGGGATCACAGTACCTAATCAAAGGGGACGACGGTGACACTTATTTTAAATATTTAATATTACACGTTATAAAAACGGTGTTGGCCAACAACATGGTTAAGAAAAACAATGAGAGTTGACGTGAACGAATGGTCAGCTGATAAAGAATGTCTTTAGTTTACAAACGAAGAAATAGTTTTCGCGATCATACCTGACTCGAATAAAGGACCTTTACGACCTTTATATATGATATATATAATACAAAGCGAGTTATTTCACATTCAGTAGCAGCAAAATCACTGGAAATATCACTGCAGTACATAAAACAGCATAACAACGTTTTTCATGCATGCTTCATATTAACGAGACGTTGCCAAAATATTGCGTTATGTTCAACGTTTTTGGTGTTACAACAGCAAATAATAAGTAATATTATGTATCCAGACAGTAGTTAAATGTATAATTTCTTGAAATTGTTAACGATCTAGACGAAATAATTTACCTTTAAGTTATTTATGTCTTTATTATGAACATGGTTTTCTTCGTTTGCTATTCTCAATTATAGTGCTTGTAATTTCTTTTATGTTTGGAAGCCTATTAAAAGTTTGCTTTTTTAATAATAAAATCAATTCAGATTATCAAAAATTTTGGACTAGCGGAGGTTTTGCTTATTATTAAATTTAATTAAACGAGTAAAAATAGAGTTTATGCAATATAAATTTATGTATGTATTGATCGATACATTTTAAAATGCAAAAAATTGATTGGTACTCTAATAATAAAAATATATTTCATATACCAGCCATTTATAAAGGAATATTGTCAATACACATGTATATTATGCTAGCTATATAAGAGTGATGTGTAGAGTCTGGTGTAGTTTTAGTAATGCTGAGTTGGCGCCGTTTTCCGTTCGATACAGAAGCTAAGCTAAGGCTGATAGTATCAAGACTTTGAATTCTTCATATGAAATTTATTTTATTTTCATTTATTAGTATTAACCGTAAAATTCGAGTATATTATTAACTTTATTTGTTTTGCTTTAATCATTAATTACTAATTATTACCAACAAAAAGTAGTAAATTTTTAATATGATCTTATAAAATATGAACTTTTAAAGTAAATTACATAAATCCGTACGTGATACTTTTATTCTAAGAAAAGCCGACTGTCTGGCAGAAAAACTGCACAATGACAACAATCCACATTGTTTCACTGTCAGATACCTGTGTCTACACTTAGATCGTCAAAAATGTTTTCTCTCTTTATTAAGAAAATTCACAATCTATTGGAAACAATCGGTGAATATGATAACACACAATTTGGAAATTTAACATGATAAATAAAGGTGAGTGGAGACACAGTCCAGTGACAGAACTCCGACGTAAATAGATAAGTGTAGCATTAAGTGCAGCATTTAGAACACTGTAATGGATAGTCAATCACAGTACTACGTTAATTGATGAGATCCCGGCTCTGTCGACGTTTTAGTTGTCTTATTGGATTGTTTGGGAGAGTCTACGTAACGAGATTTGAGATCAATGGGTTATGGTGGTTTACGAGTTTTTTCTAAATTTTGTATGGAGTTGTAAGAAAACGTCATTTATATAGGGTACGTTTAGGACTAAGTGTAGCGTTTTATTGGTTACATAAAAGGAGGCGCTGATTTTTTGCTAATACCGATGGTTTTGCACAGCAGTAAAGCTGACTGGCATAGCTTCATATTGGTCGAAGAAAATAAATCTGTATAAATAATATTAAAACCTACTTGGATATACGGGCCTACTTTGGATTATTTCGGAATATTCCATATTATTTCGGAAATTTGGCATTTTTATATTATTTTATTTTTTGTTAGCTAACTGTTATGTTTGTTGATTGTAGTTGCTGTAATATTTTTTTTATCTTTAATAACTTTATTTACAACTATATACTAAGATACAACGAGCAAATATGATAAAAGTAAAGAGAAAATGATAAGAAAAATAAATGAAAAAAAAACAGTGATACCCGTATGGTATAAAATATGTTCTATAATCTAATGTTCATAATCCATGAATGATAATAACATTACAAGAAATGAAGAAAGAAATATATAATAAATTACTTTATAGAAGCTCTCAGGCCCATTGACGTTTCAACCTTCATTACAGGTTTCCTGTTAATGTATCCGATAGTTTGGTGATCAATTCGTTGAGTTGGTCATGCAATTCTTTAAGAAAAACGCTGTAGCTGGACCTAACTAATTCACTTAAAAACGGAATATTAAGGTCATCATGTAGCATTTCTTCGTTGACATAAAAAGGTGGGCAGGTAATTTTTTTTAAATTTTATTAGGAAAATTCACAACTGTGCATAAAAATAACGAGTGAATGAGATGATTATAAAATGAAAAAATGCGCTTTAAGACTTAGAGAGATCACCATTCAACAGCTCCTGATGAAAATGTTCAGTGAACGGATTATATAATTGTCTGTAATATCGGAAAATACTTAGTACAAAATGATGTTCCTATTCCATCGTCGGCGTAGACGTCTGCGGGAAGGTATGGTAGGTATAAGTTGCGTACAAGTTCATTGCTATGATGAGATAATTTCATACGGAATCTTGTGTAAATTTTACGAAATAAGTCGTTTACGTACGGAATTTTGAAGTTATTGTGCAAACAGTCATTGGTAACGTAAAAGGGAGCATTTTTAATTTGTCGTAAACATTTTGACTGAAATCGTTGGTTTTTTAAAATTACGGATGCCTTAGCAGTTCCATAAATTTGGTAGGCATACATCCAAACAGGCAGGAGATAAGCTTTATAAATAAGAAGTTTAAGATGCAATGGTAATTTAGACCGTTTGTAAAGTAAAAAGTAAAACCGTTTTCGTTTGTCGTCTAAAGTTTTCCGTTTAATATCTACATAAGTGTTCCAAGTGAGTCGCCTATCCATGTATAAACCGAGATAGCGTACTTTTTGTGATTGAGGAAGAGGATAACCGCAGGTAATTAAACGTATGAATTTTGACTAAAAGGTTTGTAATTTTTTTAAGTTGATCGGTTTAGATGTGCCATAAATTTGTAGCCTATAAGTTCATATTGGTAATAATGTAATAATATAATACAATTAACCGAAATATATTTTACGCATTATCATTGAATTTTCATACGGAATATCATGTTCAAAAAATATGATTGTATAATATTAGAATCTTAGCTGTCTATAAACCAGACTAAGTCAACTGTACGAGTTGAGCGAGTAAGCGTATGTATGAACGTTGCGGTCGCTTTTCAAGTAGGGGTTAGTTGGTTGAATTGAGAGGTAGCTGGTGTGGGGTATGGAGCTAGGCTTTAAAATTCTCCATTGTGGGTGTGGTATGTTTCATACCGACTAACCCTCCATTCTAACCCACTCCAAACCATACTATTACTCACATACAGAACGGTGACACAAAAACGGAATCTACTAGGGTAATTCCAGGTTATCCCTAGTTATTAATTTAATAATAAAAAAACAACACCGAGGCAATCTCCATTATTTCAAACATATTGTTACTCAACTCCTGTGTCGTACTGTAACATTATACATTGCAATGCACGGGAAATAAAAATAAAGTTACAGCGTATTACACATTTTATATGAAAATCGGCCATGAAAATAAAGAATAAGTGTATCTATAAGGATAATAGTGTACACTTCGAAATACAATTTGTAAAATTAAACAGGATTATGTCTTTCATATTTTTACGAAGCTGTCATTCTTATTATATTTTCGTTTTACTGAAATGGACATCCGTCAATAATATAATTATTATCTACGAATACAAAATTAATTTTAGATAAACTATGTAATACACTGGCTTAAATTAAATAACAAGAACGCTTCTTACGCCATTTAACTCAGAAATAATTAATTATTAAGCAAACTATTTTTATACGTACCTTTTATAGTAAATTTTAATCTGCTAAAAAGAATATATTTTATATGGACGTTTATAATTAACAAGAGAAATTAATTTTAAAAAATGTATTACTAAGTGACAATGAGTATTTTTGAAGGTCAAGTTGCAACCTTGGGAACACATTTTATTAACTGTTTAATCAAAATTAGGTAATATAAAACTCTTATGTTCATTTCAAAATATCAGCTCCGCTTGAAATATGTACGCCGGAAGAGCACCGTTTAGTGATAAAATTGTTGTTATCCGAAGGTGTAAAGTCAACGGAAATTTACTGAATAATGTTGAAACGGTTTTGAGAAATGTTTTAACTGCAGTAACGTATATAAGCAGGTGGAACAGTTAAATGCGGAAAGAAAAAATGTCACTAATCTCCATCGCTCTAGAAGACCAGTTAAAGGTTCGTCTACTGTGCAAAATCGCACAAATGATCTTATTCAGAAATGTAGGCGAGGCAAAAGTTCTGAAATGTTTCGTTTGTCTAATAGCGTCTTAGTGTTAAAACCGCGCATTCAAACATTCATGACGTACTGAATTTTCGAAAAACATGTTTCAGATGAGTTCCAGGACAGTTGGCTTAAGCCCGCTCACAGGATAAGAAAAACCCCCGGGATGTTGGTTTCAGAGTTGTTACCACATATCCTTGCAGCCAGACATGACCCCGTCCAATCTTTAGTTTTTCGACCTTTCTAAGTAGTTTTTACGCGACAAGAAATTTGACAAAAACGACGGGATCAAGAAAGCGATTCACGAATGTTTTAAACAGTAGGTAAAGACTTGAACACTGCAGGAATCAGAAATGTCACAGGACGGTAGAACAAATGTATAAATATTGCCGGAGACTGTATTGAAAAGTAGTGTCAGTTTCTTTGGCATTGAATTAATGGGTTTTATCTACATCAAAATGTCTCGTTGACTATGAAACGTCCCTCATCTCACAATAAGAAACTGCTTGTTAGTTAATATCGTGTATGTTAACAAGAGCCATTTCTATAGAGAGTCTAATATAAACGTAGGCTACATCCGCATTTCAACTAGCTATGTTTGAATTTTTCCCCTCCTCTAGGAGATACATATACCTTTTTAGACAAATACACACCACACATGTATGCGGGCCCGTACAAAAAATGAGGTGTTCAACAACCTATAAATTATTTGGTTGGATGGACGAGGCAGGGAAGCGGTTCAGTAAGTCGTCACTGTAAAAGTCTCTATGAAGTTGGCTTCTATAACTTACCTGAGAAACCCAGCCTTTCTTTGTTAAGAAACCTTAGTTGCAAGTTAGTGAGCTTTCTCGTGAAAATAAATATGGAAAAATAAGAGATAGTTATTCATGTGTCTAGGAATGTTATCTGCAGAATGTGAAAAAGTTTACAAACTTTATGTATTTTAACTTACAAGTTCATTCTACTGCGAGAAATTTTAGAATTAGCGCTGCAAAGAATAAAAGTAATTATATAAAACCAATGTAACAAGCTGACAATTTTAGGTGAGCAATTTCAACATAAATTTACATTAATTTGGGACAGCTATCAAGTAAATTTCTCTTCATTTCATAGTAAATTAGCCGTAAAAGTAATTTAGAATTTTAAAAGAACATTAGAAAACGTAAATTTTTACATGATTTATATTTCACTGGTAATAAGCTAACGTATACAATATAATTTAAATTGCTTTAAATATATAGGGCATTAATCTGAGAATGTTAGTAGCGTACTGTTAATGAATAAAAAACTACACTCAATTTTGACATAACCACCTCTGTAACTTCGTTGGTAAAGTCCTTGTGGCTGTTAAATAAACAACTGAATCTAAAACTTTGTACGCACTAAAACCTTCTGTTACAGTTTCATGACTCAGTTTAGTAGCTAATAACCAATTCACAGTTACTACAATATTGCCAATAACTGAAATTGAAAAATATAAATTAAGTTTGTTTCAAACACATTTCAATGAAATGAGTTTTGAATTTTACGTTTAAATTAAACTAGTTTCTCTGTTAAAAAATTGCAGTTTTATACATGCACAATAAAATTAAAAATTGACTGTCTTAGCGTAGTGATTAACGTGCTAGGCTGCAAAGCGGAAAGCCCTAGTTTTGAAAATTATTACGGGTTTTAACTTACCTAACCATAAATCATAGCAACTGCTAATAATCAATCAGTTGATGTGACTTAAATAAAAAAAAAATGAAATAATAATTTTTTTCAGGTCAAATTGAGCTGTTCGTGTTCCTCTAATATTAAAATAAAGCAAAATATGATGCAAGATTTTTGCTTAAAAATAGCTTTCCTTTCCTAGGATAGAAAATGTTCTTTTCTACTCAATAATATAAATGTGTAGGAGGCAAGATTTAAAGAATGCTTGAAATGCCCACGTATTTGATGTAGTCATAAAAGTATTCCTTAGGTAACGTATTTTATTCCCGGTTGTAATTTATATAAGTTATATTTCCCTGGATCACCTTAAGAGACATTGGTAGTAGAAATATGAATCAAATAGTAGTTTACGTCAAACGCTCCTGGTTCACTTTTAGTGGTTCTTTTACTAATTGCTGTAGAATGTACTTAATATAATTACACATTACATTACTTCCGCAATCTGTACAATTGGGTTAAAACAGATAATATTTGTTTCCTGTTAAACTCCTAAACCAAAGTTTTTACAACTAAATTCAAACAATATATTTTACAAGTAACATATTAAAATAAACTGTTTTTAATTTTTAGTTTATATTAACTTTTTTTTTGTCATCAGTCTCTCGACTGGTTTGATGCAGTTCTCCAACCTGTTCTATCTTGCGCAAGTCGTTTCATATCTACATACCTGTAACACCCTACATCTTTTGTAATTTGCTTTATATATTGTAATCTTTGCCTCCCTCTACAATTTACTCCCTCAATGTTACCCTCCATTATTGATAGCCCAATACCTGGATGTCTTAGGATATGCCCCACTAGCCTATCCCTTCTTTTGGTAAGATGCTTCCATATACTTCTTTTTTCATCCACTTGCCTAAGAACCTCTAAATTACTTATTTTGTCCACCCACCTAATCTTTAACATTTTCCTATAACACCACATTTCAAAAGCTTCTATTCTCTTCCGTTCTACAGCCCCTATCACCCACGTTTCACTTCCGTATAATGCTACACTCCAAACATAGTGTTTTAAGAAATTTTTCCTAATCTGTAAATCAATGTTTGTAGTCAGTAAGCTGTTTTTCATTTCAAAGGCTTTTCTAGCTTGAGCAATTCTACTCTTGATATCACTCGTGCTTCTACCATCCTTTGTTATTTTACTCCCTAGATAGCAGAATTCCCCAACTTCCTGTATGTTTTCGTTGCTTACTTTTAAATTTCCCATCTCTTCTAAACCACTCTTGCTGCTGCACAACACTTTCGTTTTGTTCTTATTAATTTTCATGAAGTAATCCTTCCTCAAGATCTCATCCATTCCATTTAAAGCATCCTCTAGTTCATTCTTTGCCTCGGCTAATACTACTATATCATCGGCGAATCTCAACATTTTTATTGTTTCTCCTAGAATTTTTATTCCTACGTCAAATTTCTCCTTCACTTCATTTATAGCCTCTTCTATATACAAGTTAAAAATTAGTGGTGACAAAGAACAACCTTGTCGTACACTTTTTCTTACAGCAGCCTCTTTTTCGTACCCCTCGATTCTCAAAACAGCCGTTTGATTCTTATACAGACTGTAGATAACTTTCCTTTCTTTGTATTTAATTCCTAGCCTTTTCAAAGTTTTAAACATTTTACTCCAGTCCAGATTGTCAAATGCTTTCTCTAAATCTACAAATGCCATAAAAGTAGTTTTATTTTTCTGTATCCTTTTCTCAATAATCAGTCTCAGAGCCAATATTGCATCTCGAGTTCCCATTCTCCTTCTAAATCCAAATTGGTCATCGTCCAATACTTCTTCTACTCGGTGTTCTATTCTCCTGTATATAATTCTTGTCAGTATCTTAGATGCATGGCATGTTAGGCTGATGGTTCTGTAATGTTCACACTTCTCCGCTCCTGACTTTTTTGGTATTGGAATCATAATATTTTTTTTAAAGTCCGATGGTACCTCTCCACTCTCATACATTCTGCACACAAGTTTGTATAATTTGTTTTGAGCAACTTTGCCACATCGTAATAATAATTCCGATGGTATGTTATCTATTCCTGGTGTCTTATTCATATTCATATCCTTAAGTGCCCGATCGAATTCTTCTCGTAGTATAGGGTCCCCTTTTTGATCTTCTTCAACATCAGTTTCTTGTTCTATCGCATCATATTCTAATTCTTTTCCCATGTAGAGTTGATTTACGTATTCCTTCCATCTTTCAGCTCTCTCTTGGCCATTCAACAATGGTTTACCACCTGCGCTTTGTAAATTAACAGCTTTCATCTTTCGTTCTCCAAAGTTTTCCCTTATTTTTCTATAAGCTGCGTCCACTTTACCAACTGCCATTTTACTTTCAATGTCCGTACATTTCGCTCTGATCCACTCTTCCTTCGCTTTCTTACACCTTTTGTTTATGGTATTTCTCAAGTAGCAATATTGCCTTTTACCTCTCTCGTCCTTTGCGTTTTTATATTTTCTTCGCTCATCCATCAGTTCTAAAATATCATTAGTAATCCACGGTTTCCTACCTCTTCTTTTAGTATGTCCTAACCATTCTTCCGCTGCTTTCACTACCACCTCCTTGAAGTTTATCCACTCCTCCTCTACACTTCCTGTGTCATTACCTCTTTCTTCTATCCCTTTTTGAATACTCTCCTGGAAACCTACCTGGTTGTCTTGTTCTCTTAGTTTGTCTACATCCCACCTAGCATTTCCCTGTCCCTTCTTCAGTTTTTTAAGTTTAAGCCTGCTATCCATTACTACTAAGTTATGATCACTCCCTATGTCTGCACCTGGATAGGCTTTACAGTTCATAATCTGGTTTCTGAATCTTTGTCTAACCATTATGTAATCTATTTGGTATCTTCCCTTGTCACCTGGCATCATCCAAGTGTATAACCTCCTTTTGTGATTCTTAAAAAGTGTATTGCCTATCACTAAATTATATTTGGAGCAGAAATCTACCAGCCGACTCCCTCTGACATTTCTCTTCCCTAGACCATATTCTCCGACTATCTTTCCTTCTTTTCCTTCTCCAACTACTGCATTCCAGTCTCCCATAACTATCAAATTTTCATCACCCTTGACATATTTTATTACTTCATCTAATTCCTCATATACTTGTTCTATTTCTTCCTCTCTGTGTGAAGACGTAGGCATGTAGACCTGCACTATAGTGGTAGACTTTGGTTTCGTATCTACTCTAACCATGATAATCCTATCACTACACTGCTTATAGTAAGTCACTCTTTGTCCATTTTTTTATTCATTACTAGACCCACTCCGCCCTGCCCTCCGATGGCTTTAGTGTTAATAACCCTATAATCCTCGGACCAAAAGTCTTGTTCATCATCCCAGCGTACCTCACCAATGCCTACAATATCTAACTTCAACCTATCCATTTCCCTTTTTAAATTCTCTAACCTACCAGTTTGTTTTAAACTCCTAACATTCCATGTTCCAACTCGCATAATTTCAGAAACTTTTATTTTTTTGATGAAGTCCCCTCTGATAGTCCTCGCCCGGAGATCCGAATGGAGGACTAGTTTATCTCCGGAATGTTTTACCAGAGAGGACGCCATCATAAATTTTTCATATTTTGAAGTTCTCGAAGTTCTTGAAAATCTGCATATACTAAGTAAGCCTAACCAGAATCATACATGAAGGAGTTTCCTTACGATAATTCTAGTCAGACAGAAAAAGCTGTAGTTTACTGTTGCTTTCAGCTTTTTGGTTGGCAGACTGAGTGCCCCAAGCCACCGTCTGCCAGGGTGGAATGGGCAGCCCTTCCAGTTCCGTTCACCATGAGCCGGTTATCGTGCTGATGAGCGGTCACATGGTTACTAACAGGCCACACAACGTGAATGTATGGATAGGACACTAGCCTTCTATCCCGGCTGGTTCCCTTAAGCCTTTTGTAAAAGGAATTAAGGGGTCTCCTTCCAGTTGACGACAGAAGCCCTTTATAGCCCATATAAATTTAAAATATTTTTTTATTAATTTTCTAAAAATTGTAAGCGCAAAGATTTAGATACTGACTCGAATAGCTGAGTAGTGTTATGTCTCAATGGTCAAAATTAAATCTCCTCTGAAAGTATTTTTCTATAAATCGTTACTTAAAACAAAACTGTACGAGAAAGTCAAATCCGTGACTCAATTAAACTTTCGGTTACGACTAAAGTTTTCAATCAAAAATTCTGAGTGTAGTTTTTATGCTTCTTAATAAGTTTCCAATCACCACACAGATCTAAACATACCTATCATAAGTGAAACAATTCATCAGATATACGACTGGTTTAAATCAATATTTAAAATATAAAACAATAATAGCTTCCTAATCCACGATCTAAACTGTCCACATTTATTAGGTAACACACCAATCGTTGGCTCCGCTGAAGGTAGCATAGAGATTTGGGATGAATTTCCTGGTAATCTAGTAAATCCATCCGTAAAAAATGTTTAAACTAGTTTTATCTTGTAATTTTTAAGCATTTTCATTGTATTTTTACTCATTTAACAGTCTTCCTACATTTGAAGGCAGAACCATAACGTTCATGCAACAATCCTGCTAATGTGTGGTAGGCTATGCTCCTGAAAAGTGATGAAGTAATATAAAATAAACTGTAAAAATATTTACTGTTGTACAAAGCCGTACAGAAGTAAATTTAAATAAATAAATTGTAAAGAAATTAAATTATCTGCTGGAAAACTTATTTTTGTAGGTTTCTACTTCAGTATCTCAAGAATTGATTGATTTTTCGAGCCAATGTGTAACCTGATGTTGAATTAAAAATAATGCACTTTGTTAAGTAGTTAATAGTAATTCTGATCAAAACAGTTTCGTAACTTTTCAAACTAAAATAATGGCTGAAAGTGTATTAGATTGTAGAATTGTAAGGGTAAAGACCAATAGATCTATCAATGAACCGGATGGTAAAGTTTTAAAAAGTTTCTCCTGTTCCGTAGATATGGCATAGGGCTGCCCGCCTTGGTATGAGAAGTATTTTCGAAGTTATCGGTGTAATATATAGTTTTTATATAGTTATGTCCACTTTTTGTACTTAAAAGTGAAGTTTTTTTTTTCAAAAATCTTGTTTCGACTAAATTCATGTAAATAGTTACTCTTGAACAAAAAGAAACATTGAATTCATGGAGAAAGTAAAATTGCATGAAATTATGAAGTAGCATACCTAATGATTTTTATGACCGTAATGTATACTTGTTATCATTAATTTTGTTAATAGCGTCACATATAGACAAAAATTGATATACTATGTAATTAATATTTATCGTAATTTAATACTCGTACAAAATCGACGTGCTTGTTAGTTTAAAACTAACATCTTGTTACCCTCGAGTAACCTCTTGTTACTACATAATCATTAAAAGGAAAGTAAACTTTAACCATAATATAAACGTTAAAACAACAACGAGATCAAGAAGCCCCTTTAGAAAGTTTAAAAATTGCAGTTCAGTTTATAAAATGAAACTTCTTAACTAAAAGTTAAAAGTAATATTAAAACTGATTTCATAACCGCGTATAAATTTAATCAAACCTTAAAAAATCTTTTTCACTTTTTTTATAAAACTCTACAGTGATTTATTCAAATTAATTATTTATTTAATACAATTTTATCGCTTTTAATTAGAAAGTTATATAATTTGTACATGGCTAAAAGGATATCACATTTTTCTTCTGAACCTATGTACGTAACTTAAAAAGAGAATATTTTAATTGAAATTACCGACACTAGTAATTAACAAATCGTTTTATGCTAAAAGCAGAGACGTTCCAAGAAATATCCCATTTAATCTACCACCAATACTGTAAAAATTCATTATACAAATAGCACGTACAAGACCATCCAACATAGAAGAAACGGATACGAAAAAGCACCGTACTCTTCTCTCAGAATTTATAACAACTTACAAAATCATTAAAAAGATTCCTTTTTACACATTTTAAAAGTAAACTGTTTCAGTTTCTGCTAGATGAACAAATAAATAATATTAATTAATTATTTAATATCTGATGAAATCACTTTCTGAAAAACTGGATTCATATGTTTTGTTTTAGTGCAAACTAAATTATAATGTTCAGAACCACTTCATTTTCAGACTTCAGACTCAGTTTGTGATAATGAAAATGTATTTCATTTCTATTGAAAGAAAATAAAAACGTCTTACCTTTAACCTATTTTACAATGTATTATATTTTCTTATTCATATTTTTTAACCTAAATTTAATATTAAACAGTCTACAGATTCATGTTAAAAATATGTTTCAAATTATGTTACATTTTTTTAATGGTGATCTTATTTTATTTTTTACTTTCTCTTGCCTATATGAATATAAATAGGAAAGAAAGTATTGTTTTCACGTCGATTTTTCGAAAGCGAGTTTTCACCGGATCTACACATTTTCCGACCCCCTGAACCCAAAAAACATGTTTTTAGCGATTGGTCTGTGTGTGTGTGTGTTTGTGTGTGTGTGTATGTGAGCAGAATATCTTAAGAACGGAACATCGTATGAACTTGAAACTTGAAACTTAAGTTAGATACCACTACCGGACCCAACACGAACATTTTCATCAAAATCGGTCAACCGGAAATAGTAGTTTATTCATGTAATTTTTCACTTTTTGCGATTTTCTCAAAAACTAGTCATACAATTGTTTTTAAAATAGCCTGGTTTACTAAATTTTTTATGCTCTACAATGTAGGTTAGGCGCCATGTTTGCTGAAATTCTTGGTGAGGCTGTTTTTACGTAAAAATATTGTTTTTTTTAAGATTACGGCTTTAATATGCATTTCAGCGCAAAAATGTAATTATAATAAAAGTTGTAGAAAATTTAAAAACCTACAACTTTTATTTCAATCATTTTTAATAACGGTTAGTTTAGCGGTAATTAGCAATTTTCTGTTTTTTTTTCTCACGAAAACGTGTAAAAAATCGATTTTTTAAGATTTAAGCCTTATTATGCATTTTACGACAAAAGTGTATATAATCAAATTTATAGGAAATTAAAAAATCTACAACTTAAACTTAAAGCATTTTTCTCTACAGAGCTTAGTTTAGCGTGAAAGAGTAACTTTCCGTATTTTTAAGCCAAACTGAGGTTGATTTTCATTTTGCGTCTTTCACTCATGATTAAAATAAGGTTATGTTTTTTGAGGTTTGTTTATTTCTAATGTTACGTTATATTGGTCATTATTTGCATTGGCAAGAGAAAGTTGGTGTGAATGTTTCCCACCAGATTTTTACTTTGAGAAGACTACAACTGTAAAATTTTACCAAAATCAGCAGTTATGATGCCAATAGTTTTATTAATTGTCTCTTATGTGACGAAATCATCCAGTGGCTCAAGATGATTCACAATATATTTTTATTCCATTGCCTTTTCGGTTTTCTAGTTGGGTTGTATGGCTAGTAAGGAGCGGAAGTTTATTAAATTTTTAGATCTGTGCTTTCTTTGAAATCATCTGTATAGTGCGTTTTCAATGTTTCGTGTACCGTTTTGATGTTAAGGTCTCTGCGTAGTGGTTTGTTACTAACGTCTGTTGAACAGCCTGTGATGATGCGTAAAGTTTTGTTCTGGAATGTCTGAATACTTTTTATGTTAGATGTTTTGCTGATCCGTAGATGGTTGAACCGAAGATCCAAATAGGACAAAGAAGTAACTTGTAACAGTTTAATTTCTAAGTAATTGGAAAGGGAGATTTATGGTGAGTAAGACTGCAAAGATGTTTTAATCGCCTGTTAAGAAATTTTATTTTGAGTCAGGTATGTGGGTTCCATGTCAGTCTTCTGTGTAGTGCACTGACAAACGATGAGCCAGAAAAGGTGGCAAAATACATGACTTCTGGCTGACAAGCGTATATTTACTAAATTAACTAATTTACTTAAGACTCAACTAAAACTTTTCCGAGAGGATATAAGTGACGAAAAATCTGTCAACATTACATTCGTGACGGTAACTTGTGGAGGAAACCACGAGCTATACCCCGACAACCGAAAGAACGTGTTCCGATCCGCAACGAGTGGGAGCCGTGAGAATCACAGACAAAGAGCAAGTAGAACTCTTTGCTGACCATTTACATCAGATATTCCGACCACATCAAGACTTATCTGACGTCACACATGATGGTTATGTCCAGGAAAATCTAAAGACACACTTTTGCCGGTTTCGCTTCCCTTTGACCCCATCGAACCATCTGGAATCAAACGTAAAATAGCCTGTTTCAAAAATAGAAAAGCCGCAGGATATGATCCTATATGCTTCTAAGTCCTGAAAGAATTACCAAAAAATGCGATTGTATGCCTTACATGGTTAGAGTCTATTTTTCATACTGAAACCATCGCTATACATTAGAAGCATTTGCAAACTTAATAAACCTCCTCATCTTCCTTCATCCTACCGTTTGTAGCAATACAAAATCAGCTGATTGCAATTTCTTATAAATTTTACAAAAACCCGTATCGATTACGTTTTTATAATTTTTAAAACAGCTGATTAATATTTTTACAGTGAAAATATATTTCTTTTATCCTTTATTTTAAATCGTTAACTGTACTATATAGAACAACCAAAAGATGAGAAAACATTGATATTAATTTACAAATAACAGGAACAGACATGATATAAATTCAACATTCAGTAATGTTTAATTTGGAATAACAATGAACGTAAAATATACAAAAGTATGAAAAGAAAAACAATAAAAACTTCATATTATCACAGAAAAGTTATTACCAATAGTAATAACATATTTAAAACAAAACAAAAATTACATCTAATATTTCACATTATTTTATCTTTTTCGACATAAACGTACAGAAAGAATTAAATAGATCTCTGCTCCATCTTCTTTTTAATCTTTTAATGAAGCCTGGCGAATTTTCTTTATATCACTAATAAGCGGATTATTATGGATTGGTAGTTTTGAGCAGAATTTAATATAATTATTTTTAATGATGTCGCAAATGAATGGTGTTTTAAAATCGGTATGTAGTGTGTAATTTGAGACATAGTATGGGGAACCGGTAAAATACGGAGAAAATTAGACTGGAATGCTTGAATAGTTATTAAATTACTCAGCTTTGCGCAACCAAAAATTTTAATACCGTACATACAGATAGGTTTTAAGAGAGAATTTTATAGTAATAATTTATGTTTGAGACGTATGGGTGATTTGGAGTGACCAAACCGGTATAGTTGTTTCAAACATAAGTTTAGTTGAAGCCGTTTGGCTTAATGTGGTATTTCAATAATAACTTATTGTTAAAACTTAATGTAACGTAAATATTTAATGAATAGGATTTAAAAATCGGTATGTTAATTTATTTTATTTTTATTATAATCTCAAAAATATAATTTATTAGTTATTTAAAGATCTTAAAAGATAATCAAAAGTCTAGTAATCTTAAAAGATCTTAAAAGTAGTATTAACTTACTGCTGGACAAATAGCTGAAAGTCGATGTTATGATTCCCAGCTGCAGTCTTATCTGAAAAATAGAACCCCATTATTAATGACACCGTAAAATTTGTACAAAAATTCTATATATTCTGCATTCTGTATTTTGAAACTTGAATCATTCTATTCAGTTCAGACAATGTATAGCTGAAACTTAAGAAAGACATATCTTGTAACAATCTAACATACTTTTTACTGTTAGGAAACCTATACCTAAGTTTAAAACATTAAAACTACACTTGATGAAACTACTTTTATGACACGGGATTTTTAATTTAAGCACACGTGTTTAATCTTTGTTTATTAGCTTGGATGATATATTCCACTCTCCTAAAAATGTATTTCTTTATTCTTCTTCATTTTTAAAAAATATAAATATTTCTCAACATTATAGTGTATTTTACTCGTCTAACGTAACTGTCAAATATAAAAAGACAATCAGAAAAAATTAGCTCACAAAGGAAAAATTGCTGTGTTCAGTTAACAAATGTCTAAAAAAATGTATTTGTCGTAAGTGAGAACTTACTACTTTTAAGAATATATTTAGATATTATTTTGATGTAAATATTTAAAAGTGAAATTTTATAAACTTTACGTCTCTGATAATGTAAATAAATTCAGTGGTAAATAGGAACAAAATGCAATGATCGGTGTTAAAATTAAACAGTTTAGAGTTTGAAAATTGTATTCAAATGATGCATTTTGTTTAATTCACATTTCTCTAATAATCTGTAGATTTATATTCGTGAAAGATTTAATTCTTTATTAAAGTAAGATGAATTATGCACGGTGTTTTTTACTATACTTCAGTTGTGCAATACCGCTACGGAGACAATAAAAAGGAGTACGGAATCTGCTTTGAAACCTGCGAAATTTAACTATATTATCGAACTTACATTACTTGAATGAAGTGCCTGAAGGCCAAGTTCTCTGTTTCTACAATTGAGTTTTGCATACTTCTGCATAAATTACTGAAGTTAAATTGGGATCTAATGTCTAACTCTATTGGCACAAGTAAACAAATAGTATTATTGTAGGAATTATATATGTTTTCTCTAGTTGAACGAAGTTTTAAATTACATTAATTTATAAGTAAAATTAATTTTTTAAGCAATATAAAAATTGAATAATGATTAATATTCTCTTAAATTGTGGTAGTATAAAACCTATCGGTATTTTAAAGAGTTTAAAGTTCCATGTACTGTAAAAGTATTTTTAAATTAAGCTCAGATTTTATAAAGGTTCACATTTTATACTAACAGTTTTAGTCCAGATAAATCTACTTCCAAAGTCAGACAGCCGTGGTTTTAATAAACGAAGATAATTTGTATTATTATTATTATTATTATTATTATACACAATCAGTAAGAGGCTACTAAAAGTGAATAATATAATACAAAATTACATGAAGGAGAGGGCTTACATTAAAGCCCTTCCATAAAAACCAACAAAAAATGTATTTTAAGCAATTTAACTATTTTTTTTTATTTTTAATTGTTGTTAAAAATAATTTTTATTAATAAAATATTTAATCTGTTATTTTTTTACGTTAATTACTATTTTTTTGTTTCATTATTCAAGTGTGTTAATTTTTCTTTATTTACAATCTGTCACGGAGATATAAGACATGATGCCGTTTCAACCGACTGGTGGTTTGACTAAATAGAAAACAGTTTCAAAATACAAGTACGTTCGTAAATGAAAAGTTTCGTTTTCCTTGGTTTTTGTCCACAAGATTCAAAGATAAATCATGGATTCGTTCTCTATAAAGAACGAATATTATAACCGCCTGGTTTATCCAATAACGTGTTAGCTGTGGTTCCTGGGTTTTTTCGTCCAGGTACATGATAGGCCAAATTTAGTGTTATATTCACCAGACGTATTCTATTTATTGATATTATTATTATTTAAATTTTAGGTTTAAAAGCCAACATATTTTTCTCAAACAAGCACTTTTGTTTAACAACGTCTTTACATCGTTTTAATCTTACGTTATTTGTAAACTTATATATAGATTCAATATATTTTGTAAACAAAGCCTCGATACAGATGCGTAAGAAATGGAGGTAGGAATGTCATACAAAACATTAGTATTTCCTTTTTTAGTCTCAACAGAGCATTACTAAGTCAGTAAATAAATCTAAAGCCTGCGAGACCAAACAGCTGAATGTTTAACTTAAATATTTGGATGTTTTCTAATTATTTAAAAAATATATTAAATGATCATGCAAACACTACTTAAACTGCTTAAAGTCTGAGTCGTTGTTTTTTAACTTATTTTGTACTGATTTTGCAAGATTTTATTTTGTCAACGGCCTTTCAATTTTTAGTTTCATTTGCCATCAGTCTCTCAACTGGTTTGATGCAATCCTCCAAGCTGTTCTATCTTGCGCAAGTCATTTAATATCTACATACCTGTAACACCCTACATCTTTTGTTATTTGCTTTATATATTATTCTAACCTTTGCCTCCCCCTACAATTCACTCCCTCAATATTACCCTCCATTATTGATAGACCAATACCTGGATGTCTTAAGATATGCCCCACTAGCCTATCCCTTCTTCTGGTAAGATGCTTCCATATACTTCTTTTTTCATCCACTTGCCTAAGAACCTCTAAATTACTTATTTTTTCCACCCACCTTATCTTTAATATTTTACTATAAAACTACATTTCGAAAGCTTTTATCCTCTTTCTTTCTACAGCCTCTATCACCCTTGTTTCACTCCCGTATAATGCTACACTCCAAACATAGTGTTTTAAGAATTTTTTCTAATCGATTAGTTAATGTTTGTAGTCAGTAATTTTAATTAGACTTAGTTAAATCATTCTACAACACTAGATTAGGGGTTAATTTAGGTAATTATTTAGAATAGAAAATGGTTAGGTAGAATGGAAAAAAATACAACGTAGGTAAATAAAAACTCTTTGTAACTAACTTCCTTGATGCACTAATAGTTAAATGACAAGAAAATTGTATAAACTGAGTTGAATAGAATTGATTTTGTTCCAAAAATAGAATAAAAACTTTTAAAATAGTTAACCTAGAAATTTATTTTATTTGTTTTAATTAGCATTAGTACAATTAATTAGCCTACCTATCTGTTTTCTATTTACACACATTAATTTTTTTTAGTTTATTTAGTGTCATTTTTTTTTTAACAGTAAGAATTATTTACAAACAGTTTAACAAAAACTTTCAGTAAATGTGTTGATGATGAATAAAACTTGAAGAAGACAGCACTCAGCAGCGTTGCTTCCAAGTCATCGTTTGGTTATAGTTGATGAAGGGCTTCTTCTTGGTCCTGGTGATGTACAATTTTTTTCTTTTTTTTATACGGATGAAGTGAATGAAGGTGTGAAAAGAAGCGAATGAAGACGTGATACTGATGATCTGTGTAACTGATGATAGAAAATTTATTAGATGATTAATTTTAGATTAATGAGAGTTAGCAAGATTTAGATTATTAATAAATAAGAGTTGACAACCGCAATATAATTTTGTGTTTTTGATCTTAAAAGGATGGTTAAACATTTTAGATCAGGTGAAACGGAATGGAAGATCTAATATTCTCGCCTTCTTGAGTCTTTGATGTTCAATATTGTCATCGAGAAGATTTATAGCCAAATGATTGGAATGAGTGTCCAACTTGGTTATATACTTTTCACTCCGACTGCTAATTTCTTCTCCCACCGTAGGTATGCCCAGGTCATGATGGAGTACTTCATTAGGCACATACCAAGGTGCACAGCATATAAGTCGAAGAAACTTCGATTGGAATCTCTGTAATATTTCTACATTAGATGTACTTGCTGTGCCCCAGAGTTCAATTCCATAACTCCAAACTGGTTTTATCATCACCTTGTACAGTGTCAATTTATTTTCCAAAGACAACTGTGATCGCCTCCCAACAAGCCAATATAGTTGTCGTAATTTGAGTCCAAGTTGTTTCCGTTTGGTCCATATATGTTTTCTCCACGTCAATCGCCTGTCTAGATAGATGCCCAAGTATCTCACATCATCTGAATGTGGAATTACGTTGTTGCGAAACGTTACTGGTGAACATGATTCTCGTTTCATCGTAAAGGTTACGTGTGCAGACTTCTGTTCATTTACTTTGATCCTCCATTTTTGACACCAGTCTTGAATGTCATTTAGATGTTGTTGTAGTTTTTCAGAAGCGTGGACTGGGGAGGCATCAGATGCAATAATAGCAGTGTCATCGGCAAAAGTTGCTGTTGTTACATGTTCATTTACAGGAATATCTGCTGTAAATAGCGTTTATAGAAAAGGACTTAAAATGCTACCTTGAGGTACACCTGAACGAATTAGGTGCAAGGTCGATAACTCATCATCAAATTTCACTTGGAAAAAACGATCGGTTAAGAATGATTTTAGAATAGGAAAATAATTATGATCCAGGTTTAATTTAATTTTGTGTAGAAGAGCTAAATGCCATACCTTGTCAAAGGCCTGAGCTACGTCTAAGAAGACGGCTGAGCAAAATTCCTTTTTTCTAAGGTATATCGAATTTGGTTAACTATCCGATGTACCTGTTCTATCGTAGAATGTTTTTCACGGAAACCGAATTGATGATCCGGGTAAACACATTCTTCCAAAAAAGGTTTTAGACGATCAAGTAGTAATTTTTCAAAAACTTTTGATGTGACGGATAGAAGACTGATCGGTCTATATGACGTAATTTCGGTAGGTTCTTTGCCAGGTTTGAGAATCATGACTATTTGGGCAACTTTCCATTGAGATGGAAAGCAACCCATCCTTAGAATTGCGTTGAAAATGAATGTCAGGAGTAAAATTCCCTTCCTTGGGAGTTGCTTCAACACCTCACCGGTAATTAGGTCATAGCCAGGGGCTCTTTTGGAACTCAGGCGCTTTTGGATTGTAGTTATCACTTCAGCCGGAGTGAAAGATTTGATAGGAGGTGATAGCTGAAATGGGGCTTCAAGATGTTCTAAAATGTCTTCTTCTAATTTTCGATCGATATCATCGTCGTGTGGACGGAAGACAGTGGACAGATATTCCGCAAACGCTTCCACTTTTTCTTTTGTGGTCCTAGCCCAATTTCCATCCGTTAGACGAAGAGGTGGAATTTGTTTCTTTGATCGTTTTATGTATCTTGTAGCTTTCCATAATGAATAGTCAGTAGCTGCCGTTGGAGATAATTGAGCCAACCTGTCTTGGAAATAATGATTACGCAGTTCTAGAAGCGTGTACTTTAGATGTTGTGCTGCACGATTGAATCTTGTTTTGTCATCTGGGTGTCTGCTATGCTGCCAAATTCGACGTAATCTTCGTTTGTAGTTTATCAATTCTCGAATTGTAGCAGGACAACTGTTGCCATGAGTGTTTTTGTTGGCGTCTGTAGTTGATTTCCATGCGGCATTTTGCACTACCTTATTAAAATGCTCAACCGCTTCCTCAATCTCGTCTTGCGATTTTAATGATACATTTAGAATTATATTTTCGGTAACCAGACGCTTAAAGGAGGCCCAATCTGTGTTTTTGTTACACAGAATAGGGAGTGTCTTCTTTTTTTGTAGTTTACAACCAACGCTGGCGATTATAGGAGTGTGATCTGAGGACAAATCCAGGACCGATTTTACTCGAATAGAATTTTGACTTATATTTTTGGTAACAAAAAAGTCGAGGAGATCCGGAATTCTGCGTCGATCGGTTGGCCGGTACGTTGGTTCACCCGTCGATAACAAGCCTAAATTATGTTTTTGTACAACATTAAACAGAGTTCTACCCCTTGGATTACATAAACGAGAACCCCATGCCTGATTTTTCGCATTGTAATCACCTCCCGCAATAAATTTGTTACCTAAACTTTCAAAAAAAGTTTCAAATTGAGCGGCCGTAATGTGATGCCGCGGGGGAGAGTACAGCGCTGAAATTGTTACTTGTCCGCGCACGTCCTCAATGACAATGTTTGTTGCTTGTAGATAAGGTGTTTCGAATTTTTGAAGTTCGTAATGTTTAATATTATTTTTTATTAATATAGCGGAGCCTCCATGCGCCGTACCATCAGGATGATTAGTAAAGTATAGAGAATAACCGTTGCACCTGATGTAACTCCTGTTAGTGAAATGTGTTTCTGATAAAAGCATGACATCGATGTTGTATATGTTTAAAAATGTGACTAGTTCTTGAATATGTTGACTTAAGCCATTGGCGTTCCAGAGTGCAATTTTATATAATACTTGCTCCATTTTAATTCAATTTCGAAACAACGATTGTAAGTAAATTTAAAAGTGTCGCAATTTGTTCTGTTTGTTTTTGTATTACGTTTCGTGTCATTTTAACATCTTGTTCATGCGATTACTTAGACTTTAGGAATGATGTGTATAAGCATGTAATAATTTTCCAGACTCAAGCTGGGAATCAAACCCTGGACATTGCAGATATGATGCACTTTACAGCATAGCACGCTTATCCCTGGGCCACAGAGGCGGCCCCATATTACTATATCTCAAAATCCAACCCCTTATTATATTATTTATAATCTTTTACTTTGTTTAGTGTACTTACTATCAGTAAAAAGTAGTTCTGAATGATAAGACCTTTCAACAGGTACATTAGTTTGATTACTTAGGATGTTACTTATCTTATGTATGATCACGAGATGCGGGAATCAAATTAGAAAAGTTTCAAAGGCTAATATATACTGTAAGGAAAACTCCTGTCGGTAAACTACGGAAGGAGACTGTTGTAAAATTTTATCACAAGCTGGTTCTGCCTGTTCTACTGTGCAGTTCAGAGTGTTGGACTCTGATTGCCCAGCAGATTTAAAAAATAGAGACTCCTGAGATGAGATTGTTTAGACCTTTAGCGGGGTATCGTTTGCTGGACCATATAAGAAATGAAGATATTAGGCATGAACTTGGTGTGCCAGGGGTGATATAATTTATTTGAAAATACAGTTAAGAGTAGTATAGTGATTTAACGGGGATGCCAAATGACTGGACACCGAAATAGGTGCTTACTTACAAGCCAACCGGACAACATAGTATTGGATCGGTATTCTTCATGAAATAGCAGACCACTGAGTTTGAAGCTGGACCAGGCCAGAAGTTCTAATTCGTATTGTTTATGATGATGACTTTCAGTCAATTATATTAAAAACAAATATAAAATTTGAATAAATTGTAAAATTATCATCTTTATACACTCGTTGGTATTAACACTACTGCAGTAGGCCTACCCACTTTAGCTCCTTTGGAGAAGGTCTCCTGCCCATCAACGCGTAAGCCTTCTTTGGGATTACCTGGTGGTACGTGTCATGAATGCATCAGTTGAATGCAGAAATTTATTTTTGTTCAAAATTTAATGTGAATTAAATAAAAAGGGGATATATTAAAAAGTAAGTTGTTGTTCAGTGTAATAGGTGACGTAGCATTAAAAATACAACTTTTAAAATACTACTCGTTGGTTTCTTAAGAATGATATTTCAAATTTGTTTATTTCTTTGACTGAATTAGTGATTCATTCATTCATGAATTGTTATCTTTAAAATTTGCTCTCTACGATTTATTACCACATGTACACCAACAAAAACTAGAAGGTACCAATTTAGTGTAAAAATCAATGGCAATTATTAATTTAATTGTCTCAAAATATTTCATTTAATGTGCCTAGTTTTTGTTTTTGTTTATTTATAGACTGTTGTTTTAAAACATTTCTAAAACATGTCAACAATTATAAATTTATTTACTTGTATCAACTTCCTGACATTGCAGCAGCATCCAAATTCCAAACCAGTTTCGTTGAAGGTCTCTTGACCCCGTATTACTTGATTTATGTGGTAAATGCTTCCCTTCGTGCCCTATGTTTATATATTTGAAATTCCATGTGAAAAGAATTACGTATATTGTTCTTTTGCTATATCCCGAAATAGTCCTATGGTAAAAGTAAGTCGTTCTGTAAAGTGCCGTAGGTGACGTGTAGCGATATTCCAATATTGTGCGTAGTATTTTGTTTTGTATTACCTGAATGCGTTTTGTTGTGTTGGTTTAGCAGAACTACACAGTTAAACTCCGTTAGTTCAAACTGTTATTATCTTGCATATTTTTATTTTATTCTCTAGAGGTAGATTAAAACCGTTTTTCTAATAATCGTTTCAGTGTATGAAAGCGATTCTTATATTGTGTCGTGTTCTTCTTTTATTTCTGTAACCTAATTTAGTGGTCTACATTTACATTTAAGGTATTTAAGGTATCATTTAAGGTTAAAGCAGCTCATAAATTTTTTTATTACTATTTAACAATCTAATATAAAAAAAAATCTGGTGTGAAACAGTCACACGACTTTCTCTTGCCAATGCAAACAATGAACAATATAACCTAACATTAGTAATAAAACATTAGAAATAAACAAAAAAACTAACCTCAAAAAACATAACCTTATTTTAATAATGAGTGAAAGACGAAAAATGAAAATCAACCTCAGTATGGTTTAAAAATACGGAAATTCACTCTTTCACACTATACTAGGCTCTGTAGAGAAAATGCTTTGAATAAAAGTTGTAGATCTTTTATTTTCTATAAATTTGATAATATACACTTTTGTTGTGAAATACTAAGGCTGAAATCTTAAAAAAATCGATTTTCTAAACGTTTTCGTGAGAAAAACAGGAAATTTCTAATTACCGCTAAACTAACGTTATAAAAAAAAGTTTTAGGATTTTAAAATCTCTGCAAATGTTATTATATTCACTTTTGCGCTAAAATGCAAATTAAAGCCGCAATCTTAAAAAAAACATTATTTTTCTACTAGAGCACCGCCTTCCCAAGAATTTCAGCAGACATAGCGCCTACCCTATCTTTTAGAGCATAAAAAATGTAATAAATGTGGCGATTTTAAGAAAACTCTTAGGAGCCAGTTTGAGATAATCACAAAAATGTGAAAAATGACACGAATAAACTACTTCTATTTCTGGTAGACCGATTTTGATGAAAATGTGTGTGTCGGGTCCTCTAGTGGTACCCAACTTAAGTTTTAAGTTTCACGTTCGTACGATGTTCCGTTCTTGAGATATTCTGTTCACAAACACACACACACACACACACACACACACACACACACACACACACACACAGACTGTTTAAGCAATAAAGAACAAGCCTTAAAACGAGACGGGAAGCAATGCTAGCGCCATTCGAGACGCCAACCGAGAGAGCCACGCCGAAAGCACAACCGCACACGACACGACAGTTTACGAGTGGCCAACAAAGGGAAGAAGAAGGAAGAAATAGCAAAGAGGTCCACAAGACAGTGCAAACCCCGGTGCACAATGCCTTAACATAACCGCCCGCCAAATCATTGACAAATGATTTATGAAACCGACGAAGAACAAGGGGCCGCCCGCCTTGAACCAACGCAGGGAGCGGAAACGAAGCAGCGAAGTAAGCCTAACAAACGAAGAAAGCCTTGAAAACCCGCCTGCCGTGAAACACCACGGGAGGGACGAAGCGAAGCGACGAAGAACGATGAAGAAGCCTTGAAGATAAGGAACAGAAGAACGGAACATTTTGATGTGGCGTGATGCACGCGCGTGTGCACCCGGCCGACGTCGAACGGACATCTTCCACAGCCTGCGCGGAGGCAAACGGGAACGGAGTATCTTGAAGTGATCACCAGCGAGGGCTGGCAACCAGTAACGAAGCAAAATAAAACGAAGAACGAGAAAAAAACAACAGAAGAACGAAGAAATAAACGAAGAAACGAAAACGAATGTAGATGAAGTAAGCGGGAAACGAAGTGAAACAGAAGAGTTAGTTGCCCAAAGGCAAAGCTAACTGGTACGCGGGTTGCGAAACAAAGTGACTCGTAGGCGAACAATTATGACGAGAATCTTGAATTGCGGTACGGCGAAATTCACAAACCTGTTGAGAGTGAATCCGTGATTGAAGCTGGAGTGCCGAGCGAGATGTACGAAGGTTACGCCAAGCGTTAAACGAAAGACGAGAATTGGAATTACAATTATTCACCGGTTGTGAATACTGTTTACGACGATTGGGGCGCCGCCCACCATTAGGAACATAAGGCGCGCGAAGAGCGTTAGCAGAGCGTGAAGCTACTAAGGAGGGCCGATGACCTTCCAGCGAATCAATTTGCAGCGGTTTATCAACAGAGTGTGCGGGAGACGACCAGAAGTTATGATCCGAAGTCGGTTGGTTAGCCGTAGAATCGGCTAAGACGAGAGTAGCAGGTTTTATTGGCGAAGTGTCTGCGATGCCAGAAGACTCGAAGCAGTTTGGCGAAGAATTAATTGGAGATAACTCGGTGGAAGCCTTCAGCGTAGAATTGAAGCGACGACTTGACGGAGTAACAGCAGCAAGATCGGTCGAGAGACTGGCGCAGTCGGAAGACGAAGCGAGACGAGAATCAACAGCGGTGATTTCGGATGGAGCAGCGAATCGATTTGAAGCCGAAGAAACGTGATTAGTTAAAACAGTAGCGTGATCCAAATTGTTGTCGGATGCGGGCGAAACAAATAAGCAAGTAGGCGAGTAAACAGTAGAAACGATATATTTATTGATCTCGGGGTTTAAAGTAACATCGAGCTCAATTTTTGAATTAGCAGGAACAAGAGTTTGATGATTAACGGCGAGAGTTTGAGGCGAAATCGAATTTGTGTTTGACATTCGGTTTTCAACAATAGGCGATGCGGCATGATGAGCAGCAGCAAGCGACGAGAATTTAGCCTTATTCGAGAGAGCAGTTGTTAAAAACGAAGCGTTATTTATTAAAGGATTAAGTGGTTGGATGTCGGGTAATTTTCTGAACACCACATAACCAAATACAGTCAACAAAGCGGATGGAGCGCCTCTTATTAAAGGAGTTTTACTGAAATCTAGTATTTCTGAAAAGCAATCAGCGCCAAGCAGTAGATCTACTGGATTGGGGCTACGAAAACGAAAGTCAGCTAGCAGATGTTTAGGAAACTGTTCACCAACGGATTTATGAATTCGAGTAGCAGGAAGCCGGTCTGTTATTTTTTGAATAACTGTAGCCAGAAGCGGTAAACGAAAATCTGAATTTTTCGGCGACAGAATTGTAATGATAGTGGTGCCTTTGACGGATGTAACTTCAGATGAAATGCCTTGTAAGCGCTTAGTAGTGGGCGCTATGTCGAGTTGAAGATTACGAGCGGCGTTATAGGTTAGAATGCTGGATTGAGCACCATTGTCAATCACAGCGCAAAGTTGAACAGCTTTACCGGAAGAATTAACAGCATGAACAATAGCGGTGCCTAACAGCGCGGTTTGTCCATCAAGGCGACAAGAAAGAGCATAATCGGTAGGTTTTTCAGCAATAATTGACGAAGACGAATTTCTAGTAGTTACCGGTATATTAGTAGAGCAGGTAGCGCAGGAATCAATTGGCGGAGTTGCGAGAGTAGTAGCCTGAATCGACGGCAAAGAATTAGCAAGCAGACACCCGGTAGTATTATTTTCACGTGTATTATTAATTGTATTCGATTTATTATCTGATGAATGTAACAGCGTGTGGTGGTTAGCTGAGTTACACACACGACAAGTTTTATTAGATTTGCAGTCACGCCTTGCATGTTTACCCAAACCACCGAAGCATTTATGCATTTGAAAAATTGCCTCATGTCGCGCATTAACGGGCATATCGAGAAACTCTGTACAATTGAATACATTGTGTGCAGATGAACTACAAAATTGACATTTATTTACAGCCTCATTACTAGAACTTGAATTGCCTACTAATAATGAATGTTGACGCCTCAGTAAGTTAGGTGACGAATTATTTATATGAAAGATCGGTTTATGAACAGCCGGTTTGACGAGATTTGGTTGAGCGCCATTTGAAATAGTGCCAATGTCTTGCGCTTTATTTAGCATTTCAAAAGATTGCATTCTGGAAGTTACGAAGTTTAATAGTTCAGAATAACTTGGGATCTTAGTGGCGTCGCGTTGGGATTCAAATAATTCCTTAGTGATATTATCCAAATTGTTGTATGCCATAGAAAACAATAGAAAGTCCGCTAAGTTTATATTTAATAGCTGTAGGGCGCCAACGGCGGAAGTGTGAATGCTAACATATTGTTTATAATTTTGATAGGATGGACTTGCGAATTTATCGAAATTACTGATTTGTGAAAAATGCATGTGTGTGACACGTCTGTCGTTAGCGTACCTGTTGTTAATTAATTGGTAAGCTAATTGGTAATTTGCAGAAGTCAAAGGTAGATGAGATATTATTTGCAACGCCTCACCGCGCAAACTAGACCTAAAATAATGCAATTTTTGAATGTCGGACAGTTGTTCGGAGTTATGGACTAGTTCATTGTATAAGGATATAAAGTTTTGAAACTCAGACAGATTTCCATCGAAGCTAGGAATTTTTATTTTTGGTAGATATGTAGTTGGCGAAATTACATTAGGTTTGTTGTCGATTAAACTAGTATTAGTCATATGAGCGATAATTTGAAAATATTTTGTTTCAAAGTCAGTTTGGATGATAGCGATTTGGTTTTCAAAGTCTTCAGAATATGCCTTATTTAGTAAATCAATTTATTTATTTTGGAGTGGTTGGAAATCTGAGAATATTCGTTCAGCCTCAATTTTGAACGCATCATTGGGTGCAGAAATGGATTGAACGTGTGTTAACGTATTTAATGATCTGATTAGTTGACGACACTTTGTGAAAATTTGCTCAGCATTGTCCATATTGAAGAGCAAAGGAATAACGACAAAGAATAAGAAAACAACGTGCAAAAAAAATCTTTAAACTGTGCAAAAAATCGAATAAACAACGTTGGTGCAATATTAATAATAATAAAAAAACAACAAACGTAAATAAACAGTTAAATTAAATAAACAGCTGACGTTCCAATGAATGAAAAATCCCGACCAATCAGATTGAGACAGCGGAATTAAAATAAAGCATTGACACACGTTTATGAATAACTTATGACACTTTATAACCATTAAAAGCACTGATTTTATCCACGACCGGAGACCAAAATGTTTAAGCAATAAAGAACAAGCCTTAAAACGAGACGGGAAGCAATGCTAGCGCCATTCGAGACGCCAACCGAGAGAGCCACGACGAAAGCACAACCGCACACGACACGACACAGTTTACGAGTGGCCAACAAAGGGAAGAAGAAGGAAGAAATAGCAAAGAGGTCCACAAGACAGTGCAAACCCCGGTGTACAATGCCTTAACACAGACCAATTACTAAAAACGTGTTTTTTGGGTTCAGAGGATCTGAAAACGTGTAGACGCGGTGAAACTTGATTTTGAAAAATTGACATGGAACAATACCTACTTTTCTTCCTATAATATTCATATATAGGCAAGAGAAAGTAAAAATGAAAGACTTCTACCGATGAGTGTTTTATTACATGTTCCATAAAATAAACCCTCGTTTCCGGTTATGTTTCTGTATTTATTTTTAGAAATAATTTTAAAACAATTCATACGTCTTGGTGTAATTAACCGATAGGGTTTCGTTTTGTTTCTTAGGCAAAGTCGGTTGACTGATGGTTCAGTCAAAGATTAGTGAAACTCTGGTGTCTTTACTAATGAAATTTAATCTTGGAACAAATAAAATAATGTCGTAAACGCTAAAAAATTATCTCTTAGAAACATTCATTAAGTAAACTTTCATTTGTTATCACAAGTTTAGAGGAATGTTAAAAAAATAACTGGTATATTGGTTTCACAAAAGATTTATAAAATTAAAAATTAAATTAAAGTAAATTGTGTTTTATTGCGTTATAAATGTTCAACTGTGTACTATAAATTATTGTTGCAACTATTATTGTTTAATTATAAGTAATTAATTACATAAATATAATCATTTAGTGAAAATTATTACTATTTTCAAGTTAACTAACTGATATACAATATTTCTTTTCAATTTTAATTAAGTTAGTTCACGATGGTCTATTGTATCTTGTTCAGCGTATTATACCAGCTTATTATTTTGTTGTTGGAAGAAAATAAATAAAACGAATACATAACAATACATTAAAATACAATGTATGGACAGTGACTCGGAGGGCGGCACAACCAGTACTGTATTGTATTGAATGGTAGGTGACGTCACAAGTCCGCTGTTGGTCGTCATGACTACAGGGAAAGTCCCATCCCATACAAACCCCACCGACTACTACCCCCATTCAACATATTCCTCATCACCCGGTTCCATCCAGCCGACTGCCAGCCGCCGAATTTATTTACAGACCAGACCCACCTGTGACACAATTACTTAATTCAATTTTTAAAATCTGTAAGATTAATAACTACTTTGTTATTGTTTATGTCTGTACGCTCAAAAGTTTCATTTACACGCATATCAAAGAATTATTAGGTATTGTCTTATAACATATTGGCTACTAAAGTAGAGTTTTCATTAATTTCTCGAATGCATATTATTGAATTGATTAATACTAGATTAATCCTGCATGTTATTTTAAGAATATTATTTACACGTATAAGTTGGGACAATTGAATCAGTCATTTCAGAAAGCCCAGAAGTCAAAATTTTACATTTTTTCTTTAGTGCATTTTAGAACTAACTGTAAACACACCATCCCTACAAAAATCACGTAAGTCTGGCTTTCCTTTAAGTAATTTATAACACTATGAAAAGGCTTATCCTCAAGAATATAAAGTGTTTTCTTCTAATTAAAAAATGAAAGTGGATGTTCTTTTGAGCTTAAGCTTTATTTTATTTTGGAAGAGGCCATACTAAGATTCTATACAAAAATCGTAATATGTGTAACTACTGTTTATGACAACGACGAACATGAATAGCTCTGAAAATCAAAATTTTTCTTTCTTAAAGTCAAGAATTTCAATTTTTATTATCACAGAAAGCTATTTTAAGTCACACTGTAAACTAATTAAATAAATAAATGAGTTTTATTGTACAGCACAATTTTCTTCTGGGCTAAAAACGTATTTTACGGAAAATAACGTAAGTTAACATTTTACTGCCAATTTATTTCAGAAACAACTTTTAAGTCTAAATTTTCAATTTTTTTTAAAAATTGGGTTGTCTTTAAAAAGACAAAAGTATATTCTATGTTAAAAGGGATAGCCCTCTGAACAATTTATAATTTTTAATATTTTTTAAAATTGAAACGTAATAAATTACAAATTTTTTAATTTTTCGAAAAGTTAGTTTTTTTGACTAATGGGCTTTCTGAAATGACCGATTCTATTGACAACCTACTTCGTTTTCCAGAAATAAACTTGGAACTCAATATCAACTCAACAAGAATCCAGAAAAATACGTTGTTTAGTACCTTTTTTTAGTAAGTACAAAACAAATAAGTGATCATTTCGATAATCACTAACATGTAACGTCACAACAATTAAACGTTTGATAGAAAAGATTATTAGCTCTGGAATTCTCAGTAAAATTGTCAGAACCTATTACCTTTTAACTCAAATAACGGTGATACCATTACACACCAACATAACAAATTGTTTTTTCTTTTTTGTCTTTAACTTTTATTACGGTGTACAACAATATTTAAACAAATTTATGTGATTACATAAAGCGTTTCATTAAAACAATACTAAGTAAGCTTATTCGTTTTATTGAATAAACTCATCGTTATTGTATAATGTAAGTAGTTATTTGAATTTATTTTATATTATTGTAATTAACTTTATTGTATGATTGTGTGATAGCATTATTGGTTATACAAATTCAACTACGGTTGTATAATGGTTAATTTATTTAATCCAAATTGAAAATCGCATTCATTGACGCTAGTTATCACTAATAGATCATTTACTTAAATATAATAAATCAATAAAATGTAATACATAGTCTTATTTTATTTAAATGGTCAAAAATTAGGAAATAAAATCATATATCTATTTGTTTTTAACAAATTTTGTATTTTATCGCATATGAATTTTTATATGATTGGCAGCTACCGAAAATAATTCTAAATTATGGGATCGATACAGTGTTGAAAATGTTAGACTACAGGATATTAAAGCCCTTGAATTAAAAGTATCGTTTTGTACATACCAAGGGGAGTTAATGAAAGTTCAAATTGTTTTTGGACTCCGCTACTTCTAAGCGAGTTAGTTTGCTACTTTAGAATTATATTTCAATTATGCATGTCCAAATAATACATAGTATTATTTATAGAATTTATAGAAAGAAAATTTTCGTTTTGGTGGTGAGCAAAGGTGTTTTGCAATAAGCTTGTAGAAGTTTGTTCTGATTGATACTTTTCTCGCTTTAGTTTAATGGGACTCAACCAAGTTAAACGGTCATCAAGTGAAAAATTTGGCATAATAAATATCTTTATTTTTTAATTTTGTTAATTACTTTTGAAGTTTATCAGCTTAAATTTGTAAAAAGATACCAAGTTTTGTTCATGGTTAAAAGTTTTCTAAACACCCTATGAAGTCACGTGCTACACCAATTGGCTTACTTTATCAAAGAAAGCTAAAACCAGCTGAAATCCTGACTGACTTGCTAATGATTAACACGAGCAAAGAAAATGTACTAAGTACCATTATTATTTTATATCACTGATTTCAAAATAATAATTTGATGAAAAAAAAAAACTTTTTTAATCCCTAATGTGTGTACGTTGCAGTCAGTTTAATTCAGAACAATCAACAACCCAATTACCCAATGAGATGAGGAAAATGTGTACTCTGTGTAAATGAGGTGTAGTATTGTACAGACCCATACCGACCATTCTTGAGAGAGTATGGTTAATTGAACCACAACCATCAAAGTACACCGGTAACCACTATCTAGTACTCAAATTCGTAAAAAAGTAACTATCTTTACTAAAATTTAAAACAGGAACCTTCGTCTCCGACATGAATAAAAAGTCGAACAAAATTAATTATAAGAATGGTGCTGTAGCCGCAATGTTATTTTAATGATATAATATTTAGTTTTTACAGTACCTACAGGTAAGAGTGAACAATTCTGTAGAGTATATTTGTGAAGTCTTTTATAAATACTAAAAAAAAAAGAATTCAAAAATCAAGCTGAAGATTTTACCAAGACAAATTTATTTAAAAAACACTCCCTCTTTTTACGACTTGCTTTTTTAGTCTCAATCTACATATACGCAGCATGCGCGTAGAATAATTTACATTCAGCCATTTATTTTCAAAAATATTTTAAAATAATTCGTGGTAAATCTAAATTCTGTACAGAGTGATTTATCAAATACGAAAACGTTGCGTTTATTTTAACGTCGACAGTCAGAAGTGAATCTTGCCGTTATTGCCTTTTTCACAAAAATTTTGTCATTTCGAAATATGTTGCATTTTTCTTTTTAGGGGATTGTTATTTTAAAATATATTATTAATTTTTTCGTAGGGCACATACAGACGAAAATATTGGTACTAAAAGCATCCACTCAAACCCATTTTTTTGGCAGTAGGGGCTAATGTTAATATTCGATAAAAATGAAAAAATTTGCTACATTTTGAATTTCTCCAGCTACAATTTAAACAAATATTAAGTTTTTTACATTTATTTGTGAACTAAAAATTTGTAAATAACTATTGTTCTATTAAAATAGTTATAAAAATGTAGGCCTACTCGTATGAACCGAAAATCAGAAATGTAAAATAATTTTTCGTGCCAAACGTCAGAAAAATGGTACCTTTATCGCTGTAATTAGACTAGCGATTTTTAGAATATTATTTTAGTAACATCTAATTCAAAAGCACTTAGTGACAAAAGTTTAGTGTATCATACGGCCAAAAATATTAATACACACTTAGTCTCTGTAATGGAAAATTGACGCAACAGGCGCGCTTTTTGAATGAACGCTACTGGACTGTGAGAATTTCAATGTATGCTCTTTTACACATATATGAGTATTGTAAAATTATCCTTCGCTTAAATTTTTCATTATTAGCTAAAGTAATATATAAAATGATTCAAATTACAACACGTTTTACGTTGAACAAAGTAAAGGAAATGGAAAAGAAAATATTATTATAACCATCCTCAGCTACTGCAACGGAAGCAAAATGTTGTGTTTACAAAAACAAAATGTCTTGTAAAATACAAGGTTATGTTAACGTGTGTGTGTGTGTGAGAGAGAGAGTGTGTGTGTGTTTTAGGTCTAATAAACAAAAAGTACGAAGAGGGGCCTACGACTTTAAAAAAGCCGATGCCATAAATTTTGACTTCAAACTATTTTGATTTACTATTATAAATCAGGGTTGTACTCTGTTTGTGTAAAGGACAATTTGTTCTACTTGACTCTTTGCACTTGGGAGAAATTATTAAAGTTTGGAAACTAAATTTCCCTGAGCACAGAACTGTGTATCTGCTTACATAATGAACCTACTGATGAGAGAATTTTTTCATTTGAAAGGAATTTATTTGTTATTTTTTCATTGATGATCACTCTGGGTAACCTTCAAATGAGGGGTCTAGTATCAAAATCAGCCACATCCAAAACGTTTTTCTTTTATTTTTGTTTTTTTACAAGTTTTCAATATTTTGAACATAGTAAATAGGAGAATCTACATCAAAACGATTCGTATCCAATGAAAATGCTCAAAAAAATTGTGAAGTTATTTTCTAAACAAGCCATATCCATACTTACAGAAATAGCCAGGGAGTGTGCTAGTGCACTTCTGTGGTGAACTAAATTATATTCTATCAAAAATAATGAAGTTTTGTAGTTTGATGTATTCACGTTAAGACAATTTTATTACAAAATCGTTTAATTTTTTTTTAAATTTATTTTTTTAACGTAGCATCAACTACAACGGTCATTAGCGAAGACGTTGGGGTGTAACTATTGTACAATGGAGGATGAAATGAATTTTTTGTAACGTATGAAAATATGCCGTGCCTGAGTGGGATTCGAACCCACGACCGCATGATGAGAGGCGAGCACGTTACCAACTGCGCCAATGCGGCCGGCGTTTAATTTTGTTATTATGACAGAATACTTTTTAAGTGATTATATTTTTTAATTGCTTGAAAAATATCGATTTTGAACAATTTAATTTTAGCACTACACAGTACTCAATGAAAAGTGTAATTTTTGTATAATTTATAGTTAGGAGTAGTTACTTTATTAAATTAGTTGAAATGATCAAATTCATTATTTTTCACAAAAAACCGTAAAATTTTGTTCAAAACCAGCCAAGTGCCCGAATGAGTTTTAAAACCAGCGCCACATTCAAAAGAAAAATTAGTTTCCCTAGATATTGAAAAGACATATTTTTATGTCTTTTCTATTTTCTCCAGCTATCCATCCTGTCCCGAAAATCTCTGGAAAGCGACGCACCAGGAAAAGCAGATCAGTAGGAACTGCTGTCACAACTGATAGCCCATACAAAATAGACTTGGAAGAACATATCAGGAAAAAGCGTAAAATTGAAAGCAAACCGTCATCTAAAGGAAAAATAAAACAAACTAAAATTTTAAACTGTAAAAAGTGTGGCTACTCAGAAATCTGCAATTACAAAAAGGAAACGGGAAAATATTCTGGAAAGTGACTCGGATATAGGTGAAAACGACAGTGATTGTTTAGTTTGGGGTGAACTCTACTCTACGTCAGCAAGTGGTGAGGGCTGAATTCAGTGCTACGTGTGTCACCTGTGGGCACATGATGCATGTGCGGGAGTTGATGAAAACGACGACCAGTTCAGATGTGATTCATGCAACAAGAAGGAATGTTAGGCCTTTGTATAAATTTGAAGTTAGCTCAGGCCTAAATGAGAACTGTTAGCGCTACGTAAATGAGACTCTTGATGTATTTAGGCATATCTTTCATAAACAAGTTTGTTTCTTTTCAATTTTTTTAATTTTTAATATATTTTTTTGGGTTTTTAATATTTGATGGATAGAATAGGCGACTATTATAACTCTTAAATTTAGCCTACATTTTATTAGGCCTGTACATTAATAAAAATTATTGTTTTCTAATTAATTTTCATAATACTACACAGTAATTTTGTAAACTATAGGGATTTGATCATTTTTTATAATAGACTACCAAGTGTGTACTCAATAAATTGTTTTCTCATTTGCCAGTGTTTTCATTGAGGGATCATTTTACCCAGCAGGGAGGGTAAAATGATCCTTTTGCAGGGTTTGCAAAAAATGATTTTAAATGCGTTAATTTAAACATAAAAACTAAATAAAACCGTCTCATAGTACATAAATGAATGGTAAAGTGAAACTAGTTGTCCATTAATATTTATTTGAAACAAAATTTTACAAGTTTTTATTTTAAAGGGATCATTTTAGACTACTTTCCCATATATGTATACACATTAATGTGGGATTTAATACTTATAACTTGAACTATTAACCAATATGGTAGATACTGTAGTGTAAATAAAAACAGTTTTTTTGCTTTCCTGAAAGATTTTATGAAATGGATGTGGCTGATTTTTATAATAGACTTCTCAAACAACAATCAAAAAACTGTACCTTGGAAATGGCAAAGAGGCTGGAGTGTTGTATACATTCTTCTCCTGCTTGTCATTACGTTGTTATTAGACCTGCAAAATTTAAAATAAAATCAAACGATAAATCTGATTTTTCTAAACAAAATAAAGTATGTTACATACCTATAATTTACGTGATGATGGAGATGCATTGATTTGAAATATAGTCTTCGCAAGCGGCACTGAAGTGGCCAACCGTTGCAAAGGGATTAATGGTTGCAAATCAACTGATTAAAAGATGAAAATATATTACTTGAACCCAAAAAGAAAATCTCTGCGTGCTTTTTCAGATATGAAAAAATTGAGCTAACTAAAAATACTACTAAAAAAATGCCTCCGTAGCTTAAAGGTAGGACGCTAGCCTACAAAGCGGAAGGTACCGGGTTCAATTCCCGGTAAGGGTCTGAAAATTTTAACAAGTTAAAACTCACCGATAGAGGACCAAATTAGTAGTGCTAATGACCAAGCTGTCGATGCAAATTTATATAAACTTAAAAAATACCATATGTTTTATTTGGAGAAGAAAAGTATTTTTTACTTTGATAAAAAAGGAGCCATAGTTTTTTAAATTAATTTTCACCATACCTTTTATAGCTAATATTTTTATTAAGTCTTTCATTAATTACAATTGAATTTTATCGTTAAGTAAAACAAAGAAATGGTTTCTCGTAAAAATATTTTATAAATTTCTGACAATATTTTGCCTTGTTTGGACTTTAGAAAGCGTGGTAAAATCAATAAGGGATCATTTATTCAATTTTTCGAAGCGTATATTATGCAAAAATAATGCTTGTAACCTAACTCTTTTCCATTAAAAGGAAAATAGGAAACTATAAATGAAAATTTCAAAATTTAGTTTTCTCAAGTTAGTTATCAAAGGATCAATAAAAAATTCTTCTTCTTCTTTCAAACAGGGATTAGGCCATGGCCTGTTCCGACTCACATTCAGCTTATATTAATAATTTTAGAAAACATCTATATTAAATATGTAATTCATATTTTATCAATGATAAATTTAAGTCTATCTTATAACATTTGTTTTTTTTTTTCTTATGGTACAATCATTGCCACCTTTTCCGTGGCCTGCCTATACCTCTTTTGCCTACCGGTTGATACTTGTAAATTTTTAGTGGAAGCCTATCGGCTGACATTCGTTCAACATGTTCTTTCCACTGTTGGCGATACGATGCAACTCTCTCATTCAGGCAGATGTTCAGCTCCCTCCTTATTTCCTCATTCCTGATGTGATCTCTCCTGTCACAGCCCTTAGTTCTGCGAAGAAATTTCATCTCCGCTGCCTGCACTTTACTCTCAAGTGTTTTTGATGTGACCCAAGATTCACTACCATAGAGGAGTATTGGAGCTGCCATTGTTTTATAGAATTTCATTATTGTGTTTGTGGTAGCTTTTTTCGCCAATGTCCTACTGATACTTCCACAAATCATTTGGAACTTTCCTATTTTCTTCTCCACATCCATTTCATCTTTGTAACTTATGTCACAGCCCAGATATGTGAATTGAGACACTTGCTCCAATACTTTGTTGTCTATCACAATTTTAGATCGTATTGGGTACTTTCCTTTAAAAGCCATGATTTTTGTTTTCTCCTTTGATATTTTGAGATTATATTCTTTACAAATTTCGTGGAGGATATGCACAGATTTTCACCATACCTTTTATAGCTAATATTTTTATTAAGTCTTTCATTAATTACAATTGAATTTTATCGTTAAGTAAAACAAAGAAATGGTTTCTCGTAAAAATATTTTATAAATTTCTGACAATATTTTGCCTTGTTTGGACTTTAGAAAGCGTGGTAAAATCAATAAGGGATCATTTATTCAATTTTTCGAAGCGTATATTATGCAAAAATAATGCTTGTAACCTAACTCTTTTCCATTAAAAGGAAAATAGGAAACTATAAATGAAAATTTCAAAATTTAGTTTTCTCAAGTTAGTTATCAAAGGATCAATAAAAAATTTAAAACAGAAAGCGAATTGTATTTACTAATAAAATTTTAAAATTATGATACTTTCGTATCTGTCCGTACGCAATCGATCAGATTCGTTGGGAAAAATATTCATCATTCCTTGCTAAATCAGTTCCTTGGGGATGAACTTCAACCAAATAAATAGCTTATTTTTGATAAAGAATTCTTTAATACGATGCAAATGTCTTTTCTGGTCATGCTGTTTTATTTTTCAAGTTTTCTACTCAAAGTACTGGCACAATTACAAGTAAAGTAATAGATTCTTTTTAGCTGGCCAGAGAAATAGAGCAAAACAATAAGAATAAAGGTTTACTATTGAATGAAGAGAAATATTTCTTATTTCAATCGAATTTCTTCAGTAACCATTTACTTTCGTCTCAATACCATTAACCAGTAATTGCATTACTGTAGCAGTGATAAATTTTTCACCTCTTTTTCTACAATATTTATTTAGTTACTTTTCCTTTTTGCTTTTACATTATTTAACTCTAAAAGACTTTTTCTGGTATGAAAGAGTAACAATAATATTGGCGACTACAATTTTTTACGTGTATTGGTACGAAAATCTCTTACGTCATGTGTGATTTAAGCCTGCAACAGAAAGTATAAACAAAGTTAAATTTTAAAAAATTAGCCAAAATAATTAAAAATTTAACAAATCAAGCAGTCAACAAAAAGTAAATTAATTATAAGGTCATATAAATGTTTTGAAATGTCTTCTCAATATTTTTTGGTGACTTAAAAGAAGTGCTAGGTACTCCTTCTCAAAGTTTTAATATCACAATTATTTCTTAAAAAATATATAGCTACGTAGTAACAATATTTACTTAAATAATAATTAGAATTTTTTTAAATTCTAATGGACCGCAGATCAATAAATAACTATGATATATTGAAAAAAATAGACTTATCGTCGGATAAAGAATTGCGGAAAAGATTTTCGAAGGTGAAGGTTTATTAATCCAAATATTCATAAACTCTTCCAATAAAAGATGAATTTGAATCCAAGGTGATGGAAAACAGATGACATAAAAAATTAAAACATTTTGTACGTTTGTAATATTCGGGTAATTCTAACGTTTAAATTCGCTTCAAGTTTTTAAATATTCATAATTTTTTAACAACTGCCTCAAAAGTTTAAAAAACTTTAAAAGTAAACAGGTGATTAATGGTTAATGTTTTGAAGATCGTTTACCGCATCGATTCTATATAGGATTTTTTTTTAAATTCTTACAAAAGATTTGACACACGCTTGTGATGTGACTAAGGGGATAAATACATAATTTAAGTTTTAAAAATGAAAAAGAAAATTTAATTTGTAATTTTTGAAGTAATTTTATTAGAATTTTTATTGGGTGGTAGACGATTCTATAAATTTAACATTGTACTAAAATTTGAAAAGGCACTTTACAATCTTATTTTAAATTACCTCTGAGTGTATAAAAAGAGTTTTACAAAAATATTGTTCCATAAAGAACAAAATTCGTAACTGATTACCCTGAACTAATTTTGAAACGAGCGATCCCTTTACTCCGTATTACTTTTCCTTGCTACTTTTCTAGATTTCATGCATAATGGATCACTACCCATTAAATCAATAAGCGTTCGCACTAAACTAAACTCGTCGGCATTAGGATTGAGTATATAAGGAGCCTTTCCCTCTGCTTATGGTAACGTGCAACTGTTAATTCTCTTTCATTTCTAAACATTGTTGTGTCTTGGTGATTAAGTTTGATATTTGTTGCTACTGCTCTGAAAATTATCGAATTGAACACGTAGCAACATAGTCTCGAAATTTGTTAATTTTAAATTCCAGAGCAAATATTTGCTCTGGATTTATTCTTTCTATTACTGGCATTGTTATTTTGAAGTTATGAAATTTACTATTGTGTTTATCTTTGTTGTGGTCACAAGAAACGTGCCGTTAACCCTATAGCCGGCCATAACATGATTCTAGACCGGCAGAAAATTTCTAGCATAAGGGTCACCGAACCGTAAAGAAATCATTAAAAATTTGTTTTAAATCACAAACCTTATCACGTGACGTATCAAAATAACAAGAAAACTTAGAAAAATAGAATAAATACATTATTAAAATTTTCATGTGAGAGTTAGGGATACTGAAGCTATTTGAAAATAATTTTTTGACAAATATTTTTTCTAAAATTTCAGTTGTTACTACAATTTAAAACTTTCTTATGCTCTACTTTCAAAATTCATTACATACGAATCGTTACTTATAATATTTACTTCAAAATAAAACCTAAAAACCAAATAAACGATTCTATGTTCAAAAATAAACAAAATATATACAAAAACACATTATGTAAACCAAGAAATAACCAAATTCAACCCTAGGATAGCGTGGTTTCAACAGAGAAACACAGGCAGAATATACAATTAAAACTATTGTATTAGGCCTATATGTAAAAATGTACTTTTTACATTACTAAACTATTGTACAAAACAGCAACGCTGTCTGTAGATGAATTTAAAACGACAACATTGGAATGCTATGAAGCAAATCCGATTTTGCGACGCGACCGGTTCAAGAAGCGGTAACATCGTCTAAAAATCGACGATTGCTGGCTCTAGGGTTAAGTATAGCGTTACCTCATTCAAATATTTCATGCCATTTTTTCTAGTATACTAGTGATATTTTGTAGTTGTAAATATTTTATACACTACCACATAAAAAACTATCGAATAAAATCAAAATTTCTAAAATTAAGTACACAAGGTCGAATATTTTAATATTGTAAGAAAAAGTAGGAAGTTCAATAATTTTTAAAATAAATTTCACAAATTTTTTAAAAAATTCATTTATTTATAATGGTCGCTTCAACATCTAGGTAATTAGCGACACATTAAAATTACAAGAATTTAGGTTTTATATTATTACACAAAATTAAACATTACCTACGAAAGAAAAAAAAATGATATCAAAGTACAAAGATAAATTAAAAGAAGCTTTTAACAAATTGTTAAAAGTTAATAGTAGAAATCTGTAACGATAGCAGGAAATTTGTATACAAAAAATTGTAAAATATTAAATAATTATAACAAAGCGGTGGATTAATGTGTAGTCCGTGGTGGTAATAGATTAATGGAAATGTGAAGTAGTTCTTTCGTCATATGAGGTGTTTTATATCAAACATACGTAGAAAATTTAGAGAAGTTCTGTTGAAGTTTGCCTCAAGAACGGTATAGAAACCAAATTGTTTGCGTAGGTGTTTACATTTATTTTTGTATCTGTAAATGTTGATATGTGTGGTATTGTGATTTACGAATCACAATAGGGTCATAATGGCGGCAGGTTTTTACTAATAAGGTGTGGATGTGTCAGGTCTGGGTGTCTTATCCTTAGACGAAATTCACAGGATTTCTTAAGATATTTTCTCAGTAAATTATTTAAGAGGTAACTGGATATCTGTATCAATGCCTAGTCAAATCGACTCACGCAATCTTGAGGTCATTATCCGATACGACTTGTATCAACGGGCTCTTTGTAATAAAGTGAGCGAACGACATCTTAAGTGCTGAGAGTAGGTACCATCTAGACTTAGTAGGTTGCATCTAGACTAAGACTGTATAAATTTTTATATGAACTATTACAAATGTAATGACAACCATCATGGGAATTGTTTACTACCTAATGTGTTATTGTTGCACTACCACTGTAAAACAAAGTTTTTCCCTGAATGTCAAACTTTTTCCTAGCAATATTATCTCTCTGTTTGAACTTTTTGACGTAAATTTTCAAGAATTATCTACTACTATTCTATAGTTAAAATGCTACCATTTCATGATAAACTAAATCAAACCCAATAGGAAATGTAAAAATTGAAAATATTCATGATCTATAAAATTAGCAGAGGAAAGATTCAGAAGCATTTTATAGATTGAACGTAAATTGTATTTGTCGTTCGCTGTTTTAAAAATAAAACTAAGGAAATCCTGTTCCAACTATTGTGACTTTTCGACTAACACACAGAGGAAAAATTAAAAATTAAATCGTCAGCTTAAAAATAATCTAATAACATTACTAAAATTGCAGACCCAAGAATACTATAAATAAATTCATGAAATATTTTATTTTGTTATTTAAGTGTTTCTACGTTTCACACCTTCATTCATCTCGTCCATCAATTTTACAACAAAAACTACGTCGTTCTATGTATTAATAAAAAGTTGTACATGGTCAGAACCCAAGAAGAAACCTTTATTACTTAAAACAAAACGATTACACGGAATCAACGCTGCTGAGTGCTGTCTTCTTCGAGATATATCCAACATTTTTAACTCATTTACTAAAAGTTTTTGTTAAACTATTTGTAAATACTTCTTAACAGTTAAAAAATTGTTTCTTTACAAAACGTGAGTAGTTTTTCAAACAATTGAGGATCGGTTTATAACCTTTATTGAAATTAATTTGCAGAAGTATGTTTCATTTACAGGTTGTCCTTTCGCGTTACAGAGCAGATAGATTTATGGCTTTCACTGAGACACTCTCTACTCAAAATAAAACACTTTGGCACACGACAAGACGAATTCTTAACTATAAAAATCCTTCATTTAGTCTACAACGACCTGATGGTTCTTGGGCGACTACCAATAAGAGAAAGCAGAAATGCTTGCTCAGCACTTGCATAACACATTCCAACCACACAACCTACAACACAAAGATCATCCGAACATAGAAAATTTCCTTAATGCTCCTCTGCAACTTAGCCTTCCCCCAAAGCCAGTTTCCCCCGGGGAACTCTTCCGAGCAATTCACGACCTGCCATTAGGCAAAGCCCCGGGATATGATCTTATTTCTTCCATAATTTTGCGCCATCTTCCTAGGAAATCCATCATACTCTTAACTCACATCTACAATTCCATTCTCCGCGTCGCTCACTTCCCTATTCAGTGGAAGTACACTATCATAATTCTCTTTTTAAAACCAGACAAACCACCTCACCTACTAACTTCTTACAGGCCAATTAGCTTACTCTCTATTCTGTCCAAACTATTTGAGAAACTCCTTCTACCACGCCTAGTACCGTTTATCGATGCTTCAAACACAATACCTGATCATCAGTTCGGATTTCGTTCATCTCATTCCACGCTTCAGCAATGTCACCGACTAATTGATATAATCTTTTCAGCTCTTGAAAACAGACAATATAGTTCAGCCGTGTTTCTTGATGTATCTCAAGCCTTTGATCGGGTCTGGCATGATGGACTCCTATACAAATTAAAACTAATACTTCCAGTTAGCCTGTATCTAGTAATAAAATTGTTTCTAGTGGAACGTTTACTTTAGAGTAAAACCGGGGGACGAACTTTCTGGAATGTACGAAGTCAATGCAGGTGTACCACAAGGAAGCGTTCTTGCACCAAGGCTGTTTTCTGTAAGCACCAGTGACATACCAAATTGTATCTATACCACTATGGCTATGTTTGCTGATGATATGGCAGTTCTTGCGGTTGATGCCGATCCTGTAATTGCAACTCGAAAGACACAAGACCATTTACACCAGATAGAGTCATGGCTTAAACTTTGGCAAATTAAAATTAATGAAAACAAATCGCAACAAATGACGTTTACTCTTGGAGGACAAAACTGCCCAACCATTTACATTAATAATATTCCGCTACCTCAGACTACTCAAACACGCTACTTAGGCTTACACTTGGACATGGAACGCACATGTTACATACACACACGCCACAAACTCAAAACACGCTTCTATCAACTAAATCGCTTACTCGATAGACGTTCTAAATTAAACATGTCACACAAATTAACAATCTACAAGACAGCCTTAAGACCAATCTGGACATATGGAGTTCAACTTTGGGGATCTGCTAAACCTTCACACACGAAACGTATACAAGCGATTCAGAACAAGATTCTACAAACGCAATGCCCCTTTTACATCACAAACTCAATGTTGCACAAAGACTTACAAATGCCATACGTAATTGATGTCGCGAAACAACTATACAAGACGATGCATGACAAATTTGAACTACATGACAATCCTCTCATACAAAACATGTACACTAGGGCGATACCGGGTACTCAGCGCAGACGTTTGAAGCGCCTCTGGCCAAGAGATCTTCTTGGCCAACTGTAGGACTGTGGTGATGACTGCACGCTCCTTCAAGTAAATCAAGTTTTGGAACATTAGCTTCACATTTTAGAAATTGTTATAATAATTTAATAACAGATACTAAATTTCAATTAAAAGTGTCAAAAAAAGAAGTATGTTTTGTTTGGTTGTTAACTCTGTGATTACGATGGTTCTAACGTTAAGAGAATTTTAGATAAAATGTTTTGTTTTATTTATCAACAAATTTTGGAAAAATATTGAAATTGTATTTTAAAACAAAGGAACTACTATCCTTAGCTTAGTTTTCACAATTTTAAGTATCACTAATTTTAAACATTTTAAGAGTTTTATATGAACAGGACTTTTTAATTATTTGATGTGCACGACTTTTCGACAAACTGAATTAACTAGGTGCAGGTGCAGTCTAGCTTAAAATTAAACAAGTTTTATCGGCTTTTGAATAATCTTTGATAACAAAGTATAAATCTCACAATTTTAGCACGTCATTTAATTTACATAATTTAGTTTCTTCATTAATTTTTTTAGTTTATTTAAAGTTGGATCAACTAAATTAAAATATAAGCTGCTATTGCGGTTTACTGTACGTAATCAGTAATTCTTAATGTGTAATAATTTTACAGCAAACAGCGCAGTCCAGCACTCCAACCACTGGGCTATGGAGGCGGTCTCTTACTATTTTTGTTTTTATTTTAAAGTGTTAAAAAATAGATGACAAGAATATAATATTTACTGCTTTATTTAGAAAGAACCAAGAATGGATTCATACAATACAAATTATTTAGTGAATTAACACTTTTTCTCGTAATAGCGAGAGAATAAAATAAAAAGAATTTCTTACACGCCACATACAGATAGAATGATCGCATATATTTTATCCACCTGTTTTGAAAACGCTGTTTAAAGCCCTCAACTTCATAAATTAATGACTGAGAAAAGACAATAAAAGATTGTTTGTGAAAAAATCAACGCCATCATGTAGTACTGTTTATTCAGGGATTACTGAAATATTTGTGTTTTTCGGTTTAGTTTCTCTGGATTAATGTCTTCATACATAATACTCGTATGTATGTAGCATATATTATTTATGCTTTACTTCGTAATGAACAATTTACTTATCATTTGTTTTAGTCTCATTATAGAAATCTGTTTTTCTATAAAATAAAGTTTACACTTAACTTCTTATATTAATAGTTTATTTTTGGAAAGTATAATTTTGCCCTTAAAGAATTACACATACGTTTATTTTACGTATATGTATATGTTTAAGACCGAGTTAATTATTGATTCTTATGTTAGTCAATGAATTACAAAGACATGCCTATAATAGAGTTTATAAACACTAATTGATGTATATAAAAAAAAGTGTTTAGCTTTTGTAGTCACCTTCTTCCTGGCATTGCTACTTAGTCTCTTATAGCTACCGGTCTGTGATCTCTAATAAACTTCTCGTTAATTCTGCTCACGAAGAAAAAATTCTTAAACACTCTTCAGCAATTCGGTTTTATGAAAATAACACCCAGTAGTTTACAAACATTAGATTAATAATACTGTAGCATCTTTAAAACTTGATAAGATTTTCTAGTTAGTTATACGGTCACCTTTCCACATATTTGATGGTCTTTCTTTTGAAGCGGTTGGCGTGTAAGAAATTGTTTTCTTTGATTATGTCTCTAGTACGAGAAAAAGTGTACATTCCCAAAATATTTTTATTGAATGAATCAACCCTCGTTCATTTCTAAATAAAGCAGTAAATACACATTTTTGTCATTTATATTTTTTTAAATCACTGTTATGTGTTTTTTATACTTAATAAAAATGAAGTGGAATTACTCTTAAAATAGCATAAGAAATAACTGCAAAGAAAAATAAAATGATACCAAAAACTGAAACTTGATTTAAGTTTTATGAAAACGATAGTAATAAAGTATAAATTAACAATAAATCGTTGAATGAATCTTTTACCTGTACTAAATAGCCGTATTTATTTAACTTTTGTCTTCTGATGATTATCTATTCTGCTTGAATCGTCGCCTCAATGAACCAATATAAAAACGCGGTAGGTAATAAAAGTTTAAATTAAAAATAAAAGTATTATGTACTTAATTTTACGTCTTAATTCTAATTGATTTTTATAAACTGTTATTAAAATATGGATATTAAAAGAAAATATATTAATTTTAGAAGCATTGTACTGTGAATATTTTTACAAATTCCTTGTTTTTTTTATTAATATTGCAGTTAACTCAAAGGGAAGGTTTAACAGTAGGACTAAAAACAATGAAGTTAATTCGCTAAGACTGGAAGAAAACACCTTTCTCCATCTCTTTATTTATATTCCAGTCTTTTCTTGTAAATAGAATCCAGCTCCAATCATCTACCAAGTAGGCCTACTTGTGTTACTTCGGAAAATCTCTATTTTTCGTGTAAATCTATGATTTTATTTGATATAAGTGTGCATAAATGTGTAGGTAAATAAATTCCAGCATGACTTAAATTAGTCTTAAATTCCCACGATACTGGTCTTAGAAACAATCGAGAAACATGTTACTTTTTAATTTTATATTATTTTCTTAATCCCTCGAAAATGTGTAAGAAAACATTGATGTATTTAAAACCACACTCTCTTATTAACGACTACAATGCACTATGTATTGATAACAATGAGTTGTAACGTGTTACAATGTTTAGAACCTAGCTAGGAGACGAACCCGAGACCTTTCGCCTAGTAGTCTTTTAAGTAACTACTACAGTTTCTCAAAGATTACACGATTACTTGGGTTCGAATCCCATTCAGGTATGGAATATTTTCATACGTTACAAAAAATCTTTTCAGCCTTCACCATCTGCATTAGCAGTCATTACAGAACAGTCGGACGTTAAAACAAAAAAAAACCACACAATTATCGATCTGAATAAGTTAAATGTTAATTTAAAAATTAAAGTTTAATAAAAATGTAATATATCGTGCGGTGATTTCGTAACTTCAATCAAATAAAAGTTTAACCAATCTCTGGAATATGAATTGCCCTAAATTTAGTATTTATAAGAGATACTGATATATTTTTGTTTGATAAACAAAATTTATGAAATACGAGGGGGTACCCAAAAGAAACCGGAATTATTTTTTAAAACTATTTATTTTTAATTTTTTTACAAAAGAACCTTATCCCCTTCAAAATACTCTCCATTACAACTAATACATTTGTCCCACCGGTGCTTCCACTGTTCAAAACATTTTTTGTACTCCTCTTCAGTGATGGCTGCCAGCTCATCCGTCGTTTTTTTCTTGACATCATCAACGTTGTTAAATCGGAGACCTTTCATGCCCCTTTTCTTGCGTGGGAACAAGAAAAAATCACACGGAGCCAGATCGGGTGAGTACGATGCGTGTGGTAGCAAAACCATGCCGTTTTTCGCCAAAAACTGGGTAACCGAGATTGCCGTGTGTGCAGACGCGTTGTCGTGGTGGAAAAACCAGTCCCCTGTCTGCCACAAATTAGGTCTTTTACGACGAATGCTGTTTCGTAGTCTTCTTAACACTCCAAGATAAAAAGGTTGATTTACCGTCTGGCCTGGTGGAACGAACTCTGAATGGACAATTCCCCTCACATCAAAAAAACAAATCAGCATTGTTTTGATGTTCGATCTGACTTGACGACTTTTTTTTGGTCGGGGTGATAATGAAGTCTTCCATTGACTGGATTGTTGTTTGGTTTCTGGGTCGTACCCATAGCACCAAGACTCGTCACCCGTAATGATCTTTGACATGAAATCTGGATCAGTTTCAAGCTGTTGTTTCAAATCACTACACGTTTCAATTCGACGTTCCTTTTGAGTGTCTGTCAGAACCCGAGGCACAAACTTGGCAGCGACTCTTTTCATTGTCAAGTCTTCTGTTAAAATGCGTTGGACTGAGCTCCAAGATAACCCACTAACCTGTGATATTTGGTCAATGGTCTGTCGTCGGTCTGTTCGTACAATTTCTTTCACTTTCACTACATTTTCGTCTGTTCGGGAAGTCGACGGTCGTCCAGAACGAGGTTTGTTCTCAATCGACATGTCGCCATTTTTAAAGCGCAAAAACCACTCGTACACTTGGGTTTTTCCAATAGCGTCGTCTTTGTAAGCTGTGTTCAACATTACAACTGTTTCCGCGGCGTTTTTACCGAGCAAGAAGCAAAATTTCACAGCCGCACGTTGTTCATTAAAACTTGCCATCATGAAAAACGACACGAGCACAAAACAGCACTAGCGAGAACAATCACTGCACGAGAACAGAACAAGCTAGATCAACGAACAAAATGGCATTTAACTGGCAATGAGTAGCGCTACAAGCAGCCTAGTGGCGGGAATTTGTACTGCACAAGCTCCGCCCACAGCAGAGCTATTCCGGATACTTTTGGGTACCCCCTCGTACAGTAATAAACTTAACAATAATAAACATAGAAATACGAGCTTAGCTGTTTGCTGTTGTTCTATTTACTTACTTTTGATGATGTTACTGTTTTTCTTTTTAGGTGTACTGTTCAAGATTATTTCACGGATTTTAACATACTTTTCTCGGTGAGTTATTTTATTATCATATTATTATTTATAATGTAAGATCAATTAATTTACATTTAGTCTTTAAATTAATTTGTACTGAAAGTTTTAAAACGCTGTAAAATATACTCGATTTTTTTAGCAGAATTTATCTATTGTAAAAAAGTAAATAATTTCGTCAAAATGTATCCATTAACATGTTAAACAGTAATTCCCAAAGTATACTTAAAATAATTATCTGCAATTCTCTACTGTAGATCTTGTAACGAACCAAACCAGCTACAGTTAAATCTGTTTATGTTTGCTCTAGTTGAGAGTATAAACAAACTCCAGCTGATTGGAAGGTAAACATTTTAAAACTATTTAATTTCAAAAAATATTGAAAAGAGAGTTATTTATATGGTTGCTAGGAAAGTATAAGAAAGAATGACTATGAATTTTGTAAAAAAGATGAGGACTGTGGTTCCAGACATCAAGTAAGAATGATGGTCCACATGCCAGCTATAAAAGTTTAAATTAATATACATTTTAAAGACTAGACAATACAAAAATAAAAATGACATTTAAAACGACGTTAAATTTTAAAAAACGTATGGGACATATGTATATTAAAACTGATAAATTAAATAAGTGACAATCTAATACATAAGAAAAATTAAACATTAACGTACATGCTGTAAAAATATCATAAATTATTAAATAAAATTTGTACAAGATTATCGACTTCATTTATTCACAGCAAATTTGGCATCCAGCTTGTGTGGAATATTTAGTATACAACAATCTTTATGAAAACTCATTTTAATGAAAAATTATTGAAAATCTGTTTTAACTAAAAATAGTAAAGAAGAAGTTAGTAAGGAAATAGTTTAGTTTTTGTCAATAGTTAGTAGCGAACTCAGTGGAATTATTTAAAATATTTACTCTGAAATAAATATCAGTGTAATGATAAATTATTATAATTATTCTGTGCCAGGAATATATTTAATTATTTAAAATATTTTGATATTGCTAACAGACATCAAAAGTATATATTAAGTGTTTTTGTATCTCAAAGACTTACAGTTACACAGCACATTTTGAAATTCTGTAATTGTTGTTCCTAGTGGCTTTTAATCACTAATAAATTTTTCTAACAAAGAAATCTTGAATTGTGTATGAATTATTGAGCTAAAATATAATATTATACATCGTAATATTTAAATTTAAAAATAGTAAAAATAAATTTTATTTTTAATTAAATCGTAAATATTACGACCAACAAAGTAAAAATAAAACTGAGATGTCATTCCTCCTAATAAATGTTTTTCACAATAAATACAGTTAATCCTGTAATTCTAATTTATTTGTATCTAATTTTTTTAAATAACTATTTTTTGTTGAGAGATAATTAGATGGTCTCAAGAACTGTGAGATATAATTGCACTTTACTAAAATATTTAAAGCGAATAACACTAACCGCCATACTACTAATGTTTTACTACAAGCTACTAAAAAAGTACTTTAAGTACTAAATTTTATTACTTTCTCTAAAACAGCATTTTACTTCTAAAGAGTTCTTTTAAAGAAGTATTCATGTCTAAGATTTTATGAATGAGTGTAAAATTTTTACTTATGTTCGTTTATTACGAGTATGTAAAAAGAATACACTCACGTTACTACATTAGTAAAGTACTCCATATTTATTTACACATCCCTAAACTGATAAAAAAATATTTTTAAAATAAATCCTTCAGTGTATAAAATTATATGTAAGTAAATAAGTTTCACTTTTAGAAAACTAAAAAATTAATGTGCTGGTAATTGTTTTACCGGTAATAAATGTTTTATTTTTTTACATATTTTAATTAAATTAATGTTTAATACGTAAATAGCGTCTATCATCTATTTAATGCTTTTTAAAACATGTTGAATGTAATATCAAGGTTAAAATTTCTTCAAAAATGCAGTTTCTATTTAATTAAAAGTAGCTAACTTTAAGATATAATACCCTGCCCAAATTCTCAAGTCCTTGTTTATAATTTTACTTCACTTACTTATTTTAAACTAAAATTCACAATGTATTAAACACCTACCAATGTTTCTTACTGGATTTAAAAATAAAGTATGACAAAATATTACGTAAAGTACAAAAAGGCTTTAAGAAAAAATATAAAGAAGTTGTACTAGTAAGTGTTGCGTACTAAAGGGTAAACCATAATAACAGTAGTCTGTTTGTCCCTGCGGATAATTTTTATTTTAAATCGTCCCTGAGAGAGTAAAAAGTCTCTATGGGAATGTACTTTAAAATTTTCTTGACGTAAGGAGTTTACGAACCATTTATTCTCATTGTACTGAATAATATATATGGGCCTACTTTGTGTATTACCTTTATGTGTAATACCTCTGTGTATATAGAGATATCGTGTAAGTATTCTACTATAAATAATCATATTGAGAAAATTTTCTTAAAAGGTCCAGCTCAATGCTGTCATCACAATAAATAATATCGTTTACTGTTAAATGTAACGTAATTTGATTGATATGAGATACTGCTGTAAAATTAATTGTTGAAATATAAATAGAGCGGGCCCAAGCAACGGACAAAGAATTAACATTGACCGTGAATATCAGAATTTACTAAAATACTACTTTATGGAAAATCTAGTATGAAGTTGATTTATTACGACTTATAAATTTACCTTCATTAGAGATATTTCTTTCATAAGGCAGAATATTCAAAACAAGCCTTTATTTGTTACTACGTGTGAATAATTCTTATAATTTCTCTTGATTTAATGCGTTGTGAATTTTCTAATCCAATAACTGTGCTTTTAAAATAGATTTTCGAAATTTGTTAAAGTCGTCTTGATCCGAGGCTAACTTTCGCTGTTTTCCAGTGATAAATTTTTCCCCCAGGCCGAGTTACGAGCCCTGCACTGGGTAGTACAGTGGTGGGCTGCCACCTTAGAGCCTCGAGACGGGCCCTGGGTTTCATTTGGAGACCCACCTTTTAGGTTTATCCGCCCTCTCTACCGTTGGGAAAATTCCTACTCTGCCTTCGAGACCGTTGACCATTTTCCGGGCTCAACTGCCCTGGATTTTATTTAGGTTGACTCCCTAGGCTCTTTCACCCTTCACGCCATTAAGAACCCTCCATCTCCGCCGTGAAGACCGTTGACCAGTTTTCACCTCAGTTGGTCCGCGGGTACTTATTTGGCTATGCCTTATTCGTACCTGCCTGCATATCTGCAGGACGTTCCCTATCAGCCATTGAGACGCACTGAGTCGGGGTTGAGGCCCCCATCTCAGTGTCTCATACAAGGTTAAGCTTAGCCCCTACTCGATTCAAAGCCGAACCCTCGCATGAGCTGACCGAGCACGGTGAAAAACTGGTAAATCAGCGCTGTCTGCGGTTCTATTCGCAGGACAATAGGAAAGAAAACGAGAAAAAACATCCAAACGAAATTTTATAGAACAATGGCTGTACCACTCATAATACATGGAAATGAAACATGGGTGTCATTACAAAGGAATGAGTCTCGTATCCAGGCTGCTGAAATGAGTTTGTTGCGGGGAGTCAAAGGTTGTACCCGGTTAGATAGGTAAGTAACGAAGATATCCGCGCCAAGTTAAATGTTTAGTCACTGTTGGAAACGTAAGAATATATAAGAGAAACTGGTCCAACCATTTACTTCGCATGCCAGCTCACAGACTTCCTCTGCCACCATGGAAATACAAACCTAGAGGGAAGCTAGGCTTGGGAAGACCTAAAAAGAGATGGATGCCGGACAGGCCATGGAGCCTAATCCTTGACAGATGATGATGATGATGTTAAAGTCGTGTCTATTTTAGTAGCTAACTGAATATAGATTCCTAATATGCATTATTACAGTAGTTTATCGAACCGTGACCGTGTGTTTGCGTTGAAGTAACCAGACACCTACCGAGGATCAAATGTAGGACTAATCGCTGTTTGGTCTAAGACTACACCACAAAAGTGGCCGGAAATCTTTTTCCACTATAACTTGTGCATACTTTTTCTAAAATACGAAAAATTTCACTGTTATTGATTGTATTTGTTATATTTTATATATTTTCGTATCATAGTTTCTAATAGCTTCATTGTTGATGCGACCTTATATTTAAATTCCTTACGAAAAATAATAATAAAACGTAAAATAATTAATTTTATAAACCATGTTGTCAGCAACTAAATACATTATGAAGTGGTTCAGTTTATCATTGTTTTTAACAATTTGAATTTCCTGATCGTTTCCCCAGAGGTTTCTTTATTCCTGTCTATGGAAGTTAACAGGTACCAATAGTAAAATTGTTTGTAATTTATCGTGATCTGGTTAACAAACTAATTTAAATTACAAATACAAATAAGTTTTACACATTGTTAATGTTCCCTGGTAACGATAAGTTACCAGTAAAACCATCACACCAGATGTAACTCATACATGTAAATGCAGTTGCTCTGGATTTTTTTAGAATGTGTCAAAGGTAGTAGTAAAGTAGCATATTTACACTTTAAAACCATAAAATATTTATGAACTTTTGCATACTTCATGTCAAAATTCTAATAATATTTTAACATGCAAACAAAATTTTGAAGGCTTTTCTTCAATCCCTATAATTTGTAGAATTTTGAAAATTTTTTGAATGGCAAGGAATCTTTGCAAGGAAAAACTAATTAGGAATGTTATTTATTTGGTTTTCTGTACTATTGATAAGGAAAGCTATGTCTTTTGAAAATGTATGAATTGACACATCAATAAAACTTTTTCAATAAACCGGGCGCATTGGCGCAGTTGGTAACGTGCTCGCCTCTCATCATGCGGTCCTGGGTTCGAATCCCACTCAGGCACGGCATATTTTCATACGTTACAAAAAGTCATTTCATCCTCCATTGTAAAAAGTTACACCCCAACGTCGTCGCTAATGACCGTTGTAGTTGATGTGACGTTAAATAAATAAATTAAAAAAACAAAAAAAAAAAACTTTTCTGCTTTATTTGTAAACATATACTGATGTTCTTTAAAGTAGGCCTACTTAATCTTTTCAATTAATTTTAACTAAATTTACAGAATACGTAGTAATCTCTCTCTTTCTCTCTCTCCTTTTCCCTTCCTCCCTCATTCTCCTCTTCTTTCTCTCTTTCTTCCTCTCTCTCTTTTTAATGCTTTTTTACAATAGTAAAAATGAAACAACTAGTAAATACGATTATGACGTTAGTTATTGTGTTAAAAAGACATGATAGGGATGAGAGGTAGAGCCCCATTGGTGCCTCCCACGAATTGTGATTAAAATTCTTCTGAATTTCGAATAAACTTTTCAATAAATTGGCAGGTCTCTACTCCAGTGTCTTTTTATGCCTCTAACGGGATTACCAGGTATATTTTAAATGGAAAGTGAACGTACAAGTGGGTTTTTGTATTCTTGTGACTTGTTGGGAAAGTTATACGTGTTACATAGAATTCTGGACGAAGAGATTTACAAATCAGAATGTTCTGTTACTAACATGTTTCAGAAAAGAACAATTTAAGCTTAGTAATAAATAAATTTGACAAAAAATTATTCTCATGAATAGTTCTCTCTAACCACCATTATAAATCAATTGCCGAATTTGTGATTTTAGATCGTTAAAAGCACATTTTACAGTAACTTTAACTGGGTTAATACAAACCAAGATGTAAATTAAATTATTTTCATAATTAAATAAAATTTGTTATAATGTGCACTTAAAAATCTCAATAAAGGAAATGTAATCAAAGAAGACTGTTTGCATTGTTTGCACTGATTAATCGTATTTACTAGTTGTTTAATTTTTACAATCGTAAAAAAAGCATTAAAAAGAGAGAGTGAGAGAGAAGGGGAGGGAGAGAGAGGAAGAAAGAGAGAAAGAAAAGGAGAATTAGGGAGGAAGGGAAAGGTTGAGAGAGAGAGATTACTACGTATTCTTTAATAAAATACTACGCAGGCTATTCTTTGTTCGTATTATCAAAAGTACTTTCACAAAAAAAACTTGTATTCCAAACTCGCAGAGGATGTAAAGAAAGTTCAAAGACTAATGATTCATGAAGTTTTCCTATTAGCCTACATGATGAGTAAAAACTGAATACTTAGTGTCGTCAGACTTGAGCAAAGATATTAAAATGCAAAAGTAGTAACTATATTCTCAGATAATTTTTTGTATGTTCCTGTATTTCTTAAGAGAGTACAACCAACTTATTCCTTTTTAATATGTTTCTATCGACATAGTTTTATAATTCTAAGGTTCTTTGTCAACTCATTAGTAGCGTTTTAACTTATTAGTTTCTAGTAACCGAGATTTTCCGTGTTTTGTTTTGTTGGGTCCTGTCGAACCGGTTGGCCATGGCAGATAACTCACGATAGTAGAGTTTAACTTAAATCTAAAACTTCTTCGTTTTAATTAGCTCTCAATCCTCGATTTCAAAGGATTTAACTGCTATCGCACCAAATGTTTATAAAACAATCGTCTTGATTACTAAAAAATTTTGAGTAAGCGGCATTTACTTAATTTTTCAGCAGATCTACACCTAAACTCCGTTTTCTTTCAGTACAAATTGACACAAATAATTATTTTAAATGAGACTTTATAATGACTATATAAGAACAAGTATATGAAATTTATTTATTTAAATTGCTTGCTTCAATACCTAGATCATTAGCGACCACATAAAAATATAAAGTTTTAGATTCTCTATTACATAAGAAAATTACATGTTATATAAAAAAAACATGTTGCATATTATAATGATTAAAACCCACAGTAAATACTAACACTCGATAATATGATAATTGGAAAATTACATGAAGTAGTAGCTAATATTAAAAATAACGAAGCGGTAACTGACTTTAAAGATGATTCTTTGGAGTCAGTGTTAGTGTTGGTGATAGTTTTAAAATAAATTGTGAAATGATTATTTTCATAATATAAGGAGTTTTACTTCTAGAGGTCTACGAAAAATTTAGAATGTGATCTAGAGTGTTAGTTTTGGCGAAATTTGTTTTTAAAAGAAGCTCACATATCTAATTGTTTACGTAAGTGTTGAGTGTTTGTACGTGTAGTAATTATAAGTGATATTGTGATTCGGGAGTTGCAGTAGGTATACATTTGCAGAGAATCTTTTGTAATTAGTTAACGATTTATTAGCTCTGAGTGACCTATCTTTGACCGTGTAAATACAACTTCATCCCTTTGATTCAGTAATTGAGGAGGTTGGTTGTCAAATAAATTATATATAATAGTAAATTATTAAACAGGAGGTTTTCAAACCATATTTTATTCCAGGGTTCACTAATCTTTTTATGTAAATTTTTTTGTGTAATTAGATGGTCGTGATTTTGATTTGTAAGATACAAGGCTGTTTATGCAAATGAACCCGCGTGTTCATTTCTGATAACTTCCCAGTGTGCATAAATTCGTATAATTTCAATTTGTTTTTTGTATGTATGAAAGTTTAGAATAAAAATAAATAGTTCGTAGATTATTGTCTCGGTACGTTTTGTGTTACGTAGGCCAAATTTTAAATGATACTCAAAGAGTCAGTCAGTATGGTAAATTTTTATCCAGTGTCAATAATCTATTTACTATATTATATTTTAATAGATTAAATAAATAATATACATAATAATAATTAGTTTTTGTGTAAATCCAGTGGGTTTTGTAATAGTCGGATGACTAATTATGGAATGGTTTTTAATAGATAGTCTCATAAAAAGAGCCAGAAAAGATTTACCTGCACCACTTTGTATCTTAATTACATCAAAAAATATGACTGATATGTACTGACATAGAAAGTAAATTTTAATTTGTGAAATTTATCCAGATACCACCACAAGAGACTAAAGGCAATACAAGTTCTACATTTTTATTTATTTTGCCTTTTCTGTCTAATATTTTTTATATGTAGACTACAGTTGAATCTTTACAGTCCAATGGGACTGAAAGGCTGTTGGATTACCAAAAATTATGGATTACTTAGGATATCATTTAAAACAGTAATCAAAGGCTTCTTGGGGATGGATATACGCAGTTAAAAAATGTCAATTTTAAAACATGAATTTATTAATAAACTAAAACTAACATCAATTTAATATACAAATTTACAGTAGACCCACCGGGTTTTTTTAGAGGTAAAGACGTCGACAGGAGTCAGCTGTTTAAGAGCTGAATTTTGAGGACGGGGGTTCCTGATTCAAATCCTCGAAAGGTACTTTTACACGGATTTAAATATTAGACAGTATTTATCGGTACACTTGGTTGGTCGAGGTTTAATTAACCATATCCTCTCAGGAATGGTCGGCCAAAGGTCTGTAAAAGACTATACCTCAAATACACGTTATACACATCATCCTCATCTCATTGGGTCATGGGGTTTCTTATTGTTCTGAATTGAACAGATTCCAACGCACTCAGATTAGAAATAAAAAAATGTCAGTACACACCACGCACTTTCTCTCTTTATCTAATACCGAATTTCTCTCTCTTATGTCCATAGGAGGCACCGGTAGTAGGAGTGTCTACTGCCTACATTCCATAATCTTTAGTTACAGCTGTCGGATTACCAAACGTGTCGAACTATCAAGATTCAAGTGAACTAATGTTTTACCCAATAGACTGACAATAGAGGTTATTGTATTCTGTACACACTCTTGTTATTCTACGTTGTATAATATTTTATTCTTCAGCACTATAATGTGTTCTTAGAAAATGAAACGAAATGGAGAATGTTAGATAAACTGTTATTAGAAATTATAAAATCAAACTCATCAAAACCTGTCACCTACGGATCAATTAATAGCGTCGGTGAAATTAAATGTTAATACATATGCATCAGGATTGTAGCTAACAATATGGCGGATGACAGCATATCGTTTATTCAAAATGGGTATAAAATATTTTGTAATTAGGTTTTCGAAATAGTAATTTTTAATATTTTTCTTTTGTTCTTCTTTGTCAGTAACACTGCCCAAACAATATTCATTTGTCAAACATTTTAGCCGCTATTAAGTTTCTGACTGCGTCATATTTTATAAATATTTTAACACAGACAATATACATCATGCAAATTAAATTTTTATTACTTAAGTGAGTTTGTCTCGCTTTTTACAGTAGTAATTCACATCAATTTTTTATCACACTTTATACAATGAAGTTTTTTTATCTACCAGCTAAACTTTTGAAGTTTTTTAAGTGACGTTAGGCTACATCAAAGTTGTAAAAGTATGGTAGTTTTTTAATAAGTATGTGTCTAAAACGTTAGATGTTTGCTGAAATAATTTAGTGGCGTTTTTAGCCACGTGCTTGTCAATCACACCTGTTCGAAATCTTATTATGTATGTATTTTAACGTGCATTATAATGTCAAGGATGAAAATAATATTTTAATATTTTTATTTTTCACTATATTAATGTGTAGAAATCTTGTTATGTATGTGCATACGTATGGAAGCAAATTTGTACGTATGTGTTCAAGTATTCCCATTGTAGAATTGAAAACCGTTTAACTAATTTTGTACGTATCATACTATAATATTCCTTGAAATTTCAGGGATGTTTAAAACAAAAGCATTGAAGTAGCTCAAAAATTCTTATAAAAGTTAAAATATAAAATTTAAGAAAGTTATTTATGAGCCATTTATTTATTCATTAGCCGTTATACTCTTTTCAGCTTTTCTTCGATGTAAAAAGACTACGACGGATTGTACATACCATTTCAGTGTGCTTAACCCTAAAATTTCACTGTTATTTACATATAAATTTATAATTTTCATGACAACATAAATCCAATCCTAATATTTTTACTTTCTCTTGCCTACATGAATAAAATAGAAAGGAATGTATTGTTTTCATGTCGATTTTTCGAAATCGAGCTACACCGGATCTACGCGTTTTCAGACCCCCTGAACCCAAAACACATGTTTTTAGCGATTGGTTTGTGCGTGTGTGTGTGGGTGTGTGAGTGTGAGTGAGTGTTTGTGTGAACAAAATATCTAAGAACGGAACATCGTAAGAATTTTAAAACTGAAACTTAAATTGGGTATTCTAGAGGACCCGAAGTAGTAGTTTATTCGTGTATTTTTCACTTTTTTGCGATTTTCTCAAAAATGGCTCCTATGATTTTTTTTTAAACACCCTTATTTACCACATTTTTTATCCTCTACAAGATAGGCGCCATGTCTACTGAAACTCTTGGGGAGGCTGTTCTGTCGTAGAAAAAAAATTGTTTTTTTAAGATTGCGGCTTAATATGCATTTTAGCGCAAACAGGTATACAATTAAAGTTGTAGAAGATTTTTAAATCTACAACTTTTATTTAAAACATTATTTTTTAAAACGCTTAGTTTACCGGTAATTAGTGATTTTCTAATTTCTTTTCATGAAAACCTGTAAAAAATGAATCAAGTTATTTAAGATTTCAACTTTAGTATGCACTTTACGACAAAAGAGTATAATAAAGTTTTTAGAAAATTAAGAGATCTACAACTTTTATTTTAAGCATTTTTCTCTACAGAGCCTAGTTTAGCGTCAAAAAGTTATTTTTCGTATTATTAAGCCATACTGAGGTTGGTTTTTATTTGCATCATTCACTCATGATTAAAATGTGGTTATGTTTTTTAGTTTAATTTTTTGTTTATTTGTAATGTTTTATTACTAATATTAGTTTATATTTTAAGTTATTTGAATTGGCAAGAGAAAGTTGTGTGAGTGTTTCACACCAGATTTTTTTATAAAAATGAATGGAAACTACGTGAGTATCAGGGTGTAATAATAATTAATAATTAGTATTGTAGTTTATTTAAATAAATTTCAAAAATTTGCTTCTGTCCATTTATAAAAATCTGTTTAGTCTGTCTGTCCGCGAGTGCATTACCGTGATTTGTTTGACCACTACGTGTAGTCTTCCGTTGATCTTTATTTATAGTAGCCCTAAGAATTGTGTAGTTATTCCTTCGTATACAAGACTAGTTTAGGTGGAGTCTTACTAGGACTGAGTTGTTTTGTATTTTTCATATGTGTTTGTTTATCCGATTTTCATTGTTTTCTCTTCGTGACATAAATAATTTTATTTTTATAAAGAACCGGCTATTAATGTCTCTATATGGAGAAAGTAAGAAATTGAATAAGGAAAACAAAATAAATCACTGTGAAGCTAGAGAATTAATTAGTAAATTAATTGAATAATTTTATAGTAAAATAATTTTGCCCAATGAGTGCAGGTACACTAACCCTAACAATGTAAATAGAAAAATTACCTTAATTAACTCAATAATCAATCAATAGAAATATTATAATATTATAACAATTATACTACCAGTTACAATTATTACAAACAATGTTTTTGGCTGCAGTAGTATGACACATATAAAAACCCGCCGGCCGTCCATTAATACTGTACACGCATTCTATGTACTCCTTACAGAGGTGTTTACATTGGTAAACAATATAATTATGTGTGTGTTAACGTAGGAGAACAATTGAGTTGCCCAGTTCCAAAGTGTCCCTTGTCCACAAACGTCATTGTTGGAAAATTGGGAAATTCATATGTCATGAAAATTAGAATTAATCTATTTCAGACTTTTACCACTCATACAGTAGTGATAAATGAGCCATTTTAAAAGCCTTAACAGGAATAAAAATGAATAATAACTTTTTAAAAAGGTAAAAACTCTTGGACAAAGGACACTTTGTAACTGTAACATGGACAAGAGACGTTTTGGAAATTAAGGACGCCATCTTTCTTAGAACAAGAGACATTTTGTTTCATGATTTGTTAAAGTGTGTTAATTAACTTAACTTTTTAATAAACCATAATAATAATAAACAAATTAGCAAATTTAATTAACTTAACCCTGTGGTAATCTCAACATAGTTGCTATACCGTATAAAATTTAAAAATAATTTTAAAATTCTTTTGTAAACAAGAGATAGTTTTCAAGGGTAATTTTTATTAATTTACACAATAATAATGTTTGAATAGTTTTTATTTAAGACAATCAAAAACAATTTATAATAAATGGAAAAATACAACAGTAAAACTGATAGTAATAAGTTAAGCAATAAGCCAATTAGAAAAGAAAAAGTCTTATTGAAGAGTTATTGTCTTCCTACCTCCTACACAATTCCTTCGACCTCTTCCATATGTCCTCCCTCTTCTTCGTCTTCAGGTTCGATGTTTTCTTGCACTTCTCTATCAAACAAAGTGTCTGAGTAGTACTTTAAGTCAGGACGAGTTTTCCACTCATCTCCAAAATGAAGTGCAAGCAAGCGCTTCACATCGGTAACTTTGGCAGGCTTCAGCGTGTTTCCTGGATTAATCTTGGCTACCTGCAATGACCTTATATTAACACTAGGTTTAAGAACTTTTTTGCTACTCCCACAATCAGTGGAGTAAGCCACTTCTCCTCTTACTAATACTGGCGCTTTTGGGGTGCGGCCGCGAGTGATAATAAACCTCTTGCATGGTGAAAACTTAAAGTGCCAGTCCTTTGGTGACTTCTGAAATAAACATGAAGAGTCTTTCCAATCAAACATATCAATATTATCATCTTTAACTTTGATAACTGTACCATGATTTTCAAAAATGGCCCAGTACTCTTCTGGCGTAATGATTGTATCTAAACGTTTAAGTTCCTTTTCTACTCGTCCAAAGACTCGATCAGGGGGCATAAACGAGTGTCCAGGCACTGGAAATATGAGCTGTACACTTTCGATGTTATGAGGGGCACAGTTACACAACCAATAAGATAACATGAATGTAATAATGGAGTTCTTGTTCTGCCCCCCACAACCATCGGCGAACAACCTTACGTGAGAGTAACCATCAAGGTTTGTGCTACACAATCTGTGATATACTGCAGACGCTATCTGGTTGGATCCTTTTTGATAATCAGCTTCAGTCCATGTGTAAATGAACACACTTTCTTTGTCTTGTTTGTCCTTAGAAGTTCCCAAACAAATTGTAAAATTGTTCAAATAGAGTTGCCTACTATAATAACTTGCCTGATCCGGCAGTTTAGGCAGAACAAGGTTCTTCTGGCAGTCAAAACTGAAAACTATTTCATTATCTTCCTTGTGTTGTAAAAGCTTGAAAAATTTTTTTGCACGGGCCTTATGAACGTTATATTCCACTTCATATTTTTTATTAGTTTTAGCCAATTCCTTTAGTTGTATGCACTTCGAACACACGTCTGTGGCCGGTGAACCAAATCAGATATTGTATTCTGTGTTGAAAATATTTCTAAAAAATTCATAGTCAACTTTGAGTTCATCGCTGTCGAAAGAATCATTGTAGCTTTTCCACAGCTTTGTTATTGTTAAATCACTAGCCAAATACTGCCTTGTTTTCTTTGAATTTCGACAGTAATGTGACTCTATTGGCACCAGATTTTCAATGAATTGCCTTACGGCTTGTCTGCAGTTTTCCATTTTACTTGAACGGTGATCACCACCACGTTTTTCAGTGGCAAGTTCTCCACTAAAAAAATGCCGCTTACAAACACGCTGAACTCGTTTTAAGTTTATGCCTAATATAGAGCAAAATGCTTGTTTGCATACTTGAACTCTCCCTCCAGTAGCGACTGGAATGTAATATCTATTCCAAATCTCATTTTCCTGTTTTCGTTCTTCCCTAGCTCTCTCCCGTTTCGGTTTTTCACTGTCACTATTTTTTTAAATAAAGTTATCTTGGTATGATTTGTCTTTTACAGCATAAAAACCTTCGTGAAACTTCCGAACGTCTTGCATTCCCAAAGTATTACATTTAAAGATTTCAGCTTTATGGTTACAATTAGGCTTCCTAGGCAATGATTTGGATGAATAAAGCTTTTGCTTTTTCACATTTTTGGCCCATTTGTCTGTATTTCTAGTTCGTTTACTACCTTTTCCTATGGGTGAGGGTTCTATCTTCCCACACAGGCTGACTTCTTGCTCTTCTGTTTCCATTTCCACTTAGGCCTAGTTTACGAAAAAAGGTACCAGAAGCACATAAAAAGTTGTTTAACACTAATAACTTATAATCACTTATAATACTAATCACTTATCATACTAATCACTTATAATACTCGAAAACAAACTATTGCACACTTATAATAACCGAAAACAAACTAACTAAAGTAACAAAGAGACTCAACAGTAAACACCAGTAAAGAAGGTTAGGTTAGGATAAGAAGGTTAGGTCACGGTATAACCGCGGTTAATCACTTATAATACTAATCACTTATAATACTCGAAAACAAACTATTGCACACTTATAATAACCGAAAACAAACTAACTAAAGTAACAAAGAGACTCAACAGTAAACACCAGTAAAGAAGGTTAGGTTTAAGCCAATATGTCACAAACTGGTCGTTAAATGATCAAGGTTTTCATATACAGCTGTTCAGCAGGGTTGCCACTACAAAATCAGTCGTCCACATTAAAGAAATATCAACAATAACATAATGTAATAATATTATTTTGATTGGGTTTATAAGGGAAACACATGTTTTGGACAAGAGACAATTTGGAATTGGACTAGGCTTGAGGTTCTGCAGACAACTTGTAAGCAAGGACATTTTGATTCTGGAAATGAAATATGTCGCCATATTGGATTAGATTTCTAGGACAAGAGACACTTTGTAACTGGGACTAAGTTTTAATATGTATTTTAACCTACAAAACGGACGTTTTGGAAATTAAGACTTGTATTTTTCAATACAGTTTCATGCTGTGTATCACAGAGACTAAAAATCTCAATTTCAAAAAAATTGGACAAGGGACACTTTGGAACTGGGCGACTCAATTCAGGCACGGCTAGTTGGAAGTGGGGATGTTCGTTTGTATAGCAAAAATTTTCCATAGAAATGATACTTATAAACCAGAAACTCATAACTTAGAAATTAGTAGGTACTTAGTTTTTTTTATCATTAGTCTCTCGACTGGTTTGATGCAGTTCTCCAAGCTGTCTATCTTGTGCAAGTCGTTTCATATCTACATACCTGTAACACCCTACATCTTTGTCTCTCGACTGGTTTGATGCAGTTCTCCAAGCTGTCTATCTTGCTCAAGTCGTTTCATATCTACATATCTGTAACACCCTACATCTTTTGTAATTTGCTTTATATATTCTAACCTTTGCCTCTTCCTACAATTCACTCCCTTAATATTACCCTTTATTATTGATAGACCAATACCTGGATGTCTTAAGATACGCCCCACTAGCCTATCCCTTCTGCTGGTAAGATGCTTCCACATACTTCTTTTTTCATCCATTCGGCTAAGAATCTCTAAATTATTTATTTTGCCCACCCATCTAATTTTTAACATTTTCCTAGAACACCACATTTCAAAAGCTTCTATTCTCTTCCTTTCTGCAGCCTCTTTCACCCACGTTTCACTCCCGTATAATGCTACACTCCAAATATAATGTTTTAAGCAATTTTTCCTAATCTGTAAGTCAATGTTTGTACACGTTAGTAAGCTGTTTTTCATTTCAAAGGCTTTTCTAGCTTGAGCAATTCTACTTTTGATATCACTTGTGCTTCTACCATCCTTTGTTATTTTACTCCCTAGATAGCAGATTACCCATTTTCCTGTATGTTTTCGTTGCCTACTTTTTAATTTCTCATCTCTTCTAAACCACTCTTGCTTCTGTACAACACTTTCGTTTTGTTCTTATTATTTAGTTCTTATAAACTTAGAAATGGTTCTTGTATGTATAGCATAACTGTATGACCCAATATAGCTGTATGAATCAATATATAACATATTATTACTTTCTCTTGCCTATATGAATATATAGGAAAGAAAGTATTGTTTTCATTTCGATTTTAAGAAATCGAGTTTTCACCGGATCTACACGTTTTCAGACCCCCTGAACCCAAAAAACATGTTTTTAGCGATTGGTCTGTGTGTGTGTGTGTGTGTGTGTGTGTGTGTGTGTGTACAAAATATCTCAAGAACGGAACATCGTACGAACTTGAAACTTAAAACTTAAGTTACATATCACTACCGGACCCGACACGAACATTTTTATCAAAATCGGTCAACCGGAAGTAGTAGTTTATTCGTGTAATTTTTTACTTTTTTGCGATTTTCTCAAAAATTGGTCCTACGATTTTTTTTAAAATCGCCTGGTTTACTAAATTTTTTATTCTCTACAAGATACGGTAGGCGCCATGTTTGCTAATATTCTCGGTGAGGCGTTTTTCACGAAAAGAAATTGTTTTTTTAAGATTGCGGCGTAATGCATTTTAGCGCAAAAATGTATATAATTAAAGTTGTAAAGTTGTAACTGAGTTCGATTTTCATTTTGCGTCTTTCATTCATGATTGAAATTAGGTTATGTTTATTGAAGTTAGTTTTTTGTTCATTTCTAATGTTTTATTACAATGTTAGTTTTATTGTTAATTATTTGCATTGGCAAGAGAAAGTTGTGTGAGTGTTTCACACCAGATTTTTTTTTTTTATATACAGGGTCCGGCAGATTAATCTGATGATTTTGTATCCATCGGTATGTTGGCAACACTGAATAGGAAGTTGGTACAGTTGTTACAGGGTAGCGCTAATACTACCATTTTAGCTGCCATCATGAGTTGGTCGTGTGAGAACCGTGCTTTTGTGATTGAAGCGTATTTCAAAAACAATGTTTCTGTTATTGCTACGCAGCGTTTATTTCGTAGACATTTTAATCTAAACCGAAACGCGTCTGTTCCAAGTAGGAATACGATATTGCTGTGGGTGAAAAACTTTCGTTTAACATCGTCTGCTTTGAAACTGAAACCAACAGGACGAAAGCGTTGTGTGAGAACTCCTGAAAATATTGAGGCTGTAAGGTTATCTGTGTCGCAGTCTCCACGGCGTTCCGTAGTGAAGCAGGCTGCCGCACTAAATATTGAGGCTGTAAGGTTATCTGTGTCGCAGTCTCCACGGCGTTCCGTAGTGAAGCAGGCTGCCGCACTAAATATTGAGGCTGTAAGGTTATCTGTGTCGCAGTCTCCACGGCGTTCCGTAGTGAAGCAGGCTGCCGCACTAAATATTGAGGCTGTAAGGTTATCTGTGTCGCAGTCTCCACGGCGTTCCGTAGTGAAGCAGGCTGCCGCACTAATAATGTCTGACCGAAATGTAAGAAGAATCCTTTATGATGACCTTCAGTTCCATTCGTACAAGATGATGTTTGTGCAACAACTTACTGAATATGACTACGCGTCTCGCAAAACAGCATGTGAGCTAATTCTCGAAAATTTGTTAGGTTGAATGAGTGCGTGAGGAACAATGGGAAACATTTGGACATAATTTTCAAATGAAATATTCAAGCGAACTATCAAAATGCTGTAAGTAAAATTGTATAATTTGAATTTTCATTTGACCCATTAAACTTTGTTGTACTATGAATCGTCCTTTTTTTATTGACCCTCCAAAATCGTCAGATTATTCTGCCGGACCCTGTAGTTATATACAGTGATTTTACGTATTGTGTACTCTGTATTATGTTTTACTGTACCACATTCAGTACAATTAATTACGAATATCATTGGGGATTTACATCCGTAATCTTATCAGTGGTGACTCTATCCTATGATATTTTTCAACCAAACCGTTCTTTATGTACTTATATTCTGTTGAAAATGTAACCGCACTATAATAAATTAAACTTATTAACTATAAGTTTCAGTAAATAAATTTATTCAGTTGCCCAAATCTAAAATTTAAAATAATTTGAAGTATAATAAAATATTCCCTACGATAGATTCGCCAAATTTATAGTAAACTAAATTCCTCCACGAGGGTATGCCAATTTTTAAGAGATAGTTAAATTATATTGTATGGTTAAAACATTTACCATCATCATCCTTTCTGTTACGTAATCAAAATCCTTGAAAAATAATAATAATCACAACAAAAAATAAAAAGACACACAATTTCTTCTAGGCTTTTGTACTTCTTTAATGGAAGTTTAGATATTAATGAATAATTAATATAAGGTTGCAGTATACAACATTTTAGTACTTACTTACTTTCACATGGTCATTATTATTTATATTTCTTAAAAAATTACGAGCCTGTACGTATATTTATTGCTTAGTTAGCGCATTCATAAATAATGATAAGTCAATCATAATAAAACAAAATATATGTTATGTCAGATTTCAGAAACCGCTAGCTTATTTCATTTAGTTGAATAAAAAAACAAATCTACACGTTGAATGAATAATTGAATAATTTAATGGATGAATGAGGGACCTGCCTATACGGTTCGCCATATTGTCCCTCACTGAAATAATTTTGTACAAAATCCATCTTATTCTTCTCTAGTCGCCTAGCAACTAGAATAAATAATTTTTTTTTTATATTTTTTTTGGTAGTATAAATTAAATAGTTTTTAAAAAATGTTTACCTTCCAATCAGCTGGAGTTTGTTTATACTTTAATAGACTCAAAAAATAAACAACTCCAGGTGCCCAGTAAATTTGGTATATTACAAATTAAATGGATTATAGCCTAATTTTTATTTTCGATATCAGACATAAAAATTGTGTGAAGATTTTAAGACTTATTCTCTTTTAAAATATTCAATTGCAAATTACAGGATAAGCTTTACAAGAGTTTCTACAAATGTTTAAATAATGATGCGCGTACAAGTATTATTGCGTTGCTCCAGATATAATAATTATTTATCATCAGTCTAAGTTGTTGAAAATTTAGATGTCCATTTTTGTAGAAATGATAAACCTGTGTGCTTAAAGAGCATCTCACCAATTAAGTTATAAGATATATCAGTAGCAGCAACATTAAGTAACTTATGAAACTGATGAAATTTCAAAATTCAAACTTAACAATTTTCCCCACTTTTATTCACCCTTAGAACTATACATACAATATACAATGATCCGCTTAATACGATTTTCATGGGTCTGACACAAATTAGCGTCTTAGGCGGAAAATAGTCTAAGCCGAGAAGCGGCCAAGACAATCTTAAGAGAGTTCTTTTTAAATAAATTTTATTAGTAAAGGCAGAAAAGTGTTATTGTTTTAACATTCTGCGTTATGTGGGAAAATAATAAGAACAGTAATTTACATATAGGTATTTATAAATAAATATGTACACGTTATGTATTAAGCTTATATACATTTTTTTACGTCTGACTGTTTTGCAATACTAATGCAGACGGTGAGAAGGGTGATACATGAAAATGAGAGATGAAAAATGCCAGACCTGACCGGGAATCGAACCCGGGACCCCGGTGTAGAAGCCAGTTGCAAATAGGTTATAGGTACTACATAAATAAACGTAAAGATACATAGGCCACCTTTTTTTTGAACATCACATTAAATTTAAAAAAAAACAAACAAATAACACCGCTAATAGGCCTACATACATGTACGGCCTATATAAATACTGTAACTAATAACGAAATTCCCATTACTTATTTTTAAAATAGTCATCAATTTTAAGCGCGTATTAGGCGGGATTGAATGCGTATTAAGCAGAAATATATAATCGTGCTTTACCTTAATAATCAAGGGACTTCACGAAAACCGCGTTTTAAACAGAAAATCGTTTTAGCCGTGAGCGTATTAAACGGATACTACGTATAATGAAAGCAGGATAAGAAACAAAAGAATAGCGTGATTTTAAAAAAAAACCGTAAAATATCTATTGACATTAACACTTTCAGTACAGGCTCTGTTTTACTCCTAATTTAGTATATCACTACTCCATCTTCATTCTAGTCTTTTTGTTTGTACTATAAATTCTTCTTTATAACTGCCGTACTAATAAATTCGGATGGAATTCGGATTGTTTAGTCGGCTATGGATATTGTTGAATACGTCATTTACACAGGACTTAATTTAGATCGCTGCAGAAGTTAAATTCGAAATATAGCAAGGGACACTTTTATTTGAAATTAGTAATTTAGATTAAAAGGCTTAAATTTTTGAAACGTTACATTTTTCAGCTGCACCGAAAACTGGTACAGTCATACAGGTTTCAATATACCTATAAATGTTTTTCATATTACGTTGAATATAATTTTATGAAATTAATTGACCTGTAGACGGCTCATTGTATAAATTATTTGATTATTTGTTTGATGGTCTTGGGTCCAATTACCGGATAAGTCCGGAAATATCAACAAATACTATTCAACCGTTTTCTACAATAATCTGTAGGTTACGACTTCAAATAAAGTAATAAAAATATTCATTGTAATTACTAAGCTCATATTGAGCAAGTAAAATAACAGAATCTAGTAGGATTAACTGAATAACAAACTCTACTTTTGTCAGTTTCATTGAAATAAACACATCAAATGCAAATGGTTCGTTTATTTACTCACATCTGAAAGTAGAAAGAAGGTAAATTCATTGTTGTAACAAAACGAATCGTAACCTGTTAGAAGTGTCGGATTCAAGTTGTACCGGTCTGGTATCCTGAACTAGATTTTTCAATTTCCTTTCTGATAAGTCATTGCCAAAATTGCATTTTCTTAGTACTCTGCCAACAAGGCGTTATCTCGATCGGTTGCTCTCCTCATTCCTTATGTTAATAACATTTTGTGGAGCATTTCTTTGCCAAAACAATTTTTAAAACAGAATAGGTTGTTAAGTAAAAATAAATGAATTAAAATTAGGCTTATTTATTACACAAATTATGAAACTTTAGTTTAAAAATAATCTTTAAAGCAGGCCGCCTCCTTTAACATAGTGTTATTGCGCTGGCCTGCAACACCAAGGTTTCCGGTTCGATTTCCAGCTAAGGTCTGGAAGTTATAACAAGTTAAAACCTACCTACCATAATTCCAGTTACATAACCCACCGTGGTTGCTAATCAACCTGTTTATGCTACTTTAAAAATCTTTAAAATAACTAATTTACTAACTCCTTGGTTGTAATATTTTAAAATATTCCATAATATTTTATTTAGAAAAAATGTCTTCTTCTTCGATACCTTCTATCGGAGAAAGATGATCATACCAAAAAATATTACATTTGACTCTGCTGCCCTAAATAGTACTACAGAGGTAAAAATGTACCATTCTTGCAAGAGTTTTTTTAAACAATATGTTCTTAGTTTTTCTATGCTCATTTTGTTTGCTATTTCTTCCTTTATTAATAAAATGCAGTTGATGTTGTTTCTCTCCATCCATAATATGTTCGAATTACTCCAGTTGCTGCTCTCCTTATCGTGTTAATTAATTCTAGCTTTTTGTCCAGCTGATGTAAGACTTCCTCATTTGCCCTTTTCTCTGTTTAAGATATCCTTAAAACATTACAATAATATTCATAACTCGAATACTTGAATTTTGTCTAATTCCTGTTTCTGAAGGGTGCAAGCTTCCTTCCATACAAAAGAACAGAAAAGATATAGCAACTCACTAATTTGATTCGGACCTCTACACTTTGATTGTTGCATAACAAATGCTTCATCTTTATGGAGGCCGCCTCACCATTTCTATTTAGCTCTTATTACTGTTGCTTAATTGTCATAGTCAGTTGTTTATTATTCCCAAATATCTGAACCGCTTATTCTTTCAACACAAATGTTGTGTACTGTCAAGTTCACTACATCATCATTAGTTTTGAATACGATTTAGAAATACTTTATTTTAGAAGCTCCAAAACAATTTTTCTGTCACTATAAGACGAAAGAATATTTATTTAAATTGTCTATGCAAACGGAGGATACGTTTTACAAATTAACTATTGCGTCAGTCTTTCTATAATACATCCTCTATACCTCAGATAGTCATATAATTAATTTCTTGATAATTTTATGTAGAATTTTGGCGAGTTGGATTGACTGAACCGCGAATATTTTATAACATTTTGTTTCTCGCAAAGTAAAAGAAAATTACTACTTATCAATAATTTAGCCCTGCAATGCAACATTTGTACCTGTTCCATACAGAATTGCACCTTCAATTATTCATTTATCACATATTCTGATAAAACATATTCTGATTTTCTTTTCTGAAAGTAATGTACTTCAGAACATTACTGTATTGTATTACTGTATTATTACTATTGTACTATTGTATTACTGTAATAATGTACTTCAGTAGGCCTACATTACTTTCAGAAAAAAAAATTTATTACTGTCAATTATTTACAGCCTTTACAGCCTCTGTTCTTCAAGTTTTATTCATTCATTTAAGTGATCTGTAGAAAAAAGTAGAACAAATTATCATACCGTGAGATTTAAATTTTCGTAGATAAAACGTCTCTCTAAAACCCATTCATTGAAGAAATATTAAAATCACAAACAAAATCAAAAACCTCTTATAGATCTTAAAACATTCTACGGATGATTTATAACCGAGCACTTTAAGATTTTTATATATAATTATTAAAGAAAATGTTTGGCAGTTTCTTGCATTCAATCACTTATATGTATAATACGGTATTGTAAAAAAAATTATTAAGGATGTATTTTCAAATAATTTGTAATCAGAAGTAGTAGTTGGAAATATAAAGAAAACGAAGACCTGGCAGAAGAAGGGTGTCTTGGCTTCAAAATCTGAAACATGGTTTGGAAAAAGCTCTAAAGAGCTGTTTCACAGTGCAATGAACAAAGTGGAAATTGCTATGATGGTGCCAACATTCGGAACGGATAGGCAACTGAAGAAGATAGTAATAGTTAAGTTTCCTAAATAAAAATTTACATTTTTACTAGAAAACCAATAAAGTAAGTGTACTGTAATGTAAAGTACACTTTCATCATGACGAGCTTGTGCCACGCCGTTGGTCAGGTTTCTTACATCACATTCGTCTCCAACTTTTTATGTTTTCCGCCAGCAGCACCTTAATTTCTTGGTAGTTTATACCCGTTTTTAAATCGTCTGTATCTTTTATTCTTCTATGTCTTCTTTTACTAAATTTAAAAAAGTAAAAAACGGTAAGGCAATGTAAAGTACAGGTATGTTTTCCTACAATATTTATTTTCGACAATAACAAATTATTTGCAAAAGTATCAACGTAATATTTACTGTATTGAATCGGCTAGAAATATTTATAGTGTAGACATACGAATACAAGAAAGAGTAAACCGTTGTGCAAATAAAAAACTTCATGAAACATCTCAGATGTAGAGGAGTTTGTTTACGTACCTTATAAAAATATGCAGTGTTGCGTTAGAACCTTCTATGTGTATATAATGTTATTTTTCTTCTATAAAGAAATTTCTAGAAAATAGAACTTACTCGTTTATGCGATATACACATAAAAATTTTAACTGAGATTCAATCCATCTCTGAAGGCAATTATATATTTTGTTTTTATTTTTCTCTGATTTGTTACTTTTATACTTTACACGAAAAAGTTCATTTATCAATTTTAAAAATCAATATTCTTTTTGACATTTACTAAAATACTGTACTTCCTATCGGGAGGGCGGCTCGAGGCTGGATCTAATATATAACGAGGAAATTAGATCTGAGTTGAGTGTGTTTAGTTTGAATGAAAAAGTGGAGGAGTACCGTAATCAATGGAGGCAACATTTGGAACGGATGCCAGAGGAGAGAATACTCTTAAAAGTGATGGAATATATTCCAGTTGGAAGAAGAGAGGTGGGAAGACCTCAAAGAAGATGGCAGTAGTCGAGATTTAAAAGTGACAGAATATGTTCCAGTTGTAAGAAGGGAGGTGAAAAGACCTCGAAGAAGGTGGGAGTAGTCGAAATTTACGGTTTGAAATATCTCGTGTTTGTGTAGAAGTACAGGATGGTTTGTGAGTTTGGAACAGGCTTATGTCTAATCCTTGATAGTAAGAAAAAGAAGAAGACTATACTTCCTATCTTACTATAAATGTAGGCAGGACAATGAATTATAATAGACGGTGTGTGTTTATCACGTGGGGCCATTCCCTTTCTTAAATATGTAAGTTTATTGAGAAATTGATCATGCTGTAATTTATACAAACAGTTCTACTTATTTTTATATAACAAAATCCCAAAAAATTACCGATTAAAAATTCTTAATTCATAGAGGTGCATTTATTCATAAATGTGCATATATGTGAGATCTATAGGCATAATCTTTGCTACTCGGTAAGCTAAATATCATATGAAAACCTCCGGTAAAAATTAATTTTTATGAATGTGGTATTCGTACCAGAAAATTTTGTTGATATTAAAATTAATTTATTTAAGTTCCTCGATTTTAAGTAATATCAACTCGGTAATTCTTCATTATTTATTAGGCCTACGCTTCACATAACAGACAGCTGGAGTGTCAAATTATTTACATTAACCTGATAGTTGCAGGGCTAAAATAAATAGTTCTGTTTTTTATTACATGGTCAGTCAATTAAATGACTGAATCATTTAAGAACAGAAGAGGCAGAGGTGTAAAAGACACTAATCAGAGTTATCGCCTCTGATAGTAATGAATTTCATTATACAGCCAGACCCTGTGGTGAATGAAGTGAAAGCATCATTTGCAGAGAGGAAAATATGTGCTTTTCAGAGGGCCCGGCATGCTGATAAGCATACTTTTCCACTCAATGAGGAAGGCATTGGTAAACAACCTCACTCCTCGTTTTACTTAGTAAAACCTCTGCAGGTTCAAACCAGCCTTTTGGCTGATGACCTAAACAACAACACGCTTCAAATCACTTTGAAATTTACGACGACAAACTTAAAACGATTTATTTACGGAATATTACTAAGATTAATTAAGATAAATTAATTAGCCTACCAGCTACATTGTTAACAGATACTGTTCCATTTTAAGGGGACCTGAAACCGGTATGCATAGAAACATGGAATTTACTTTTGACCCGTTTTCTCAAAAACTGTTGCATGTAGCCAATGGAAACTTTACGGGCTTATCATGACATAATTTACAAGTTTGGTAATAAAATTACTCGTTTTTGTTATGTAATGTTTGAGATAAAATGTTTACAAAGATGTCTCAATTGTATTAATATCACGTTTAAAAACCCCAGTTAATTTGTGACATTTAAAAATAACTTAATTACAGTAATTTAGACAGAGGGTAAATATTATGCTTCCAAAATTTGAGCTTGGTAACTCCAAAGGTTTCTCAAAAAATGAGTCATTTATCTGGGAAAATTGTTTTTCAGGAATCTAGCGTCAAAGCTTTAGACTTTAACGGAAATCACTTCAAAACTTTGAGATCACCTTGACCGTTTATAGGTCTTTGGTAAGTATACTTACCACTGGAAATAAGGTCGAGTTTATTTAAGAATAAGCTAGGCAGTTGGATCTTATTGGCATTTTATGGTGTTATAGATGTTCTCTGGTAAGTAGGCTATCCACATATTGAAATTAGCTCGCAGCGACCATTTGCTTCATGAGTTGTACGAATGTGGTAAGGATTCATATCAGCGTACGCTAACGCGTTTTGTTGTTACTTTTGAACAGTGGTTAGAAAATTCAAGTTTTGACGGAAAAGCAAGCATTCATGCGAATATAAAGTTAAGATAAGTTATTCTACACATTTTTTTGTTATATTGTACTACAAGTTGTTTTAATAAGCATTCTTACCACTAAACACTATGTGATTATCATTTTAATAAACGTTCCTTGGTAAGTATACTTACCAGAACTTAACATCAAAAAAAAGTTTCTTACTGTTCTGGCTATCTAGAAATATCTATAAATACGTTATTTAAGTTCCTGTAAAGCAAAATTTAATATTTTACGATATGTATATTTTCCCCTGTAGTACTGCCCTATAAAGGGTTAATTTGATTATAAACGAAGCAAACATGGTTAAGAATCATAATATGAATAAAATATTTCATTTTAAGATAAAAATTCCCTAAAAAAATTATAAAAACTTAATTAGGCCTATACATTGAATTTAGCGTGCATTTCCAGACATTACTTAATTTATATAAAATTAACTTAAAAATTTATTAAAAATCGTACAATAATAAAAATATACCATTTTCCCCAGGACCAAGTTTAGAATGATTTAGATTAAAAAGCAACATTTTTCCTAATTCTCGGTTACAGATTTCCTTTAATTCAATGTGATATGATAATGTACACCTAACTTAAACGGTCTCAACCATAAAATTAAATATTCTTACGGCACTTCCATGATAACAATGGACATTTAGAAAGTAATTAACACACCAAATACTGTGGTATTCAAAATTACTTATAATCTATCTATGTAGTATGTTTAATCGTGGTGACTTCTTCAATGAAAACTAGTAATATGAAACTATTTAAAGAACCTTATATACTAAAAACGTTACAACGAACTACTTGTAATGTTTTGTGGGTGTTTGTTTCTTTTGCATAAGATATTCATGACACTGGTAAGATACTCACGAGATACTTAAGCATATCGTCTAACAAAGCTCAATAAACTTAAGTGGTAGAGTTTAAAATTCTCTATTTAAATTTATTTTATTTAGACACCAGATACATGTTTTTAGTAACATAATAATTTGCCATACAACTAGTTAGTATCACTCTGTTAAATTAGCTAATTAAGAACATCAATAATAATGATAGGGTGTAAAGAAATTATGTTTGTTATACTAATTTGAAAACAAAAATACTTTTTCCGTGGTCTAGTAATTTTTTGCGGTAATAAAACACAATTTTTTTCTGATTTCCATTTGGTAGTTACTAACTAAAAATGTAGTAGAACAATAAACTTTTTTTGACACTTTCAATTAAAATTTAGTATCTGTTATTATATTCTTCTTCTTCTTCTTCTTCTTTGGCCTCGCCTCTTCCCGTTACGCGGGGTCGGCTTTCCCAATCAGAGAGCTCCATTTGTTACGCTCCTGTGCGTCTTCCTCGGATAAGCCCAACATTTTCATGTCTCTTTGGACATTCGTCATCCACGTGGTAAGGGGTCTACCCCTTCCTCTCCTCCCTGTAGCCATGGAAAGGCACCTCTTCACGACATGATCATCCGTTCTCCTGAGCACATGACCATACCATCTCATCCTGGACTCTCGCACCTTTTCTGCTATATTAGCAACTTTGAAGGTTCCCCTTATATGCTCATTCCGCACCTTATCCTTCAATGTGACTCCTCCCGCCCATCGCAGCCTGCGCATCTCTGTAGTGTGGAGTTTCTGTTCATGCACTCTCTTAAGTGCCCAAGCTTCGCTGCCATAGACAAGTGCTGGTCTAACTGCCGCTCTGTAGACTCTTCCCTTTATTTTTATGGGCACTTTTGGGTCACACAGAACCCCAGTCAGCATACGCCACTTGTTCCAGCCCGATGTTATTTTATGCACTATTTCAGCCTCCATGGATCCATCCTCTGAGATCACTGCCCCCAGATACTTGAAAGTTGACCAAGAAGATCCCTTGGTCAGAGGAGTTTTAAAGGTCCTTCCTGAGTACCCGGTATCGCCCTAGTGAACATGTTTTGTGTGAGAGGATTGTCATGTAATTCAAATTTGTCATGCATCGTCTTGTAAAGTTATCTCGCGACATCAATCTGGAACCAATAAGTAATTTTTAAAAAAAAGTTATTGGTTTTAGTTTATTTGTAAATGTACATAGATGGTTGTAGATAGATTTATTGAACGAGTACTTACAATTCTCGTTTACAAACCATACGATAGAGATTGCCCTCTTTTTTATCTGATTCATAACTTTAGAATAATAGGTTAGTCCTTCCCGCTTAGCCAGATTTTTTGTGATATTAATTTATGGGAAATCTGGTAGTTGTTCTGTAATATAGTTATATGTTGATATTATTATTGACGTATATATTGGTATTTAGTTCCGCTCGTTTTTCTTAATCTGAAACTAAATTTAACTTCCAACGATCCTTCTCTAATGTTTGATTGAAGAAACCTAACCCCGTCATTTATTTTCGAATCAGGTGGTACTTCCCACGACATCGTCTAAATTATCTTCTATCAGTTTTAGTTTCAATAATAGGCTGTACTGAATGATCCATTTAGTCTGGAGCTGTTGTATGAGACAAAACTTGATTGGGGTGCTCCTACATGAACGTTTTAGTTTAGTGCAGCATATTAAATTTAGGCTATATTATTGTAGAATTCCTTACGAAGTAATTATTTAAAAATGATGTTTATAATAAATAAAATTAAAACGGAATTCTATGGTGAACTAAGTTTTTATAGCTCATAGGTTTTTTATAAATACTTTTGAACGAATGATTTACGTTTTTCCACTACATACTTTCTTGCGGAAGCAACGTGATGTGAAGGTAATGGAAAAGTGTAGAAATGTTTATAAAAAATACACGAGCATTATATCAGGTGAATGCCCGCGCACTATCATCCAACGAAACGGAACGGGATGGAAGTGACGCGACTAGATTTTATTTTTGAGAACCTCCAGAGCGCTTCCGTATCCTTCCTCTGAATAAAAGTAGTTGTGAGTGGGAACACATCCTGCTTTAAAAATATCTTACTAAAGCTGTTTATAATTTTTCGTATTATCCTTATATAGGCTACATCGTAACCCATAATTTATTAAAAACTTTATATCAATACATTTATTAAAATAATATTGTACAATCTGTCTCGTTACTCCTGTCTGCATACAGTTGTGAAACATTATAGAATATTTATGTAAAATATTTGAAGGTTCTATCCCGAATCAAACTCTGAACCTTCAGGACAAAACGTATTGTCAACCATTTGTTTTTCTTTTCTTCTCACAAGAGTGCATCCTCGTAATTTTATAGTGCACTTTTTTAGCTGATGCCTTTTTATTTACAGGCAACAGGAAGAGAATTATTTTAATACACGAATTAATTGTTTACATAATATTACATCTGTATGTATTATATTTAATGTATGTTCCTACATTGCTATAATAATTTTAATTGGAACTGAATAACAAGTTCCTAATATTGTACATTAAAGTACTTTCACTTTATTTGTTGAGTGCAAGTTTAGATAAAGGTGATATTATTACTAATGTCTCTTTTTGTTTTATACAACTAATTTAATTTGGAAAAAACTTTACAAATTTTCAGCTTTAATGACGATATTACTTAAATCTAATCAACAATGTTCTAATAATAATTACAATCGCAAATAGCTACACTTACTAACTACATACACAAACCGAATTTGATCGCAAATGTCAATTTTGTGATTTAAAATATTTTGTAAATATCAGGTAAACTTTTTTAAATTGCTCATATTTCTTTATTAAAGTCGTAATAACAGCTTGGTTTTTAGGGACTGAAGTAGGTTGTTGTTGTTTAGGTCAACAGCCGAAAGACTGGTTTGAACCTCTAGAGGTTTTACTAAGTAAAAACGAGGAGTGAGGTGGTTTACTATTGACTTCCTCACTGAGTTGAAAGAGTATACTTACCGGCAAGGCAGGCCCTCCAACAAGCACCCACTTTTCAACCTGCAAATGACACCTTCACTTCCTTCACCACAGGGACTGGCTGTATAGTGAAATTCATTACTCTCAGAAGAGATACCTCTGACTAGTGTCTTTTATATCTTTACTTCGTTTGTTCTTAAATAGTTCAGTCTTATAATTGGCTGACTATGTGATAAGAAAGAGAACTATTTTTCGTAGCCCTGGAACCAACAGTTCAAGTGCAATTAATGTAACATTCCACCTGCCCGTCATGGGCATTGAAATAGGTTTATACAAAGGTCAAGTTAGGTTTGATATATCAAAATTTCTAGATTCTAGCCAGGAATTCAATCCGGTACTTTCCACTTAGTAATCTAGCTTGCGAAATATTACCCAAAGGGACTGCCCAAAAATATACCTATATTACCAATAAGTGTTAATTCACAACTAATGGTAAACGACTACATAAATAAATAAAACGGAAACTAGTAAGTTACCTCTAATTCATTGCAACCATTATTTAATTCAAAATTACATATAAGTAGTCTACTCCAAAAAAACTCAAAAATGGATAGTGACCGAATAAAAGAAGCCATTCCAGATAACCGAACGCTCACCCGCCAATTGAAATGACAAGGACCGAAGTGGTCTGTACTCTGATATTAAATCGAAATCCACCTATTAAACAATGTTATTTCAATAATAATTTATTTTATGCAAAATATAGTTAATTTTTAAATAGTTATTTTACTTTTTGTGATGTAAAATTATGTTATATTTGATGTTTATCATATTTTAAAAAATTATTATTTTATTTCATACACTGTATAATTTATTTGTGTCTTAAACAGAAAAATATTACATAAACATTATTACGTTTAAACAAATTTGATATATATTCTTCATTTAAGTAAATTAAATGTAAACGTTGAATAAAACAGTATACCTACCTAATAAATTTTTGTTTATACTCTTGTCCTTTATATCCGTTTAAAAATGTACGTAAATTTAACCAGAAATAAATAACTCATTAAACATAGCAGAATAATTTGTTGGCTAGTGGTTAAGGTAGTTTTTCAAGCATATATTTCACTACTAACGAAACACAATCGGTTAATTCTCATTTACCCCGTAATGTAGTGTTGGTCGGGAAGCCTTAACGAGCGTACTCCCCTCTTTCATTCATTCCTCATTCATATTATATTGTTCCAAAATTACCTATTATAAATTATTTACTAAACTACTTTAAATTGTTTAAACGATTGAATTATTCTAACCTTGTTTGTTATTGTTGATTTATGTGCTTCAGTAGTTCTGTCATAATTTGTATTTAGAACATTACGTTAAGAAATTTACCTAACACTGTTCATGTTTTAAACTTCATATCCATACTGTATATATTGTACTAATTTTTAGGTAGGCTATTTTAAATCGTCTACATAACTTACCAATAAGTAGATGGTTTAACATTTAAACATATGTTTTGATGGAGATTACGTCCACTGGTGTAACTCCATTACAAACATAGGCTATATTTCGTTTTTGATCAGGTTAATTTTTCATTTGGTCCTTACAAAAACTCGAAATTTAAAAATAAATTGATGTTAACTAAAAATTGTCAATGGTTTATATTGATAAGTTTTAACTGTGTGTGTGTGTGTGTGTGTGTGTGTTCGGTAAGTAAAATTTTTTAAACGTTTGAAACTGTTGTAGTGGTTACTATTATACAAAATTTTAATCCCCAAAGGGTTTTGTTGATGTTCAGGTCTGTTTTTGTTATTTTTTATTTCGTTGTCGTATTTCGTCTATAATATTTTTTTTTAGTGTGCAAGCCAATACGTTTTTGGTTGTAAACCACGAGGAATCGATAATAGTTCAAAGAATATTCGTTTGCAGACACTGCAAGATCGCAATATTTAGGCGAACCGGCTGATAATGCATACTGGTTATTATTGGTTAATAAATCAAAAATTTGTTGACCATACAGTATTTAATCTGCAATTACGTAGTAAAAGTGTTATATGCAAAAACCGATTTGACTATAATTTTCTTGTAAAATTTGGTTGTTTTAAATGCTTGGTCAGTGAAGACTCTAGAGGGTTATAGATTAGTTACGGTGTGTTATCTTTACAACACACATAACGTTTACATTTTAGAAACCTAGTTGAAATTCAACGTGAATTCCTTCACTTTGCACTCTACCACGCTACCATTGTTTCACCGAGCTGGCCTGGGTGGCCTATTATTAGTTCTTGAAAAGTTTAACCACATTATAATGGAAAAAATAAAACACAAAAATTACCTTCACGAAATATCTATTCTAACAAATATAGAAGACTATGTATCGTTGAGAAAGTGAATCAACCAAAATATTTTTGGTAGTATTTACTGTTGAAAGTGAACCAACCAAAATATTTTTTTGAAGATGTAGCAAGGCAATGGCAGAAACAGTTAGACATACATTTTAGTACAAGTGGATAGGGCTTTATTTTAATCATAAGTGTACAGGTTCTCACAACATACGAGAAAAATGTCGGGTGTGGTTCTTTACATAATCTTAAGATAAATTTTTTTAAATCCGAAAACGCTCTGATTTTTATTTGGTAACGATAATAAAACCTATACCTTAATAATAATTACAGATAGTTTTTATGAAATTTTATATACACATACTCAACAACGTTTCAAACTGATCAAGAAATTTTTAAACTCTAAAAAACATTCAAATTATTTTAATTTATAAAAGTTTTCAAACTATAATATCTCATAAGTTATAAATTTTAAAATATTTTATATATATATATATATATATATATATATATATATATATATATATATATATATATATAACATCGGAACCTGAACAAAATGTTACTTTATTCGTTAAAATACGGTTCCAAACAAACAGAGAAGTTATGGTGGGTGAATTTAATTACATCAACTTTTGGGCCATGTTTTTCCTCCAACATTAAATACAATGAAATAATTATTTAATTTGTAACATGTTTGCATGTACTATTAAGCGATAATAAATGTAATAATTTCATTTAATTATGTTAATATTTTACTAACATGTAATAATTTATTTAATTCACGATGCTACTACTTGAACGTAGATATTACTAATAACATGCGTCAATTACTGCAAGGCAAGATGTATTATTCCAGCATGAATGTATGTAGATCTCATTACCCCTTGTAGTTCTAATGGTACATGCAAGACTTATAATGCAACCATAAAATTTATATGTTAATAGAAGTAGGAACTATAAAATATGTAACGATAATAGAACATAAAAGTTAAATTACATAGCAAGTAAGCAGGTAATTCCAATTTTAAAGTTAGCTTGTCACACATATATGTATCTTACAATGTAAAATTTTTGTAGTTTATAAAATTAAGGGTTTCAACTTTTAATATTGCCAAAACCCAGGCTTTCAAGTATCCCTTTTACTTTGTAAATATTGTGATTAAAATTATAATCTTAGATCCCGATTTTGATTCCCGACTAGGGTTTAGAGAATAAGCAATTTTCCCATTTTTCAATCCCACTGTTTCTTAACCCAAAGTAACCGCTAATGATCAGCCTATGACTTTTTTTGACTTTCAAAAAAAATATATTTATAAAACACTTTTGCAACTAATGTGGGCTTGCGGTGTCAAGTTTTTGGATCAGCAGAAATTTAATTCGATGTACACCTTTCAGTCTAAATTTTTAAAATCAACTTCTGGGATTCCTTTTTTTGTAATTAATGAAACACTAATTAACCGAAGATTTCAAAATTCTGACATTAAAGGCCTAGCCATGTTATTCTATAGCAAATTTTACGATCAACTAAATAACTACAAAAACCAGATATTCTGTGATCAAGCTATAAGGAACTATCCAACTGTACGGTGTCTAAAGCGGAAGTGGAACGGAGATCTCTTGATCTGAATAGAGAACAACGAAAATAATTCCTACCGGAGAAAAAAACTGGGTATCTCTTCTCGAGGCAATAAAACTCTCTAGCGCCAGTTAAATTACCTTTAATGTAACATAGAGATATTATACCGTTCAGTGTAGAAGATTGTAAACTGTATCTGTACATTCCTCTTAGGTTTATGTAATCAGCGCTTTGAAACTAGGTTGTTAAACAAATCGAATTTAAACTACTTTTACACTAAAATTATAGCTTTATGAAATTTAGCTTTGTACAAAATCAATAATCTTCTTCTTACAGTGCATCTCCTATCGGAGGTTTGCTATCATCACAGCAATCCGGACCTTGTCGACTGCAGCTCTGAACAGTTGAACACTGCCACAGTTAAACCAATCCCTCAGGTTCTTCAGCCAGGACACACGGCGTCTTCCGATGCTCCGCCTTCCACTAATCTTTCCTTGGACTATCAGTTGAAGAAGCTTGTATTTCTGTCCTCTCATTATATGACCCAGATATTGAAGCTTTCTCCTTTTTATGGTGTTAATGATTTCGCATTTCTTCTGCATCCGGATCAGCACTTCGGCATTACTAACTTTATCCGTCCAGGGAATACGCCACATTCTACGGTAACACCACATCTCGAATGCTTGTAGTTTGTCGATGTGGTCTTTCCTGAGGGTCCATGCTTCAACCCCATACAAGAGCGTGGAAAAAACGTAACAACGCAGCATCCTCATCCTAAGCTCCATGTTGATATCCCGACTTGCAAACAACTTCTTCATCCTTACCTTTTCTCTTTGAACTACAGATTGGGTTTCGAGAATTACACTGTAAGAAATTGTAATAATTTTTTCATTATAAGTAGATGCAACATTATACATACTTCATTCCGAATGATTATTAAACAGTGAGTATTCGTTTAAACGTAGTCGAAATTATGTAAAATATATTTTAACTTCTATCTCTTGAAACCATTTCTTTGAAATTTTTTTAAATTATTGATTTAAATGCAATATTGGTAAGTGAAAATCAATAATAGGCTACTGCAATTATAAAAGTCATAGAAAGTTTTTTCGTTAACTTATGAGATATACACTTTTGCCCAAGAAAATTACTTAAGCCTGTAAATTTTGTAAAATCCCGATTTTATTTAGGGTTTTCTCTAAAAGAAAATTAACTTTTGATGAAAAGATCTTGTATAAAAATTACGTCGGTTTCAATTTTCTTTTATTTTTACTCATATATGTGAGCATCAAACGACTACTCTATAGTTATGAAAACACTTGCCAACAACTGTTTAATTTATCCCAGATACTGGTTAACAAGCTAAGAAAATGTAGTAACTTGGAGAAGTTCAATCAGAATAGTTAATAAAAACAAATTGTGGCTTGAACTGCAGGCAGACACTACTCAATAAGCTACTTAATAAGCTCACTATCAAAACTAAACGTTCGTTTCAAAATTTTAGTTTACGTTATAAATCTATATGTAGGCCTATGCTTCCCAACTCTTTAGAGCAGCAACAGCAATTAATTTAAAGATTCAGAATTTTTAGTTTGTAATCTTAAGATTTGTTCCTGGTGCTCCCTTTTAGATAAGCAACAAAACCTTATATGACGATTTTAAAATTTCGAAAGTAAAAGTCCTAGCCCCGTCATTCTACAGTAAATTCTATACATGATTAAATAGCCACCTAAACTAATTCATTATCTAGTTATAAGGAACCACCCAACAGTACCACTTCTTTGGGGAAATAGAGTTCAGGTATTTTGATCTAAATAGCGAATAACAGCTCCTACCGGATGATAAACCGCTGGTCTTCTCCTGACTTAAAAAACCCTCGTCCTTTGCGCATTAACATTATATAAGTAAACTGTGCCATTTGGTGTACAGTGGTGTAACATAAATCAAGGAACAAAATTTGCATCAGAGCAAAGTAGTCAGCCATTATTTTTTGGGTTTCTTACTATTTCTAAAAGCTTCGTTCATATTAATAGAGAAGAACTTAGTCTTTCAAACTCTAACCCAAATGGAGTAGTCATTTTCGATCAATACGCGTCCAGGCTATTGTCATTTTGAAAACATTTGTTTTCTTTTGGGTATTATCAAACAAGGATAAGTTACCAGGTGTCATACGCGCATTTTCACGGTTTGAATACTTTTTCTCTTTGAACTACAGATTGAGTTTCGAGAATTACACTGTAAGAAATTGTAATAATTTTTTTCATTATAAGTAGATGCAACATTATACATACTTCATTCCGAATGATTATTAAACAGTGAGTATTCATTTAAACGTAGTCGAAATTATGTAAAATATATTTTAACTTCTATCTCTTGAAACCATTTCTTTGAAATGTTTTTAAATTATTGATTTAAATGCAATATTGGTAAGTGAATTCTCTTGTCGTTTATCGGAAAATCATTTAAAAAAATGGCACTAGGATTGAAAGATTGAAACTCTTGCAAAACGGTTCAAATAATAGTCGAATCAATAAAGGAGTATTGTAATATTCTATTAAACTATTATTATCTTGGAATCATAATAAATAATTATGTAAGTTATTACAAAACTAAATCTTCCCCACGAGGGATCGACAATTTATTACATAATTAAATTTCTTCCAAACAAGAAATTGAAAAATTTGTAGTGTGATCACTCATTCCTCACACAAGAGAATGCCTATTTAAAATAAAAACTTTTCTTTAATTATTTTTACTTTATATTTTTTATTATTTACTGTATAAAAGTAGTAAAAACGAACCAAATAATAACAATCTGTTTACATAAACACCAATCAACTAATCTCGTTTAAATTATGAATCCATTTAACGTAACATCAATTAATAAATTTGAAATAACTTTCTTTAAAATACACACATAAAATAAGAATAAAACAATCTAATTGATTATATCGTTGTAGAAAACTATTTTTAATGAATGAATGAGGGACCTGCCTATTCGGTTCGCCATCTTGTCCCTCACTAAAATAATTTGTACAAAATCTTTCTTCTTCTTTAGTTGCCTAGTAACTAAAATAAATAACTCTTTTAAATAATTTTGTCAATGTGAATTAAATAATTTTAAAGTATTAATTTTTCAATCAGCTGGAGATGTTTATTATTTTAATAGACTCAAAAAATAAACAACTCCAGATGTCCAATAAATTTGTCATATTACAAAGTAAAACTATTTGTATAATAATATAAATAAAATTTTAAAAATTCCGTTCGTATCTAATACGTACGTAAGTTTACTAGAGAAACTAATTTTTTAGTTGTTTCATTGATATGAAAGCGGCTGAATTAATCTTTGTAAAATCTAAAACTTATTTTATTAAATTTTGTAACTCTGCAAAGACAACAAGTAATGATCAGGATGTGTGATTAAATTTAAAAAGCAGGAAATTTGGTTAATGGCTTAGATGACGTTTTGTTTTATTCAATGATAGTGCTCTAGAAAATTAAAAAATTTGTGTTAAATAAAAATTTTTAATTAATTTTATACCTACTACTATAGTGTTGAGTTAATGTATCATGTCTCTAGTCTACCGATAATCGTCTTTGTGCGATTCCTGGTAAATCGGGAGAATTTATGTTGCGTACCCCCATGTAGTATGTATGTATGTATGGATTATCATGATTTTAAAGTCTGCCTCTAAACTTACAGTACAATTTCAGAAATGTGTCATTGACGTAAGGAACTCGTAAGTCGTTGTGTAATGTTTTGTTACATAATAAATCAGGAAATTAGTAATGAGTAGCAAAAATTTACTTTGAAAAAGCTGTTTTCGGAAAATGATTGATTTTATACCATTTATAACAACTACTAATCGTACCAACCCCATTAAGTTTTTATAAGTCTAAGAACTTAATTAACTTTTATTTTAAACATGATTAAATTTCTGTTTTTTCTAATTTGACGTAGAATGAGCTTTGAAAAAGGAAACCTAATTTTTAGGTCATTAAAATGAACTGTTAGAAAGAATGCTTTCGATAAATATGCTACCCAACATTTTAGTTGATCAAATTACCTTAAAACTCTTCTCGACTAATTTTGATATAAGTATATATTTTTATAATATTACCGATTATCAAATTTGGTAATAAATATTTTTTTTGTAAATTGAGCAGTAGTATTGTAAGTAATTTACTTGTTTGGGGTTTGCTCTAGAGTTTACAAATATTTACAATGATTTTTAGCCGTTTAATTGAATTTAAGTGATTTGTGAACGTAACGGAATGAATTTCTGTTACTAAGCGTTTACTTAATTAAATAGATTAATCAATTGTCAATTATCCATAATTACTATGCAATTAATTAGTAGTTATAATATTAATTGGTAACTAAATTAATTATTATAACAATGATTAATTATGTAATTAAATATTCATTTCAAATTATTTATTTAATAAGATTTAGTTATTATATAAATTTAACTCCCTGACCTACTTTTTACTCCATTTCCCACCAATTTCTTTATTTATACAAACACCGAAATCCCAATTATTTCTTTATCACCAAGTATTTTAATAGCATATGATTTTGGCTATCTTGTAGAAAATTTGCAAAAGTTCTTAATATTAAAAAAAATTAAGTTATTTTTTGTTTGTAGTAAACTCTAGGAGGGAACAAAATCCTGTTTTTCAGGCTTTTTGGAGGGCGTTCTGAAAAAGGGTTCCAAGAATTCAGGGCGTGATTTTCCACAGCAAAAGAAGAAAAAAAGTTCAAATTAGCATAGGTCCGAAAATCATTAGTTACCGAGTCACACAGGGTGAATGATTTCGTCAGAATTTCAGTTACCCCGTTGAAACGAAGCCCTACAGATATTTGTTGGGCGTTAAATTAGCCATAAATTTTACCGTATCGTATGTAAAATGAACAGAAAAATTGAACAAAACAGGTTTCAGAGCTGTAGCTGCAGTAATTTTTAAGATATCTGATGAAATACGCAAAACGTTGTCCCGAAAAACAAGTTTATTTTAGGTTTGAAGCAGGTGAACTTTGTTAATGGATAATAAACAGAAGAAATTCTTAAACAAAACTTGTAGAAAATTTAATTTTGAAGATAATGACGTAAAATAAGTCAATAATAGACAAAAGTATTTTTTAAAAAAATTATTTTTTAATTAAATAAAAAAAACACATGAAAAATAGACAAAATCTGTTAAACTCTCTACTAACTTAATTAATGTAATACTTAAAAGAAAACACTTATATTAAAATAAATTAATGAGTTACTGTTTGTTTTTATCAAGTAAACATTTTTAACAACCATAAATTATCATACATCAAAAACGTAACAGTTGCCATAAAAAATAGCCACGTCACAATAGATGTTCAAAATTTTGTCTATTTTTCATGCATTTTTTTATTTAATTAAAATATTATTTTTTTTAAAATTTCGTTTGTCTATTATTGACTTATTCTACATTATTCTCTTCAGAATTAAATTCTCTACTAGTTTTGTTTCAGAATTTCTTCTGTTAATTATCCATTTAACAAAGTTCACCTGCTTCAAACCTAAAATAAACTTGTTTTTCGGGACAACGTTTTGCGTATTTCATCAGATATCTTAAAAATTACTGCAGCTACAGCTCTGAAACCTGTTTTGTTCAATTTTTCTGTTCATTTTACATACGATACGGTAAAATTTATGCCTAATTTAACGCCCAACAAATATCTGTAGGGCTTCGTTTCAACGGGGTAACTGAAATTCTGACGAAATCATTCACCCTGTATGACTCGGTAACCTAATGATTTTCGGACCTATGTAAATTAGAACTTTTTTTATTCTTTTGTTGTGGAAATCACTCCCTGAATTCTTGGAACCTTTTCAGCACGCCCTGTATATATAAGTTACTCCTACATAAAATTTAATAGTTTTTGAATTACGGCTTATCATAATATATAATTTAGACGATGATATTAGTTGCGATGAACATTAAAGATAAAATGATTGACGACTTCAATTCAATGATTATTGAGTAGAAATTTAATGTCCATTAAAGGTATTTTTATAAATTTCATAAATTTTATCCATAAATGTATAGTCGGATGATTGTCCGATAAATTAATAGATCTACTTATTTTTAAACACAATGGGCTCATTTATTTCTATTAATTTATAATTTGATTCCAAGTATTATCTAAAAAAATTACAGTTGATTGTAATGAGTGTCTTAAACAGTGAGTATGTAACGAGGAAAAGGGTAATATTAAAAACCATACTTTTCGGGAAATCAAATAAAACTATTTTTTAGTTTGAAAGGGAAATGTTCAATTAGTATTTTTAATTTCAGGTTTAAGCTTTTGAGTGATATGTTTTTCTTTTACACTGTTATGATGATTTTAGAGTGTATTTGTTCGGAATATTAGTATTTTTTCATCAAAGCTAGTTTTTAATTAATAAAAGACACCAACGTATTTTCCAAAATCTTTTTCTTGTTTTTTACAAATTAAACCTATTTTTACATTCCTAATTGTACGTAAAATATCTCATTATGAATTTTCTTTTGACTTAAAACTAACAACATTACAGGATTTTTCAAATTACTCAAACCACCATTTCTTAAATTTTAGAATATCTTCATTGTCGATATCTACAACTAAGTATCTGGGTTATGTTGCCCTTGCCAAATAATAGAATTAAATTAGAATGAAATTCCTGGACTATTATACTTTTTCCGTTGGCCTGTATTCTCCACGTTTGTTTGTAGACAAAATTGAAGATGTATAATACTTTCCTTTTTCTCTCGATCAATGCGATTTCTCAATTCAAGTAAAATGAGAAATTTTTTCACCTTAGTGCATTGCATATATCGGAATGTTGCCTTTTTCACTCACTGCCGGCCGAATTGGCGTAGTTGGTAACGTGCTCGCCTATCATCATGCGGTCTTGGGTTCGAATCCCATTCAGGCACGGCATATTTTTATACGTTTAAAAAAATAATAATTTCATTCTTCACCGTCTGCATTAGCAGTAATTGCAGAACAGTCGGACATTAAACAAAAAAAAATTCACTCGCTGATTTAACTCAATTATACTGGTAAATAAAAAATTCTCCTGCAGTAGTGATTCTGAACCAGCCTTACTGCATACACTAGAAACTGAAATTTTAAAAATGTTCGGCAATAATTGGGTGATTACTAAAGTGATTACTAAATAAACGTAAAATAACTTATGATGTTTGTGCACAGAGAATGATTTACCCAAAAACTTGTCTTAAATAGATACTTAAACTAATGTTTTTCATGAATTTCAACTGCGAAGTAAAATTAAGCCAACTTTAATTTGGTCGTTTTTTAAATTATTATTGAAAGCTGTTTTCAGGTCTGGTAGATTAAACCTGTACAGAGCAGGTTTGTCACTATAAATGAAATGAAATCTTTGCACTGGTAAATACATTTTGTACACGTCGGTGCGCTTTACTTTAATACTATAAAATAATTGAAGTTAGGATGTCATTCTCAAAAAAAAAATTATTATTATTATTGATGTAATTTATTAAAATTATCATCTGTCATTTTCCTTTGTCCGTCCGTCCACCCAGATGTCAGAAACTGCATGAGATAGCAACAAACGGTTTTCGAATTCATAATCAAAAAAGCAGAATTTGGAAACAAAAGTAGTGTCATTTGATTCCTCTTAAAGAGTAGATACAGAAATCACTAATGGTTTTTGCCATAAGTCAAAGGTAAGCCGTTTTAAAAATTGCCACCAGCTAGAAGATCACCAGTATCATGAAAGTGATTTTTCTTATCTGCTTTTTTTAGTATTTTCGTAGCAGTTAAAATTCAGATCATTTGATTACATAGTTAAGAATCAATGGAATTTATTTTCGTTTTCTACGTAAACATTCAATTCACATTACTTCGGGAAAATACATAATATAATAGTCACAAGTCATGAAAAATAGAGAAATAAAATGCCACTACGTAAAATGTTAAAGTTAAAAAATATTAAAAATCAAAATTCTTCATAACTGCCAAATTTATGACTCAAAATATCGCTTTAAATATCTAGTTCAATTTTTCTGTTTTCATTGAAAATTTATACAAAAGAGTCGCTGGATATTTTTTTACGAATGGAGTTGTTATTAGGTTTACTTTTGTTCAAATTGCTCACTAAAAGTTAAATATATATGACTAGTTGTAAATATTGTTTCACTCAAACAAGAGATTCTATATTATGACTGATTTATAAAACAACTTTGTCTGCTTTACGAAATTGATTTATTTCTTAACAATTCTGGTGACAATGGAATCGTATCAACTTTGTATTTCAGTTTTTATAGCAATCTAGTTTTTGTTACCGTTTGTAAAGCCCAAAAACAAATCCATTACAGTCTTGAAGTTCTGCAATCACTAATGTTTCCAAATCTAGGTTCATTAATTTTAAATCCTTTTACTAGGATTTCATTATTTACGTCTAGATTAAATGGCGTTTTCATCAAACTGAACCATTCCTTCTGGTAACTCGATGATGGTTTTTGTTCTACAAAATTTTGAGTTAAATCTTTTTTACATTCACGATTATTTTTTTCACCAAACATTATTTTCTCCTTCCAACAAGTTAACTCTTTTTCACGTTTGTGAATTAATTACACATAAAACATCTACTTTCATTTGTTCACTTTTTGTTGAAATATGAGATATTTTGTTGTTTACTTAATATTGCATTTAATTATTTCTTGGTAAGTAACCATTAACTGATTTTTAGCAGTGTAATTCTTTTCCAAACCTAACGGGAGTCAAACCACAGACTTTAGGTTTTAGTGAAGATGTATTATTCTATTACTATGCTACATAGGCCACATAAAAGGTTTTCGTTATCATATTACAGATTACCTTAAAAGATGAATTTCTTTATTTTGTTCCAAGAAAAAGTATTTTCGATTAAGCTCATCTTTTAGCGTGAATACAATCAACAACTAATAACCAATATAAATTCCAATGGTTAAAAACAAGTTAAAGAAATTGAATAATAATGACATAAATTTCCATGTATAGCCATGTAAAAGCCTAAAAAATGTACTCACTTAGTTTCATCAATAATATAACAAATTTCACAAAAAAAAAACAACCAAAATTTGATAAAAAATGTGACAAATTGTAACTTAATTGATTACTAATGCAAAAAAGCTAAAAAATATAAGTTAATTGCCATAATTTAGTTAAACTTACAACGGAAGAACATTGACACAAAAGATATACAAATAATTGTAAGATTATATCTGAATCAAAGTGCAGCTGTCCGCATCCAATCTGAGCTGACAAAGGCAGTGGAAATTAGGCGGGGTGTCAGACAGGGGTGTGTTCTTTCACCTCTCCTCTTCAACCTCTACTCTGAGGAAATTTTTGCCAATGCCCTTGAAAATGAGGTGGGTGGAATAAGAGTTAATGGCATTCCTCTGAATAATTTGCGCTATGCTGATGATACAGTACTTCTTGCTGAAAACATGCAAAGCCTACAGAATATGTTGGATAAGGTTATCACAGCTAGTCAGGAATATGGTCTGACACTCAATGTTAAGAAGACCAAATATATGATTGTCACCAAAACTGAAGTGCCCAATGAACATCTCTATGTGGAGGGCGGAAGGCTGGAAAGAGTGGAGAGATATGATTATTTGGGTACAAGTGTCAGTTGTTCTGTGGAGTTCTGTTTGGAGGTAAAGAGTCGTATTGAGAAAGCACGCACATCTTTTGTGAAAATCAAGAAGCTGCTCTGTAGCCGTGATTTGAGTTTAGACCTCCGAATTCGAATGCTCAAATGCTATGTGTTCCCTTTCTCTTATATGGTGTAGAGACTTGGACCCTCAATGTACAGTGTGAGCGAAAATTATAAGCCTTTGAGATGTGGACTTACCGCAGGATATTGAGAATTTCATGGACAGAACATGTGACAAATGTGGAGGTTTTGAGGAGAATGAACAAAGGTTTAGAGGTTCTACGTGAGGTGAAGAGCAGGAAACTGCAATATCTCGGCCACATCATGAGAGGTCCAAGATACAGGATTCTGCAGCTCATAATCCAGGGAAAAGTTGTAGGGAGAAGATCTGTTGGAAGGAGGAGAATATCTTGGCTTAGGAACTTGAGGGAGTGGTTTAATGTCGGGTCATCTGATCTCTTCAGGGCTGTGGCTTCCAAAGTTAAAATAGCAATGATGATAGCCAACCTCCGAAATGGAGATGGTACATGAAGAAGAAGAAGAAGAAGTTAAACTTACCAATTAGATATAAGCCATCACAGTTTAAATACATCACTGCGCAAAACATTATTCCAAAAATAGAAGAACCCAATATTTTATTACAATAAAGAAGAGCATCAGGATTCTTTCTTTTTACTTTCTCTTGACTATATGAATATAGGAGGGATAGTATTATTTTCATGTCGATTTTTCGAAATCGAGTTTTCACCGGATCTACACGTTTTCCCCCGAACCCCTCAACCCAAAAAACATGTTTTTAGCGATTGGTCCTATGTTCTGTGTATGTGTGTGTTTGTTTGTGTGTCAACAGAATATCCTCAAGAACGAAACATCGTACGAACTTGAAATTTGAAACTTAAGTTAGATACTACTACCGGACCCGACACGAACATTTTCATCAAAATCGGCAGCCGGAAGTAGTAGTTTATTCGTGTCATTTTTCACTTTTTGCGATTTTCTAAAAAAAACTCCTACGATTTTTTTAAAATCGCCTCATTTACTAAATCTTTTATGCTTTACAAGATAGGATAGGCGCCATGTCTGCTGAAATTCTTGAAAAGGCTGTTTTCTCGTAAAAATATTATATTTTTAAGATTGCGACTTTAATATGCGTTTTAGCGCAAAAATGTATATAAAAGTTGTAGAGAATTTAAAATCGTACAACTTTTACTGCAACATTGTTTTGTATAACGCTTAGTTTAGCGGTAATTAGCGATTTTCTGTTTTTTTCTCACGAAAACATGTAAAAATCATTTTTTAAATATTTTAGCCTTAGTATGCATTTTGTAACAAAAGTTTATGTAATTAAATTTATAGAAAATTAAGAGATCTACAACTTTTATGTCCAGCATTTTTCTCTACAGAGCCTAGTTTAGCGTGAAGGAGTGATTTTCCGTATTTTTAGGCAAACTGAGGTTGATTTTCATTTTGCGTCTTTCACTCATGATTAAAACAAGGTTATGTTTTTTGAGGTTAGTTTTTGTTTATTTTTAATGTTTTATCACTAATTTTAGGTTATATTGTTCTTTATTTGCAGTGGCAAGAGAAATCGTGTGAGTGTTTCACACCAGATTTTTTTCATTATAACCTAGTTTTTTGTTAGATACTTTTCTAATACATCTCATAACTTGTGATCGCGTAACGAACAGAAACAAATTACGTTGAAAATTTGAAAAACAAAAAATATATTATAAAAATTTTTATATTATAAAAAATGACAAGTGTTAACAACTACTTGTTCGACTATTTAATAAAATGTATGAAACGGGAAGCTTTGCTCAGAACTGCTTATAAAATACCTTTATTTCTATTCCTAAAAGGAAAAGACGCAAGTATGTGCGACTTAATTGATTAGTTAGCTTACTAAGTCATGCTATTAAAATGATGATCAAATTAATACATGTACGAATTCTTTCAAAATAAAATTCGAACGAAAATTTCCAAGATTTGAGTAAGGAACATTTGGGCTTCGTCAGGAAAATGGCTCAAGAGAGACACTTTTGGACAAGCAGTGTCACTCCAGAAAACTAGAGATCAAGGCATACAGATGTTTTTATGTTTTATTGACTACGTGAAGAAAATGACTTACTTGAAAATATTCTATCATACGTGGGATCAGATTCAAAAGACATGAATCTAATTAAAAACCTCTGTTGGTACCAGATGGTATCATTAAAAGTAAATGAACAGATCACAGATTCTGTTCCTGAATGACAAGGATAACGGATTAACGAAGATGGGTATAAACAAGATAGAAATAAAGAAGGGAGTACGACAGGGTTGTGTTTTTCACCCCTTATGTTTAATATTTACTCAGACCTAATATTTAAGCGAGCTCTTATTTAAACTTTATTTACTCGTTACTAAACTTTCGTTGGGATTCATTTGAATGGAGCACTTCCTAACAAAATAAAATAGGCTGTTAATACAATCACTTTTGCAGATTCAGTAGAGGGACTTCAGCGCTTGATGAGTCTGAGCCAGTAGTAGAAGTGAGAGCTCGTATTAAAATTGCTAGAATGGCATTTCTTGATATGAACAGTTTCACCTCTTGTAAGATGTAGGTTTGTAAAAACATACAAATATACTTTGTCCTGCTAGATGGTGCGGATGTATTGACTTTGAGAAGCAATCCATGCATCGTTTAGAAGCTTTCAAGATGTAGGTGTTCAGAAGAATACTCTACATTTCGGAGACAGGCAAGCCAACGTCGATGTTTCGAGACGTGTAATCGTGGACCGTGAGTTGATGAGAATAATAAAAAGAAAAAAGACTGATCATTTTACAGGGATGATAAGTATGAGTTTCTCAGACAAATTCCTGAGGGTAAAGTTGAGAGCCTGCGCGAATGAAATGCTCATAGTTGAAGAATATTTGAGACTGGACAAGTATGCGCACTCTTTTAACGGTGGTTCATTAAAAAGTGATTTGTCATTTTTGTGGCCTATCTTCAGTAATGGAGTCAGCATTAAAAAGAAGAATGATGAACTCCGTAATATTTTGTTCAATATTATTATTTAGCATTTCTTCTTTGGGCTCTCACAGGAAAGGATAGACATAGATTCAATTTCTTTAATAAATATCAGCAGAGCAATCACTTGAGTTAAAAAATGTAACCCAGAATGACCTCTTGATCAGAATCAAATATTTCTTACCCTAACCGGAACAGCTTATAAATTATAAGGGTAATTTGTGTTATTACATCATAATATACATCGAGACGGCCAATGAATACTTTTAGAAGTATAAACTACCAATGAAATTCACAAAAACCTATTTACCCAGTGCGTCAAATTCAACAAATTTCATTAAACCCATCAATTTATTATTTTATTGATTTTATTGTACACAAAATTATTGTAAAAAGTAAATAATATTCCATATGTTAGCGTCCGTATAAGAATATTTTTTAAATAAATTTTAGAAAATTACCTAATATACCGTAGTTCTATTATTATTAAAGTATATGTATTATACTAGGCTTAAACTAACTTGCTTATATTAACCTATAATTTATTAATACTTACCATAATAGAAAATTTGTGTAAACCATTTCCTCCTTACTTAATAAAAACCTATGATAAAATTTAAGCTAAATTTCTGGGACTAATCACTGCAGCCCCATGGTACGTAACCAATGAAATACTACACAATGACCTAAGTTTCCCTTCATAAAGAAGAAATTAAACAACATAGCGAAAAACATTTACAAAAACTAAAAGACCATCAGAATCCATTAGCAATTAACCTCCTCGACAACAGTGAAGATACTCACAGACTGAAACGTTTTAAAGCACTAGATTTATCTCTACGATTTTGTTAATCATTAAAAAATTTTTCTTTTCTATTTCAACTACTAATCATCGTCATCTCGTAATAGCCATCGTTATCATCTCTATCATCGCCATCATCTCCAGCTTCAACAACTTTGTGTTTCAAGATGTTGATTCACATTTCATCAAGTTTAGTTTTGTACATATATACTCGTACACATTTATATATTTTTCTTCACATTTAGTCTTGTTTAAACACACTACTGAACGTGGTTTTATTTTAATTCTAAGGAAATTACTAAGATTTCCTCGACTTTCCTTAAAGTGTTTGTATCTATAAACTGAAAAATTCAAGATAACTCACTTTTACTCAAGATACTTACTTGTTTGTAATAAAATTAATTACGGTTTCGTTGAAACTTGCAAGAAAATTCGTTTGCAGTCGAATTCTTTTACACATTTTAAAATTTGCATGTTTTTTGAAAATTTATTGAAAAAAAAATTGGATAGAGTTGTAACGAACCCCTTTTCAGAACTCTTTCTTAAAAGTTATGTACGTTTCTACTCTGAACTCTTCATTATAACAAATTCCCGTTGTGTGATAGTAAATTTTTTTATAAACGGTATTTACAGTATTTTAATAAATTTTCGAACTTCACATCTTTAGCGAGGCAGGAAAGAGAATAGACTTTTGTTATACGAGCTAAAATATTTATTTTGCATGAGTAATGTTTGGCGAAATATTTTCTCACTAAAATTCGATTATTTGCTTTAATCGAAATCTGTCGTTTATAGCTATGCAAATGAAATTGTTAATCCACAATTAGACAATAAATAAGTCAACCTGATTTTGTTACTTTTACATTGTTTATACATCATACAAAGGTATTAATGTTTTCCCCACACAGAATTTTTTAAAAAATCGTATATAAGATTTATTAGATAACAAAAGGTCAGGTCCGTGACGCAGTGGTTAACGCGCTAGACTGTAAAGCGGATGGTTCCGTTTCGTTCCCATACATGGTCTGAAAAATAATTTCATGATATTATCCATCGTTTCGTAACATTAAGTTATCGTAAATGACTGAGCTGTAAATAATATTTAGCTAGGTGTATAATTAGCATAATTAGCTGCGTAATATTATGTAATGACTAAGGCGTTTTAAGGTAAACTAAAATAATAATAAATTAAACCTTACCTTACTTGGCTTTTGCAGATGATCTTGCAATAATGGCAGACTCGGGCGAAGTTGCAATAAAGCAGATAGAGACTCTGAAAGAGTGTGCAGAAAAAGTTGGTTTACAGATATCCTTTGAAAAAACAGTGTTCACAACTACAAACCTAGAAGTTACCAGACTACAAACCAAATATGGAACAATCAACAGGGTGTCTTTTTTTAAATATTTAGGAGAAGTTATTTCGGAGAAATTTTCACAGCAGGAGAGAATAAAGAAAGCTCGTAAAGGCCTAGGGCTGGTGCAATTTATTTATAATAAAAAATGCTTGTCTCTTCACACAAAAATTACAACACTACAACACAGTGATCAAGCCATCAATGCTTTATGCCAGTGAGACCCTGAACTTCAACAGGAAAGCCGATTTAGAAAATTTTAAAAAGGAGGAAAGGAAAGTTCTCGGTCCAAGATTAACTGAAAACGGTTATAGATTACCTAAAAATAACACAGTTGAGCAACATTCAAATATTGTAACAGACATGAGGAAAAGACGTCTTAAATTTTTTGGTCATATCATGAGGCTTCCTGATCATAGAGTTACAAAAAGGATGGTAAAATATGTAGCTTCGCTTGTCAATGGAGGGGAATGGATTCGACACGTTAAGAAAGATCTAGTTCTGGCAAACATTACTGATAATGAAGTTACCAATCGAAATAGTTTTAGAACAAAAATTAATGAATGGGAGATTATTCCAGAGGTTAAAATTCCAAGAGTTTGAACAAGATGGAGTGAGGAAAGAAAAGCTGATTTTTCTCAGAAAATGAAAGGCTGGTGGGCAAACAAGAAAAACACCAAGTCCAATAATCAATGATCGTGAAAAATGCTCAGCGTCTTCCACTTCGGGAGCTCTACGGGTAATAATAATAATAATAATAATAAATTAAAAGTTATATTATTTGCGTAATATAACACTCAGTCTGTTACACTCAGTCTGTTAAACGCAGTTCTAAAATAAGTAGTTCTATTTCTTATCACGTGGGCAGCCAATTAAATGACTGATCATTTAAGAACAGAAGAGGTAGAGGTGTAAAAGACGCTAATAAGACTTATCTCTTCTGAAAGTAATGAATATCATTATACAGCCGACCCTGTGGTGAATGAAGTGAAAGTATCATTTGCAGAGGGGAAAATATGTGCTTTTCAGAGTTGCTGATAAGCGTACTTTTCCACTCAGTGAGGGAGGCAATGGTATCCCACCTCACTCCTTGCTTTACTTAGCAAAAACCTCTGTAAGTTCAAACCAGCCTTTTGGCTCATAACCTAAAAAACAACATTATTTACGTGTTGTAAAATAAAATAGAAATAGCAATACACAAACAGCAACATCAATAGGATAAAAAAATTATTGTGAAAAATACATTCAGTTTATCATACTGTTAATTTTTTATTTGCTGAAAACAGTCGCCGGACACTATCTTCACTCATAGTACTATTTCTTTTCATTCAACCTATTTACTAAAGTTAAATATAACTGATTGTAAGATTTTATGACTCATAATTTGCATATTTGCGTAATTTAAAAGTTATTTGTATTGTTAATTACTACTAAGCATAGATAATTTTGAGTACAGGATTCATCCCTCTGCATATCAGTTATTTGTATGTTTCGAATAGTTCAGAGAACAGCCCTTAAATCTATTGCAATACATCATCAAATAGATAATATTAATAATTTCTCGACTATAGTTTGTTTTAAGAACAATTTTTTAATTTTAAAAAGCTGCAAATTTATTTTATGGACTTTATTTTGTCGAGAAGCGGGATACAGTATCTTTTTTATAAACTATTGTGTTACTGATGAAAGAAATAAATTTAATGGAAGTACTAAACGTACTAACACAGTGCACTTATCAAACTTTTATAAAAAATCTTTAATAAAAAATAATTCCTTATCATTGCATTCCTTTATTTCTCCCTGACTTCATTTATCTTTCCTTATTATTAAAGATTGAAAAAAATATGAGACAGAGTTATTCTCGTACGTTAATTGTAGGTTGACAAAAATATGTTTTAAAATTTCAATAGTATTCAAAAAAGATTACGGTATGGGAAAATCGTTAAATTAATTTAAAGCCAATACTGACAGGTAGTATTTCATTGAGGAAATATATCTAGAAGAGGTTAGAGTTGAAAATATTAATATCGGAGAAGAACAATGCTATATTGCAGATGTCATAACTCTATAGACTTTTCTAAGATATTTTACTTCATAGAAGATATCAGAATAAAATAAATGAGGATATTTCAGTCGATCATAATATTTAATGAAATAAACGTTTAATGCGGTATTATATGACTTGTTTTAATAATGTTTATGAACCTTTTTCATTAGTTTTACTCATACGTAGTCTATATATTTCAATTAAAAACCTGCATTTAGTTCAACGAACCTTTTTCATAGTGAACAGTTAAAACTAAAGAACTTGTAAAATAATGAAACATAATGTTAAAATATTTGGCATTAAAATAGTTAAAATTAATTGTTACTAAATGTACTTGTATGTATGAAGTTGTACTACTAATAACGTATATTAGAAATTGTGGTTTAGTGTTTTTTTTTTCACCGATACCTAGATAAAATGTTAAAGTTTGCCAAAATCTCTTAATAGACATCTAAATAATTTACAAAGTCCTAGTTCAAAAACGCAGTTCTGAAAATCGTGTCTTCAAACACTGTGTGATAACATTGAATGCTCAGTGATGTCCTTTTATTTAATGTTTTGAAAACTTTCTATAATTTGCTTTACACTTTTTACGCCATCCACAACTAGAAAGATTTTTTCAATATATAAAAAAACTGGTGTGAAACACAGAACTTTCTCTTGCCAATACAAATAATTAGCAATGTAACCTAACATTAGTAATAAAACGTTAGAAACAAAACAATAAAACTAACCTCAATAAACACAACCTAATTTTAATCATAAGTGAAAGACGCAAAATGAAAATCAACTTCAGTTTGGCTTAAAAATACGGGAAATCACTCTTTCACGCTAAACTAGCTAGAGAAAAATTCTCTGAATAAAAATTGTGAATATTTAATTTCCTATAAATTTAATTTTACACTTTTGTCGTAAAATGCATTCTAAAGCTGAAATCTTTTAAAAAACCGATTTTTTTACACGTTTTCATGAGAAAAAAAACAGAAAATTGCTAATTATCGCTAAACTAAGCGTTATACAAAAAAATTTTGAAATAAAAATTGTAGATTCTTAAATTTTCTACAACTTTTATTGTATACATTTTTGCGCTAAAATGCATACTAAAGCCGCAATCTTAAAACAACAACTTTTTTACAATAAAACAGCCTTTCCAAGAATTTCAGCAGACATGGCGCCTATTCTATTTTGTAGAGCATAAACGATTTAGTAAATGAGGTACTCTGTTCACAAACACACACACACACACACACACACACACACACACAAACACACACAAACCAATCGCTAAAAACATGTTTTTGGTTTTGGGGGGTCATAAAAGAAAGTAAAAAGTAAAATGTCATGTTTCATTAATTTAAGTAAATATCAAACGTGGGAATTTATCCTAGAAACTTTTCGTACGTTAAGCGTTCCGAAATCTTGTTTGTGTAATTTCCTAAACATAACCACTCGCGCAGATATAAAATTTGATGATATTTGTAGAAGTAAATTATTATATAAAAGCAATATTTATTTTACAGCTAATCGATTAATTTTTTAGTATGCAAGATGTAATTTGCATAGTCGGTGTTATAATCTACTAAATGTACTGAAAATAATGAGTCTACCAAATACCTGTAAAATTAAGTATTAGGGAGCCGAGAAATTTAACTAGTTCTACATAATGAATTAATGACCAAAAACACTTTAAATCTAAATATAAATGAATGCAACTTTTGAAAACCCTAAAAGGATTTGAGCCTTGTTAGCATATCTTAGCATATAAACACTATTTTATTAAAAAAAATCTGGTGTGAAACACTCACATAACTTTCACTTGCTAATGAAAATAATTAACAATGTAACCTTACATTAGAAATAAACAAAACACTAACCTCAAAAAACATAACCTTACTTTAATCACGAGTAAAAGACTCAAAAATGAAAATCGACCTCAGTTTGGCGGAAAATACGGAAAATCACTCTTTCACGCTAAACTAGGCTCTGTAGAGAAAAATGTTCTAAATAAAAGTTGTAGATCTCTTAATTTTCTATAAATTTTATTATATACACTTTTGTCGTAAAATGCGTACTAAAGCCGAAATATTTAAAAAAATCAATTTTTCACACGTTTTCGTGAGAAAAAACAGAAAATCGCTGATTACCGCTAAACTAAGCGTTATGCAAAACAATGTTTAAAATAAAAGTTGTAGGATTTTAAATTGTCTACAACTTTTATTATATACATTTTTGCGCTAAAATGCATATTAAAGCCGTAATCTTAAAAAAACAAAGTTTTTACGTAAAAACACCCTTACCAAGAATTTCAGCCAAGATGGCGGCTACCCTATCTTGTAGAGCACAAAACATTTAGTAAACCAGGCGATTTTTAAAAAAATCGTAGGACCAGTTTTTGAGAAAATCGCAAAAAAGTGAAAAATTATACGAATAAACTACTACTTCCGGTTGACCGATTTTGATGAAAATGTTCGTGTCGAGTACGGTAGTGGTATGTAACTTAAGTTTTAAGTTTCAAGTTCGTACGATGTATCGTTCTTGAGATATTTTGTACACACACACACACACACACACACACACACACACACACACACACAGACCAATCGCTAAAAACATGATTTTTGGGTTCAGGGGGTCTGAAAACGTATAGATCCGGTGAAAACTCGATTTCGAAAAATCGACATGAAAACAATTAGTTACTTTCCTTCCTATATATTCATATAGGCAAGAGAAAGTAATAATCCTTGAGAATTAAGTCGATTGAAAATATTTTTTAGAAATTACTAGGCTAATAAACAAGAAACTTTTCGCTATTTTCTTTCATATATCAAAATTACTCGATACCAGGCTAGTGAAGCAGTTCTTTAACAATTTTGGAAAAATAAAACCAAGAACGATTGGTTTAAGGAGGTCCAGGAGGATTTAGAGGAGTTAGTTATAACGAAGCAACAAATTGCAGACAGAGAAGAGTAAAGGATTCTGAAGAACACAGACATGAGATTAGAACTAAAAACATTTGAACGAAAACGATACACCATAACTATTGGATGAAGGGCGGCCAGGTCTTTGAAAATGAAAACGGTTTTGGAGCAGAAGAGGAAGCTGAAAGCCAATCTTCCAGAATAAGGTTCTGAAAATGATATTTAATGCTACTTGGTTTACCATAAATAGAAAAATGCATGATTTCAATAAACATTCATTTATTCATTTAATAAAATAAGGTAGTTACTTGGTAACTAAATGGAATATCACGCTTTTTATTAACCGATATGTCCTGAAAAACTGCTCCTTTAGATGAAATTGTGCATTTTAAACACTAATACACAATTACTGATACAGAACATTTACATTAGTATGAAGTTTAAAATAATAAGATATAATTAATTAATTAAAGCCATGTAGGTACGCAATAATAAAATGTATTAAAATATATAAAATAGTACATTTTACAATTCAAGATGTTATTGTGTTACTGAAACTTATGTCTTTAGTAAATGGAAGCTGATGCTAAGATATTCATTCGCGTACACACGTGTATCTTTATATCTATTTACATTCATATCAAAATGCAAGTTGCGTTGTACGTAAAGTTCAACCCTCTATGGAAAGAAGCCTACACATTCATATACTTACATCTGTAGACATTACCATGGCTATGTTCAAGTTTTTATGTAGCTATATATTTCTGTTCTTTCGTATTTTCCTACATTTCTGTAAGTTGAGAGGCCCCCCCACAACTATACATTTTTATTCAAGAGATGTTTTCTTCTAGGTATAGCGCAGGCGACGTTTTATCCTGTGGTTTATAAAATTTTATCAAATTTGTACCTCGTAGCGCAAGACAACAAAATATCGGAATTTATGTATTTGATTTTCAGTAAATCTTTACCGCGTTACTTTACTTATTTATATAATATCTACAATATAATGATACAACACGATTCACCATTCAATGATACAATGGAAATTATTTTGAAACTTTTTAAAGGGGATGTAATTTTTTGGACTGATTATTATGGTAAATTATATAAACATAAACTTTATTGATAACATCATAAAATTATAATAATTAATTAATTTCACTGTGATTACATTAAAATCATTATTTGATTTATTATCAGTTCTGACAATATTAATATTATATTTGTGCTTGTCAAACGTGTTATTTTTTAGTAAAAAAATATTCTTAACAAATATTACAAAATTCATTCACAGTAGTGTTTAGTCTAATCAGGAAATTCTGCATCGTCTTTAGAACTATTAATTTACGAAAGCATTCTGAAACCTGTGTGAATCTACGGTAGCCATCTTTTAGTACTAAAACAAATAGTAGTATTGAAATCTTACAGCGCTTCCAGAATAGACAAAGTTCTGAAAATGATATTTAATGCTACTTGGTTTACCAGAAATAGCAAAAAGTATGTTTTCATGAATGTGCTGGCAACATCAAACGAGGTGAAAAAATTAAATGAAAAACACATTTTAAAATAATACACTTTAAAATGTTTGCTTTTGCACTCTAGGACAACAGTGATGACATTAGACGTCTGAAACAAATTCATGAGTGCCTGCATATGAGCGACAGATTGTAAAAGATTGTTGTTAATAGAATAAATATATGTTTTTCTTTGATGTAGATTTTATGTTTATGTTTCGATATTTCTATTTTTAATGTATATTCTCCCTTTTCAAGCACAATAAGCAATACCATAATTGAATGAGATGAGGATGATATATGTAAATTACATAAAAGAGGTGTGGTCTTGTACAGACTCAGGCCGACCACTCCTGAGATAGTATAGTTGTTGAACCACAACCACCAAAAGTACACCGAAAACCCCTATCTAGAATTCAAATCTGTATAAAATTAACTGCCTTTGCTATCATTTTTAAATCCCTAATGTTTGTACGTTCCAATCTATTAAATTACGACCAATAAGCAGCTTCATAACCAAATGAGATGAGGATGATGTACATGACGTGTAAATGAGGTATAGTCTTAGGAAACTCAACGCCATTTTATTTGCGACTCATACTGTCTGATTGTAAATACATTTTTGGCTGATAGTTAATTCATTTTTAAAAAATCTTTTGACCAAATTAAACGGGTTTAAATATTTGTTTAAGTTACAATGTGTTTTTTTTGTATAGCCTACAAAACTAACTGATATTTTTCAGTTCTTTTCCGGTTTCTGATTAAACCTTTAAATGTAAATACAACTGAAGACCTGAAAGAACAAATGTGTAGTTATCAAAAAGAATATAACTGTTTAATCTATTCCAGTTATTTTTTTTTTATGACACAGATTGTACAAACAGTAGGCCTAATACAAATAAGATTAAATTTTATTGCCTGTAAATACAGCTTCCTTTTATGACTGTAGAAATATTAAATGGAATATTGCTTATGTTAAATAATAATTTTAGTTCCGACTACGCCTTGCGGGAATAAGAACCGTCAAAATAAAATCTGTATTGGCTATTTGAGTATAAATATGAAACCCAAAACTAACTCACTCGTGAATCCCTAAATATGTCCGTCCCTAACCCGTAGAGAATTGCAATTTGGTTTATTTCTTCCTTACAAGTACCTTGTTGTTGTTTAGGTCATCAGCCGGAAAGCTGGTTTACCCTCTAGAGCAGGGGTTCTCAACCTTTCAGGCTCTGTGCCTCCCTTAGTAGACTGACTTTTCGTCACGCCTCCCCTGTACTATTACCCCCTTATATGGTGAACACAAGTAGGCCTACTAAGTAGAATTTCAATTTGTAACTATAGTGAGTTTAGGGATGGGATAAAGGTTAGAATTACAGGTAATACAATTAAATATTTGATAACTTTTTACAAAATGTTTAATACTACCTTTAATACATTTTTGAACATTGTGATACAGTCAAATCACAGAACCAAAAAACTTAAAATATAATTGTTTACGAAATCTTCAAACTCTAACATTGAGTGTTGTACAATAAAATAATGGTGTTTAAAATATAAAGGCAGGAACTAACCTGGGTTAATCATAGCTTTTTTCTATTCTAATACGATGACGCTTCCCTTGAAAATCTTCTACGCCCCCCCAGGGGGCACGCCCCCCAGGTTGAGAACCCCTGCTCTAGAGGCTTTACTTCCTTACTGAGTGTAAAAGTATGTTCATCAGCATGCCAGGCTCTCTGAAAAGCATCTACTTTCCACCCTGCAAATGACACCTTCACTTCATTCACTACAGAGTCTGGCTGTATAATAAAATTCATTACTTTCAGAGGAGATAACTCTGACTAGTGTCTTTTACACCTCTACTTCTGTTCTTAAATGCTTCAGTCATATAATTGGCTGACCATGTGATAAAAGCCAGAACTATTTTTTGTAGCTCAGGAACTAGCAGATCGAGTTCAAATAATTTAACACTCCACCTGCCTGTTATTGACAAGTACTTAGTACAGAAGAGCTAAAGCGTATGCATTCAAACACTTGCACATAAGAGTGACATAATGGATGACTATCCAGAAAAATGTTTATTGTTTTAATAGCTTCCCAAAGAGCTACAGTTATAAATATCGCCTTGCGTCTTTTGGAACTGATTCATAACAAAACGTGAAGCCCTTAAATTTCGGCCATTTGATTCTAAGGGTTAAAACGCATGCAACTTCCTTGAAGCAGTAAATATTATGTTTCAATCATCCTAAGAGCTACAATTTTTAAATAGGCAAATTTCGAAGTATATATACAAGAGTATTTTCTAAGTCTTATCTAATAATTGTAGAGCGTTAAAGTTTTATCACCTAAGGGGTAAAAAAAGTAACTAAGAGAAAATAAATATTATTCTTATATTAGAAGAATTGCAGTTCTGGAAATCAGTGTGTACTTTTAATGTGTGTTCTTATGTAATTTTGTACTTATCGGTGGTATTTTTTACAAAATTAGAGTATAAAGTGAAACCAGGAGAAGAAATATACCAGTTTATTTAATGTCTCTACGGTTAGCAATAAGCCAGCGTGGTTGCAATTGCTAGTTAACTGTATACAAGTTATATTTTTATTAATAGTCATGACAGTCACTGCAATTTATGTTAGTGTTTTGTTGAACTATTGAATAATTGTTAATTAAACTGAAAATTATTTTGTTATAGGCAATCTTTATTTTGTAAGACACCTATTTTGTTTTTGGTTTGTTTTGTTTTACAATTTCTGCTAATGCAGACGGTGAGAAGGATGATAGATGAGAATGAGTGATGAAAAAATGCCAGACCTTACCGAGACTCGAACCCGGCCCTGGCGTAGAAGCCAGTTGCGCTAACCTTTACGCCAACGGGCCGGCCGTTGAACCCAAAAGGCACCTATTGGGTTCTATTGTATGTATGAAATTCAGACTCGAAGTGATTTTAGTAACCCAGTATAAGTGAATTTCGAATGAATAAATCATATTTTTGGAAAATTCTGAATAAAATATAAAAAAGGGTAATTTATTAAAATAACGTAAGTCTTAACTCTTTGTTAATTACCACTTCATGGTGTGGCCCTAACTCTCTTTAAACTGATTTATTGTAATATTTCTTAAAATGTACGTAGATAGCTTGTACATGAGTATGACTTTAAATACTACTTATAAATTGTAAATTTGTTGGTAAATTTGGTTAATTGTAAGAATAAATTTGATCAAAGTTCTGCAATAATTTATATTACAAGATGATTCATTTGTAGATTTCACTTTCAGATTATTGAATTATCTTTAGGTAATAATTAATGCTGGTAATCCTCTAATACCATTAAAACCTGGACCATTTGAAATGTACAATCTGATACAACCGAATGAACTAAAGTGGATCATGTATTTACTTAATTACCCTTATCTAATTACTTGCTACTGCAATAATAACATTAATTTACTCGATTAATATTTAGAAAGTACTGATTGTATATTCTCTGGATGATTATTCTGGAGTATGAGCTAGCTTCTACCAAAACAATACAAATAGCAACAAAATAACTTATTCATTTTGATAGGGTTTTATAAATTAAATACTTAAACTTTCTCCCTTGTTATTATTACGTTTTTGCAAACAACTTAAATATTAAAATTTTTAATAAATTATTATGATCGTTATGTTGGCTACTGTTAAAAAAGTACACGCATATTTTGCATAATATATTTAATTATACTTTTTCAAAAAATTGAGTTTATTTTTTTAACTTTTTTAAGTATATTTTAGAGAGAGGTAAAGATCTAAATTCTCCATTCACTAGTAGATATTGTTGAAAAACTGATCACATCGCTTTCGATGACCTGATAGTGCTACAGGAGAATGAGGATGCCCTGCAGAAAGCACTTTTCATGCTGAACAAACTCTGCAAAGAAATAAGTTGAAAGTTTTGACGAAGAAGACAAAGGTAATGGCATTCGGGGGGAAGGAGCCAGTTAGAAGTAAAATTGTTATAGATAACAATATTTTGGAACAGATCTCTCACTTTCAGTATTTAGGTTGTAACATTACATACCAACAGGATAAAGATTAATTATTAGTAGTTATTAATAGTTATTATTCCACATTGTATAATTGATGGTTTTTTTTTGAAGATTGCAAGCCATAATCTGAAAGACGAAAAATATTTTTTGTTGTACGGATGTGTTAAATTATATTATTTTCGTTTAGAGATTTTAAAGGTAGGTAAGGATTTTAAAGTAGGTGAATGGTACAAGAAGTTGGCTTTTATGAAAATTGACTGTCTTGGTTAGTTATATACTATTATTTTTAGTCATAAACATTAACATATAATTATATTAATTACACTGTTATCGATATTTAGGACTCCACTTAACGCAGAGGTCTTCTTGGAATAACCACGTTAACATTAAATGTAAATAATTATTAAATAACAGATTAAAGCAAATGTACCCACTTCTTTCTAGACAGTCTAAATTGTCATTAGGTTCTAAATCGCTAATCAGCTCTAAGACCCTGCAAAATATTTTGTTAAATTAATAATTCAAATATTCCAACCAAATTTCTAAGACAAATTACTGACCCTCCATATTACGTTTTGAACAAGACTTTACTCGATGATCTCCGTGTTACCAAAACCTTTTTAAAGTTTTATCGGTGATTTTAAGATTAATAACTCAAACGAAAATCCACTGATTCGGGAGCTAAATTCCAGTCATTTGCTAGGAATCTGCAACGGTTGACTGAAACAACGCTGGAGTAGGTCATGTAGTCATATAGTCATATGTAGGTCATATAGTTAATCATTCATTTAAAATTTTGATTAGTTGAAATTTTAAATTACTAATAAATGTTAAATAAGTAAATTATCCTAATAAAATTTGTTTTCATTTGGAACACTGCTATTTGGTAATGCTCTCCTGTAACTAATTTAAAGACATTATTTTGTACTTTTATTTATACTGTTTCATAGTCCCAATTGTGAAAATAGAAAAAGTTAAATTACAGTTATAAGCTAAATTATATTTTTACTCATTAATAACGTAAAAAACATTTATGTACAAGTAACGTATAACGATTTTTTTATTTATTTATATTTTGTAGATTGGATTAAGAAATAATTTACATTTATACCCAAGCTATGTATTATTTAAACTCACCAACAGCAATGGTGTTGGAAATTCGCAAGCTAAAACAAACGGAGCAATTACGCTAAAATTAAGAGGGGTGATACTCGTAGGGCTGAAACCGCAGACAAAATGCAGAAAACCGACAATTACGAGCGGAAGTGTTCACCCCAGGGGGCACGCAATTAATTCCAAACTATTTACGTGTGCTTAGCTCTGAACCAAAATATTTTATAATATTCTAACTTACGTTTTTAAAATGGTTATCGTTTATTAAATTAACCGCTTGATATTTTCAGATTTAAATTTAAAATAAAATTATAAATTCTATTTGCCATTGTATTCACTTTTATTAGAGAAATAATCAGGAATAAAACTCTCTAGTTATTCAGCTCGTGTAATAGACAGAGATAAGGGTTTTATCAATTTTTCAAGTGATACCAAGGAACAAAAATCATTTGAATTTTTACCACTTGTTTCTAGTTGGTAGAAATGGAGTAATTTCGCTAAAACAAGAATACTATTTCTGTTCCTTACGAAAGATCGTTAATTATGAAAATCGCATTTTTGTTCGTCATGCGATACTAAAATACCAAAAAACGGAATAAAACCAATATAGGCAATAATCAATTTGGTTAATGTGCCCCTTTAAGCCCAGCAATAAAATAAACCTGCGTATATCTATCCATGAATACAAACTTTTCATCATATTAGTATAGATTTATTCTTTAAAAATTAAATGAACGGTTTAGATTAACGGTATTTAACACTTTCTTGCATATATTAACACGATATAATAATTCTATGATAATCGTAAAAATCAATTTTGAAAAAACTGTCAGAATTCATCAGTTATTACATGCAGAAGTTTTAAAACTACTGGTTCAAATTTTTTAAGTTCTAATTTTTCTTATTTCCATCAGATTAATTATTAAAATTTATACTAAAAAGAAAGAAAATTCATAAAAGTACTTTCTGCCAAAGTGAGTAATTCTTTAAATGAGAGAAGCCAGTTTTAACAGATTTTAAGTAAGAATGTAAAAGGTCTGCCCAAAAGGGAAACTAGAACATTGTCATTTCTCTAGTGCAGTAAATAAAGGCAAAAGGGAAAATGGTGCAGTGGGCGTAGGTATTGTCTTTGTGAATTCACACAGAATAACGGACCCTCTCCTCCTCCCGTTACGTACTCCACCATGATTGTTTATAACCTAACTATTGTTATCAGTTATCAGCTCTTTGTTTTATTTTCAACCTCATCTACCGTTATAAAATACTGTATCGAATTAAAAATTGATAGTATGTTGGAATACCTGTTCCATTCATGTTTTTCTTCATTCATTGATTTATTTTCGCCCATTTTTTCATTCATGTTTTATTCGTATGATCAAACACCATTAAGCATTAGTAAGGAAATTAATTTATAAAATTAAAATTTGAAAACGTAGAGCAAAAATAAACTAAATCTATGTCTATTGGTGGTTTAGTTGATAGTAGATTGGACTACTAGATGAAAGCTCTAAAGTTTATTCTCGGCTCGGATATAAAAGTTATTAATGTACTGAACAGAAAGATAAACGAATCATATTATTTATTTTTCTACAACAACTAATATTTTTGAAATAAGATTTTTTTTATAGTTTTGCAGCAAAATCTACAATTTATTCTGAAATGGAATAATGAGCAGATGGGTTTTCTTTTTTACGTATCATGAACAAAGAAAATCCCTGAATTGAAGAACTTCATAGATTTATTTATTTAATTTCTCGTCTTGTTATTTTAAAATAAGTCCAGGATTTTTCGTTTCAATCAGCAAGTGCCGTTGCAATCGTGAAATTGCGAGATTATTTGTCTGTGATTCGAGTCTTCTCTGGTATTTTTCACTGAATGTGTTGGCTTCTTGTTGGATTCTAAGAATTTTTAAATCTCTTTGCAGTACGTTTTTTTTATTGTTAATGATGCTGTGGTCGCCCTGCGTAATGTCAATTGGAACATTTGCAGGATTCCAATGTTTAAATGGTTTTCTGATCCTCATAATTTGAGAAAACTATCTTTTTTAAATGTTAAATAATATTTTTATAAAATATAGAAATATTTTTACTGGGGTTATTGACATAAGATTTGTAGACAAAAATCCTGTATAGAGTTCCTTTTGTAGGTAGCAGAAAAATTTGCTTCACGCATAAACGTGCTTAAAAATAATACAGCGTTTCTATTGTTTTAAATTGCTGGTAGGAAAACAATTGTTATGGGATAATTAAGCTCTGGTCACAAAACTTATACAAATCGTAGCAGCAGGAAAATAGTTTAGTTTTAGTAAACAATTGATTGAATTAAATTGAAAAATTTTAACAAATGGGCAAACCAACGGGAACTTTCTTTAGGGGAAGGGGAAACCTATGAAGGCAATCAGATGAGTTTGTACATCGATACATGCATTAAATAATGATAGTAACGTTAAAAATATATAATTACAATCGTAAATACAACATTTTTGTACAAATCATAACATATTACAAACCATAACAAATCATAACAGTTTTGTACAAATGTCATTTTGCACAATCAATATTGTGCATCATTCGCCTCCGTGGGCGAGTGGTTAGCGTGCTATTCTGAAAAGCGGAGTTTCTCGATTTAATTCCCAGCTAATATCTCCAAAATTATTACACGTTCAAACCCACCGTCCTTAACCCAAAATTGTCATTAATGACTAAGAAATTTATTCTTTTTTGAATCACATTAAAAAAATATTGTGCATCAATATTTTCACTGAGTTTTATATTGTTAAAGCAATACAAATGCATTATAACTACATTGTATAATATAATTTATTGATCTTCAGTTTTTAATTAATAATCCCACTGTTCCAAAGTTCAAAGTGCATTGAAAGCAATTAATATTATTACACAATAACTGACTTCATATTGTCGCATTTAAGAACGCAAGACACTAAATTCTGATGGTAACAACTACTACCTCATCACTCAGAAAAAGTTTAAAGTTATACATCGTCAAACTGATAACTTACATAAATCTCTTCGTACTTGTATTTTTTTAAACTAAATACTAAAAAAAAATAATCGTTTATTAAAAACAAATAAGGGTGATATTAAAATTAATATATTTTTTAACTTCTATGAATACTATTAACAATCAATTAAGTTAACTATAAGTAAATTTTATAACATTATAAAATAAATCACATTAATTTACAGTAGCATAACTCCAATTTAAAAATCAGGTTAATTTTCAAGTTAATTATAATACAAAATTTAGAAATTATTGTCAGCTAATTAAAAAATTAAAAGAAATACAAATTTGATCGGCGATTGTTGTTACTGTTAACTTTTATTTTCTCTGCACGGTAGGTCTAAAATTTTGTTCGCTTCCTTACGTTCATACTGGTTTTATTATTCTTAAAAATAATCAATTCATTGCCCAGGGAAAGACGGGACTTTCTGTTTAGCAACCAATATTGTTAGCGTAAATTTAATGCTCAACTGTTTACATTTTGTTCAGATATGTTTTTTTCAGTTAAGTCGCTTGTCTAAGAGAATAGCCAAGTACCAAACTTCCTCAGTTTGTGGTATGATGCTATTGTTTAGTTACTGGTTGGAAAAGTGTCTTTTTTTAAGCGTAAAAGTGATATGTGAAGATTTTCTTTCGTTAATTTTACCCTTCCGGTATTTCACGTTATAAATGTATTTGTAATATATATCTCCCGCTCCTGCTGCATTTAAGTATGTAGCAAGGATATCAGTGTATTCTGCAAAGATAACTATTGTAGTTTATTTATTTATTTTTTATTTATTTATTTATTTATTTTATTTAATAAAATATAGCTACATTAAAATTACAATTCATGACTATACTAAGCTATGTACAATATTTTAAACTAAATATACTTATACGCAAAAACTCTTCTTCACAAAGAGTTCTGTTCGCGCATAGGAGTATACAGAACAAAAACATTAATTCACTTAAATACTTATAACTACTATAAAATTACTAAGTTAAATTACTACTGGTAGCTATATTATAATAGCGATATTATAATTTTTATTTTATAACTATAACTACTTTACAATAATATATTTTAACTAACACAACTTAAATATTTTAACTTTATACGAAATTAATTCAATAAATGAGCATAAAGAGACAGTTAAACTGTCGCAAAGAGAAAATTAAAAACTAATAAAACAGTTATTTTAAGACCTGGAAAAGTTTCTCAAGTTCTTGCTCATAGATCGATATTATATGATATTTTAGTTTATGTTTTAATAGACGTGGTGACATAATACTGTGTATATGGGGTGGAAGTACGTTAACGAATCGCCTCTCAAGATAGAGAAATGACTTCTGAAAAAATGTACTATTTAGTTTTCTAGTCTTAGTTTGTTGAGATGTGGGAAATTCAGATGTGTATAGTAAATATAGGTGTGGATAGTATTATTTCATTTTTAAATTGTTCATTAAAATTGCAAAAATTTATTTATTTGTAGCCAATTTTAATCAGTACTTTTACCAAATAGATTTTTTTGATTCCAGCTTATGACGTTCAGATTTTTGTATTTTGTTTTGAAGCATTTAAATATTTAGCTACTACTTTACGCAAATCCAACTTTCAGATAATTTACTCGTTGTAGTTTGTTTACATTACAATAAATTTATTACACATATTCAAAAAATTGGATTCACTACGCCCGCATCCAAGCGCACCCATGCACAAAATGGTCATATTACCAAATAGACTACCTCAGGAAATAGTATAGCAGCAAAGTTTACAAAATAGGTCTACTTAATTTTACATTTTTTCCTTTCGGTTTCAAATCCATTTTGTATGATTCGGAAATTTTGAAATCAGTCATACTAAAGTTGTAATGCCCGTTCCGTCTAACAAAAAATGCATTTCTAATAATATTAGGTAAGAAATAAATTTACATTTAAGTTATAAAATTATGTCTAAGTAATCCATTACTGTCTTAGAAATAAGTACATTTGTGTTGGAAATATTTTATAATTTATTGTGAAAAAATGTTAATGCAAAGTAACCAGAAAAATTTGCGCCGTTACTTCCAATACTGTGCAAGGTTAATTTATACATTTTTTTAATGTCCCGATTAGTTTTTCTGTTTTGGCTAACCAATAATTTTTTACTTTCTGAAAGGTTTTTTTTAATGTTCCTCTAAACTTAGTAATCTTTTAAATTGTTCAATTTGAAAAGGTTCTTTTAAACGATATTTTTCAATAAAATTTATGTAAATTAATTTTTTTGACTTTAATTTTTAATACGGTACTGTAATTGGCTGCATAATTTCCGTATAATGATATTAATGGGCGGTGGCGAATTTCAATTTAAGGCGAAGAGGTACCTAGTGGTATATTCTCCGTTTATAACTGCGGTGTTGTATATTATTCAGACCGAGAGGTCTCTACTCTACTCTATTTTCGCTTTAGACGTTGCACAGTTGGGACGTTCCTTGTAGCTAGATCACCGAGGCTGGTTGGTTTGGATGGTCATCTAGCCAGGCATTTTTAAAATCCCCCATTTAAATGTTTAGTTTAAATTTAAAACATTTTTAACGCTAAAGTTTGCACGTTGCAATCTCCTCTATTTAACAATAAACAACTCCACGACCCAATGAGATAAAGTTGATGTATGTCATACATATTTATGACATTTAAAAGTGATCTGTACTCTTGTACACACTGAGGCCAACTATTCTTGAGGAAGTACGGTTAATTGAACTCCAAACATCATAGTACACCGGTAACTACTGTCTATTATTCAAATCTTTATAGAAGAAGCACGGAAACTTCGTCTCCGTACATCAGCTATCAAACAGCTGACTCACTGCGACGACTTTATCACTACACCAATGCGATCAGTAAATTTAAAACTTAATAATTTTACTATTAAGGTTGAGGCATATATCCATCTACAGTAATGCACACATAGCGTTCATCTTTATTTCGTAATGTTTCCTTTGTTGATTCTCAGTGAACCGCCTTTTTCATAAAGAAGTTTTATTGTTTGAAACCTTTAGAAGAATATTTCAGAAATGCTATTTCAATATTTCCAAGAATAATAAGAACTTGGACAACTGTTTCTTTTTTAGGTCAATGCTTGGTAATGCTTGCAGCTAAATAGATTTTTAAGGGCTAGATATTAAGGAGGGTTCAAACTCGATATATAGTTTACTCCATAATTTGTAAACCACTCTTTTACTTTGTAAGAGCACGCATGTACACGCGCGCGCGCGCGCGCACACACACACACTTAAAATTAGTTGAAATCTGGATCCTGAGTTTCTTAATTTTGCACTTAATAATTTTTTTATTTATTTTACGTATGTACAGAGTTGTAAGCGAAGTAGAAATAGCAGAGGTAATCAATATCATTAACTTTCACAAATAAGTACCCAAGTTTTTTTAATTTAAATTAAAATAAATTTCAGAAAGTGTTTTATTTAATGCTCATGTACAGACTGTCTCTATGTACAGTGGTAGTGTGCTAGACTACACAGCGTTGTAAGGTCGATTCCCAGGTAGAATCCGGAAATTTTAAAAGGTTAAAACCAATATTCTCTGTCATAACTGACTATAATTTCTGATGATCAACTAGTTGACGTGACTTTAAACCAATAAAAAATATTTTATCGGGCATTACCCAGCTTTAGTTTGAGTACACTTGTAAAAAGTAAGCTTACTTTAACTGCACAGAAACTGAAAATATTTTCCAAATTTAATTTCCATAATCTTCTTTCTTTTACAATACATTCATCTTTGTATTCTTTGTAATTCCATTCAACGCATTTGTACGTTCACTTTCAACCTTTTTAATTATCTCCAGTAAAGTTCGGTGTACATATACTTCGGAATCATGTGATTATTATTATTATTATTTCTTCTCATTTTGTTTTTTCGTTTTTTGTAAAAATTATGAAATCTACAAGTTTCATTTTAAGAATTTTTTTCTACAGAGCTTTTAGTATTTTTTTTCTGCAATTAGTATTGTTTTATATTTTTCTCATTAAAATCGACAAAAAACAATTTTGTGACATGGCTAAATACTTTTTATTAAACTAGGTCAAGAAATATGTCCCGAATTTACAGTGTTATAAATTTGGTAAAGGTATGTATGCAGACAATAAAAGTTTTTGAAAATTAAAAACCACACCTATTTTTCGAACATTATTCTTCATCTTACTTCGCTTTGTAACAGTCAGTAATTTCACATATTTTACTGCTCATGAAAATTGTTTTTTTTCCACAGAAAGTAGTGTGAGCGTTTTACACCAGATTTTTTAGTTTATTTAATGTCGCATAATGCTAATCAGCTTAAAACTACAAAGGGTTAAAGAATTTTTTACGTCAGACCGTTTTGAAAACTACAGCCAATAAAAACTACAATGAGCGATAGATGAAAATAAGTGATGCAAAATACCAGACGTGACCGGGATAACCCCGGAACCTTGGAGTAGAAGCCAGCCAGTTACGCTGGCCACTACACCACGAGCCGTTGAAGAACGGTATTGGTGGGTTTTATCGAATTAAAGTTTCTAGACATAAGCCAAAAAATGAAGCCGCTTTGAAGATTTCTAGTAAAATTTTCTAGCATTGTCACGACGCAAAGGCTGTGTAAATCTTTTAAGTAAATAACTCGCACATAACATTTATTACTAGACTAATATATATTCTTCTAAACCCCATTTCTTATAAATAATGAAATAATGAAATAGAAAATAAATAGATTCTTTGCATACGTAGATAATGCATTTCCACCTTTGCATCAAAAAACGTTTCTATCTACCATAAATTAACACAAATGTACACACGCAAAATGTAGACTGATTCGCAAGGATCAAATTCTTTATTTAAATAATAAAGATATAACTACTTCTGCATTAGGTAACAGTTATTCATAATTATATTTATTGAAAGATCGCGACTACACTATAAACAGTCATTTTCAGGCTTATTTTTATACTTTCGCTATAAATTGTTACAAGATGTACCATAAAAAAACTATAAATTCAGAGTCATTATTAAAAAATACTTCGGAAACCAAAGGGAATTATATTTTGATCTATTTAAGAAAGTATGCGTTTTAAGTTTATTACAAAACATTAAAAGAAAATGTTATTTAACTTGTAGAACCAATACCTGTAAAAGAAATAGGCCCTATCAGTATGTAGACTATACATTTCCAACTGCGTTGAAGCGTACATCTACTTTTAGATTTTAAATTTTAAATTACTGTATCATACAGATATAGGTATCTTGCAACGATTCGCTTATAAATAAACTTCAAAGTGTTCTGGTAACCTATTAGTTAAAGTAAAATATCTCGATACATTTCACCTAACGATTAATCGATTACATTATTAATACCATGTACTTTCTCAGTTTACATGGATGAATTTTTTACTCATTGGCTCTCTGTTACCACATTTATAAATGTAGTTTACCCTTTGCAAACACGTTTATTTCTAAGGTGCGATTTTTCTGTTGCTTTGATTCAGAGGTACAGCGCGCTTTAAAAATATCGAAAAAAATTCAGTGGCAATATTATAGTACTTCTAAATAGTCGATAATAACTGTGGTTTGAAAACCACGAAACATTAAACTAATCTCATATAAGCGGCTTGATATTGTTTATATGTATGAAACTTAAGCTGCACAAGTTCTCTAGCCGTTCTTCCGCTTAAAGAATAGTTTAATAAATTACAAAATGTTCAAAAAGATTTAAAATCGCAATAATTTGATCAAATCATTTTTATGATAAAACTTTAGATCGCCCCAAAGTAGATACTTGTATTAAATATTTTCTAAAAGTTTCCAATTTGACAAAAATATTTGTGATTGATCAGGTACTTTATTTTCTTAAATTAGTACACTTAAATACCACTTTAATTCATAAATCGCTCAGAGCTGAAATATTTACAAATAAAAGTAACGGACCATAATATAATAATCACTTTTTTCATCCTTCTCAGTTGGACCACTTTAATCAGTTTATAGATAGATAGGCAGTTTAAAGGGTTATTTATTTTCCTGTTAGACCAGGACTTCTTCATTCTCTAAAACCTTAACTTTCTTTCTTCATCCGAATATTCACTCAGTTGCAAAATCTTCTACCTGTGATATATTGTACTCATGTTTTGACAAACTTCGTCATGCCCATTTCAAGCAGTGGTTGATCCAGTAGAATGGCGCAGGCGCCCTTCTCTCTGAAGCATGATGAACTATAGAAAAGTATATCTACCAAATTTTTGTTCTAGTCTAAAATTATAATGCAAAACAAACAAAATTTTCATATCCTAAAATTACCTCAAAATGTATTATTATAATATGAGTTTTTAAAGTTTTCCAGATGCCTCTGTAGTTTTACGTTTCGTACCCTTGCTCACCCCACTAAGGTAAATTTTAAATCCACCTGACTTCAAGATTTTAAAATCTAAAGATTCTGCGACCGTTTATTGTAGGCTATTAGTTATCATTCAGGTTATGTTTATTTATCATTAAGTTTAGACTGGAAACCAACCGTAATACAAGTTTGGATCCCCATTTTTCAAACTTCGTCCTGCAAAATTACTAAAAAACACATAGGTACAAATAATTTTAATTAGTTTCTCAAAAACGGTCGTTCTAAATGTAATATGTTCCTATTTAAGACTTCAGTCACTCATTTTAAAATTGTATAAATCATTATTCGGATGTTCCGTAATCTATTAACATGTTAATTGTTTGCATGTTTTTTATTGTCTGAGACAAAATTGATTGACTAAGTATTAATCGCCATTTTTATTTCATTTCAACACTAACAGAGGCCACCTCTACAAGGTAAGTGGGTAATACGAAAGCCTTCAAAGCGGAACGTCCCGAGTTCGATTCCCCGCGAGGATCAGAAATTATTACTCCTTAAAACCCACGTTAGTCGCTAATGACCAAGCTCTTAAATAAACTAAAATATCGAAAAAAAAAAAATTGCATTGCATTCAATTCTGTACCCCAAGAATTGTTAGATAAGTTATTTTTTTAACCAAAAACCTCACATAAAAAGTTTCCGAAAGTTGCATATTAACTATTCAATATTTTTTATAATAATGTAAGACACGTTAGAATTTGACTACGTTAAGCTGTAAAATATTTATGCGAAGCACTCATTTTAAACTAAATTGAAGCAAATTTATGTTAAGTATTTTGTGAAGGTTACTCTTAATAAATTACTAACGGGTTGAAATAAAGCCAGTTACGGCAAAAAAATGCATCGATTTATAATAAAACTGAATGGAAGAACGAACAGTGCGGATATGCACAATTATCAAATATTTGTTTATGAAATCGTGTATGCTTGACCATCTCTCACGATGTGATTGCAGAAACGCGTGTATCAGTCAGAGATGATGATGAGAAACTGTAGTATCGTCACTTAAGAGCAAGATTGTGATGGGATGTAGGGGTACTTGTAGTGGGGACTAAGATCAATGGAGGGGAGGTAATAGTGGGGGCCCTGCAATGCGGGGATGACGTCACATACAAGCACGGTGGTGGTTCGTCGGTCCCCCAGTACCCCTAGCACAGTTATCATGCAACTCAAGGCAAGGCTAGGTAACTCGAAGCAAGATATCATTAACAACATGCAATGTAACTCAACTGTCGCAAGAGCAACCGACACGACTAACAACAGACTGGTGCCACTGGCACTCTGTACACTGTACAACAAAGTATAGTAATATTATTATATAATGTGACTCGATTATTACGTTTATCGTTTACCTTGTACTGTGCTATTAACCAGCCAAGAGTAGCCCATTACATATTTTCACTTACTGAAAACGTTATGTTTTTTAAACAAAATTCTAAATAATTTCACTTTACATTATTCATATAAAATTTTCAAGTTTTTATTGCACACTACCAGTCTGTCCATTTTTCGTGCAGCCTTATCTACATCAGTTATCCCCCTTAGGATGTTTTAAATACAACAATGCAAAATTTGAGAATTTAATTCGTAATATTAGTGCTTTGTAGCTTTTTGTAGATTTAAATTAAGAATACAATTTACCAGTTCACACATGTTTATTCCCGATTTATTCATTTTTCTTTTAATTCCAGTTTCTTTTGCTTTTTTCGATATTTTAATCCTAACCTTTTCAAACACGTCTAAGTTATTGATGATGGTTTAAACTAATTATGTTATTTGAAGCCTATATTTTACAGTTTTGTTTTCTAATCTTAAAAAAACTAAATTGCCACTTTCAAATTCATCTAGTGTTTATAAATGACATAGCCATCTGTTGCTTATTCCTCGGTTATTACGACTTAGGCTCCTACTTTTTATTATTTTGTAATAAACTAACAAGTTAATTTATTGTTATTCGTTGTTTTGAAACTACACACTACGGTACAACCATCAAAGAAATTAACAAAATTTTGAACAACAAATTTCGTAATAAGCTACAAATATTTTATATACGTTAAAGAATGAATCCCAGTACATAATACAAAGTTAAAACAAAAAAATGTGTATAAAATATAAGAAAAAGTTGAAAAATTACACTAATACCTACAACAACAAGAAAGTATAGTAAGTTTAAATTCAAACAGATATTTTAAAAATCAAAACAGAAATTGTAATGTAAGTATTAATTCTCTGCATCCACAAACTGAATTTTTGCCTCCTGGTTAATTGATTTTATGTCCTAATTAATAATTAAGAAAATTAATCTAAATTCCGTCATATTTATGATAGTAAAAAAAATTTAACAAATTCTGAACGGTACTAAGACTAAGTATAGTACAAAGAACTACGGTGTAGTTCATCAAGAACTTTTGTAATTTATAAAAGATTGATTAAATTGCGAAGTTAAAATTTAAAATAATCTAAGATTGTAGTTCAATGTAAAAGATTTAATTCTCGCTGTAGTGTATCTTCGAATTCTTTTCTTGTACATTCCAACTGAACATTTGATTATTTGTTTTCCCTCCATTCAGTCTTGTAATCTTTCGATTCTCTTTTCCAAAGTTTTTACCTCCCAAACTCTGTGGAATATAAATTATTTAATATGAAAATTATACATTTATTTTACAATTTAAAATAATTATTTAATGAATCGATGCATAGCTATATTAAGATTAGATTTTTGCCTAATTATAATAATTGCTAATATTATGTGACTGCTGCAATGCATTATCATTACTGAGTGAACTTTATATAGGTAATTATTTGTTTAAATAAATTAGTAAAAACAGATAATGAATTAGGTAGGTTTGTACAGCTTTAATTAAAATTATTCGTAATTTTATCATTTGTCATTTCCATTACTAATGTAAAGAGATCCCAAATAAGCTTATTTCAAATTTATATTTTTTGTTTTTATCATTATACTTTGAATTAGGTATTTTAATCAATAATACTTTTTCTTTTGTCATACAAATTTTCAGAATATCGTATTGTTTTAGTAAATCCGATTATTCTTGTTCTAAAAGGCAAATCAGATAATTCAGTTACGTCTCCACTTGTATTGTTATGTATTATAATGTTTACCTGAATTTCATAATTTTTTGTTGTTTTCTTAACAAAATTGAAAAATTAACACCAAAATACAACACTACTTACTGCAGGTCAAATTGTTTCCTTGCGACTGTTCCGTCATTAAAATTATTCTTGAAATGCGTAAAAACTTGCAGTTTAACGTTTAAAAATTTATATCTATATATTATTATTTTATTACATTCAAAAGACGATTGGCTAGAAACAGAGAAAACACACACTCCAAAAACGCGCTTCGACTAAAACTACTGTAATAGGATTGTAATAGGAGATACACATACGAACACCTAACGCATAACGGATAGTGGAAACAAAACATAACGAACAGTACGCACGTAACAAAACAAAACATAACGAACAGTACGCACAAAACAAAACAAAACATAACGAACAGTACGCACGTAACGACATTCCAACGTAAACATAAACACTCTTACAGCATCAACATCAATGTACCACCAGATGATCTTATTTACACAACGTCAGATGTGAGTACAAAAAAAAAAGAAAAAGACAATTTTCTTAATTTAAATAAATTGGATTGTTGTCCTCACTCTCTTTTAAAACTTTTAAAGGGATAGGTGATATACAATTTTTATAAAAAACAGAAAACAAAATATTAATAATTTATTAATTTTTTTTCAACTTTATTTTGATGAAAGTATTTTAGAAGATTTAATAATTACTCCAACTGAATTTAAAGAATTTTAATTTTTTTTAAGAATTTTAATTGTTTTAAGAATTTTAATTGTTTTAAATATTTCAACATTGGATCTGATAAGATTTTTTTTCTTGAGTAAAACAAAACACTAGTTGGATTTTCGATAAAAGCTTTTGAATTTTATTTCACGAACCTGGGACGTAACAAAAATGGTGCATCGACCGGGAAATTAAACAAGGATAAACCAGGACAAAACAAGGATAAACCAGGATAAAAACAGGGATAAACCAGGATAAAACAAGGATAAACCAAGATACGACAAGGATAAACCAGGATATAAATCAGAATATCATAAAAACTAAAACAAAAATTCAATAAATAACATCAATAAATCTTCTAAAATTCATAAAAATCAATTATCAATAACAATTTCAAAAAACGTAACAATCTCACATCTGGCAAGTGTATTGAAATTATCTGGTAAGGCATTGTTTACATACATTTAAATAGTCATCATTACAGAAAACAATAAACAGGTAGAAACATGGATAGACAAGTAGCACCAATTCTTGACCCCACTAAATTAGACGAAACAAACGTTAATTTTCAATTACGAATACGAAAAAGTACAACAACAGGAAACGTAAGACAAAAAAGACAAAGGTTACAAAAACTCTTAAATAATGGACGACAAATTGACTTAACTACGCTACATAGGTTTGACATAGACAAACAACTGACGGAGTGTCAAAACTATTTGGTAAAGTTACGAAACCTAGAAAATTTAACTGAAGTAGAAAAGTATAATGCCGAAACATTTGATGATAGGCTTAATAAATTATTAACATTCATATTAACTAATAAACCAGATAAACTTGTAGGATTTCAAAATTTAAAGGGAGAATTTGATATTTGGAAACTTAATAGGTTACAAAATTTCGAAATTGAGCCTAATTTAGAACAAAACAACATAAATATTGAAAACGCACATTTAGGAAATGATTTCTTACTTGATCAACAAGAAAATTTTGGTGTTAACCATATTAATATTTTACATTCCCCAGTAATGCAAAATCCTGTTCTTAGAAACGAAACTCCTGATATCTTAATACCGAATGCAGTAGGTAATCATAATCCAGCCTATTTTAATCGTGAGTTAAACTTCAATTGGACGAAAATTGCAAATCCAATTGAAAATGAATTAAAGCAATTAACTATAACTGATGGACGTGATATTGATATACTAGTACGAAATATCAAAATAATTAAACAAATTCAGAAACGCTATGCAGTAGATTTACCTTTAGTATTGTTAACTCAATTTATGACAGGCTTTACTGAACAAATCTTTGAGAATTCAATTAAAAATAATCATAATTTCGATCAATTTCATAGAGATTTAGTCAACAAATTAATAACGCCAAAAATGAAAGAAATATTAAAACTCAAATTGTTGTACCGAAATCAGTCGCAAACAGAGACACTTAATGAATACATAAAAGAAATTTTAGAACACCATGAGGTATTAAGATTAGATCTAACAGAAGGTGAGTTAATTAATATAATTTTAACCGGTTTAAATGAAGTATACGCCGCACATATAGGTATAATTGGCCAACCTCGTAACTTACAAGATTTCAATAAACTAGATACCTATGTCTATGAGAGAGTTTATGCTAGGACTCTGAATGACATCGGCGTATATAAAATAAGTGATACGAGCGTAATACAAGATATAAATAGCATGGTACCTTCACGAGGTAAACAAAATATATTAAAAGATACAACTTACAACACCGTTAGATCACAAATGCCTGCAACCACTTTAAAATGTTTCTATTGCCATAAATTAGGTCATATCAAACGAAATTGTAAACTTTTACAACAAAAAGGAAATAATAATGTTTCAAAAAACTAAATGTTTACAAATGTACTGACCATAAACATATGATGTGCATTTGTAAAAATAATTCAAGTAAATATTTAAAGTTGAAAGAAAATAAGTTAAATTGTAATTATTCTTTAAAAACATTACCAATAAAAATTAAAAATAACATATTTAATGCCCTTATCGATTCAGGTTCCACCCATAATATTATAAATCAACAACTGTATACATTTTTAAAAAATAAAAAGGCAATTATAGAGGAAGAAAACATTAATACAATTTGTCTCACAGCTGATCGATTTCCTTTAAAAATAAATAAACAAATTTGGATTAAGGTTAATCTTCAAAAATTATCATGGAAAGTGAATTTTAAAATATTATCCAAATTACAACACCGAATAATACTCGGGATGAATTTTTTACAAACAACCCGCGCAATAGTTAACCCAACAAAATCTTTCATAACTTTTGATTGGGCAAGAGGTAAACAATTTCACTTAACCGACCTATCTCCAGAACAAATTAACAACGTGGAACAAAGTGAGTATATTAAAAATACAATTAATAATTTATGTAAAGAATTTCCTGATGTTCTTACAACTAAATTAGGTTGTACTCATGTATTGAAATACGATATTGTACTTAAAAATAATGAAATTATTAAATCTAGACCCTATCCTTTAAATCCGATAAAAACGTTTCAAATGAAACAACAAATTGACAAATTATTAAAAGATAAGGTAATTCGAGAAAGTATTTCCCCCTATTCTTCCCCAGCATTTTTAATTCCGAAACCAAACGGAACTAGTCGTCTAGTTGTAGATTATCGTCAAGTTAACCTAATAATTGATTCAGAGGCACAACCTTTGCCGAATATAAATCATGCGTTCCAATGGTTTTCCAATGCAAGATGGTTTAGTACGTTAGATTTAGCACAAGCGTACCATCAGATCCCATTGACAGAAAAATCTCGTCAAATTACTGCATTTTGTACACCAGATGGTTTGTACGAATATGAAAGGCTACCTTTTGGTTTGTCGACTGGTGCGCAAGTTTTAACTCGCCTTATGAATACATTATTCAAAAATATTAAATATAAATTTGTATTTAATTATATGGATGATATATTAATATATTCAAAAAGTTTTACAGAGCATGTTAAACATATCAAAATAGTATTGTCAATTTTACGGAAAGCTGGCATTACAGTTAATCCTGATAAAGTGACATTTGCTGTAAATGAAATACCGTTTCTCGGACATGTATTGTCGTACAAAGGAGTCTCTATAGACTCAAATAGGACACAAAAAATATTACAGTACCCACAGCCTATGACAGTAAAACAAGTACATCGATTTTGTGGTATGGTTAATTATTTTTCCAAATTTATCAAAAATTATGCTGATAGAATTGAACCACTAAATAAATTACGTCGCAAAAACACTCCGTTTATCTGGCACGACGCTCAAAAACTTGCGTTTGAAGATCTCAAACAGGCAATCGCTAATCCACCGGTATTAGCAATTCCAGACTTTTCCAAAACTTTCATTTTGCAGACGGATGCGTCTGATACAGGTCTAGGAGCTGTCCTACTTCAGGAACAAGAAGGATCTAGGAAACCTATAGCGTATGCTTCTAAAACACTAACAGAAGCAGAAAGAAAGTTTTCAGCATATGAAAGAGAGTGTCTTGCAGTTGTTTTCGCAACGGATCATTTCAGGACCTATTTAACACATCGCGAATTTCTTTTAGAAACTGATAATCAAGCCTTAGCCTGGCTTCTTTCCAAACCAAAACAGTTAGGTAGATTAGCTAGATGGTTACTCCGAATATCTGTCTTTAAATTTAAAATTAATCACATCCGTGGTTCAGATAATAATGTTGCCGATGCATTATCGAGGATGTATGATCTAAATAACGAAGATATTCCGCAGGATATAACTTATATTAATAGTTTATTGTCACAATTCCCCCTATCTTTTACAGACGTCAAACTACATCAGGAACAGGATACCTTTATCCTACAACAAAAACAACAAAGGAATAGTAAATTTTGTTTATCCAAAGGAGTTCTATGTTCAAAAAATAAACATAATAATCCAACCAAAATCGTACTTCCCGACTCTTTAAAAGATTTAGTATTTAAATATTTTCATGATTCGGAGATTGGTGGACACTTAGGTGTTGAGAAAACTATACACAAAATCACACGATATTTTTATTGGCCAGCTATATATCGAGAAATTCCTCTGAAAGTCAAGGCTTGTACGACCTGCCAACGAAGTAAACCTGGGATAAATTATAAATGGGGAAATCTCAGTTCCAGAGTTCCGACAGCGCCATTTGACACACTGTTTATTGATACCGTCGGTAGCCTAGCAAAAACCAATCAAGGATATAAATATATTCTAGTGGTAGTCGATAGTTTCTCAAAATTCACATGGTTAGCCCCGTTAAAAAACACTAATACATCCTCTATTATACATGAATTAAAACGTATTTTCCAAAGTTATTCTATTCCAAGATTGATTGTCACAGATAATGCTAAAAATTTTAATTCCATAATGTTTAAAAACTTTTGTTTCAATTTAGGCATAAAACGAACCACCCTCTCACCCTATCACCCTCAACCATCGCATGCAGAACGTTTAAACCGAAATCTTAGGTCTATCCTTATTGCGTATCATGCGAAGACTCAAGCAACTTGGGACAAATCTTTATTTTGGTTTCAATTAGCTTTCAATATGGCTCAACATAATGCTCATGGGAAATGCCCATTTGACATATTGCATACTTTTCCAGCTCACACTCCATTAGATAGAGCATGGAATATCCAAGATATCCTCCATAGAAATCCTATACGTTCTAGTAATATGATGTGTGATATTAGAAGAAAACTAGTTAAATCACATAATGATATGGCACGTCGATATAATGCTACACGCCATCCCAATCCATTTTCAGTGGGAGATAAAGTTCTGCTAAAAACTCACCCCGTTAGTTCAAAACAAAAAAATATTTGTGCCAAAATGGCGTATCGATGGTCTGAACCTTTTTATATCATCGGCTTCTCTACTCCAGTTACAGCATTACTTCGTAAGACTGTAGGAGGAGATATCACTAAAGAACATATTTCTAATATTAAAAAAGTTAAATAGTATACTCATAAATTACATAATTTATTTTTAGGTGCTGTCTGTAGCGATCCTCGAGTTTGGGATGATTGTAATAAAAAAAAAAAAAAAAATGCTGTTTGCATGTTGTTTGAATGTTTTATTGAATGGGGCCCCACATGAATGTATATTACCATCTCAAGCCGACAACTGCTACATACTCATCTTCTCTTTTTCATTTTAACACTCACCCCCTTTATTTTGCTTACACGTACTGTGTGCTTCTCTTTACTCTCCGGGGGGAGGGGAAGATTGTAATAGGATTGTAATAGGAGATACACATACGAACACCTAACGCATAACGGATAGTGGAAACAAAACATAACGAACAGTACGCACGTAACAAAACAAAACATAACGAACAGTACGCACAAAACAAAACAAAACATAACGAACAGTACGCACGTAACGACATTCCAACGTAAACATAAACACTCTTACAGCATCAACATCAATGTACCACCAGATGATCTTATTTACACAACGTCAGATGTGAGTACAAAAAAAAAAGAAAAAGACAATTTTCTTAATTTAAATAAATTGGATTGTTGTCCTCACTCTCTTTTAAAACTTTTAAAGGGATAGGTGATATACAATTTTTATAAAAAACAGAAAACAAAATATTAATAATTTATTAATTTTTTTTCAACTTTATTTTGATGAAAGTATTTTAGAAGATTTAATAATTACTCCAACTGAATTTAAAGAATTTTAATTTTTTTTAAGAATTTTAATTGTTTTAAGAATTTTAATTGTTTTAAATATTTCAACATTGGATCTGATAAGATTTTTTTTCTTGAGTAAAACAAAACACTAGTTGGATTTTCGATAAAAGCTTTTGAATTTTATTTCACGAACCTGGGACGTAACACTACTTAACAGTTATCGATTTCGACACTCCAATAGAAACTAAATTGCTACAAATATTTACTTAGACCTGTTTGGACATACGGTTTGGTAAAGATCTCAAGCATGAACCGTATGCCTATACAAGTTTTCTAAAATAAGAACTTACGGTTGGTAACAAACTGTTTCCCGTGCATCGGCAATGGCATACTTCATAGAGACTTTATAAAAGACTTTTTTTACAAAAGAAGTGGAAACTTAATTAGAAAAGTAAGTTCATATAATAATAGATTATGAAGTACACGAAACACTATAGTTCCTAGACTATTTTTAACATTTTAAAAGTCATATAATTTATTGCACCTAAAATATACAACTCTCTTCCATACGATTAAAAAAATAATAAAAACGTTCAGTAAATTTATAAAATATACTATAATTAAATACTTATCAACCACAAATACTGTAGAGCTAATGATAAATATTTGATTTTATCGATTAAAGTAAAATGGATAGTTACAATATTATTCATTTGTCTAAAAATAGCACTGCATTGTTTATTTAATATTATTGCTAATTTATATGTATTATTTTTGTATTTGTATTTTTTGTATTATTTGTATTTTTGTCATTTATTTGTATTTATACGTAAGATTGTTTTTTGTCAGCTGCAGGCAATTACTGATGGAACCTTTTAACAAGCATTGCCTTAGAGGCCCTATTTTTCCTTGTTCTGGAATTATTAGTTTTTAGTCTTTTTTTATTTTTTATTTAGAATTAAATATGATCGTTTTATTGTTTACTGTAAGAATATCTTTTCTTATTTTTATGTTCTATGTTATATTTTTATGTGTTAATGTATCTGTCTGCAACATGTGAAATAAATTTTCTTATTCTTATTCTTTTATATCGGCTCAATTGACGAAACAATGTACTATAATTAATGTGCTTGCTTCAATTTTAAATTAATAAAGCGCATCAATCTCCTAATTCACACACTTTTCCTTCCACACTTACCACGTGATTCTTGTAGAAGGCTAACGATATGGAGGAATAGGAACCTGTTTTAAAAGCAACCTGATGATTGCTGCTAGATGAATTTTACAAACACGATATTACATGCGGTTAAGAATAACTGAAATATATGTATTGGTGTGCTCCAACACAGTTGTCATATTTGCATAAATAAAATTTAAAAAACGGTCTATTTGAAACCAGAATTTTTGATAGTGTTACTAGTCCGATACAACAACAGTAAAAGAACTGGCCTTCAGGCAGCCGAACAGTAAGTTTGTTTATCAATAAATTTTATGAAATGTGTACCTAACAATTAATAGGTTATTTAGTATTATATATTTTTACCAATAGAATTGTCTAATTTAATGTTTCAGTTTCTATTTGGTTCTTTATATAACTCTACACTGTTCAATAATATTACACAACAAAGTTTTATCTGCATATATTAATAACGATTTGTCACTTTACAAAAAAGTTATGGAAAACAAAACAGTGATAAGAAAGCTGCACTGAAAGTTTCCTTACAGTAAAAGTTTAATGCAAACAAAACTAATGTTCACCTTCACAAATCATTTAATTTAGAGATAGTTATGGGCAGATAACCGATGTTCAAAACATTTCATTCAAATTCATTTACTGTGACTATTTTATTCAGAACACGACAATATAAAATTATTGATTCATTGACTATTGGCCTCAACTTCTTGTTAAGCGTTTATGTTTATAACTCACTTCTTCTTCTTCTTCAAGTGCCGTCTCCGCGTCGGAGGTTGGCGATCATCATTGCTATTCTAACTTTCGAAACAGCTGCTCGGAACAGTGACGTGGAGTTGAGACCAAACCAATCTCTCAAATTCTTCAGCCAGGACGCTTTCCTTCTACCCGGCCGGCGCTTTCCTGCTATCTTTCCTTCCATTATCAGCTGAAGAAGTCTGTATTTCCCGTTTCGAAGAACATGGCCGAAGTACTGCAGTTTTCGTCGCTTGATGTCGTATAGCAGTTCCATCTCCTTGCCCATCCGAGTCAGTACGTCCGTGTTTCGTACTCTGTCGGTCCACGATATACGGAGCATGCGGCGGTATAGCCACATCTCAAACGCCTCCAGCCTCCTTTCTAGAAGTTTCGTTAGTGTCCATCCTTCCTGCCCGTAAAGAAGTACAGGAAGTACGTAGCACCTCAGAATTCGGAGCCTCGTGTTGAGACTAAGATCACGCTGGCACAATAGATGTTTTAGTTTCGTGAACACCGCTCTGGCTTGCTCAATACGCACTTTAACTTCCTGACCGTAGTCCCATTTGTCATTTAGGCAGCACCCCAGGTATTTGTACGTGTGCACCTGTTCAATGGCGGAGCCAGCGAGTGTGATTCCTGCGTTGACCTCCTCTTCACCGATCACCATGAACTTGGTTTTACGTATATTCATCCGTAGTCCGTATGCATTGCTAACTGTGTTGACGCGTTCCAGCAACACTTGGAGATCTTCCTCGCTATCTGCAATCAGCGCTGTATCGTCGGCATATCTCAGGTTGTTGATGCCCTCTCCATTCACTATAATGCCTTCTCTGCATCCATCCAAAGCTTCCGACAAAATGGCCTCCGAATATAAGTTGAAGAGCATCGGTGAGAGCACGCATCCCTGTCTAACCCCACGGCAGATTTGCACTTCCTCCGACAGCTCCTCCCCCACTCGCACCTTGGCACATTGGTTCCAATACAGGTTGGCGATAATTCTTATGTCGCGATCGTCGAGGCCCACTCGTTGCAAAATTTCTAGCATCCTGTCGTGTAGTACTTTGTCGAATGCCTTCTCGTAGTCAATGAAGCACAGGAATACGTTCTTGTTCATATCTCGGCATCTCTGAACGAGGACATTCATGGCAAACAAGGCGTCTCTCGTGCCGAAGCCTCCTCGGAATCCAAACTGTGTGTCCGTCATTTGTTCTTCGCACTTTTGGTAGACCCGTTCATGTATTATTTTCAGGAAAATCTTCAGAACGTGGCTCATTAAACTAATCGTCCGGTGTTCTTCGCAGCGTCTTGCATTGAGCTTCTTCGGTATAGGAATGAACGTCGACTTAAGCCATTCGACTGGAATCACGCCAGTCTGATATACTTTATTGCACAAAGACGTCAGGGAATCCAGGTCTTCCTCATTCAATGTTTTGAGTAGTTCTGCGTGCACCTCGTCTGGTCCTGGTGCTTTTCCCGACCTCACCTTACTGATGGCTCGTTTTACTTCCTTTTTGAGAATATCCGGTCCGGTTACCGTGGTGGTCACGGCTGGGTGTGCTGCCCGGTCATCTTCAAATAGTTGGCTAACATAACGCTCCCACACCTTTAATTGTTCGGAAGTGGTGGCCACTATGTTGTCATCCCCATCCACGAGCACTCCAACGTTTTGTCTGAGCCGTTTGCCTGTCATCTCTTTGATTTTCTTATGGAGATGAAAAGAGTCATGCTTGTTCTGTAACTCTTCTATCTCAGCACATTGTTGGCTCATCCATTGGTCTTTCGCTGTTCGGATCTTGTTGCGAATCATTTTGTGAACTGTTTTATATTGGGAGCGGTTTTGCGTCTTGCAACCACGCCGTTGCTCCATAAGATCAAGAATCTCCTCCGTCATCCAGGGTCTGTGTTGTTGCTGCTTGTTGGCCTTCAAGTGTTTCTTTCCCGTTGCAATTAATAGATTCTTTACATCCGTCCATTGGGTGTTGACATCAACGTTGGTGTTCATGTTTTCTAAACCCCTTTTCAGGTCTTCCCGGATGTTCTCGCAAAGATCGGCGTTCTGCAATTTGCGGACGTCAATCCTGGCTTTCATGGTGCGTTTCCTGGTCGACTTAAGTCTAATTTGGAGCTTTCCTGATAACGGATTGTGGTCCGACGCGATGTCTGCTCCCGGATACGTACTAACTGCGGTCATGCAGTTCCGGAAGCGGTTGTTAACTAAAATGTAATCGATCTGGTTTCTGACAATATTGTTTATATTGTCCTGTGGTGATCTCCAGGTGTATAACCTTCGCGGTGGTAATTGAAAGAAGGTGTTCATGACGCTGAGATCTTCCTCCTGACAAAATTGAACCAATCTGTCACCTCTGTCATTGCGTACGCCCAAACCAAATGCCCCGGCCACTCCGTCGACCTTTCCTTTGCCCACTTTTGCGTTAACTTTTGTATAACTCACTACTTATTGTAAATTTATCCTATTAATAATTTTGCTTTCTTGTTATTTGTCACTTTGATACTGAACGGATCTATTGAATAAATTTGTCATGAATACCCCTTTAATGAAGTCGAATGAAGGTTTCTCTTTTATTGAATTTTACGTTACTTCGGTCGGCTTAGCGTTCTGATATAAAATTTACGTAATTTAAAGAGAGCGCCAATTGAAAAGTAAAACCTTGTTCCTCAATTTTATCATATGTGAACAATGGTTTATCTCACATTTTTAATTACACTCCTCAAAATCGATGTTGATCTAATTAAGTCTTCTCATAGTTCCACTCAAATCAATTTAGTATGATTGAAAAGTGACTCAAGAGTACTAAAACTAATTTTTGTGCTAATTTATTTAAAAACCCTACAAGCACATGACCTGATCAAATGTTACTAAAGAAAATTTAAAGTTAAATGGAATCACTTTGGAATAACATTCCAGTAAAAAATTGCATTCGATAAGGAAAAGCTTATAAAAATGAAACACAACAGACTGCATTTAAAACTCGAGAAAAAGTAATAATTACTTGACTTAGAATCGGACGCACAGTAATTTACTGACAAAAATAAAAGGGGAAATGTCACTCTTACAACGGAACACTTGCTGTTTTCCACATCTTACTAAGATTCGAAAACAAACATTTACACACAAATCTAAACATTCACACTCGAAGACTGCTTAAACATCAACAAAACTTTACATAACTTGTTTGAACCTCAGAAGTAAAATTTAATAATATTGTGATTTGATCAAGATAAACTCTATAAATAGTACTCAGTTGACATTTTTATTGGTTTATTTCAAACTAGTTAATCTAACAAATGTTTAAAAATCATTCATTATATCCTACCCCGATGTTTATATAATTGTTTTTTCTCTCATAAATACCTCAGACGTTAATGGGGTTTTAATTAATTAATAAATATAAATTTCTTTAAAATCCTGTTTTGGATTTTTTATTAGCTTGGAACTGCCATTCCATTTATTACTGAAATTCCTCCGTAAATATTCTCCTTAATTTTTTGTACAATCAATCTATCTTCTTTTCTTTCAATTTATTTCCTTTAATTTTCACCATAAATAAAATTTTAAAACATTAACACGAAGCTTTGCTTTCAATAATAACAAAATATAAATCACTAGCAAGAACGAATTGCTGAATTCATGTTATTTAATGTACAAGAAAACCCACTCAAGGAAATTTAATTTGTTAATGCAATCATTAAAAACTTAGCATTTAAGGTAGTTGTAATAAATAATATTAGTTAATTAATTTAGCTGTTGGCTAACTAATAGTAAATTAATTTATAAGTTTCTTGAAGTTTTACTTTCTACTTTGGCATTCTTCCAGAGCAGGATAAAATTCATTCTAAATGAAGTAGCATAATAAACTAAGTATCAATAATAATTTCTTTTAAATTTTTATCTAAAATTTTGTCAGCAAATAAGCTGTAGCAAAAAAGTAGAATTATTTGTTATCAATATTGTTATACAATTTATACTATTTTATAACAATACTGTAAAAAGTGATGTTACGTCTTATTCTAGTATCACGATAATAATGATTTGTACGAACCTTATTCCTTGTTATTTTATAGTATGAAATAACAAGGAATAAGGTTATAGTATGAAAGATATATAAAACATTTCTTTTTAATTTTAGTTAATTTTACTAAATAAACTTAAGAGCTAAAAAAAGGTACCTAATAACTTTTTAAAATAAAATAAATTGATAAAACTTTTCATCAATCAAGTATTTTTTACATTTTTCAACAAATTTAGATTACCACAAAATTTTAATGTGGTAATTTAATAATGTATTTCTAGTGCATAAGTAGGTTTTTATTTTATTAATTAAGGCTTGTGATTAATTGTTTTTATTGAATCATTAATATACACAATCAGTAAGAAGCTACTATAAGTGAATGATATAATTCAAAATAACATGAAGGAAATACTGCAAGAAACACTGAAGTGCATGAGTACTTAAAATTTCCATTTGTTAAAGAATATATAAGAAGACTCAGCGAAAAATAACACGTTAAATTGTCAACGCATATAAATCATTTAACTCTAAATTTACTAATAGTCAAACCACCAGGCGTTTAAAACGGCATCATGTCTTGGATATCCGTGCCAGATTATAAAGAAACAAAACTAGAATAATTAACAAAAAATAATAAAATAATTTACATAAATAACAGGCTAAATATTTTATTAATACAAAATTACTTTTAACAATTTAGAAAAAAAGTTAAATTTCATAAAATATATTTTTAGTTGTGATTAATTTTAAATAAGAATTATATAGTAGTGCTGTGATATAATATTCTGAGTAATCTATTCAGTTTCTTGTGTTATGATTGTGGAATTTTAATTCTGTAAAAAAAATAGTATCTCTTGAACCAACAAACTCTGATGATGATGTTACATGACTTTTTGGAGATTTTTTTACATAAGTATTTGACAGTATCCAATACGTATGAGATGTTCAAGTTGCTGCAAAATATCAAATTTGAAACGTACGTCTAAAACTGTCTAGTTCATTCCTTCTCTTAGCGTACATGTGTAAACAACTCGTAATCTTTTCAAAAAATTATAATAAGAAACTTTTGCCCGTATTTAAATTAGGACTGGATATCTGCAACGAAGGCATAAAGTTGAATAATTACGTTCACTATTGGTTTTTAGACCTCATGTACTTGTGTAAGGTACTTTGAATTGGATAAAAGAAAAATTTTAAAGTTCAATTTTCCGTGAGTCACGTATTCAATAAAACATTACGTTCCTATGGCACATTTCTAAAACTGTACCATACGCTTAAAAACAGACTTAAGAACCGTAATAATCCTTTCATACACAGCATAAATTCTCCCGATCTACCGAAAACCCACAAAGACGACTGAAACGCATTTGGAGTAGAGGCATAATACATTAACAGAATAATAGTGTAAATAATAGCAACAGTGCAAATTTGATTACAAAATTTTTAATTTTCTAGAGCACTGTCATCAGGTGGTGTCCTCTAAACCATAATTACGCAGTCCGGTAATTTTTTTAGAAGTCCTTACACCGTTCCAAAACTTAATCAAATAATCCTATGGTAAAAGTATTTATTTTTTCAATGACCTGTTTCTTACATCTGCTATATCATATTACTTGGTTTTTTACCTTTTTTATATAATCTACTTCCTACTGACATGTTTCGATGGATCTACCAAATTTAAAAAGTTTAGTTTCAATTTTATGCACTCTGATGATGGTGGATCCACTTAAACATGTCAGTAGAAAGTATAATGACAAAAACAGTTCAAAGGAAGTGTTACAGCAGCTGTAACAGATCAGTAAAAAATTAAATATTTTTTTCATGTCAATTTTTCGAAATCGGGTTTTCACAGGACCTGCACGTTTTTACAATAGGGTTGATTATAGGCTGCAGGATCCATTATAATGATTTATTAATAAACTAAGTTAAAAAAAAACAAAATAGTTCAATTTCTCTCTGGGAATATAATTTTCGCCTCATTGCTGCCACAATGTGTATTAAATACTTTCCATATTTGCTAAAACTAGAAATCTAGATGCATCATAGTTTAAATGAAAAATAAACTTCATTACATCATGAATACTGTAACAATAAAGAACCATCATTTTCAAAATTTGTGTAACCACCTCGTTGGTGTAACTAGGTTATTAAACCAACTGTTACAGTTTATAGCCCTGATTTAATTCCCGGTTTTTGTTTAAAAATTGTTACACCGTTTCAAAAAAATAATATTTTTCTAATACAATCACTAAATAACCAAGAAATATCTACGCGTTGTAAATCCAGGAGTATTTTTATACAAGTGTGCTTATTATGTCCGTGAGTATAGAGGCATCGTGATCTACAAAATTGAATTTTACTGTATTTTTTTAATTCTGTGGTAATTATGAAATGTGAAATAGTTTCCATAATACAGATTGTTGACTAATATGACTACTGTTACGACAAATTCAAATACTACATACAAACTCAACTTTACGTAACGACCTAAACTTCTCATTCGTCATGACACTGCCAAACGCTTATACAAATTCCATAGAAACATTACTAAATCTTCAAATTCAAGAGTCATATGCAGAAATATTAATAAATAAATAAATAAACTACAAATAAATTTGTAGTTTACTTTACATTGTTTTAACACTTTTAAAAATAACACTACTCTTATTGATGGTGAGTCACGACAATGCCTTTTGCTTATAGATGGGCTGTGAAGAAGGAAAGAGAAATCTGACAGTGTTGCCAATCTCAATAGCGAGACTCCATATTTTACTACCATGCGATTGCACCGTAATAAATTTTTATTTCTTTCACCGTTTTAGTTAACCACATGTTGCCTTTCAATTAATATACTTCGTTGTGACTGACACTTTTTCCACTTAAACCCCATTTCCTTTAAAAATCTTTCTTGGTGTACAAAGTTTCCAACTAAAATTTATCCTTTCTTTCAAAACCAGTAATAACGTTTGATACGTCATCATCACTTTCTTATTGACGTAACCGTTTCATTTTTTACTAGCTGCCAAAAAAACTGTTGATGATTGTCTTCTTCACTGTCTTTAACTTCCTTCTTTATATCTCGAATTGTGGTAAGTGAAACATCACAGTAGTTAGCCGCTCACTCATGGCTTTTGTTAAAGGCACATTTTTGTTTAGCTTCAACTTCACAGTATTTTATTACATTGCATATTAGATTTCGTTCAGCACTTTGAATAGTTCAACCGCGTTTTCGAGAAACCGTCATTTTTGTTTACGGTAGCAAACTGTTATATTCGTACAGCTAATCTAGAAAAGATTCCACGATGTACTGTATGTTTTCTAAGTATAGTTTACGTTGTTGTGGTTACAAACTGATACCAAAGCAGTTACGCATGCGCACTGATGCTTTCCACCCTTTTCACCTCGTTAAAAACAAAGGCAAACTCGTGATTCTAGTAACTACAGCAGGACTCTCGCGTTTAAATATCATGACACTAATTAAATTGGGGTTTAAAAATTATAACAGATTAAATTTTTGATATGTCCACTACGAAAAAGAAGTCAGTTGACTAGTAAAATGCATCCTAAAAATCTCTGCTCTACCTTCTGCAGAGCCTTCGATTGGGTTACCTGATAAATTTTGACTATTTAGAACGTGGATTAATAGGTTGCTATTGTTTTATAATTTTGATTTCAATTGCTAGCATGTCTGTTGGATATTTTATTTATGTAAGGAATGTTAAGTTCTGGCTGCAGTTTATGATAGGAAATATATAAGGGAGCTTTAACAGCAGTCCGCAGTAGTTTCGATTGAAAACGTAGTAGTTTAGCCAAAACTTAGGGTTTAGCTAGAGACATAAATCTGGCATCCATACATCCACATTGGTTTCAGTCAGGATTTTTGAAGAAGTACTTTCAGATGAGGGAGTAATTTTGATCTTTATAATTTATTAGTATTAGTATTTTGATCTTTAGTAATTTTTTAAGGACAGAAGACTGTTTAGCTGTTTGCTTTTACTATCTAAAGCTTTGCGCTTTCTCCTGACTCGTTCGTTCCATGAAAGCTTTCTGTCCATTTTTGGGGTTCGAGATAGCGAAGTTTGTTATCTTGTGTTATAGGAGAGTAAAATAAACATACTGCAGGGCAGGTTTGCCGTCTCAGTGTGAAAGTAACATGTTTTGTTTTATTGGAGTTAATTTTAATTCTCCATTTATTAAACCATGCGATTTTTGAAAAATTCATTCTTTGAAATTTATAATATTTATGTACTTCCAATTTATAAGATCCATATTTAACCATTTTTTTGTATAATTGTTTCTTTAAGTGTATTTTTCAATAATAATTTTATTTTTCGTTCTGAATAGTAAAACTGTACCAATATACTCCAATTATAATTTATTAAGATCATACTATTTGTTTTTTTAATAATTTGGTTTTTTTTGAAATCATTATTGTAGTACTGTTCCTAACAAAGAATTTATGTTACAAAAGAAACTACGAAAACCATTTATATAAGTCTTTAAGTCAAGGGTCCATTTTATTTTCATACCGGCATCGTGCCCTTTTTCTACACGGTTTCTATTACTTATTTAACATTTGGTCGACATTTTCGTAAAAAAATATGTAATGAAATCTAGGAAACGTTTCCTCATAAAATGTTATTTTAGAGTCACTCAGTACTGACAATCGTAAGACTAAAGGGTACTGACTTGGTTTGTAAAACGGTGGACGAAAAGTAACTGACAAAAAATGTTATATTCACCTTTGTACGAGTTATTTCTTATCAAGATGGAAACGGGGTTTTATTTTGGTTGAATTCGAGTTATATTAATATGAATGTATATTTTTTGGATACTTTATGCGTTCGTATTTTGTAAATTTTATGGGTAAAGTGTGTTTCGGCATCGTTTTTCATGTAAAACTGTATATGAAGTACATTCGACATGTAACAAAATTTCGTTATATTATAAGTTCAATACGAACAAAATAGATTCAAGACTGCCATTAAATTTGAAAAACTACACGGAGAAATTTTATTACCCCTAACACACATGTCATGTATTGCTAGTGGGATTTTTCAACAGTATTGAATTATTTTTCATCCGTGAACCACGTATCACCAATGCAATAACGAACTATGAATAAACATATTTGTCAGGAACAATGTTTATCATTCAGTAGATACAGTTTTTAGTAAACAAAAGTTTAATCGTTATGAAAACCCCATTTATATCGAAAGGATTAATTAAATTAAAAATAGAAAAACAAATTTATGGGGTTTTCTTTCTCTTGCCTATACAAATATATAGGAAGAAAAGTATTATTTTCATGTCAATTTTTCGAAATCGAGTTTTCACCGGATATTCAACCTGAACCCCCTGAACCCAAAAAACATGTTTTTAGTGATTGGTGTGTGTGTGTGTGGGTGTGTGTGTGTGTGTGTGTGTGTGTGTGTGTGTGTGCAAACATAATATCTCAAGAACGGAATATCGTACGAAGTTGAAAATTTAAACTTAAGTTAGATACCACAAGAGGACCCGACACGAACATTTTCATCAAAATCGGTCAACCGGATATAATAGTTTATTCGTGTAATTTTTCACTTTATGCGATTTTCTCAAAAATGGCTCCAACGATTTTTTTTTAAATCACCTCATTTATTCCATTTTTAATGCTCTACAAGACAGGGTCGGCACCAAGTCGGAGGGTCGGTGCCACTCTTAATATGCATTTTAGCGGAAGAGTGTATATAATAAAAGTTGTAGAAAATTTAAAAATTACAACTTTTATTTCAAATATTTATTTGTATAACGCTTAGTTTAGCGGTAATTGGTGATTTTCTGGTTTTTTCCATGAAAATCTGTAAAAAATGGATTCTTTAAGATTTCGGCTTTGGTATGAATTTTACGGCAAAAAATTTTCAGAAAATTAAAAGATCTACAACTTTTATTTTACGCATTTTTCTCTACAGAACCTAGTTTAGCGTGGAAGAGTGATTTTCCGTAATAATAAGCTAAACTAAGGTTGGTTTTCATTTTGCATCATTAACTCATGATTAAAATAAGGTTTTGTTTTTGAGGTTAGAATGTTTATTTCTAATGTTTTATTAATAATTAGGTTATATTGTTCATTAATTGCATTGGTAAGAGGAAGTCGTGTTAGGGTTTTACACCAGATTTTTCTGTAGTATTTACATTAAATGAATTCATAATATCGAAACATTATTAGAGTTTTAAGTATAATAATTTCGAAGAAATATTATAACATAAAATTCTTTTCTAAGTATCCGTAGGGTAACACTAATAAAGATGTGGTGTTTTAATACATTTTTAAGAGAAGATAAAAAGGAAATTTATGAATATCATCGCTTAATAAATATTGTTAAAAATTTAAGAAAACACAATTATAAATTAATAAGCGTGTTCATAACTTGTTTTAGTTTTGTGTAATCTATTTTATGAAAAAGGTCATCAAGAATTCAGTAATAAAAATGTTAGAAAGTAATAAAGAGTATTTTTAGATGTTCTGAAATGATTATATTTATATTTTGTTTTATGATACAGTAAATTTTTATATTAGACCTAATATAAAAGTGAAATGCTGTGCTCGATGAAGTGGTAGAACGGGTGTGAGTGGCATGCAGATTCTGTTTGATTGATTTTTCTTAATGCGGTGGCAATTTGAGCATTAAGTTAACGTTATTTTTAACACGCAAGAACACCACTGACAACACATAAAATAGTTTGCAGTTATTTATGAATGCATTGTTAGAAGTTAAGCATTTGATATTATTAATTAGTACATCAAACTATTGACAAATGTTACGATTGGGATTATTAATAAATTTTATTTGATTTCCTTCACATGACTCTATTTCATAATTTCTTCACTCGCCAAGATTTGCATGACCTACAGTAGTCTTAAACTTGGACACTTTCCTTATAATTTTTTAATTCAGTAAGTGAATTTTTAACTTTAATAGTTTAGTTAAATCAGTTTTCAGTTTGAAATTTATTTGAAAAATAAATTTCCGATTATTACCCTAATTTTTTTTAAATGTTATAGGCTTAGTGTATTTTAATTCTTCAATTAATCGTTTAATTCAACAGATTTTCCATTTCTAGTGAGAAACGTAGCCTGCTTAGCATTTAAGCACTTCACCGATTTAGCAATTTACTAATTTGGAATAAGAAAATTAAAGATCCATACGTTTCTTACTTTGCAACAACAAAATAAGAAACAATCCTTCCTGGTTGTTCACTGCGATCGTTTTCTTTTACCTCAAAAACGTTAACTTCTGTAACTTAAATCCGTAAACAATCTGCCTTTACAATAAAACCTTATTAAACTCCGTAGTGTTAGTTATTATGCCCGACATATTTTCTCAGTATAGCCTATGCTGAAACAAACATTTTTTTATTGTTTAGAAAATTTATCCTGTAGGTCTAAACTTATATTTGTAAATTTTTTATGAAATACTGAGTCTTTCCTCTTATTCTCATTTTCTAAATTAAATTTAATAGGTATCAAAGAATGTAAGTAATTGTACAGTATGTTCAAATTCATGATTATAAAATAGGTTATACATATATAGCGCTAGGTTACCATGCGGAGATCCCGGTTTAGATTCCCGGCCAGGATTTTGAAATTTTCACAAGTTAAAACCCACCGTATATTCCATCGTAGTCGCTAATGACCAAGCTGTTGATACGACTTTAAATAAACTTTTTTTGGCACTTCTAATTGAAAATTTAGTGTTTGTTATTTCAACAATATCAATTTCTAAATATGACGCTAAATTTCTAAATCAAAATTGAATTACTTGCCGGAGCTTGCAGTCAACACTACAGTCCTACAATTTTTGCCAAGAAGATCCCTTGGTCAGAGGCATTTTAAACGTCTGTGCTGAGTACCCGGTATCACCCTAGTGTACATGTTTCGTATGAAAGGATTGTAATATAATTCAAATTTGTCGTGCATCACCTTGTAGTATAACGGGTGATTCAAAAAGAGCGCCGGTTTTTAAACGGCTGGTAAATTTTTGTTTATCGGTTGGCAACATTGTTAGACCTCATTTCTATTTCGGAGAACATTCCGATTGACGATTCAGTTGTAGTTTCTCTTGTTCGCAGTGTAGTACTCTCGCAGTCTGTGTCTAACCATGGAGAAGTTTACTATTGCACAACGAGTGTTAATCGTCAAAACATTTCACCAGAGTGGAGAGAGTTATGCGGCTACTGTCAGGCGACTTCGCGGTACTCTAGGACGTAATGAAGCACCGAATGAATCAACAGTTCGCAGGCTCATGAAAAAGTTTTTTGAGACGGGTTCAACAGTCGCCCTTAAAAGTTCTGGACGTCGTCGTTCTGGCCGAACTGAATAGAACGTTGCGTTGGTTCGTGACAGTGTGGCTGTTAGCCCAGCAAAATCAATACGTCGCCGTTCTCAACAATTGGGTTTACGATGTTCTTCTGTACGGAGAATTCTTCGGTACAATCTCCAATATCACCCGTATAAAATTCAGTTGACGCAACATTTGAAAGTGGCAGACCACCAGAAGAGACGACAGTTTGTTGACTGGGTATTGAGAAAACGGCAGGATGATGACACCTTCGCAAACAAAATCATTTTCAGTGATGAGGCGCACTTCCACTTAAACGGTTTTGTTAATAAACAGAGCTGCCGTATGTGGGGTTTAGAAAACCCTCGCGTGGTTAATGAAAGGGAAATGTATGCACAGCGAGTGACAGTTTGGTGCGGCTTTTGGTCGGGCGGTGTCATCGGCCCTTACTTTTTTGAAAATCAAAAAGGACAAGCCGTGACAGTAAATGGAGACCGATACCGTACGATGATTAGGGAGTTTTTGTGGCGTCATTTGGATGGAATGGACATTGACGAGTTGTGGTTTCAGCAGGATGGTGCCACCTGTCACGCTGCACTAAAAACAATGTTGTTGCTCCGTGAACGGTTCCAGGATCGCATCATTTCTCGTAATTCCGACCATCAATGGCCACAAAGGTCGTGTGACTTGACGCCTTGTGACTTTCATCTTTGGGGTCATCTGAAGTCATTGGTGTATGCCAATAAACCCCGAAACATCAATGACTTGAAGGAGGAAATTCGACGAGTTATCGGGCAAATGGAAGTCGAAACTTGTCGTGCAGTAATATCCAATTTCATGGACAGAGTTGATGCGTGCCAGCGCAGTAGAGGAGGACACATGCATGACATCATTTTTCATACATGAAATCGGAAGGTAAGATGAACTTGTTGATGTATTTATTTTCAGTTTTTCAATAAAATAAATCTCTTAATTTGACATATCAAAACCGGCGCTCTTTTTGAATCACCCTAGTTGTATCACGACGTCATTTACGTATGAGATTTGTAAGTCTTTGTGCAACATTAAGTTTGTGGAATATTATACAAACTAAAAAACAAAATTGGTTTATGCTTACATTTCTTTTATGGTTTGTTTATGCGCAAACTTTTTTCTGAAGTGTTGTTTATTTTTTAAAATAGTCTTGTTAATTTAATTTGTTTTTATTTCTTATATTTATATGATAACAACTGTGAATTCCCAACCAGTAAAACTCAACTAAAAAACTCACAGTAAAAGGGTAAATCTCTTACGGAATACATATTAATTTATGCAGCTTACGCCACATCTCTACTTAAACGTCTAGAGAGCCTTTGCAGGTTTTGAGGGAAATTTCAAGAATTGTGGTCGCGTATTAGTTGGTTTTCGTTTTTTAAAAGTTGTTTTTAAAACGCCTGTATAAGCAAAGTAAAACATTGTTAACGTAGGGTACTTTTAGGTGGTTGTGTAACATTTCATTTTTGACGTACCAGGGGACATTGACAATAATGCGCAAGCAATTAGATTGAATACGGTAGAGCTTATTAGTAACGGGAGGTTTAGCTGAACCTTGTTAATTAAACTTAGATGTAAATTTTGTAAACCTCTGTATTAAAAAAGTTAGTCTAGAAATGAATGAAACTTAAGAAATATTATACTGTTAAATCTTAGTCGTATTGTATTCTTAGACTGTATTTCCTTGATTCATTTTGAAATATCTATGCTGAAGGTATGATTTAATTACTCTGTACAGCTCACACGTTAGCTAAGCTTTAGTTTGGAAAGAAACCCCACATTTCAGACGCAATCAAAGTCAATAAAACATTCAGAATTATACCTAAACTTTTATCTCTAGGCATGATTAAATTATATGAACCAAACCAAAATCTAGTTATTTAGGTTTCAATTAGATGAAAGTTTAGTTGTTCTACAACGAGTAAATTCTTTTTTTTTAAAAGTACGGTGATATGATAATTTAGTTCTACTTTAATTATTTAATTACAGAAATATCTGATACAAATCACAGCCAAAAAATGTTTACTATTAAAAAATTACTAAAGCAATATTTGTTCTTAATTAATATTAGGCAAGGAAACAAAAACACCCCGGAGGATTCCATGCCTTATTTTACTGAAAACCTTTATTTATTTAACAAAGGATAATATTGTTATAAATTCAAAAATTAGTATATAATCGCATTAACAGTTCGATCACGTGCGCCTATAACGGGCAATGGAGCAGTAAAAATGACTTTCAATATGTTAAAGACCCACCCCGTTGGTCTAGAGGTAAAGCCGTCGCCAAAATCAGCTGTTTAACAGCTGATTTTTGGAGACGAAGGTTCCTGGTTCAAATCCTAGTAAAGGTAGTTACTTTTATAAGGATTTGAATGCTAGATAGTGGTTACCGTTGTACTTTAATGGTTGGGGTTCAATGAACCATACCTCTCAGGAATGGTTGGCCTGAATCTGTACAAGACTACACCTCATTTATACGTCATAAATATCATTCTCATCTCATTGGGTCATGGGGTTGCTTATTGTTCTGAATTGAACAGATTGTAACGTACACACATTAGGAATTAAAAAAAAAATATGTTAAAATTTTGGGACCGTAGCCATGAATCGAACCAAGGAACATTTTGCATTGCAGTACAGCATATAACCACTACTCCTTGAAGATGGCTACTTACAGTTTATTTTGTTAATATTTTTATAATTGATTATAAATTCACGACAACAATATTATTTCTTTCAATAATATGTTTTCACTGCTCTTCTGTTTTAGATAGGATGGAAAGTATTTAGGTTCGCCCGAAATAGAATATATATTGTATTGTAACTGAAAATAAATTAATGCTAAAAAATTAACTAGGTATCATAAGAGATAGTTCTCATTAATAATTTTAGTATTATTACTGTCATATTTTATTTATTTTATTTTATTTTACGTTATCGTACAAAAGTCAATGTAGCAATAATTCTAATACAAATATTATTATCTAAAATAAATATTTAAATTATGCACTTACTTTAATAAACCTTCATGCACGTTGCAAAAGATACATAACTATATTTTTGCTTGTCAGCAATATCTAAAAAAAGCTATAAAACAATGGATTATATATTCTTGCAGATTACAATTGATAAAAGTGGATCATAAAGTTTTAAATTCATATTATTTTAAACAAACATTAGCGGTTGGAAGGGAATCAGAGTCGGCCAATTTAGTTTGGGGATGAGAAAGTTCAAGGGAGGCTGCAAGTGAGAATGGAGGGTTGGCCTGGCTGGTGCCTTTGGCCGAGTCAGGTCTAGGCCTCTTTCCAAAGCCTCCCGCAGCCGCCCGTCCTGTTCTACTACAGCCCCTCTTTATATTGATCAATCTAGGTCAAGGATTTATAGCTTACTTAGTAGATATTTCTTTTATAACGTCACTAGCAATATTTTTTTGACTTTTCAATTAAAGTATTTCCTTACTTTTTAATTTTTTCGATTACAAAATCTAAACCGATTTTCAATAAAATCTTAACAATATTCCGACATGAAACTGTGTTGAAAATACGTTTCATTTATGAAAATTAAAGAAATTACTCTTCATTTGCTCAGTTTTATAGTAATAAATTAAGTCTCAAATCAGTACTCAAATTGTTGTTTGTGATATACAATCTAAGTTACTATTAAATACAATACGTCTTATTAACAGTATTGTATTTTTGTTGCTATCATACATCAATTCATTCCAAATAACCTGCCAAATACACTTAACCTACTTAACGCCTGTATATAAATTATTGTTCTTGTCATGTACATACTTGCTAATTATTTTTTAATTTAAAAAATAATACAATAAAAATGTATAATGTAGGCCTATAATAATAAAATTTATGAACTATAAGAAAACCTGAGTATAAATTTATAATTTTTTTCGATATTTCGTTATTAGTATATAAAAACTATTTTTCCTATAAAAACTTTGTTTGGTATGATTTATATCAAGATTTATAATAAAAAATCTATCCACAAAAATACAATTAAAAATCTCTAACAAAGTTATTTTATTAGTTTTTATTGATACTTTATGTTTGGCTCTTTGGAGTAGCTGTAGAAAATAAAATAAAATTGACAACGGTCTTTCAGAGTAAATTTCTAAGATTTTGCTTCTGGGGCTTCCTTTGATCTAACCAGTAAGCTCCTCCGCAACGATTTCAAAGTTCTTGCTGTAAATAAAATAACGCGTCATTTTAAGGAAGAATTGGCGATAGGTTAAATAACTAACCAAACCAAAATTAGTACATGATCTAGCTACAAGAAACTGGCGAACCGTACGACGTGTAAAGCGGAAATTGAGTTGTGATATCTTAATCTGAATAGTGAAAAACGCCCTCTGTTCGTACCAAAGAAAGTACTGATAAATATTTCTTTTTCTTGCACAATCGAATTTCCTATAGCTCGTTCAAATATATTTATGACCTACGAAAATTATGCTATTCAGTTTGCCTTATACAGAATAAAATACGAGAAAATACCTAATGAAATTATAAGTAACATTTTTATGTAAGTTCTAATTATTATCTCAGGAAGTGATTGTCAAACGTTTTTTGATTCCGATATTGTAAAGTCCATTAGAAAAATTTAACTGAAATGTCAGTTATTTAGACGTATAGATAAATAATTCCGGAATTTTCAAATCAATCCCAAAACTAAAGGAATAGGGCTGAAGAATATTAATCATCACTTTGCCTGCACTTAAAAAATATTTTAAAATAATATTATTTGTACTATTGAATTGATTTGAAATAATTAAATAAAAAAGACATTAAAACTTTTTGGAATATTTAAAAATATATGATTTCTAATCATATATCAATGTCTCGTATTACTGTAAACGAATTATGTAATTAGTTTAAAAACAATATGAAAGCTTACAAATGTATGTGTCATGAATAAACAGCTAATTGTGCAATAATTTAAACATTTTAATACTTACGTATTAATAGGAGTAACCTGCAGGGTAAAATATAGATTTTTCGAGTTTTATTAGCTTTAGGGATTATCAAATTAAACTACACAACGTTACAACCAAAGTACTACGTAAGCTGTAAGGATTATCACATTAAAATACTATAAAATATCTAAATTATCTCGTAAATGATTCTTATATTGTATTCGTAGAAGTGAATACAATACATTGTTAATGATCCAATTAGATTGTTTCCCAATCGAACAATAAAACAATTTGGAATTACCAGATTTATGTAAAATTGTATTTAGTAATGTTCTGCAACAGTGATTACTTATATAATTCGATACTTTACAAAATCTGTAACATTTTTATGAGATATTGAAAAATATAATACGTGTAATTAATGTAGGTATAATGAAATAAAAATTTCAATACGTGCAATTTTACTGTATTTCGTAGCCTGTATTCATAGAATACTTTTTGTCTAGTTATTTTTTATTTATATTCAATAATGTTATTTTTTGTTTCATTTTTATTTGTTAATATTCTCTCAGTTTTCGACAGCACTATAGGAAACAGCAACCAAAACGCCATTTATTCCATTTGAAATAAGTCTTTATTTCATAGAACCCTCTTCTCCATTGCTCTCAAAACGTCATACATCCACTCCTTTCTGGGTTGTCCACGCTTCCTCCGTCTAGCTGGGACCTGTAGTTAAATTTTCTGTAGCAACCTTTTCTCCTTCATTCTTCACAGATGAGTTGTCTTTCTCTAATTCTATCAATTTCGTTCAATTATCTTCAAAATTCCTTCATTCTTAAATCGATCTATCATAGTTACTCACACCTTCTTTCCCGGAAACTTATTTCCATAGCTGTTATTCTGAATTTAAATCTTCATTCGAGAGTTAAAACAGACCAGCCATGAGACACGTCGTCTCATGTAAGGGACTTTATAATTAACTTAACTATAGAAGACTTTTATTTAGCCAGTCTTTTCTGTAGATAGTAGACTACCGTTCTGGGGACGCCATTATAGCGAAAGTATTTTACTTACTCTATTATTGATCAAATACATAAATGTACGTAGGAATCATCAACTCCAATAAGGCTTTTGTCTCAGAATAATGCAACAATTTCTTTAGAAATCACCTTGGGACTTGGTCTACATGCCCAAAAGTGTGTTTTTTCAAGAAATCAGCGTTCTAAAAAAATTGGTGATCTTAAAATGAGGTATACCAAGTATTACTTAGAGTTTTAGGTCAAATTCTTTTGGAATACTTTTTTTGAGATAACCAAAATCTTGGTCTTAATTGTACGTATGTCTGTATTCCTCTTGATGTTATTAATTAAATAACTCTGTATGAAGCTTTTTAAATAAGGTTATATTTGTATAAACTTTACGAATAACCTTACAATAGTGATAACCTGTCAAAAACAAATGCAAAAACAAACAGCAGTTTTTTTTAAAATTAATGTAGTACTTAATTCTTATTAAAATAAGTGGTGTAGTAGACCAATAAAGCATGTAGCTTTCCAAAGATATGCATGTAAGGTTTGTACTGGTTTTCGCCAGTTTTATCAGCTATTGTATTGATAGAGGTTGATCTCACAAATATAAGTAACTAAACATGCAACCTGTTGGTTATCATGCAATCGTTAAATGCAGTTATAAAACGTTCGTGATCGATCACGGTAGCGAATCGTTTCAGTTGATTTAATTGAGTCAGGATAAATCAGTGCGATAGTAATTAAGAGTTTACGTGTTGACGTCAGTAAGGTTAGATGACATTAAGTCTGTAGGTTTTCTTAAATACCATTTGAGGCGATTTTATAGTAAGTGTTAAATCACAATTTAGTGTGTCAGGGGAAGCACAGAACGCCCCCACATACCCTTGAAGCTAAACGAAACTATCATTGTTTATAGTATCAAACGTCAATAAATTTCCGGCCAGAATAGCCTCTACATTTTTATTCTTAACTTTAACTCGAAAAAATATACAGTAGTATCTGTCTCTCTGGATTTATTTGACCTCCTTTTCTTTTATCAACTGAAAATACAATTATCATCGTATTCTTCTATTTTAAATAATAATAATAAAAATCTGGTGTGAAACACTAACACAACTTGCTCTTGCCAATGCAAATAATGAACAATATAACCTAACATTAGTAATAAAACATAATAAATAAACAAACAACCTAACCTTAAAAAAACATAACCTAATTTTAATCATGAGTGAATGATGCAAAATGAAAACCAACCTTATATATTTATTTATTTATTTAAGGTCACATCGACTACGAGGTCATTAGCGACCACGTTACATATTATAAATACAGTAGTATAAAATTTCCAAAGAAGACACAAACAAAAACAATTAGGTCATATATAAAAACATAATGAAATATTAGTTAGGTTCAATTAAAATTTAGACAACAGAAAAATAAAAAATAGAATGATACAATGAAAAATAACATATGCGATTTTACAATTATATCAATAATCTGAAATTTTAAAAAAATTATTGTGTTTTCAACCGCTAATTGTTCTGCAAAATTAAGTGCTAAAATGTTGTTTATTTCAAATAGTGTCCGTGTGGATGGTGTAGTTTGACAGTTTATGATGATGTATTTGATTGTACGTGGCGTGTTGCAATGTGTGAAATGTTGTGGTTCGTCTTTCTTCAGTAAGTGTTTGTGCGTAAGTGTAGAGTGTTCAATGCGTAATCGTGTAAGTATAACTTGATGTCTTCGAAGCTCCAAGTGAGGCTGAGGGTTTTCAAAAATGTTTTTTCTGATGTGGGGAAGTTTCGTTGGAGGAAGTCGAGACCATATTTGGTTCCATTCTTGTTTAATTTGGTTGTGCAAATGTCTCCTGATATCTGTATGAGATGAGATATGGTTATCTCCCAGTGAGGTCTTTAACGCCACTTTGGTGGCCGTGTCCGCTGTCTGATTTCCGTTTATACCGCAATGCGACGGAACCCACACAATGTGTACTTCATTTCATTCCTGTTGTTAATATGTCGAAGTAAGTTGTATATATGTTCCATAATTGACTCTGTAATTTCTTCAGCCTGCAAGCCTAACTACACTCATCGAATCCGTAAATATTGTGAACTTTTCACCCGTTCTTGTGGCTAGGAGTTTCAAACTACGATATATAGCATAAGCTTTGCAAAAGAAGACAGAACAAACATTATTTAAATGGATTTGAAAAGTACTGTTAGGGAAGACAACTGAACAACCAGTGCCTTCTGATGATCGACAGCCAACCGTGTAAATATGTATATTGTTCGTGTATTTTGATATTAATTCATTAAACACTTGATGGTATATCTTAGGGTTAGCTGAGTTTTTCGGAAGATGAGCCATGGATAAATCCAGCAAAAAAGGTTTCGACAGCCAAGGATGTTCAACGGAAGGTTGATAATCAAAAAAAGCAGGTGTAAACTTGAATGAGGATGTTTCTAGATAATTTTGCGGTCGTTTATGAAATGGTTTAGGAAATGAAGGTTTGGAGTTGTACATGTCTGAAAATCTGTTGGAGAAAACGTTCTCGTGGACTGGAGTGTTTGGACAAGAAGATATTTTTGAAGCAAAGAAAAAACATAACTTTCTTCTTCTAATAGCAAGAGGCGTTTCTTCAGCTTCTGCCAAGATACTTAGGATTGCACTTGTTCTGTATGCACCTAGGGCTAATCTCAAACAAACATTCTGAACTGGATTTAACAAATTCAATACATTACTTTTTGCAGAGCCATAGACAATCGATCCGTAATCAATCTTACGTAGACCCTATCAGTGCGAAATAAGTTATCAACATTATTTTCTTATCAGCACCCCAGTTGTTAGAGGATATGCATTTTAAAATGTTAATTGTATGTTGACAATTTGCCTTGAGTGAATGTATGTGAGGAGCCCATGACAATTTTTCGTCAAAAGTTAAACCAAGAATCTTACGTTGATTTACTCTGGTAATCTCTTGAAAACCTAAAGAAAGTTTTACTGCATTATTGACAAAGTTCCTTCTGGAAAACACCATAAATTGAGATTTCGTTGTTGAAAACTTAAAGCCTGATGTTACAGTCCAATGTTTAATTTTATTTAGGCAGTCTTGAAGTAAATTCTGAGTTGTTATGATATTAATACCACTACAAAGAATGGTGATGTCGTCTGCAAAAAGATATATTTTTAGTGGGTGAGTTACAATGCTTGGAATATCATTAATTGTTATTAGAAACAACATAACACTTAGCACCTTATTTTGACTTAATAATAAAGAAAACCAACCTTATTTTGACTTAATAATAGGGAAAATCACTCTTTGACTAAAATGCATATTAAGGCCGCAATCTTAAAAAATCCATTTTTTTTCTACGAGAGGATAGTCTCTCCAAGAATTTCAGCATAAAAAATGTAGTGGGGCGATTTTCAAAAAAATCGTAGGAGCCGTTTTTAAGAAAATCGCAAAAAAGTGAAAAATTACACGCATAAACTACTAATTCCAGTTGACCGATTTTGATGAAAATGTTCGTGTGGGTTCTCTAGTAGTACCTAACTTAAGTTTTAAGTTTTAACTTCGTACGATGTTTCGTTCTTCAGATATTTTGTTCACACACACGCACACCAATCGCTAAAACCAGTTTTTTGGGTTCAGGGGGTCTGAAAACGTGTATATCCGGTGAAAACTCGTTTTCGAAAAATCGACACGAAAACAACACTTTCCTTCCTGTAATTCATATGGGTAAGATTCATATGTGTAATTCATATGGGAAAGTAATACGTATCAGAATATTTGTAAATAAAACCAAAAAATTATAAACCGTTTATTTAAGTACTATAAATACTCATATTACGTTAAAAACATTTATCTTAAATTCTTACGTAATATGAATTCTGTTAATATTTTCTACAAAAGAATTATTCCAATAATTTTGAAATTTTATTCAGTTTTCCATAATATAGGCATACTTAGCTTACATTATAGATTATTACCAATACACTGGAATAAATGGCACTTCAATCCGTTCAGGTTTCTAACCTCTTTGTTTCTCAAACTTAAAATATATGAGTATAGGCTACTTAAGTAAAGTAAAAAGTACCGAGATGATAAATACTACATTTTTCACTTTATTTTTATCTGCAACTGTGCTGTTTTGCATAACCAGTAAATATGCGTATAATATATACACTTTTGTGTTTTTTTTTAAATGACGTTGCACTTCAAAGGAGGACACCACTCATTTTTAGGAATCCCGCAGTTAAGCACTACAGTTAGCCTTTTCACGAGTTAATTATTAAGATTATATAATTAACAGTAAGTTGGATGATTGTTTTTTTATTAAGCGTAGTTAAATTTAAACTGTATTGATTGAGGTTAACACAAGTCTCTACTCCACCTCCTGCTGAGCCGACAATATGGATCACCTGGCAAATGTGGAGAACTTAGTACACGAATCAATGGGTTGAAGTACTACATTAAACGTTTTAAAAGTTTTTGATCATATTGTATTTTAAAGTCACCATAAAAAGAATTTTGGTGTAAGAATTATCGACGTTCACTCAACATACATATGATTATGGTTCGTTATCTGTGCCATAATCGTGTCATTTTGATGACACTTTCAGAATGATTACACTTTACTACAGCTGATTTGAATTCAGGCTACACGGAAATAAATCAAGTGCTTGGGAGCCGCCAATCTCTTCGTAAATTAAAAATTAAAAGACACACGATCTGATTCGAGTAAATCATTTCACAGACGCACTTCATTAAAATGATGATGATGACGATACAGTTCTAAAATAATAATATCAATAATTGTAAGCGTGTCAGTGTAATCATTTTGTTTAGTTATAGTATAACTTTCTATTATATATTACTAAATATGATATTAATGTTTTATGCAATTAACGTTATTGTGTATTTATTTTAGGGTGAACACATCATGATGGCTACAAGTGCCTACGGCTAGCTGGTCCAGCTGTCGCACCGACTGTAAGTTCTCTCTAATACTACTCTAAATTAACATCAGAACCCTTGTAAAACATTTAATAAAAATTTAGACAGCTGTATTGATAAAAGTGCATTATAAAAATAATAAAGTCAATAAGATGACAAACAAGTATTGTAAAGATCCTTGACCAGCTGCCCTAAAAAATTCAATATTATTACAATACTCCATTAATATGCATCTGGGGTAGATCGAAGTATTTTTACGCGTAGAATAAGTGAAAATGGCAAGGTATTCCCCTGATCTTCTAAGGCGGCGCAACTCCGAAAGAATCACTTTTATCGTAAAATTTCAAAAATTCAGCATATTATTGAGGACCATAATATATCTCCCTATATATGTGCTCCCTATATATGTGCTACGTCAGGTCTTCCTAACGTTGGTTATCACCACAGTTTACTCTTCCCTATACCTAACAAGAGGGAACAACTCTTCAAACTGGACATCCCAGTCTTATCCCTTACGTTCCTCAACCAGGATATTTATCACCTACTAAACCACATTTATTGCTGGCCTTCAATTTTTCCCTTTCATTTTAGTACTGAAAGGAAGTGCCTATCCGAAGTAAATAAGGAGCTAAACTTGTGAAAACTCCTGCCATCAAATCGTTATTATCTACGCTGTTTTAATTAAGCACTAACATTTTAATAAATTTTTAAAATATTATTCTTCATTCTTAAAGAATTGCTGTTTTTTACGGCTGACAGTTTTGCACATTACTGATCATGCAGACGATGAAGAATGAGTGATGAAAGAATGCCACACCTGATCGAGAATCGACCCTGGGACCACTGGCGTGGACCACTGCACCACGGGCTGGTCCTGTTAATTTAAATGAAGGTTACTCTGTGTGTACAGGTGACACTATCTGGTGTGTAAAATTTGAAGAGAATGTAGTAGTACTTCAATATTTACCGTCATATTAACGATGGGCTACGGTGTGAAAAACAAATTAACATCAGTACTACGTCAGGAAACCACTAATGAAACTATATTCCGTGTTTCTTGCTTATGCTAATGCTGCTACATTAGCAGCATAAGAGTATTTTTGAAACAGCGTTTGCCGAGAAACTTGTTTAGTTTGAGGAATGGTTTCACTAAAATTTCTCACAGGTGCACTGTAGGCCTACTTCAAATTTTCGTCACGCCTATACCATAAATCCGCTGGTCTTTTTACGTAGAATTTGTTACGTAGTTAGTTTGTAACACACCTGATCGAGTATACGTTGTCTACGTTGAGGCTCGATGTATGATAGAGGTTCGTACGTAGTAGAGACTACCAGTGATTAAAAGTAAAAATTTGATTTGAAAAGTTCGTAGCCTATACTTTGATTTTTTCGCCAAACCATACTTTAGCAGACTTAACTTAATAAATCCTGATCGTATACTTTCGTTTTCATTAAAAATTAATAAATCACACTAATCTAGAGATACAAACACTGTCACACCCACTCCTACCTCAAAATCCACAAAGGAGATAAAGAAGATGCTGGAATAGCGATCAAACTTAACTTTGTATAAAACTGGGTTATTCCCTCAACCAAGATGAAAACAGGACATTAAACACATACGTCATAAATACTGCTGGTTGTATAAATATACAGTTGTAGCTTTTGTTAAAAGACAAAAAAATCAGAGGTCTTATCTGTTAGACGCCTCGCACTCTGTTAGCGCGCCTACAAAAACGGCATACGCAACATGCAACACAATCCACCATTTCGAGTTGCAGAGAATGCAGGGGCTATTTATATACTTCATGTGCATTGATAATGCGTGATACATACATTGTTTGTAACTGACGAAGTTCCACTTAACCAGGAGCCCAGAATCCTGATGAAATTGCTCTTAAAAATATTAACACTTAATTATTTTAATAATAATATTAATAGTGTTAAACTATTAAAAAAGTGAAGTAAAATATTCACCAAAGTTATGTATCATACAACTGAATTGAAACAATTTTTCTACAACGCTTAGTTTAGCGTCAGTTGGTGATTTTCTGTATTTTATTATCAAAATTAGTGAAAACGGATTTTTTTAAATTGGGACCTTAGTATGCATTTTACGACAAAAGTGTAGTCCTATTTAATGAAAGTTATGAGAAATTTAAAAAAGAAACACACAACTTTTATTTCAAACTGTTTTTTTCTACAGAGCCTCCAGTTTAGCATCAATAAGAGTGATTTTCCATATTTTTAAATCGTATAGAGGTTGATTTTTACTTAGCGTCATTCACTCATGATTAAAATAAAATTACGTTATGTTTTTCATTTTATGTTGTCCACTAATGATTAAAAATAATAGGTTATATTGTTAATTATTTACATTGGCAAGAGATGATTCATATCAGATATTACAATAGTAATATTACAATTTATTATTAATAGTGTTACTAATGGTGTGTTTTGTTAAATGTTGCATTTAAAGTTTTGTAGGCGCGCTAATACAGTGCGGGGCGTCAAACAGATAAGATCCAAAGTCTGCCAAAAAAAAGTTTAATCATTAGATATTTGTCTAATAGATTCTCTTGACGTACCTAAAATATTCCAAAATTCTTGAAATCATAGCACGGAGTGGTGGAGCAAGAGGCATGGCATGAAAGGAAAAAAGGGCGGGGCGGGTTTTATTCTTGTCCTCTCAAAACAGCCAGGTGGGGTGTTTTGAGCTTGATTTAACTACTTTAAATTTGGCCAAACTTTTTTTATATACGACTATATATATTTTTATATACGAGTATATATATATTTTTTTATCCCTAATAGTGTACGTTGCAATCTGTTCAATTTTGAACAATAAGCAACCCCATGACCCAATGAGATGAGGATGATATGTATGACGTGTAAATGAGGTGTAGTCTTGAACAGACTCAGGTCGACCATTCCTGAGAAAGTATGGTTAATTGAACCCCAACCATCAAAGTATACCGGTAACCACTGTCTAGCATTCAAATCCGTATAAAAGTAACTACCTTTACTAGTTGGCCAAACTAACACCAAAATTTTAGGCCCAGGTCTGTAGTGTATTTTATTCACCTTACTATTTAGTAGATACATTTTTTAACTATTAATAAAAAGATTGAAAATGTAGCTACAAGTTTTTAGAAAATAATATAATTTTTTCCTGTTTTTAATGTTTAGTAAACCTACTATATTCTCGGTCCATGTCAATTAGTACAATTAATTTTAGTTCGGCCAACTTCATAACGTAGTGGCTAATGCACTAGACTACAAGCGGAGTGTTCCGGGATTTGCAAAGTTGGATCAATTAAGAGTTACGCCCTGTTCTACAGTGTTCTTATTTTTACTTGTAACGTTCATGCTTCAGTATCCTCGTTAAACTATTACGTTAAAACTCACCGATATTCATGATCTTGATTGGTCTTACCCTTTGTGGAGCCACGAGTCACATAAATGATTTATGTGTTTTAGATTATGGTGTAATATTAACTCAAATTTCAAAATATTATTTAGACGATCAGTATGGTAACCCAGAATTTTTCTAGGGGAAAAAAATTTGGTGTGAAACACTCACACAATTTTCTCTTGCCAATGTAAATAATTAACAATATAACCTAACATTAATAACAAAACATTAGAAATAAACGAACAAACTAACCTCAAAAAATTAAACCTAATTTTAATCATGAGTGAAAGACGCAAATTAAAAATCAATCTCAGTTTGGCTTTAAAATACGAAAAATCACTCTTTCACGAAAACTAGGCTTTGTAGAGAAAAAATGCTTAATATAAAAGTTGTAGATCTTTCAATTTCCTATAAATTTAACTATACACTTTTGTTGTAAAATGCATACTAAGGTTGAAATCGTAAAAAATCGATTTTTTACACGTTTTCGTGAGACTAAAACAGAAAATTGCTAATTACCGTGAAACTAAGCATTATACAAAAAAATGTTTACAATAAAAGTTGTAGGATTTTAAATTGTCCACAACTTTGATTGTATACATTTTTGCGCTAAAATGCATATTAAAGCCTCAATCTTAAAAAACAATTTTTTTTACATGAAAATAGCCTCTCCGAGAATTTCAGCAGACATGACGCCTACCCTATCTTGTAAAGCATAAAAAATTTATTAGACGAGGCGATTTAAAAAAAATCGTAGGACCCGTTTTGAGAAAATCCCAAAAAAGTGAAAAATGATCCGAATAAACTATTACTTCCGGTTGACTGATTTATTGAAAATGTTCGGTTTGGGTCCAGTAGTAGTAGCTATCTAATTTAAGTTTCAAGTTTGAAGTTCGTATGATGTTCCGTTCTTGAAATATTCTGTTCACACAGACCAATCGCTAAAAACATGTTTTTTTTGGATTCAGGGATCTGAAAACGTGTAGCCTACATCCGGTGAAAACTCGATTTCGAAAAATCGGCATGAAAATACTTTCCTTTCTATATTTTCTTAGAGGCAAGAGAGAGTAAAAATTTATTTTACTCTTATTTATCACCGGGTTCGTTAAAAAAACCAGGAAAGAATTTTTTACCGATAGATAGGGATATTTTTATAGTAGTAGATGTCCAATAGAAAATTGGCTATTGAAGATATCCGCAATTAAACGATTTTTCCAAAAATTCCTTAATATGTCTACCGATTCTACATCAGAGATGCTCTAGATATGGGCGGCTAAAATGCACCGGCATGATTTGTTGGGAATGTTTTCGTTTGACTATTATCATTGCACATTCAAGATAATTCAAACATGATAATAGTGATAACTAGATGAAATTGAGTGGAAATATACCAACCTTACTGAGAATTGGACCCGGGTCCCTGGCAGAGGTCCATAGAGGTATTTTTTTTTATTTTGTTTTTTTGCATTTGATTTTGTTATTTTTTTGCAACGTTACGACGATGAATTTCAAGGTTTCAAAAACAGTTATTTAGAAATAAACCAATTTTCCTAACACTGGATGCGCTGCAGTTTTTTTTAAGTCAACGCTCAAGATACATGACATTGTGGAGCAAGAAAAATTGCTGTTGAGCCTACGTTTATTTGTCAATTATGTTTAGGCCTACAGATACCCATATTTAAAACAAATCATTTTCTAAACATAGGCTACTCGTATGCGAATTAAATTATTTTTGTTCAGTATACATGAATGTATAAATGCACAAGACTGTCCAAATAAAGAAGGCAGTGATCTCGAACAAAATACCGAGACACCATTTTGTTCTTACCTACCACCTCGAGAATACACTACATTGTCAGACCAGCTGAATTATTTATTTCACCCTATATTACTATTTGCACTGAAATTCGCAAGTGTTCAAATGAAGAAGACATGAGACCAAGACGCCAACGCATCATCGGTCGGTATAAATAATTTACTTCAGTGTACGTCGCGGTATTCACAATAATTTATTTAACGATCTACAAATTGAAGAATTTTAAAATTACACATGCTATTATTTTTCTGTTCTTCAATGTGTGGAGCAGTTTCTTTTGGTGGCTGACGTAGGGTAGGCCTATAAATACGCGTATAGGCTAACAAAACAGTATTGAAATCCGATGTCCTCATATTCTTCAATTTTCCGTTTGTGTCAACTCATTTATCAAATGAAATCACATATTTATACACTCGCACAGATACATAATTATTCAAGGACGTTCAAACAATTTAAACGGTGCCTCGAGATAATGCACCTTACAAAAGAACGAAAGTCAAGAAGAGCCAGGGCAAGTCGGTCGAAAGATTCTTTTAATCCAGCTTACGCGACAATTTTTCGTTTACGAATTTCAATATTATTTTAATAAAAGACAATTGTTTTTTTTTTTAACACTCTGGGATCCGTTGCAGTTTGTCGTCACGACGAACACAAGCAGTATTCCCACAACAGGCTTGTAGGAATGCATGAGGCATTGTGAAGTATAAAAATAACGGACAGTCTACTTTTAGATAGACAAGTGAGGAAAAATGTGCAGACACCAGTGTTAGCCTACTAATATTAATTTTCACTAATATTAATTTTCGGGTTTTGTTTGGGTACGCAATATTTTACATAAATATTTTGATATTTTACAAATTTATAGGTAAGAATTTTTAAACTTACGCATAGGCCTAGCGTATTCATTAAATCATTTCTCTATAACAGAAATATTACATCTAGGACAAATTCGCATGAGTCAGTATGCTAGATAAAAATAAATTCACGTAAGTGTAGGAATGAGATTATACATTTTATAGGCCTATGACAAAAACTACGAACAAACATATCAATGAACTAATGTTTGTTGATGACAAACTCTTTACTTTCGTTTTATGTTGAGTTGTTAAAAAATAGTTTAATCATTGCGGTTAATTGCTAATGTACGTTCCAAATCAGTAGCCAGATGAAATGCTTGAAATGGGAAATCGTTTTTGGCATAGTGAATGTCATGAATTATTATATACTATCGATTGAATATTTTACTTTGATCTCAATTTAACTTTATTTTGCAAAATTACCTAGAGAATATTATACTGTTACTATATTATAAACATTAAGAATAAAAACAATACACAAGTAGGCCTACTTACCTCATTATGGTAATAAAATGACTCAATCATGACATCACAAGCACGTTTAGACAGGTTTCTTCTGTTCTGTGGAAGGTTATACTCCACGTGCGTTGTTTGGTAGCTATTATTATTAGGTTATGTTTTTGTTTACGTAATTTTTGTATTTGTTTGTGATCCAAAAATCATGATGAGTTATTTATTTTTCCGACGTAACCGACTTATTAAACTTTCAGGTATCTTATTGGATTTTAACGTTAATAGTTAATAATAAGTCTTCAAGGGTTATGAAAATAATATCCTATAATGGAAACTGTTCTTTCCAGGACAACGAGTTCGTAAAGAGAACAAGTTGGCAATTTTAAGTAATTACTAAGTCTCTTACCACTATTATCAACTGCTGTCGTTGTGCCTTGTTAATTGATCTATGTTAAGATGCCTATAATTTGACTAATATCTAGTTACCTAACTGGTTCGTCGATTGTTTTATTTTCTCGGAAAACTCACGTAATGGAGAAAAAATTGTTTTCCGGTAAATTCCTTCAGCTACATTTTTTTTGGAAAATAATTGAAGAGAATAACCAACTGTAATTTTTTTGAGCGGTGCTCAGTTTGTAAACTCTCTCTGTTAAAACTAAATTACAATTAGTTCAGTCTTATGTATCAGATTATTTAGCTATTTACATAAAATTACATTTATGTTGATAAAATAAGTAATAGTAAAAGCATGGTTCACATTTAATTATGTAGTGTGCACAATCCTGTATTAAGATTTCCACAAAAAAAAACTCTGTATGTCTCTTCATAAATGAGGCCTTGACTGGTCAGAATGGCTCAGTATTTTTGCTAACAAACCTGGAGGTCAATTTCCTTAGACAGTCTCAGCACTAAAAAGTCAATTGTATAACTCAATCATTCACTATTATTGAGCAAGCAGATCCTATTCTTATGAGTAAATTTTAGAAGTCTGCTTGACAAGCAGACTATAATTGAGTTATACAATTGACTTTTTAGTGTTAAGGAACCAAAAGAACTGCCTCCATCTTTCAGTTGATTTTTAAACACAAATGTACTTTTGGTTAAACGTTACTAAGAAAACTGGTACAGTTTACGTACAATTTGTTTTCAAAAAATAATGTATTGATAGATAAATATGTCATAAATGAATGTATCTGTGGCAAATAGTAATTTTTAACAGTTTAGTTATAAAATTAGCGTTCAGGTAGTGCGATGCTTGTCTTGATGATTAAAACAGTCTTTTTAATAAATAAAAATTACTGTTTTTGAACTTACTGACTCTCAGTTTCGGTACATCCAATAGTACATTCGGTACATCAATAGTCAAAAGTTGTTGCTCTTGCAGTATACAGAACCTCTCAAGAAGGAACTGCTAATATACAATAATAGATAGGTACTATCAAGCACTAAAAAATCATTCACAAAAAAAACAGAAACACATAAAATAGAAAAAAAATTAGAGATAGGTAGGATAGGTAGGGTAGAGATAGGTAGTATTAGAGATAAGTAGGATATTATAGATAAGTTTTTGAAAGTAATGGCAAATTTCTAACAAAAAAAAAATTGACTAAGAAAAAACCTAGAAGAAAAGTAATTTAAAAAACTGTTTCATTTTGTTTTTTTTTTGAAAATTTTTATGTTCTTTGTTTTTTTGAGTGGTTATAGAGATAGAGATAGGGATAGGGATAGAGATAGAGAGAAAAATAAAAACTCCAATTAAAAAAATTATTACAACTCTCAAGTTGGTCACTTTTTAATTTGGAGCAATAATAATATTTTTGTTGAAATACTTACAGTTTTACGGTAAAATTACTAAAATAAAACAATTATTAAAGTAATGTTTTTTCGTAGGTCTTGTATGAACGATTAAGATTTTGTTAAGGGCTTTAGAAAGCTTAATAGTGAGAGAGCTTTGTATTTTGGTAACATTGACGCTTATGTGTTAATAAATCATTTAAGAATTACATTAGCTTTACTTATTATTAATTAGTTGTTGGTTATAGAGAGCTGAGTTTTGAGATATAGAATTACTAGTTACGGAAAAGTTTTCACAAATTGTTATATGAGTATAAATGTATGTGGTTAATATCTCTATATTAGTCGGTTTAGAACAAGTAACAGTAGATTTAAAGTTTAAATTTTCTTTAAGGTTTATTGTTACTTCAGTTTTTATAGTATATCTATGAACTTTTTATGCTAAATTTACTATATAAAATGTGAAGAAGTGTTTATACACCTAGGTTTATCTGAATCTTTATGTCTAAATAAATAAGCCTTCAACAATCCACTTTTATGAAACAATATTCTCAGTTTAACTTTCATAAAATTTTTTACTTTATTAACAAATTTTTCTATTTATGTGTTACATTTACCGTGAACATTTAGACATTTATCGTTTTATGATTAGTGTAGAGGCCTATTTTCTGTTTTTAAATTTTTTTTTTTGTTATTGTTTATTTAACGTTCTGATTTGGCTTTTGATATGACAAAAAGTTACTTTAATATTTTTTAGTCTATGTCTTGTAGGGTTGAAGAAAATTGTTAATACCTAAAAAGAGAAATATTTCTTTTTTACTATGAATTTTTACTAGTAGTAGTTTGCTTCGTTGAGTATTTCAAATCACTAAATGTGTCTTCGTAAACCTTCAGCCCCTTGACGCATTATTTTTTTCATTAACTATTTATACTGTAAATTGTTAGAATTATTATTTTAAATACTATTGTGTTTAGTGAGATTTTGTGAAATTTTCTATTTGTAGTCATTTTCAGTGTAGCTAACTAATGCGTAACTTTTAATAAGAAAGTCATAAATATGATTTGTATTTTATAACATACAGAAATTTTGCAATGTTCTTACAAAAATTAGTTGATAAATAACATTTTTAGCCCCATTTGTAAGCTTATCTTAACTATCTTCTCCCCAGAATATGTCTTCGTTGGTAAATATTCAAGGTTTCTGGATTAAGTTTAATTGCATTTTGTAGATTAGACTGTCAAATATTTAGAGAGAGTAAGTTGCCCAATCTTGTTCATTGTTGTGTGATTTTCACTGTCTAAAATGAAAAATCACTTGCTCCAAGAAAGAACAGGTCAACATTTACTGCACAAAGTAGCTAACATAATTTGAATAATGAGCAGATAATTTTGAAATGTTGTTTAGGTCATCGGCCTTTTGTGACATTTTGTCAGCTGGTTTGAACCTGTAGAGGTTTACTAAGTAAAATGAGGAGTGAGGTGGTTTACATATGCCTTCCTCACTGAATGGAAAAGTATGCTTATCGACATGCCAAGCCTTCTGTAAAGCATCTACTTTCCACCCTGCAAATGACACTTTCACTTCATTCAACACAGGGTCTGGTTGTGTAATGATGAAATTCATTACTTTCAGAGGAGATAAAACTATGAATAGTCTATTACATCTGTACCTCTTCTGTTCTTAAATGCTTCAGTCACATGGCTCACCGTGCGATAAGAAACAGAACTATTGTTTGTAGTCCTGGAACTAGCAGATTGTGGAAATAATTTAACACTTCACCTGCCTGTTATGGACAAAGTTCTGAATTATGAAAATAAAACTCAAAACTTTTTCTTCTTTGTTTTGAGGCGTCTACAGTATTTTTTACTGAAAAAAATCTTATGCATAAGAATTAAACGTGATATTACATTGATTCAACTTTAAGGCTGCTGTAACATCCATAAGTAATGCCATTTTACAGAACTAGTCATCAGTTACTTCTGTTTATATGAACAAATTAAATTAAGACATGTACAGTCCCCCTTGATTTTATGGACTGAGGGGGACACTTCAGTCCATAAAATCGAGGTTACATGTAACATTACAGTACAGTAATTGGGCTAAAAATGAGTTACATCATGCCATAAAATATGGTAATCTTAATAATATAAAACAAAAAAGAAATAATAAATACTTATACATTATTTATTTTTATTTTTACAGTTAATTTTACTAAACTAAGGTATACACAATATTTTTAACTAAATGTACTTTTACACAAAAACTCTTCTTCTCAAAAAGTTACGACTTCGCATAGAAGTACGTATACAAATTTAAAACTTTTATTAATCCTTGTTTTTATCATAGTAGTACAGTAATTTGTTTTATTTAGTTAAAAAATTTGCCATTTTTATTTGTTTATAGTAATCATTTTGTTATTCAGGAGTTAAAATTTACCTGAGCTGCCTCGTGTGCAGATAATATGATTGCATTTCAGGTTCAGTGGTTGTATTTTGATGATTAATGCCTGCATCTAATGCAAGTCGAACATCTGAAAGCTTGCACCTAAATGATCTTCCATCTTGAATGATCTCATCTTGATTTTATCTTGAATGATGTTTCCATCACCTTGTTCTTCTGTCATATCAGGAGTACAAGTAAAACATCTTCAACAATTTCTTCTTCAGTCATAACTTGGTACCTAGGAACACCTTCATCTTCTTCCAGCCAGTCAGTCAGTGATTTTTTCACTAATTACTTGAACCACTACTATGTTTGAAATCTAACTCGTTCAAATGCTTGGCCAATCTTTCAATGGCAATCTGAATCTCAGTGCCTGGACTGCTACAACTATTATAAAACATTAACTCCAAAAGACATAAATCATTGATGGTTTATGAACCACAAGTAAACAGCTTCTTCTTATTCTTTATCTTTAGAAAGTTTTAAACTTGTTCTATATGATCTAATGAACTACTTGTAGCTACGTTGCATTTTAAAGAAAACTATCTGATCTTTATTTTTCTTTAAATTAAAAACAGTTAATTTTGAAACAAAAATCTCCAATTATTAGCTGCTGATACTCCAATCATATTTTGTGGATAATTTTTTATTTTCTTTGTTTGTTGGAACTATATTTAACAAACATTTCTGTTCTTGTAACACAAATAAAAAACTTTTTTACTGCCCATTAAATCTGGGGTGTATAAAATCAAGGTTTACTGTATTTTTTAAAATCTGCGAGTTTTAAACTATTCCATAGCTTTCTGATCTCATTGATTTTACATATTGGTGAAGTGGATGGCTTTTTGTTACCTTATTCATTTATAAACATTTAATCAGATATTTTTACTTCAATTGTTTTAATCTGTCATCAGAGGGAAACTAATTGACAGTATTTATTTGTGTAAATTGTTTTTAGCTTTTGTTTTAAAAATTATCTTAATAATAATCTAAAAGTGTAAATTTATTTAACAAAAATTGTAAAATTTTACAATTTACAAATTAAACAGAATTCACATGTAGGCATGACCTCAGTTGGTAGTAAAATGAAATATACAAGTAGTGTATTTATAATGCTGAATAATAAACACTTGTATTTAAATATTAACATGAAATAGAATAGTAATTGTTTTAATATTAATAATTCAGTTAATGTACAAATAAATTACAAATAAATATGAGACTAGAATACTGGCAAGTTAAATTTAAGCGCTGACAGTGAGGATACAAGTGCAGCTGTACAGTCGCTTCTTGTTATAAGCGTACATCCTCGCTACCATATGATTAGGCCTACATTATTGTTGGCCTAATGTGCGTATTGTACTTAATCACAACATAACCTCATTGTTTTATAAACAAATACTTTTTTGTAACAGCTAATTGATTGTTTCTAAACTGTATTTATTTAATCAATCTTGCATTCCTTTAGTTTATTATTTAAAATTATTCCTTCGTGAACTAGACATTTAAACAAGACACATACAGCGACTGAATGATGCGAACTTTTTGATTTGTTGTGTGTAATACCAACCGTACTTTACAGGTGGTGCAGGGAATGTGTTAACTGCACATGTATGAATTTATCTTGCCAGTTTTCTACTAACATTGACAAATATGAAAAAAACCTGGATATTTATTTAAACTAAAGAAACCTCTTATATAAAATGCATCAATCCTTACAAGGGGTCAGACAAGTTTATGCACTCTTTCTTTATTTAAATATTATTACAGTCATAAATACCGTTTCACCACAATAGGAGTAAAATAATTTAAACTTAAAATTTTGAGAAAATAACTGATGTAAATGTGTAAAGCCAACAAAAAAATTATGATTGATTTGTAAGTCTCTGTTGTGTGTATCAAGATTTCGTAAAGTAATATTAGCGCATGTAATTGTATAATAACTTTATAGTATCTAGTAGTAACTTTTATAAACATGTAAGGGATACCATTTGGCCTTTACTGTACCTCTTCATCAACTGTAGATACTGCACTAACAACTGCTGTGCTTGCATGGAACAAATAAAAAATTGATAGCTGTTTAAACCTAATTAACGTTTAGAACAGATTAATATTAGTAAACAAAACGGCTTATAAACTGATGATAATAATTTTCTAAAAATCTTAATAGACCATAAGGCTTAATGAATACATCTCAAGTATGTTGGGTGTGTTGTTCAAATCTATTTATAACTTATTTTTAAACTGTCACACACGAGTACCAAATGCTACTCTGTTCTTTACTATGGTACTTGAGATTTCCCTACTTTTCATAAAGCTAGTTGAAACTGTTATTCACATGTTCATAAAACACAAAGCGTTTGTGTGTATAACACTAATCAAGGCAGGTACAAAGTGGTCTGCTGTTTCGTCTTCTGGGTCAACAACAGCAGTAATTAGTTGATCTTATATTGCTGGGTAACTATAGTAACCCGACATCAACAACACTCTCCCTACCAAAGCTTCTCTCCTGCTCGCCTCACAAGTAACTGCCACCTCACTATCTACCAATATTAGTAGTCCCATATGTTCTTCTACCTTATTTCTCCTACTTTCTGCTTAAGGCGCTGACACAACATCCACTACTTACAATTAATATTGTTTTAAACTTGGCTCTTAAAAGTCTTCAGAAATAAATTCTAATAATATATTTTTGTTGTGAAAACTGTGCCACATTGATTAACCCTTTCAGTACCAACATCTGGAAAACAGGACGTCGATATTTTTTACGTAATGATAACATCCGATTTACCAGACGTCTGTTAGTTGTGCATAAAGTGCCAACGTCCGGATAACCGAACATTTTCAAAAAAATTTTTAAACCAAAGTTAATGGAATATTTTATTTTGAAACTGCCTCCATGGTGTAGTGACTAGCGAGCTAGCCTACAAAGCAAAAGGTCCAGATTTCAATTCCCAGCTATGGTTTGGAAATTTTAACACGTTAAAGTACCAAAACCCACAGTAGTTGCTAATGACCAATATGTCGATGCAACTTTAAATAAACTGAAAAAAATCTATTTTGAATATTTTTAGTGTTAGAACGATTTATTTTTTTATGAACCCAATAAAAATTAATTTTTAACTGGAAATTTTATTTTTCTACAACGTTGAAATTTTGGTCGGCAATAGCAGGGTTACGCCTGCAAGTTTTAAAAATATAACTGCCACTTTTTGTACACCCTTATTCAAATTAAATGGCACTTAAGATCAAACTTTTAAATATTGTTTTGGCACTGAAAGGGTTAAACCTTTTGCATTTCAAAAACAATGCACTAGAAACATTTGTCTCATATTTGATAAGTTTACCTTTATTTAAAGATGTGTTCAAACTGTTAGTTTTAACCTTAATTCTGGGAAATTGTATTTTTTGTATTGATTAACTAATTTCAAAAAGGATAGGTATTCAAAATTTTACAAATACATGGTGTTTTGACCATTTATTTTTTTTGCAAGGTGATTTATTTATTAATTTTTTGCAATATTTTGGATTATATTAGGGTTGTCCCATGAAAAATTAATCTTATTTAGACCACTACTTTTTCAGTATTTAAAAAAAAAGTCAAATGTTTGATAGCAGGTATCAACAAAAAAAGTGTGTATTTTTGATTGTATCTATGCTATGCATTTACGCACGGGCTTATTTTTAGGTTATATAGCGTCGGTGGAGTTTAATAGCAGAGTACAAGAAAATTGTTCTAATTTTCAATAAAATTTGAAAATGAGACTCCTGATAAAAATGAACTCCTGATTATACTTAACTATTTTAAATTATTTAATATAAAAATTTCTGTTTTTCAGTCTTGAAAATTAAATCTATCATTGAATTGCTTCAGGTCAGAACTCGTCTTTATTAGACATTTGATGGGCAATCTTGAGCCCTGAGATGGGTGAAAAGAATTCTAAATTATCCCCACTACTTTATATTACGCATTACTTTCTCCCACAATTCATTGTTATGTAGAATCTAGCTTCTAATATAGGGCCTGGTTCACTGCACATCTTTTAGTTAAGGTTCAAAAATGATTGACTGGGTTTTTGTAGTAACGATAATGAAGTAATAAAATGTATTATTACAATTTTTTAATATTGTTTGTCTAAATTTATTTTATTTCCAAAAACTTGATGAGTAGGTTTAATTGTGGAGTAGAAAAATTGGTCATTTAACGTAATTGAATAAATATTCAACTTTAAAAAGCTGGATAATTAATTTAATTACTTAGTTAATTTAATCAAATGATTAAAATAAAATTATCTTCAAGATTATACCCATAGTCACATTAAAACTAGTACATTATTATAGTTAAAATTGACTGTTTTAAAATTAATATGATGTAAGTAATTAATATTTTTGTAGTGTTTAGAATTTCATTCAGTCTGTCTGTTCTTTGCTTGAGGTCCCATCCAGGAAAAAAATTCTGCGAGCATGTAGAATGGCCAGTTTCAGAGCCATATTTTCAGTTACTAAGTTACTAATTTTGTCTGTTGGTTCTTTTGAGGTCTTTTAGCTGGTGTTCCGCATTTTGGGTTCTGTAAACATACCCTCTTTTCAGTTGCGGGGTTCCAGGTTCGATTTCTAGTCATTTGTTTCATCACTCATCTTCATCTATCGTCCTTTTCATCATCTGAATTACCAGTAATTGCTTAACGGTCGGGCATAAACAAAAAAATCTTTTCAGTTACACTGAGATTATGTATAGGAAGGCAGTAGTTGGTCCTATGCCATATCATGAAACTATCTACACACCTCTCCTTAGTCATTGTGGGTCCTGGATGTGGATGTAGTTATGGCCTCCAAAATGTACAGGGTTATTACAGTGAGGATTTTTAGTTGCCTATACTCTACTCATTTCTGAGCTGGAAGTTTCCCGAGAGTCTGATGGCTCTTGTAGATCAAAGATCAAAATTCTGTAGGTTCCCTTCTGAAGTGTCTCCCCACACTACAAATTCCATTATGAAGATCAGACTCAAATATTGCATAGTAGGAAATTATAGCTAGTCATTATGTCACTTATATTCTCCATATTACATACAGCCCTGTGCTGAACTGGCTGCATAGAGAATTGATGTGGGTTGTACATGTAAGATCATTTTCAACTGTTATACCAAGGTATTTAGTTGAGGTAACCTTCTCAACATCAGGTAGCCTGTGGTTTCAGAGTTACTATAATTTTCTGTATATCATACTAAATAATTTGCAAATAGAATAAAAAGCACCAGCTCCAATACAAGTCCTGGAGTAACTCCGTCTTTGATGACTCTTGTGTCTGATTCGGTAATTCCATCTACAGATCTCCGTTAATCCTGTGATTAATTATTACAAAAACCATTAGTGCTTTGAGTCTGCGAAATTTGCAGTTATGGATTTAATTATTGTGTTATTGTTAATACTAAGTGTAAACTGTTCAATCTATTTGTTTTTATTAAAGTATTCTTGGTCATTAGCTTCATGTAATGACATGTTCAATAAGTATTAATAGAAATGTATAAAATGTTTCAGGTGCGCGATGGCTAGCCTCCTCGCTGGAGAGGGGGGTCGCCTCGCCCACTGTTAGCTGCCACCATGTCTATCGCCTCGGACTCCTTCTCGGAGGAAGAACGCAGTCTTTTCCGTCCGTTCACCCGTGAGTCATTGCAAGCCATCGAGGCACGCATTGCTGAGGAACATGCCAAACAGAAAGAATTGGAGAAGAAAAGAGCTGAGGGAGAGGTATGTGTCATTTAATTTCAAATTATTAAATTAATATATTTTTCCTTTGAAAAGTGTTTAAGTGTTATGTACCTAGAGGGGTGATGTACACTCAACATTTGTATGGTCAGGATGTAAGTATAAACTGTTATAAATGAAGAAAGAAGTTTTTACAGTGAACAACATACAGATTACTCTTATACATTTCGTCATTTCTTTGATTATTCCTTCTTTGTTTTTATTGAAGCCTTTGCCAGAGAGATTTTACTTAGCTATTTTCCATTTATCTTCAAACTACGTCAGCTTGTCTTACTTACCAGTACTAACAATTATGATTCTTTTATGATTAGAAAAAAGAACATTTCTTACTAAATTTGAATCATTATTATTTTTTTACCATAATGCAAACAAAGTGTATCGACTAACCACGTTCTACTAAGTGTTATCTTTTTGAACAACAAACATTAATATTTAATCTGTATACCAGTGTCATTTAAATTTAAAAAATACAGCCCTAACTACTCGTGGCCATCAGCCACTTAGTAACCATGTATGCTAACATCAAAACGATCGAGCGGATAGGTATATTTTGGGTAGTTGTGTTTTGCACATATTTTACAACAATAATCAGTAAACATCAGTAATGTTTTACATTTAATGTATATATTTTCCTATTGTAAATTCCAATTATAATCTTACTGCTTCCTTAATCTTTCATTGAAAACTTTGTTGTAAGACCTAATGTGCGCCTAGTTGTATAATTTGTTGTGGAACCATGTTCAGTAAAATTCTGATAGATCATAATTTATCAATGAAATTTTTAGATCTGTATGTAAAATCACATTTCTGGTATAAGATGGTGTAGCAAGTCGTAAAAATTTTGATTGAAATGCCTGAAAGGTTTTAATATCTGGGCAGAGCAAAATATTTGTAAACCATATACCCAAATAGGCCTAAAAGTCTTGTGTAAAGGTGAAGTTTATGTTTTAATGGAAGCTTACATTTCAGAAACAGAAAACTGTAAAAATTTTAAATCAGTTATTTAGTTGGCACTTGAATTTTATATGGGGACCCCACATAAGTTTGTGATCAAGGACAAAACTAATTTAAAAACTATTCATGTATTTCCTTTTGCTAGGATATAAGCAATTAGGAATTTAAAAACATACCTAAAATTTTGTGAAAGCCTATTTACTCTGTATTAAGTTGTGGATCAACTAGATCTACTTTGGTATTAATGCAGCCTTTTTTACCGATATTATGAATTTTTTTGTTAGTTTCAATTGAAGCAGGTTGAAACAGCACCCTGAAGTAAACACCAACAATTCTGTTATCATGTGATACATTAGTACATCAGTATATGCCTATAATCTGTGTAGCAGGTTTGTTTTTATATCTATTTCAGTTCTTTACAAAGGTTTGATAAATATCTATGAAATCTGTATGTTGTTTATAAAAAGATACTGTAGTCTGTATTTTGTGTATTTACATTTTCATATTTTATAAACTTTGAATCTGTGTTGGTATTTGTGTTGCACAACGTAATCACTACCTTTTTATATTTTAATTGTGTGTGGAATATATAATCTGGCAATTTATTTCAAAACAAAAATAATTTGTCTTATTATTTTGTAAAAATTCCTATTGTTTATTTTACCCTTTTTTAAATTGAGATAATTCATATAATTTATATGTTCTGCCTTTTATTATTGATTGTGGACGCACTTGGTTTCAAAGTTTATATTCTCAGTAAACCAATTTATAGTTAGGTGTTCATTTGATTACATAAACTTCTTATTTGTTATATTGTTATTTTTTTGTAACAAATAATAGAACTGGTTATATGATTTTTTTTAAATTTTAAGCTTCAAATAATTGTTTTAGTAATTACATACAGTACTCCATTTCTTTTGAATATTTTTTTTAGATTTATTCTTGTGTTTGCAGTTAAGGATAAGCTACAACTATTATAAATATTTTAAACATGCAGGGTCAATATTAGTAGGTACTAAAATTTTAAATCTTTTAAAATTTATCTACTCAGATCCCTAAAAACATTAACAAAAAATTTCTGGTGTGAAACACTCACATGGATTTCTCCTGGCAATATAGATGATAACACATATGATACATGTTCAATCATAAACATAACATAATTTTAATCATGAGTGAATGATGCAAAGTGAAAATGAATCTCTGTAGAACTTAACTTATGGAAAATCACTAATTGACGCTTTGAACTTTTTTTAAGCTCTGCAGAGACAAATGCTTGAAATAATAGTTATAAAAGTTGTAGGTTTTTAATTTTTAATAACTTTGGTATACACTTTTGCTATTAAATGCACACTAAGGATGCAATCTTAAAAATTCCAAATTTTTTTACAGATTTTGATGAGCAAAAACAAAAAATCACTAGTTGATGGTTAACTAAGTGATGTAGAAAAAAATGCTTGAAATAAATGAAAAATTGTACGAATAAACTACTACTTTTGGTTGACTGATTTTGATGAAAATATTTGTGTTGGGTCCACTAGTGGTACCTGACTTAAGTTTCAAATTTGTACAATATTCCATTCTTCAGATTGTTTGATTGACACACACAGACCAATTGCCAAAAACATGTTTTTTGGGGGGTTCAGGGGGTCTGAAAACATGTATATCCAGTGAAAACTCGATTTTGGAAAATCAACATGAAAACAACACTTTCCTTCTGTGTATATTCATGTAGGGCAAGAGAAAGTGAAAATTATGTATGCGTTTTTCGCAAATATTAAGTCAGTTTTCAAGCTCAACGTTTTAAAAATTTTAACTCAAATTAAATTGTGAAACTTTATATCAGTTTCAATATTTCTTTCTCTTTGGGGTGGATTAAAGATATTTTCAGTGTATCAAAACATTGTTTTTTTTTTTAATCCCTAATGTGTGTACGTTGCAATCTGTTCAATTTATGAACAATAAGTAAACCCATGACCCAATATGATGAGCATGATGTGTACGGCGTGTAAATGAGGTGTAGTCTTATACAAACTCAGGCTGAACATTCCTGAGAGAGTATGGTTAATTGAACCCCAACCATCAAAGTACACCGGTAACCACTGTCTAGTATTCACATCCGTAAAAAAGTAACTACCTTTACTTAGGATTTTAACTAGGAAACTTCTCCAAAAATGTGCTGTTTAACAGCTGACTCGCAGCAACAACTTTACCATTAGACCAACCCAGTGAGATTATCAAAACATTGAGCAGATTTTATTAACTACATTCTATACTAATTCAGATTTTATACTACATTCAAAAATGTGCTGTTTAACAGCTGACTCGCAGCAACAACTTTACCATTAGACCAACCCAGTGTGATATCAAAACATTGGGCACATTTTATTAACTAAGTGACCAGGCTACTAATTCTCAGTAATTTTCATTTTGAAATAAAACATTTCTAGATTATGAAGATGGCCTTTTAATTCTCCTTGGAAGAATATTTTTAAATAATAATAATTAATAAAATCTGCAAAGAATTGATAGCAGTTTTATTAAAACTGTATATTTTTAACATTGTCCAAATATATGAATTTTTGTTTTAAGGCTTTGATATTGTAGTAACTTAGTGACATCCAAGTTATTTATTTTCCAAAAGTGAAATTCACTTTTAATACAAATTTATGTAAATACAATAATTCTATGTGATGATTATTTAGTCATTGATTGCTGCAATTTTTAGTGGAATATTGAATTTGTTAGAAAATTTATAAATATTTTCCAAATTAGTATATTTGAAAATAAAATATTTCTTTGTCGAACCAGTCATTTGTACTACCAGTTACCCCTAACGAGGTTAACAGATATTTATATAAGAAAATTATTGCAGTGAGATTTTTTATAATTAAACATATGGTTTTTCCTTTGCATATCATTACAACTGTGTTAAATAAAATCACCTTAAAATACAGTAACTCTTTTCTATGTAATTACATTGAGAGCAATTGTGATCCTGTTTTTATTTTCTTGGTTTTATTATTTCCTTATTTTGTTTAGAGTACTTTATATTTATTTACCTATTTTTATTTGGAGTACTATAGATATATTACTAAAACAATTATAATGTCACTCCACTGGATTATTTAAACATTATTAAGTGAAAGTGAAAGTTCTGCAAGAATAATAATATAACCACTCCTCCTCTGTTTTATTTATAAATTTATTTTAATGCATCTTGTTTCCTTGGTTACTAATAAACAATTATATGAAATCATTGAAAATATGTTGGTGTAAATTTCAGTGTAATGCTGCTTGATGTAACTACTGGATTTTCCAGACTTTACTCTTAAGACATTTTTCAACATTAATTTTTTCAGTGTATGAGATCTTGTACTTCCTGACTTTTTCGCACATTTTGTCTTTTCAATGTGACTTTATCCTGTACAATATGTTTTATTTATAAAATTCGTAAAAATTACTTTATTATATTTATTTCCTAAAATATTAAATCACAGCATATGAGCTTTAATAAGAGTTCAGTAACCGGTAATTAAAGGATGTTTAGTCAAGATCAGCCATAAGAAAATAATATTTATTAGAAAAAATAAATTTTAATCAATTATTTCCTTGTTCATCTTTACTTTAAATTCTCTTTACTATTACATGATGCCTAAAACATTCTTTTGATTTTGTTATCTGCTGTAAATGCAGTATTTAGTTCTGCTGTGTTTGTACCTTTTTCCTGTAATATAAATCACATCAATCTTTGTTTCCTATAAAGAAATAAAGAGTATAATAATGCAACTTTTGTATTTAATGAAAAAGTTTTTATTGACTGATTTATAGTCAATGAATTTTTTAAATAACGGAAATTTAAGTTTTGATTAACTTTACCACATGTCTGTAAATTGTAAGAAATTTACAAATGAAAACTCAAATATTTTGTAGAAGCATTGACAAATATTTTAATATTTGATGTGTTTTAATTATTATTTGGGGCGTTTTATTAATTCGTCTCAGTGTCTCATTTCAGACTGCATTCATATTCTAATTTATGTGTATTTTTATTTTGCTCGCTGTGCTGTGCCAGTATTATTCCTATTCTGTTATTATCGTTATTATTATTACCATATTACTATACAAATATATGCACATGTACTTACATATTATATTTCTCTGTCTGTCATAATATTATTATTACTTATTTACTTAACTGTTGTAATGTGTATATCATATTAGTAGGTTTAAAATACTAAATTTATGACTGAATCAGTATGATAATGTTGTAATTTGTTTGTAATTGTATTGTAATGTAATTGAATGTTAATTCTTGAATGTAATTGTATGTATGTGTATCCTTTAATTTATAACCCTTCTTCTATTTTCCCTTTTTTCGTACTTTCTCAATACTTCTACTATTATTCTTACCACATTAAACGTTTCAGGATTTTGGACGGAAGAAAAAGAAAAAAGAAGTAAGCGATTTTGGAATGTTAAAATATAATAAACCCTTAGTTTGTTTTACTTCCACTGATTTTGAATTTAGCAATGCATCCTTGATCGCTTCCCACTTGAACGACTTTATTGTTATTATTTATTACGCCAGCCGATTCCTCACGCCTGTAATGATCATTTCAGTTCATATGCACTATTGTTACATGTTATAGTAACATTAAAACCATGCCATCATTTGACATATCATTTGAATTTACTGATCGCTTAAACAACAATTACGCTTTGCTTTTAACAAAATTTTTAAATTACAGTCGATCATAAATTGCATCGTTTTATTGTAAAAATTATGAATCTAGTTTGATAGTGTAGCAGTGTGGTGTTGATTTTTTACAAAGTAAGTTAACAATTTTGTTTCAATTTATATAGTTATTAGCGATTTAGATATTACACTTAGTGAGGCAATTTTAGATAGAGTATAGTTATAAAAATTTACACAATTATATTTTTAAGTGCTGGTAAAACTGATTTGATTAATGATTTAATGTCGAAGTATAATCTAGCAATGCATTTGTTAATGATGTCAAAGATCACATGCACCTTTTAAACATCAATTGTTTGTTTACGGATTTTAAAAATGAATATAATTAATCAATGTATTTATTAATATTTATTAATAAGCCTATAGGCTACTTTATGATACTTTATGACTGACAAATTAACAATACAACTTGAATGTTAAATAATACACAATTTAAACTTTTAATAACAACAATGAAAAGTTTGTTGAGGGAAATTTTTAATTTCAAACAGAAATTTTTTAAAAAAATCTAAAATATCGCTCAGGGAAAAAAGTTATTTTCTGCATAATTTGAAACTACTGCGGCTGTCTGATAATTTGGGAATTAAAAACTTAATTCCAATTATTTAATATATAAAATATCATGTTTACAGGTAAATGACTTCATTCCTTCTGTTAAACTGCCTGATAAAAATATTACTTATAATTTAATCAGTGAACTTAATTGGTTTACAATATTTTCCTGTAAAACTATATTGACGTAATAACAGAAGTTCAACTTCTTATGCAATGCAGTGTAAACTTTTTGACACACTTGGAATAAAACCAAGTTCTAAAAAAATCCAACGTGTCTGAAATCCACTAGAAAAAATTACAAAAATTGTTTTCTCAAAAAGTTATGCATATTATATGTTAATTTCCCTCCATAATGAACTGAATTTTTTTGTTATCTCTAATTTGTGTACGTTGCAATCTGTTCAATTCAGAACAATAAACAACCCCATGACCCAATGAGATGAGGATGTGTATGACGTGTAAATGAGGTGTAGTCAGACACAGGTCAACCATTCCTGAAAGAGTATGGTTAATTGAACCCCAACCATCAAAGTACACCGTTACCACTGTCTAGCATTCAAATCCGTATAAAAGTAACTACGAGGGCGAATCAAATATAAACGGTCATTTTTAAAATTATATTTATTGAATAATATTATACAAAAACTATGCCTTCAACATTTTTCAATATAGTCTCCTGCATTATCTACACACTTCTGCCACCGATTTGGAAGCTTGAATATTGCCTGTTCATAAAAAGATTGAGGGAGAGTTGTCAACCAATCGCGCACGTGCTTCTCGACATCTTCATTGCTTTCAAATCGTTTTCCTCCAAGTGATTCTTTCAGAGGCGCAAACAAAAAGTAGTCTCAAGGGGACAAGTCTGAACTGTAAGGAGGGTGTTCGAGAATTTCCCAGCCCATTTCTTCCAATTTATCCCTTGTCAACAATGCGGTGTGAGGCCTTGCGTTGTCATGGAGAAGGATGACATCTTTAATGGGCACACCTCGTCTTTTGTTTCGGTAACTGGTTTTTGCCGACAGTAGCACCTGGCAGTAGTAAGCCGCATTCACTGTTCGTTGATCGTGAAGAAAATCAATGAGTAGAACTCCCCTTGAGAAAAAAAAAATTGTTGCAAGAACTTTTCCGGCTGAGAGACGAGTTTTGGCTTTCACTGGGCAGCCTTCATCCTTCCTTCGCCACTCCTTACTTGCCATTTTCAATTCGGGAGTGTAATGGTGGACCCACGTCTCATCACATGTGACGATGTGCCTCAAAAAATCTTCACCTTCTTCTTCTTATCGATGCAGAAGTCTCCCGGCGATCTCCGACCTGACCTGTTTTTGATTTCCGGACAGCAACCTCGGAACCCATCGAGCACTAATCTTTCTGAAGCCAAGGTGGTCTGTGATTGCAGACTGAACACTCCCGTAGCTGATACCAATTTCTGACGAGATTTCTTGAACAGTTAATCGGCGATCACCTTCAATAAGCTCTCGAACGGCACTAATGTTGTCATCTGTGAGACTTGACCTTGGGCGTCGACGGTGACTTTCCTTTTCAACACGTTCTCGCCCACCCCTAAATTCTCTGGCCCATGTATATACTCGATTCTTAGACAGAGTAGTGTCCCCAAACTGTGCCCGCAAACGAGTAAAAATTTCCGAAGGCTTAACACGTTCATTTGCTAAAAATTTTATGACGATTCGTTGCGCAACAGATGGATGTACCTCTCGCTCGGTCATGGCTGTACTGACGGCAGAACGCAACAATGCTGCGAAGTAAGCTGTTCCCCCCACTCCTATTAAACAAAACAATAACTGCTCACCGCCACATCTGGTCCGAACGTGTTTGGTACAGTCAATAGCAAAATTACCGTTTATATTTGATTCGCCCTCGTACCTTTACTAGGATTTGAACCAGGAACCTTCGTCTCCAAAAATCAGCTGTTGAACAGCTGATTTTGGCGACATCTTTACCTGTAGACCAACTTGGTGGGTTAAATGAATTTAATATGTTAAACAAACCTTGAGAATTAGACTACCAGGTCATTTTTATTAATTTCAAGTAATCACCAAAATTTTTTAAAAAGATTGTTCTCAAAAATGAGCTAATAGCTACTACAGGGACACAGATACAATATCTACTTCACAGATACAATAGAGTATATTATGTCATATTTTTTTCAAGTAATACTCCCATTAAATAAATTTTACCATATTTTTTCTGTGAATCGTGTCTGTTTGTATTGTGGTTCATTTAGATCACAAGATGTTAATTATGAATAAATGAAGAATACAATATTTTAACACATATTAAGTTTTTTTATAAAGTTTCCTTAAAATTAAATCATTAAACAAAAATAAATAAAACAGTTTCAACTGTTTTAAAGGTAGTAAATATGAATGCAATTACAAAAAATGATTATTTATTGTTATGCTTTATTTTCAAGGAAAAATTATATAGTGTGATATTAATTAATTTACGATTGATATTTCTAGATCTGAGTGATTTAATATGTTAATAAATACGTATTGCTGCATTTTTTACAACTTCCTTTATCAATACAAACAGAAAAACTAAAAATATCGATATAAATTATTAATTATTAAGTTCAATTGAAAAGCGTGCAATGAGTTTTACTCATTGCACATATACTTCAAAGGATCAGTTAATTGTTCATGTAATTTCATGCTCATGATTTTCTTTATTACTTTTTGTATTTCCTGAAATAATTTTAAATTTTAAATATATGACATTGTTTATTTTCTGGATAGTTTCTTCAGTGAACCTTTTCAAAGTAAAAAATTCCTTATTCAGTTGGAAATATAGAAATTTGTTTGAATGACAAGCATAATCTATCTGATTTTTTTAAACTTTGAGTAATTTAGTTCAAAAATAATTTATTTTTTATTTTCTTCCGCAAAATGCAGAAATAATTTTTTTTATTTCATTATTGTTGGAATTACAGAATTGCGAGTTTCCTGTAATTGCCGGGCTGTCAGATGTGTCTTTTTATCCGATTTATTAAATTAGTCAAGGTAAATTAGTAACATTCATGTTTACAAGAATTCCAGTTTTATAAATTCCTTTCATTAATATTTTCCTTTCAGTACTACTACAATCACCTTTCTTAGTTTTTGTACTTGTAATTTTTATTTACGTTCAGCAAAAATGAGTAAATAAATTAAGATTATATTTAACAAACATTAGAATATAATATGATAAGTTTAGTTTAACCATTTATAAAAAAGAATTTAGTTATATTAATAATAAAATCACAATTTCCCAAAATAATCAGTATGAAAAATGATACACCTTCGAAAGAAACTGAATGTGTACTTTTAACAACGTTAACCATTAAAATCATGCGTAACTTGGAACATATATCAGTTACTGTAGAAAAAATACAAATGACTCAATATACACAAGAATTTACAATTACTCGTACATGCTGTGAAATAAAGAAGAAAAACAGTAAAAATGAGGAAATATTTTTATTGCTTATTATCCCACAGACCAATAATCTTAAACACTGCTACTTTAAGTGTGGCAACAACAGCTGTTATGTGCAAGCTTGCAATTCTATGATTCCAATTATATTAAATTATCATCAAATTCTCTTGCATAAAAATAATAGTTAAGTAACAGTATAGTTAACGCTGAATGTGTATTTATAATGTCTTTTAAGTATATAATTGATTGCGAAAATTATACTTATAGACCTTTAAAAGAGGTTGGTATTAAACGTTCTGTGAAATTTCATGTCATTTTTAACTACAGTATATTAGAACTATAAGTTTTCAAAATAGTTTTGTTTTTAAACACAGTTGTTATAAAATGATAACAATATTTTATGATAAACATTAATTTTACACATGCTTACCACTTAACACTTGCCATTAAAAAAATATGTAATTTAAAATCACCGTACACAAGTGTTTTGTTATCCAATTGTACATTCAATCACTCAAAGAAAACACAAATGAAGTTTTACATTCTGCTGTTATCATACTTGCGCTTCATAATTTTTTCCATGTATCAACTAATTTTTACTTGTGTGATCATTCATAGTGTTAAAATCTTCAGGAATCATTATTATTCATAATTTTTGGTGTATTTAGAAAAAAAAGTGTTAAATATTTTTATTGAATACAATAACAATAATAATATTCTTTAATAATAATAATAGTGCTTCATGCACTAGAATTTATATTCTAGAGTCATCTGCTATCATTATTCTTACAATATCATGATCAACAAAATCAGGTTTACAATTTTGATTTTCTTTTTATTAAAGATACAATTTTAGAATTAAGTAGAGTGCTTACTTTCATATTTACATACTTTCATTTACAAGTAAACTTTATAATGCATCCTGCAGCCTACAATTAATTCTATTGTAAAAATTATGTATTTTTGTTACTTACCTCTTACAGTACACTTGCTATATTATTTGTATTTACCTTGTTATTATATGATTTTATCTTTAACATGTTTTTATAGATTCACCATCATCAGAGTGAGTATATTAATTTAAAAAATATTGAAACTAAATTTAGGAACATTTTTACTTTCTCTTGCCTATATGAATATATAGGAAGGAAAGTATTGTTTTCATGTCGATTTTTCGAAATAGAGTTTTCACCGGATCTATACGTTTTCAGACCCCCTGAACCCAAAAAACATGTTTTTAGCGATTGGTCTCTCTGTGTGTGTGTGTGTGTGTGTGTGTGTGAACAGAATATCTCAAGAACGGAACATCGTACGAACTTGAAACTTGAAACTTAAGTTACATACCACTACCGACCCGACACGAACATTTTCATCAAAATCGGTCAACCGGAAGTAGTAGTTTATTCGTATAATTTTTCACTTTTTTGCGATTTTCTCAAAAACTGGTTCTACGATTTTTTTTTTAAATCGCCTGGTTTACTACATTTTTTATGCTCTATAAGATAGGGTAGGCGCCATGTTTGCTGAAATTCTGCGTGAGGCTGTTTTTATGTAAAAACATTTTCTTTTTAAGATTGCGGCTTTAATATGCATTTTAGCGCAAAACGTTATATAATAACAGTTGTAGAGAATGTAAAATTCTACAACTTTTATTTCAAACATTTTTTTGTATAACGCTTAGTTTAGCGGTAATTAGCATTTTTCTGTTTTTTTCTCACGAAAACGTGTGAAAAATCGATTTTTTAAAGATTTCGGCCTTAGAATGCATTTTATGACAAAAAAGTATATAATAAAATTTATAGGAAATTAAAAGACCTACAACTTTTATTTAAAGCATTTTTCTCCACAAAGCCTAGTTGAGCGTGAAAGATTGATTTTCCGTATTTTTAGGCTAAACTGAGGTTGATTTTCATTTTGCGTCTTTCACTCATGATTAAAATAAGGTTATGTTTTTGAGGTTAGTTTTTTGTTTATTTCTAATGTTTTATTACTAATGTTAGGATTATTGTTAATTATTTGCACTGGCAAGAGAAAGTCGTGTGAGTGTTTCACACCAGATTTTTAGATATTGTATCTTCAGTCATTTGTATGGAAGGTTGAATTGAATAATTTTATACAATAAATAATAATCAGGGGCTGACCAGGTGTATCTATGGATGTCCTTCTTACGATAGGTGTTCATTATCCTCAACCTGTTATACGTTGCTAAATCCATCAATCGTCGTCCATTTTCATCTATACTTTACTCCCCAAAAGTACCAACTATAGCCTGAATTGGCTGATTTCCCACTCTCGCGTTCAAATTTCCAATTAATAGAACACTATCTTTATTATTGTATTTATCTATCACTTTCTGCAAAGTCTTATTGAACTCTTCTGATTCATCCTTCTTTCTCTCTTCGGGTGCATACACTCCGATTACTGTAACATTTTCTCTGTCCTGCTTAAATGTTGTAGTTATTATTCTTTCATTGACATATTTATAAGATTTTGTTTTGGATTCCCAATGTTGATTCACGAGTATTGCAACACCTTTACTAGCTCTTGATGTAATTTCAACTCCACTGTAGAACATTGCATAGTTTCCTATATACTTCGAAACCCTACCTTTCTTTTTTGTTTTGGTTATGATTGATATGTCTATTTTCCTTTGTTCCATTATTGTTGCTAGTTTTATTTCCTTATTAGCAATTTTTCTAACACTCCACGTAGAAATCTTAAGTTCTTCCGTAATTCATCTCTCATTTTTTTGTTCATGCCATTGTATTTTCCATTATTGCCAGTCCCATTTCCGAGGCCTTTAGAGTGCTTGGAGTAATTTTAATTTCCCCTAAACGAGTTAACAATGCCTTATGAGAATCACCTTCTGCAAATAATATAATATAATACTAATAACGAATAATATAATAATGCAATAATTGCTAGGTTTTTAAGATTAGTTCATTGATAGGGCTGCCATCTCAGCGCACCTGAACGCACATGGAGATCCACCTCTTACGTTCTTATGCTCTCGACACTGTTGGGAATCTATCCTCCTTCGCCTTGAGACCATTGACCTTTTACACAAATGACTGAAAAAACAACATTATCTAAAAATTGTAATATATTTAGTTAATTTTTTTAAATTTATACATTCTGATGATGGTGGATCCACTGAAAGATGTTAGTAAAATATAAAATTATATAATAACAAGGCAAGAACAAATAATATAGCAGATACAAGAGGTTAGTAAAAAAATTGCAATATTTTTACAATAGAAATATATACTTTCTTGTTTCATAATTCTTTATTGATTCTCCTAACTTTTGTAATCTATCTCTAGTAAGACTTTCATAAACTATTTCGTTTTATTGCTTCAGAAAAATAATATTCCCTTTTGGTATCATCATATACATGAATTTACTATACAAAATATTTCTGCATATCATCTCATTAACGACAAACTAATAACTGTAAATTTTGCTGGTAATTATTTCTAAAGTTCTATTCTACTGAATCACAGTAGACTTATAAATAGTTAATCATTAAAAATACTATTTTTCCTTTTAATTACCATTTAGTCCTATTCGAGTTAAAAATTAAGTAAATTTTAAACGAATATTGAATTGTTTTTAACGATTGCATTCATTCATTTATTAGAATGACATTTATACATGTAATTTCTAATTTCGTTATTAGTAATGTATGGTAAATACTATTAGAGCAGTAATGTTCTCAACAAAATGTTTTGTATTTAGAAACATATCTGAGTTTTATAATGAACGTTATTTCCAAGAAAAAACATGTATAACTAAAAAAGCTACTGGAACTGTATCGACGAAACAATAATAACCGTTCTGTATTTTCATCTTTATCTCTTTCTTATTATTATCTACCTACATTTTTCCATTTGTTTAGGCTTTTTTCTTTTCGACATTTCATTCTTTACTTTTCCTGTATCTTTCTTTATTTCTGCAATTTCTTCTTTGGCTGTGTTTCCTAGTGATTACCTTTCTCTTTTTGCATGTGCTTGAATGCTTAATACGCTGTGCTATAATGCTTGTGTTAGCGTCATAATATTGTGTAGGCTGACATACACTACATGATTGATTATAAAATTGTAAAAATGTCATTTAAACTCTTCATTCTGTTTTGTTTACTTTTTGACAATTACTTATTTACTTTGTAATAATGTAGTAAATACATTTTACATTTTATCAATTTAGTTTAAAATTTATTATTTATATCTCTTTCAAAGTCTGTTCAGTGGAGCTTTTAATTTTTAATGTTTTAAATTTTCTTGTAAACAACGTAAGTTCTGGTTCTGATAACCCTCAGGATTGGCAGTGATATTGTAAAGAAACTACAAAATTTTAGGGAATTATAAAAAACAAAAAAATTTGAATAGTTTTTAAGATTAAATTTCACTTTATCTCTATTTATGTAAAAACAAATTCCATAAAAGAAGATGGTAAATAATTGCTAGGTTTATGAATAGTTAAATGATTTGTAAAAATTCTTCCATGTTTGTACTAATAAAGTTACAATTTGTTTTTATCATGTAGTGAAAACTTTAAAGATAGCTAAACTGTCTGGATTCCTTTTTGTTTATGTTACCCATAGGCAAAAGCTTGAAGTTAAAAATCATAATTTATTTCAAGGTATTCCAAATTAATTGTATTACTGTTCTGATAAAACTACAACTGTAGTTCTGATTGAAATTTTTGCAATTTTTTGTTAGTTTATTTAAGTCCATCATTTGCTTTGATTAATGACTGCTGTGAGTTACGATATGGAATCTGTGGATTTAACTTAAAATAGTTTCCAGACCCTGGCCAGAAGTTGTACCTACGATCGAACATTTTTCTGTACAGTTTAGTACTTAAAACACTGGGACATGGAGGAAGCCTGATATTTTATTGTTATTTGCCTTTAACTGTTGACAATACTACAGTTTTAATGGCATATCATCAAAATGATGAAATCTTTGATAAAGTATTCACAGTGATTAAAAATGAGTATTACTTAAGTGCTAATAATATTGGATGAAAATATTAATTAAGAATTACCAATTCTTAATTTTTTTTTTGTTTATGATAGTTATTTTAAAGTAATTAATACATCTATCCATGTTAAAATCTGTAAAAGTCGGTATCTTAGAGAAATTAATGTAGAAAATTCTAATACAACCCTAAAGTTTTTTTTTTTTTTTAATTTAGATTTATCCTTTTTAATTTTAATGTAGCCTACACAATGATCGATTATCAATATATTGGTTTGTTAGTTGAATGAGTGATTGAAGATTTTAATAGATAAATAATTTTTTTTCATTTTTAGTTGTTTGTTACTATATATTTGATTAAAAACATATGTTTCAATTTAAATAAATGTAATTGATATGAACATGATATTAATAGATTAGAGTGATACCTGTTGTACTTTCTCACATATTTATATAAAATTAAATTACATAATTGATCAGAAATATTCTTTGTTGTTCTTTTTATAATACTTTTAAAGTAATGAATAAAAATAATAACAATATTTTTATGCATGTCGAGTTAAAGCCCAGTGTGATGAATTAATTTATGTTCACATTATATATTATTATATTTTGTATGTGGGTATTCCGAATAGCATTTTTTTTTAATTTGAACTTAAAGTAGTTATTATCCTCAAAATTTCTACACAAATCCTGATTTCTTAAAAAATTTCTCCCTGGTAAATTTTCATTATAATCATAAACGATACAGGTTTTATTTCAACTTCAAATTAATTAATCTAGTATTTCTCAAAGAAGTTGGAATGCCCATCTCTTCTGAGGTCATCCAATACCACGCTGTCTGGATGGTTTTTAAGTAAACACCTGTTAAGGTGTTTAATCATCTGGCATTTACAACAAATGACAATACCACTCTTGCCTGTTGATATCACCCATGCTGTGGCATTAATATGAATGCCTAATATTTTTATTTCTTTTATGGTCCAGCAATTGATACTCTGCTAAAGATCTTGACAACCTTATCTTAGCAGCATCTATTCTTGATATCTGCTGAGCAGTCAGAGTCCAATACTCTGAGCCATATTTTGAAATTAGTAGAACCAAGGTGTGATAAAACTTTAAAACGGTCTCCTTCTACACTTTACTGACTAGCACTTTCCTCAAAGAGTATTCAACCCTTTAAAACGTTTCAATTTAACGTCTGCATCTGCATTTTGTGATTGCACATAAGAGATATCACATACCAAGTAAATATAATAATGTAACTGTTCTAAGATTTTGTTGTTCTAAACTAGTTTTCTTCTAAAATGCTTGGTACCCCTTAGGTCTATCACCTTTGTCTTCTCCTAAGAAATCAGGAGGTTGTATTGCTTAGCCAAATAAGCTTGCCAGTTTTCTGGCGTCCGCTCTGTGTGTTAATTGTTGTATACAACGTTTACAATTGAATGTTTTTACCATCGGTAATAGATGATAAATTACATCGTTTAGAACATGTGAATTAATAGGTAGTTCGGTACTAAGATACGAAATCTACCGACTGAATCCGAACTGTTCACACACCAGCAAGCTGAATGGCGTCCACTCTACATACTGCAACAGTGCAGTGTATGTAATCAACAATGGAACAGCACGCTCACAAAATACAATGGGTGTTGTCAATTTTTAACAACACTCTGACTGTACATCTAACTGTAGATCGGAAAGGTATGCAGGGTTGAAATCAAGTATGTGCATGCGTAGCCCAGCGCTCACAGCAATTTGCTTGGCCTTTAATAACCCTTGTATATCATCCTCAGACTTCACAACCAGCACCAATTCACCAGTGAAAGCCAAAATTTTTAAAAAATTTGAACTTACAAAACCTGTTTGTTGCATATAGTTATTCTGTTCAACAATGATGGCATCCGTATACATATTGAAAAGAATTGATGATATAAAGCATCCTTGTAAAACACTTTGTAAAATACCTCATTCACTGTTATTGTTTACCAACAGTGAATGAATACATACTTTGATCTGCTTTAAATAAATTCAAAGGTATTTCTATCATCACCCCCTACAAATGAGTTTTGTAAATGTTTAAATAATGAGGCATTTAAAAGTTTTCACAAAAATAATGCAGCTGTCATTTATAGAGAAATGATGGTATATTGCCTGCAGCTAATGCAGTCAGCTAATTTTTAATATGTGAGAAGGTATAAGCTATATCTTAGTACTGTTTATTTTATTACATTATGAGTTATTATAGTTCTTACTAATATATTTTTATAATTAATAAAGCATGTGTTATTTTGAATGATACTAATTACATTTAATTACTAGATTTCAATTTCTATAAAGTAATAGTGGATTTTTTATGAAGTTTATTTTGAAATTTTATAATATTGATAGATAATAGATGAATATTGTAATCAAATTAGTTATAGATACAGAAATATTAGTATTGTTATTTATTACTATTTAAACTTTCTCTTATTCTTGTTTTTAAATAAAAATATGTTTATTTTTTTACTACTGTATGAACAGCATAACTGAATAACAGTATTGCTTGAATCTTAAATATTATGTTATGTTAATGTGTCCTAAATTCATCTGACTTGAAGGAACAAAATGTTTTTTATTTGGTACAATTTGGTGTGAACACTAAATGGTACTGATACAAAGTACCTTATTCTTAAAGTACTAATACATTTTAATGTCAGCTGAGTAAAGAAAGATTGTTATTCTTGCTAGACTTGGATTTATTGGGTCTAGTGATGGATTGGGCAAGTTGTAGGAAACTGATACTTTGGGCTGCATACAAGTGAGTACTAGGAACAGAAGATTGTCTTAGTCTTGGTTTTAGTCGTAATGCATTGCCACAGGGCAATATGGTTGTTATTTCTGGTTTCTCTATTACCCTAGTGGTTCTCAAACTTTGCAGACCCACAGCTTTCTTGATTTACAGATCATTTCCGTCCATTAGCCATTATACAGTACAAAAATTGTAATTATATTTCTAACTTGTATCCTAATAAGAGGAATATGCTTGCTTATCTTTGATTCGTTCATGGTATCTTGGTGTTGATTGGTTGATCAAGATGTTGGTTGGTTATACGAAACGAGGGCGAGCACTCTTGCCTAGCCACAATTTCGAAGAAAACTGATTGCGATGAAGCAAATGACAAGCTGCATCATCATGTACGTTACCTGGGTTCTTCCATTCCCAGAGAAGGAGATAAGAAGATAAAACATTTTAAAATAAATTATTGCGTATGCCTAGGCACAGCACTCCTGGCAATGTTTGGTGTGCCCGCGGTGCTTACTTTGAGAAGCATGGTGCTACCCAATTAATGTGCACTTGTAAATAGTAACTTGGTCCTGTTAACAGATGTAACAGGTAGATTTGCTGCATAGTCAGTTTTGTTCCTAGGACACGCTTGTTTCTGGCGAAAAGTTTCAGTCTCCTATGATTCAACCCAATACTAGTTTAAAATGAAAATATCTTTAATAAATACTAACAATTTCATTCTATAATTCTTATAATTTTATTAGACATTCTATTAGTAAATTTTTATTTAATCTATCTTCTCCATGGATTATTATAATTCTTGTCATCTGTAAGCTATAGTTATTAACATTTTTGAAAAATTTTATTTTAAAATAACTATTTTGCATCAAAATTACAGCCTTCAAGTATATTTTTAGAAAAGACGCATGTAACAGCTAAACATTGGTGTAATTGCTTTGAATTTGCGTTATTTTAAAACCCTTATTAAAATCATTTCATTTATTTTAGGAAAAATTCTGGTATGTTTCAATACAGATCAATGGAACCGTTGTGATGAAATATTTTTTAAGTATTTGTTTTGAATATTATTCAAAATTTTGCAATTGAGTTTGCGTTAAAATCAATTAGGAATAAGAGAAAGTTGTGCGAGTTTTAAATTAGATTATTTTATTTCTATAGGTTTAGTTGCTTTTCCACATCATTCTTTATGCATAGTTTTTGCATTATTACAGCTAGATAAATATCATCTTGAAATTATTATAATTATGCTGTCGGTCACTGCTACACACTTATTTTCACTAACTATTATTGATTTCACTAACAACTTTTTTGCAATTTTATATAAGGTTATCAGATTAAATTTGTATTTTTCAAACATGTGTGTCGTTTTTCTGTTAGAGTTAAGTACTTACTGTTTCAAAATAATAATGCAACTTAAGTTTTAATCCATGAAGTAAAAGTTGACCTATATACTGTGTTAACTTTTAATTCTGTCTGTAAAACTGCTTATAATAAAGCCATAATTTTCAGAACCAAGTTGCTAAAAACTATCTAAATTTCTTGGAACTGCTAAAATTATTATCTAATTTTGGAGGTTTCTTAATTGGTTTCATAAACCTCTAACATGCTTATTAGCGTGTTTTTTATGTATATGTGATAAAATACTCAAATATTTTACAAATTTGGGGCTAAAAGATACACATGTTATAAAAAGTATTGTTTTTAGATTTAGGGATTGTTTTAGAACTATTATAACTTTTGAAAAGTATTTGTTAGTGAAAAACCAGAATAATTAGAATTTAGGGCCTCAATTCAGTTTTTGTACCATTGATGAATTTTTAGATAATCAATTAATTTGCTATTTCTATTCAGGTATTTTAAACATATGTTGTTACGATATAGATAAAACAAATATTGAAGAATTAAGAAAATAGCAGGGTGAAAATTTGAATAATTTATTAATGCATCGGTTGGTTAGTTTTTGTTGCTACACCCAAACGATTGCTGGTTAATTTTCCAAGCACATATTTTTTTTTTTTTTACAACATTGTTTACAGTTAACAAATAAAAATGTAAAATAAAAGATTTATATCTTATTTTTGAATAATTTTAACTTACTGATGTCAATATTGACACCTGGAAATTTTTGGTTTATTTTGTAAGTAAAAACTTTTTGGATTCAATTGCTAATTGAGAGATAGCACTTTAATATTTGATTTCTACATGAATTTTCCTTTGTTGAAAACTTCTCTGAATATTTTGTTATTTTTGCATAAAGATATTTTTGTATCAAAAAGATCCTTATACATGAATGTACACAATATACAAACTTATTTTTGCACTCTCTAGTTTAAGAGCAAATATTTAGAACTGAGAATGAAGCAATCCCTTACATTTATTTAAGTTTTGAATGTTGGCTGTGTCAACTGTAAACGTGCATTATCTTCAGTTATAGCACTAATGCAAATTTCTGTGATTACAACAAATTGTAAAGTCACAAGTTGTTTCACCATTAATATTTCGAATCCAATTTATTCATAACTTTTAGATGATTTTTTCTGCAATATAAATCTTATAATTTTGTTAAAATTTCAACATCAGCAGTTTATAGAAATCAGTTTATAAATTAAAAGTTGTTAACTGATTTTGTCGTGTTATTCTCATGTAATTTGTATTCTTACTAACGAGTAATTTAATTAAAGTATTTTTCGAAGTGTGTTTTTAATTTATTACAAGCTGCTTTTAAGTACATAGTAAATAAATGACATATCCACGTGTTGCTTGAAAGATTTATTCAAGTATTTTAAATTCATGTTACATGTATATTATGTAAACATCAGTTAAAAAGCATTATCCTTCATTAAAAGTTTGCAGATTTTATTAAAATGTATGCTCTCAATAAATTAGTTTTTAACTCTACTTAAGCTTGTTAAATAATACAATTACCGAGATTTCTCAAAATATTATTATTACATAAATAATTTTGAAACTTGTGTACTATTTTTAACTTAATTTGCAGGTTTCATCAGATATATTAAAGTTATTTGTACATTCAGTAAAACCACCATTAATTTTATTTAATTCTGCCAAGTATTGTTTTATGTATTTCTTTCATCTAATGTCTAGGTTCGGTATGAGGACGAGGACGAAGATGAAGGGCCGCAGCCGGACCCCACCCTGGAACAAGGTGTCCCACTCCCAGTCCGTCTGCAAGGCTCTTTCCCTCCGGAATTGGCCTCAACCCCTCTTGAGGACATTGACACCTTCTATCACAACCAGAGGGTATTGTATACTGTAGAAATACTTTTTTAATTATTTCAAACATTACCTGTGGAATCATATGTTTTTATGAACTTTAGTGGAAGTACTAGTATGTGAGATGGCATGTGACCTGTGGAATATTAGTACTAGGAAAAGATAAACTAAAACAGAGGAGAGCGAAGGCACCTGCCTGTCTGTTGCTATTAAACCCAATTCACTAGTACAATTTTAAATTTAAAAAAAACATCGATTTGTAATTTTGAGCAGGGCGAGAAGTAAAAATTATACCAATAGAACTACAAATAAAAAAAAAAACATTACTGAAACATACAATGTTTATAGATAACTGTTAGAAATTAATAATTTTATACATAGAAAATGTATAGTAATCAAAAAACTTTACTTCATAAACAGACTTACTAATGTTTCAAAAATTATGGTACCATACAATGTTTATTGACTGGTTACTGGTTATTGTTTTAATCCCACAACTCCACTTTTCATTGAAACCACTGAGCATCTAGAAAGCAGAGGCCTTGTCTCATCTTAACAAGGCATTTAGTTATTGTTAACGTGCTATGGAAGATTATGCTATTTAGTCCAGTATTAAAAAAAATAAAAAAGATAGGTTTATTTTGCTTATTACATAATAATTTATCTCAGTTTCCGTTCATCCAATCTTCTTTCTGGATATTCCTGTACAGTCTGTTTGGTAACTGAGCAGCAGCAGTGTAACATCTAATTCTGTGAACAGTGTTTACTCCGAACTCCTTAGTGATGCACCATGCTGTTGCTATTTGAATATGCTAACGAACAATCCAAATACCTCTTAGACACCAATTTAAATCTGCCACAAGGTAGGATGATAGTGGCATTCTGTATCGCAACCACATCTAAGGCAGAACTTATTTAACCCTTGTGGTTGCAATATTGATTCATCATACACTGTTCTCACTGAGACCTCTTTATACCAACCCATGACTGGAACCAGCTGTCAGATAAGTTTTGTGTGACATTGTACGAAATGTTTTAGATTCACTTTTTTTGTACATGCAGTTCTTTTTAAAACTAATTAGATATTTTTAGCCAAATTATTAATTATATCTTTCTTATTAAGTTCAGATTCTGGTTACATCATTGAACTGGATCTGGGATATAATAAAAGATCAAAAGGCTTTTACCCAACGAACAAGCCTACAAAGATATAGAACCAGTCACAGTTGCAATGAGAAAAAAGATAATTTCCTTCCTGGAGACATTCTGAAAACTCCAGCGACATGCCTTCTAAGAAGAATCTCTGAAAAACTACTTACTGCTAAATCTGAAAAAGCTATAGTAACCTAGCTCAGAGAAATTCAAAATGACATGAAAGAACTTGACCTAACCATGGAGGACCTAATGCAATGTACACCTTCGTATAAACATCAAATGGGAAATCACAAAGTTCGATTAACCACCAAAACAGTCAAACACATAATTGGGGTTTGTTCAGATGAACTAAAGGAAATAAGATCTGAAATTATAAAAAAGTTTTGGTCAGCAAGAAGAAGAAATTGAAGAAGAACCGTCCAAAATGATTAAAGTGATCCTACGTGGTCATAAAAGCAAAGAAAAAAGATCAAAAGCCAAAATATTTCCTCCATAATAGCAAAAAATAAATTTTGGTTAACTGTTTAGTATTATAGGATTTTGTAAATACAAAACTAAGTACCTGATTGATGGGGGTAACAGTCACTGTCTAAACTTATCAATGCACCCTATTTTCAACTAAGCTGTTCTTTATTTAATGAAAAGTATTGTAGTTTCTTGCAAGTATGTTGTCAAAATGAGGCTCATTTAGTTGGGAATACAATAAGCCATAGTAATTAACTTGATTATAATTTATCATTATTAGTAGAGTACAGCATTGATAATGCACCACCCTTGGGACTGAGGGAGTGATGAATTAATGAAAATGACAAACTATTGAATTAAGTAATGAAAGCTGGATTGCATTAGAAATTAACAAAAAGTGTGCCTAGCCACTGTCCCTTCCACTTTTGCACATCATGAAAAATTACCTTAAACTTATAATGAGTGCCGTTGACTATTATTTTATTTATTTTGTTAATATAGATGTGGTTTGTCAGTTTATTTAGGTGAACAGCCAAGTTCACCTGAAATTTGAACCCTGAATTTTTATTATGTTTCAGCTTTTTGGGATGGATCCAAATTATTTTCTTCTGATAGTCTTTTTATGTTTAGTGGGAGAGGCTTAAATTTTATACAACTTAAATAGTGGTCTGAATTGAGATTGGCACCTTTCCCCACTTCTTATGTTTTATTATTAATAATTTCTTATGTTTTGTTTTTATATTTCAACGTGTTCAATTTTCTGTTTCCTAAGGGTTTCATGAAACTAGTAGACATCAGTTTAAGATAAAACATTTCACACAATTCAATTAATCTTTTACTATTTCTGTTTGTTCTTTTGAGTGCCAGGTAGTAATCTTCCAGATTGTTTTTCTTTTCCGATTTGTCCGTTGAAATCACCAACTAAAATTCAGATGTTCTTATCTGTTGCTTTTTGCGTTTCATTCTCTAGCTGGTTCCTGTTAGCTTCGACCTTTTCAGGATTTCTTTGGTCGTCAGTGTTGATAGGGGCATGTGCATTGAAAATTCTGTATTTCTTGTTTCGCATATCATTGTTAAAATGCAGATCCTTTCAAAAGGTGAGTGGAACTCGGTTATGAAGTTGAAGATTCATTTGTTTACGCAGTATGCTGTTCTGAGCTGTAGGCTCATATTCTTGGTCGTGGTTGTCTTTGAGTATCATGTAGTTTCCAGAATCAAAAGTGCTCACACCAGTAAAACGCATCTCTTGTAATGCGAGTATTAAAATATTTTGTTTCTCCATTTTATCCAGTGTTAACTTTAATTTACCTGTCTGCTAAAGTATCTGTAAGTTGATTGTCCCAAAATAATGCCGGTCTTGCACAAGCCCAAAAGTGGAGGGTGCACCTCAATATCTGCATCTTACCAATAATCCCCAGCAGAATCATTTGCCAGTTTTGATTGCTCCAAACTTTTTTTGGTGCAGGAGAACAAGCCTCTTTTTAATCATCTTTTGCAAACGTAAAATAATGCAAGCTATTTTTCTTCTTTCTCATCATGTCGTTTGTAGAGCTTCCAAGAAGGCTCCGACTCTTTCGTGCATGTTGGTACAGGCCCTCCAGAATCTGATGGTCTGTGTGTACCGCATGAAGCAACAGTGCATTCTCACGTGTGAGGGTAGTAATCACCTGGGGTAGTTCTATTTAAGAGACATTCCTTCTTGCATTCTACTGTGAGCAGAAAGGTAAAAACAGAATAGAAAATGGCGTAATAGAGTAACTGCATTCTACTCGATTTAGCCCTATGTTTGTAAGTCGTAGGTTTTTTCCAGTTCAGTAGAACAGATGCTCTACCTATTCTAGGCCACCACGTGTAGGGTGCACGTCCAGATTTGGACTTTACTGACCATCTCCAACAGAAGCATTTGCCAGTTTTGATTGCTCCGATCTCTTTTCGGTGCAGGAGACCTAAGCCCTTTTTAATCATATATAACAAATAAATTAAAAATTACATAATGATTAACAATTGTGTATTTTATTTCTTGTTTCAGACATTTGTAGTGGTAAGCAAAGGTAAAGATATATTCAGGTTTAGCGCAACAGATGCAATGTGGATTCTAGATCCATTCAACCCGATCCGTCGAGTAGCGATCTACATACTTGTACATCCGCTGTTCTCCATTTTCATCATCTGCACCATTCTAACAAATTGCATACTCATGATAATGCCTACTACGCCAACCGTTGAATCCACCGAGTAAGTGGTCCAGCAACTCTTGATAGAAAAAAATGTATTTAAAAATTAATTGCTTACTGATAATCAAAATTTGTTTATAATTTACAGTTCATTCGAAATAGCATGATAGTATTACTTAAATGGAATAAAGAATAGAGGGAATTTTGTAATGTGCTCATGCGTCAGTTCTACCTCTTAAAAGATTTTTTGTGTCAACTTTCCCTGTTTGTGAATGAAAGCGTTTTAAAAGATAAATTTATAATGAAAAAGAAAAAGAAAATTATTCCAATAACACATGGAAAATAGAAATCAAATTTATTACATAACTAAACAATAAATGAAGTAATTTTTATCTAATCACAGTCAAGAAGTTCATCGCTCTCACCAGAACATGTAATTATTAATTACATTTTGTGTATTGAATGGCATGGGTCACTGAATTGAACAATAACAAATGCCAGTAAAATAATTATGACAAAAATTCCGTACGATTTTCGTAATTGGAAAACAAAGATTTAATTATATTTTTTAAGAATAATTAAAAAGGAAATTTTATTTTCAAAAAGGAACATTTTATTCAGAAAAGTTACCACCATTCAGAGACTTACTATCATCCTATTTCGAATGGACTGTAGATTATTTAAATTGGGGGATTACTCCATAAATTGTAATTACTTGTTAGATCTTAATTTTTTTATAATGTAATGTAAACACATTGTAAAGTTCAGAATCTACTAGAACAGTGAAATAATTATGAAGTAATCTCATACAAAATCAGTGCGTTTGACTACAAAGGTGTTAAGCCACAGTTTCTGGCTTTGATTCCCAGTGAGGATTCAGTATTTGTAAAACTTCACTCAAGTAAACCTTCAAGAAACTTTGATTTTCTTGGTTAATAACAAACTAAAATATTTGACAACTAAAAAAGTTTTGTTTTTGTGTAAACACATTTAGTGTTTATACAACTGATCTTAATACTAGTCTATAATTTTTGTGAGAAGTAATTCTTTCAGTATTTTAAAATGTGTTTGCTGAATTACTTAAAAATCGTTGGGCATAATCCAATGTAGTGACAAATTTTTTTATGTATAGGGTCATCTTCACGGGGATCTACACATTTGAGTCAGCTGTGAAGGTGATGGCGCGTGGCTTCATTCTACAACCGTTCACGTACCTTAGAGACGCATGGAACTGGCTTGACTTCGTAGTAATAGCCCTGGCGTGAGTAGATTAGACTTAGAAATAGAGTAGATTAGTCTAGTTCCTTATCAAACCTTTCCTAACCCATAACCTTATTCTTCTGATAGAAATGGAACTGCAACACAGTGAATAGAAAAAAGAAAAAGATTGCTGTAAGTTATTTACATTTGGTATTGATTGGCAACTTTGAGCTTCCTCCTATTCAGAAAAATTGAGTATGATTTACTATTACATTAATAATTGTAATCTTTGTTGAAAATTAATCTGCTGGTGTTAGTATTTTAAATTTTATTGTTTTTAATTTGTATCAGTAGTAAAGGTAAAAGTACAGGCCTACTTCATTTATCTACTCATTAAATGTTGTTACATCTATTTTACAAGCAGTCTCGGCTTTAATTATTTTGGCCTAAGCAAAATTTACTGTGGTGTTAAAATTGATCTGAAACCTTCAAGTGATCAGTTTCTTAGTTATGATCTAGGAATTTTATTCAAAGGAACTCAGATTTTATTACTGTTTTGCATTTTTAATAAGGCAAGTTCCAGTTATATAATTTAGATTGATCTTTGTTATTCTGTACTATTCTAAATTAACTTAAAATCCAATTCACATCAGTTGTTATAGGAAATCTCTGGTAGATCAGTTGTAATAACAATTGCATTATAATATGTTTTTACAACAGATATAACATGAATGGGTATAAATGAATCAATTAAAAAAATAAGTAAATAATTTGTTTTCTAAATGTTCAGTTGGTATCTTGCAGTAATAAAAATTTCCTAAAATTGCATTCTAATGAAAATCTCTTTTCAAAAATGAATATCTTTTAGAAAAATTAATTATCTTTTAGTGACTCTATAAAACTTATAATTTAATGAAAAAGCTAAATCATTATAATCATTTTTTTAAATATGCACAGTAATGTTATTGTTTGTACTACAGCGTACTGTTCGGTTTTTATGGCACCTTATAGAATTAAATGTAATTTTATAATAGGTGTAAACCTTCATTTTACAATAATCTGATAGCCCAGCATTTACTGAAAGGAGTTACCTTTGGTTAAGTTTCATAATAATAACCAGATTACTTCCTGAAACTGATTAGTTTCATTGTTATCAATTATAAAATATTTCATGTACTTGTGTGTAAACACCTAGTGTTTTCTGCCACATTCTGTTGTTTGTAATCCATTATCCAGTATCTTTGGTTCAAATATCAGGATTTTTGGTAGGGTTGACAAAATTTGGTGTTGTTATCAATATAAATTGATTAAAGCTATTTTCCAAAATTTTTGTTTGTGTAATACGTTTAATATAATTCCAAAACAGAGTGATAATTGCATTCATTGAAAACTGTTTTTTTTTAATCGATATAACAAAACAATTACTGTTATTTTCTCAGACTTACAGTAATCAACTATTTTCATCTGAAATTACTAAATCTCTTAACCGTTAAAATGCATCCTGCAGCTTGTAATCCATCTAAATAACAACACACTACAAGTTTCTACAAACATGTACTCCTCCTAATGCTGCTTTAATTTTTCCTTTTTATTAGTTTATTTATTTATACTAACATGTTTAGGTGAATGTACCATTTGAGTAGAAAAACCATTAAAATTGAAACTAATTCATTATTAAAACTTTTCAGGAAGTGACCATAAAATTTTTATACGAGAGGCTGAAGAATTAACATCTTGGAAGGTTTTATTAATAAATTATTTTCAATTTTGATTGTTTATGTACTCTAATTATGGTAGATTCACCAAAAAATATTACTATACCGTATTTTTCGGACGATTAGACGCATCGGATGATAAGACGCACCTTTGTTTTTCAAGGCATAAACTGTCCAAAAATTATTTTGACCGATTTAAATTAGTTTTTTTAATACAGGTAAATGTGATTTCTTTATTTAAAAAACAGTGAGTACAAAAGATACGTATATATAATTATTTTATTAAGTCATTATAAATTAACAAAAAACATGGATATAGAAACTATAAGTACTTAAATTACCAGTATTGTACATGGTAAATTATTATAACTATTCATCTTCTGCTTCTGCCAAGTCCATGTCCGAACTTTCGGAGCTATCACCTCCATTTTCCTCAAATAGGATGTCATCTTCAGTCCCATCAAGTCTATTACTTATTCCGCATTTTTTAAAAGCTTTGACAACGGTCTCAATTTTAACAGCTTCCCAAGATTTTTTCACCCACTCACATACTTCTGAAATTGTTGGTCGTCTCATACGTCCAGTCGGAGTGAAATCTTTGTCAGTCCTTTCCATCCACTTAGTCCACTCTTCACGCATGAAAGACTTGAAGGGCTTGTTGATGGAAACATCCAAAGGCTGCAATTGACTCGTTAAACCTCCTGGAATTACAGCTAGTTCGGTTTTTAATTCATGTGCAACTTTTTTTGTTGACTCGGTGGTGTGTGACCGGAATTGATCAAGAACTAGTAGAGCTGGCTTTTTCAAGAGACCACCTGGACGCCTTGACCAAATTTTTTCCAACCACAACTTCATCCCGTTTTCATCCATCCATCCTTTGCAGTGTACATGGACAAAAATTCCTGATGGTATTTTTTCTTTTGGTAACGTTTTTCTTTTAAAAATTAACATTGGAGGAAGTTTTGTACCATCTGCACAGCATGCCAAAACACATGTGTAATGTGTCTTTTCGTGACCTGTGGTTTTTCACATCAACTGTTCTATTTGATGGAACATCAAACATTAGAGGTATCTCATCCATGTTGCCTATTTAACCAAGTTCATAGCCAGTTTTCTTTCTTGAATAAATGATAAACTTGTGGAATTCTAAAATTTTCGTTTCATATTCAGGTGGCATCTTTTGTGCGATTGTTGTGCGAGTACGCATGCTAAGACCTTCTCTTTTCATGAATCTAAAACACCAAGAAAAACTTCCAGAGAAATCTTCTAAGCCTAGTATAGCCGCCTGCTTTCTAGCTTCGAAAACAATCATTTTTGTCGACACTGAAATGCCATTTTTCCTGTGATTGATGATCCAATTTTTCAATTGTGTTTCAAGTTGAGGCCATTTGGCAGCGTGAGTTCGAAATGTACTTGTATGTTTCTTATTATCTGCCTTGAGTAATAAATCTTCTTGTTTCCGCCATTCCCGAATCATTTTTTCTGTTGGAGGAGGTCCAAAATGCCTTTCTGCTGCCCGATTGCCATTTTCTTTTGCATATTGAACCACTTTTAATTTAAAAGCGAAAGAGTATGAAACACGTTTACTGCACATTTTAAACTGATATGATAACTACCGTAAGTAATATCGATACTGAAACTGTACACTTTGTCTAAACATTAACACACTATTCAACGACTGAGCTTAGTACAAAGAAAATACGGTATGTATCACAGCGCTGACTTGTCAGCTACGGTATAGTATTATAATCAAAAGACCTGTATAGATTTGATATCAAAATGAGATAAAGGGGCAAATATAGCTGCGGAAGTTTGGGAGCCTTGAAATGTTTTTGCAGCCGCAGCGATACTTTTCCAAGAAAGAACGTCAAAACAAAAATTTTAAACATTCCTCCTGTAGAGTGGTAAGATAAAATGCAATGCTGATGACTAATCATAATTTACAGTACCGTAAATGCTTATAATCTTCAAGGCGATACAGTTTAAAACTACGGTACATCCTATATCATTGTATGTTTCGGAATCCCTAGTTATTGAACGTGTTTAAGTATGGTAGTGTTATATATCATGGAAAGCATCTACCTTGAAATGTAGCTTTCGGACCATAAGACGCATGGTAATTTTTAGGTCATTTTCCTATGGAAAAAAGTGCGTCTTATCGTCCGGAAAATACGGTAATTAAATAAATAAGAAGAAAATTAAAGCAGTGTATGTAGGAGTATAATTAATGAAAACTGGTTTTTTGTTGTCATTTACTGTAAATTTTATACAAGATTTATTCTAGTAATTTTAAAAATTTTATATATTAACAAAAAATGTAGAGATGTACTCAAATAATAATACCTTAAGAATTCGAGTGATGGTAAAAATTAATATTTAAAAAAGTAGAGTGGCAGAAAAATTTAAGGATATAGACAGAAATTAAATATATATTTTGCCTTTACCTTTAATCACTACCCTTTACCTAACCATGATTGTTACCCATCCTATAGATAATTAGACTATAGTTATATTTTTGTTCCTGTTAGTATAGTCACAGCCAGTTTATAGTCAATTATTCATTGTTTATAACCTGTTTTGTTAATAGAGTTTCGTGTATTTTATTATTATCGTTAGAGTTGTAGATATTAGTAAATTTTATTATATATATATACATAATATATTATATTGCTACTTATTATGTTATCATCTTGAAATAATTTATTAAGTATCAACGTTCTTGGATATTAAATAGACATTTTATAAATGTCTATTTACATGGTTTCACAACTTGTAAGTTATTATGAAAATGTGTTTATATAACATAAAGTACTCATTCTTATGTGTAAAAAATACATAAAAATTTCATAATTATTCTATAATAGACAATAATTTTAATATCAATCAATTGTATGAAATTTTTTAAATATTTTTAGTATAGTATACTCTTAGATGCCCATATCAGACAGGTGGAGTGTCAAATTATTTACACTCAATATGTTCGTTGGGCTAAAATAAATAGTTCTGTTTCTTATCACATGGTTAGCCAATTAAATGACTGAATCATTTAAGAACAGAAGAGGTAGTGGTGCAAAAGACATTAATCAGAGTTGTCTCCTCTGAAAGTAATGAATTTCATTATACAGCCAGACCCTGTGGTGAATGAAGTGAAGGTGTCATTTGCAGAGTGAAAAATATGTGCTTTTCAGAGGGCCCAGCATGCTGATAAGCCTCTTTTTCCACTCAGTGAGTAAGGCAATGGTAAACTGCCTCACTCCTCGTTTTATTTAGTAAAACCTCTATAGATTCAAACCAGCCTTTTGGCTGATGACCTAAACAACAGTATATCTTATTGTACTATACTTATGACGTTACTTAACTTGACTTATTGTAATCCTTCACTTTGGTAATATAAAATTGATTTTAAGTAATAAAAATATTCTACATATTTATATATATATGGAGTTGATGGTCATATGTTATGTGGGTCATTAAGACGCTATATCAGTAGTGAAGGAAAACTAACAATCTCCTAACGCTCTGAATATACACATAATTTTAATTTGATGAAGGCTTTTTTATATTTTTAAGATTCCTATAATTTCAAAATAGTATATCCAATTATTGTATTTTGAAAATTATTTGTTACTATATATTAATAATATTGTTCATAATTATTAAAAATATATTAAATTTCTATTACAGTTTTTATTTGTTATATTATTTACTATTGTATTAGATATTTTGTTTGTGTATGGATAAGAATTAAGGGTAAAATTCAAATTCATTCAAAAAATTTTTGAAATTAATTAATAACTATACTCAAAAAAACATTATGTTTTATCTGTGTATATAGACATACACATAAAATATACTTAAATTGTTATAATAATATTATAACCATTTAAAAATTTCAATGCTAAATAAATATTTTTAAAACTTACGAAGTATATACTTTTTTAAATTTACAATTTTAATTCCATTTAGATTTTTATGATAAAAATGAAACTATTAACTTATTTTAAACAGTATATTTGTGTATTCAGTAGATTTTATACTCTGTGAGTGTGTATAAATGAATGTACTCCTGTACACTAGAATAATTTGAGTATTTCTACTTGCGATTTGAAGTGCTAGTTATTAAATTAGTAATCTGAATTCAAATATCAAGCATTTAAATATATTATTTTTATAATGATATTAATGAACTATAATTTGAATCATTAAGGTAATAATGAACATGTTGTTTTATAATTCACATTTATTGTACTGTAGTAAGAGGTGTATCATCAAACATTGTTTGCTAAGTGATGTGTAACTAACAAAGAGACAGTAAGTGATCATCATACATTTGTTTAAATAACTGTATGATTTGTCGTTTTGTTTGATGATTGTGTTATGATCGTGAATAGCATATCGTGTATAGCATTTATAGTGTATAACGTCCAGTTCATTTTGCATGATAGAATTGGATCGATTAAATATCATCAAATTTTCATGGCTTGTGATCTTACATCTTGTGGTTTTGTATTTTTACTTTAGAAAGTAAATTTCTGTATACCTTACGTTGTAATAATGAAACTTAAAATGCAAAAACCATAAATATATTTTTATTCTCTACTAATTATAAAATTCTTCTTGATGTACTATCGCTGAACAAAGAATTTAAAATAATAAAAGAAACCACGTTTAGCTGTTAAAGTAAGAAAACAATCCTAATCTCCTTAAACACATCTGAGTTTTATTAGACGAGCGTGTTGTGTGTCCTCATTAAATTTCCTTTTTACTTGCAGTATTATAAGGTTAAAAGGAACGTCAGTTTTTTGCAGTGAATTTTGTTTAGTTATTCCGTTCTTCAAGTCTTTTTAATTACATCACAATAATCTACCTCTTCCATCGAAGTCACACACGTTTCTATTCCTGCCTAGGTTATGCAAATATAAAATCTTAGTAGAAAAACTTGTGTAAGGTTGATCTTTCATAAGTTAAATTTATAATTATTAACTCAATTACAAAATGGTAGACTTACTATTTATGACTGATTTATGGTAGCTTTTACACAAATGTCTGTAGGAACCTTTACATGTACTGGTTTTTTTAATTCTTCCTAGGGAATTATTTTCTGATCTTAGATAAATATAGTGTTACACCAGCTGTTATTTGCTGCTCTTAAATTAAACACTAAAAGAGGATTCTTATCTTAAAAAAGTTACTCATGATTACAGGTTTTCAAACATCTAGAATTTTTGTTCCTCTTTGATTATTGATAGTCTTCATTATACTATACCTTCCCACATCAATATGCTTAAGTGGAAGTAAATTTAAAGTAAAGCTGCTTAGTATACACGTCCTTGCGAGACAGCTTGTCTGTTTGCTAGTACATTGCTGGTTTTATACAAGAACCTCTTTGTCGTTTACGTTGCAATCATAAAACTACCAGTATTTCAATATGAAAAAAGGGAACTAAAAAGAGTAAGATGACAGCTTAATCTTAAACCAGATATTATGAAATATACACACTCAGAATTGTACCTAGGACTATTATATTTTGAGTGCAATTTTATAACATATAAATTCCTTGGTGAAGAAGTTTCATGGGTTAATATGAGATGTAAATATTTACAATTTACTGAAATTGATATAGTAGCTGTTTCTTTTACAGAATAACTTGAATGTGAGTTATTGGAATATGATAAATAAAATTTCAAGTACACGTTATTATCAGTTCTGGGAATACTTAAATAATCTAATTATTGGTAGATTGATGTCTAATTGCTGCGAGGTGGATCATTATATACAGCCATAGTCTTTTATACAAAGCAGTACAATATTTATTGTAAATTTTCCTTCCAAAAGAACAAATTATTACTAATTTCTTACCATTCAGTAATCGCTTTGTACAAATCTACTTGATTTTGGGTCACGAGCCTTGATCACTTGATTGATCTATAGTCATTTTACTTTGTGTAAGATTTGTAAACATAAATGTTTTAGAATTTTATTTAAAAAAAATAGTATGAAAAGTGTGTAACTAGAAGATACTGTAACAATTCAGTTTATTTTACTAAATATTTTGTTAACTAAATATGTTAAAACATTGTAGTAATTTTTTTCATTTTTAAAAGTTTAGTAGTATACAGTTTGTTCATTAAAGTCCCAGAAGAACTTTGGCAGCTGGTTCCCTACATAACAATAGTTGAAAATTCTTAACAAACATAGCCATAAAAATGCTTAGTCTAACTGCCATTTTGTGTTATTTTTAAAGAAAAATTTAAATCTTAATAATGGTTAAAGATAACTTTATTTGGTGTATACATTCTTGATAACGTTGAATAGTTACAAAACTAGTTTCAAAAGTGTACTTTCAACAATTTTAAAGAAAGGTAATTTTTAATAACTCCCAAATAATTAATTTTATCAAAAAGTGTAATATCCAAAATTTTGTTCCGAATTAAATGATGTTTTATTTTTGTTAAAATTGAATTGCAAATAACTAAGTTACAGAAGTTTTTATTTTCATTTTTGGCCTGCTCTTCATTTATCTTCATTAAAACTTACTAATATAAAAAAGTATGTAAAAGTAGTAAGTAAGAAAGAAGAATCCTTAGGACTGGCATAAACAAAAAACAGAAACTCAACGATATCTGGATCTTAATGTCTGATTCGGAACTCTACCATGAAATCGAGCTAATTACTGACATCATGCAGAAGAAACAAATTTCTTTCATTAGGCATTTTAGAATACCAGACAATCGAGTAACTGAACAACTAGGTTGGAGCGCGGTAATTTGCTAATTTGGGAGTGAAATAAAATAATAATGAACTTTTAAAAACTTTATTTTATATTTTACTTATTTTGAGCAGTAATGGAATTTACAAATTACTTGGTTTTAAATATTGTATCTGGCAAATGTTGACCTTCGCTATCCACACACTGCTGCATACGTTTTCTGAAGTTCTCTTGCACTCTTTCAAGCATGTCAACTGGTATTCTGGCAATCTCAGCGTCAATATTGTTCCTTAGGTCTTCCAGGGTGTTGGGACGGTTGCAATACACCTTAGACTTCAGGTAACCCCAAAGGAAAAATTCGCATGGGGCTAAGTCTGGTGAGTGTGTCGGCCAGTTCAGATCACCCCTCAGAGAGATAAGCCGTTCAGGAAACGTTTGCCTCAAAAAATTCATGGTAATTCTCGCTGTGTGTGCAGTGGCTCCATCTTGTTGAAACCATGTATCCTGTAGTTGCATTGCCTCGAGAGCCGGCTGGAAAAAATCCTGCAGCATAGTTAAGTAACGTTCGGAATTCACAGTTGCCTGAAGAAAGTAAGGGCCAATGATGCCTACTCATGATAAGGCGCACCACACAGTGACGTGGTCCGAATGCAGAGGTCTCTGGTGAACTTGTCTGGGGTTTGTTTCGCTTCAGTACCGCATGTTTTGTTTGTTTACAAATGTGGTGAAAATGTCTTGAGGTGAAAATGTGCCTCATCAGAAAAGAACACCATTGCGTCACGGGGTATGGTTGCAAGCATGTCTTCACAAGATGTTCGTTGTGTTAAATAATCCCATGCTGACAATTGTTGCACCACACACATTTTATATGGGTGAAAATTCAGTTCACTATGAAGAATCCGGTGGAGAGAACGTCTGAAAATGCCAAGAGCAAGTGCTTGCTTCTGAGCAGAGCGTTTCGGAGATAGCAATACTGCTGCTCTAACTCGTTCAATGTTTTGTGGTGTTGTAACACTTCTCTCAGGTCCTCTTCATACAGATAACACATTCCCTACTGTTCTGAATGCATTTACCCAATTTACAACTGATTGCCATCCAGGAACACGTCCACGTAGGGGAACAGCGAATCGCAAACGAGAAGCACGTTGCACTACAATGATCGAGTGGTTATTTGAAAAATACGCTTCAATGCAAAATGAGCGCTCCTCATGTGTCCACTGCATGATGGCAACTGAAAAGCAGCTGAAGACAAACTTCCCGTCAGCCACTATAAGCAACCCTCACTCTCCACTTTCTTCGACCAACAGCGCTGCCACAACCGGCAACTCAAAAAAGCAATTTACCGCGCTCCACCCTATATAATTAACTCGTGGAAAAATCCTCCAAAATGGTTGTACGAAGTAAAGCAAGATATGCAAGAACTTAGCATTGCAGAACAATATCTTTTTTTGAAAAATCTGAACAGCTTAAGTTGCTTAAAGATAAGGACACAAGATTTGTCGAAAAAACTCAAGCTTCATCGTCAATAATTTGTACAGATAAAATCAGACAGATCAGATCCCAAAATATGAAAAATTATTGGGAAAAGTGAAGAATTGTAAAACCAAACCAAGGAGAATTTCTAAATTTGATTCAAGTGGTCCTGTGAGGCCGTAAAAGCAAAAAAAAAGTATGTGTTGCTAACTAAAAACAAACTTTTTATAATAACCAGTAATGTATGAATAACAACACAATCTATGTCAACTACAGCTATAACAATTAAAATAGTAGTAAAATATGTACAGTTCAACCCAAATAAGAATGAATGCGCGAGGAATGGGGCTGAGTTGTGCCCCTCTTCTACCCATGCTGTTGACAGTAGTATCAAACCAGGTGTGCAAAAACATTTACTGTCTCATTCTTAATACCGCCATATAAATTTTCCCGCTTCCTTTTTTTACCGAGTGTTGAAATGCTTTTTACTGGAGTAGAATCAACATTCTTCTTTTCTTTTCTGGTATTTGAAATCATATGTTTTGATAAATTTTTGTCAAGGGCCGCTCTTTCTGTGCCTTTTGCTACTGGCAAGCACAGTTAATTTTTCAAGGCCTCTTCATCACATACCTTAATAACTTCACTCGCCATGTTTTGTGCTTCACTGTGTATATTTTTACCTTTACAATGTTTGCTGAAACTCTCCATGTTTACGTTGTATTCTTATGCACTGATTTCACTAAACTATTTTTCTGGTATGTACCGGAACCGAAATCAACAATACATTTAATATAAATATCACTTACACAAGAGTATATGTATAAACAACAAAATACACTAATAATAAATAACAAACTAAATTCAAAAACTAATAATAATAATAATAGTAATTAACAAGAAATTAATAATTATAACTAATTATTGGGCTACTACAAAACACTACTGAATAAACAAAAAAGAGAAATGGAAGTATACTACGATATGAGAGGATATGCTACCGAACCAATTACTTACAGTGGACTGAACAGACCTAGAATGTCTTATTATTTACAAAGGATCGAAGACATTTTCAGTAACCCAGTAGTGTAACTAGTGAAAATGTGGTGGTAATAACACACGTGCAGAAAAATTACCTTGTCCCTTTCTTTATATGTTGCATTCATTCTAAACGCAGCTGAACTGTAGCTAAAATGTAAAACTACATTAGGTTCTCCATTTGAAGTAGCAAAAACTGGCCCAGATATGAATGCAACAAATTTCCCCACAACTTCATTATTTAAATTTGAATTTTAACGCATCATTTTATTCATAATACAATGCTAGATGTTTTATTTAATACAGATTTTTTTTTATAAAATTCATAATTTTTGAGGTATTAAAGATGTTACAGAGCTCATTTTGAAAATTCTGAAGTTACACTTTTGAAACTTTTTATCAGTATTGTCTACATCATGGTTAAGTATCGTACACCAAATTTCATAAGTTTGTCTGCAATCAGTGTTTAAATATGTTATTGTTCTTTACAAAACTCAAAGTGAAGATAAAAAAAACAAAGTGTTTTTGGACTGATGTTTATTGGAACTATTTGCCTTATTTTTACATAAGGGACCTAGTATCTGATGTTTTCCAGAAAAATTCTGTAACAATCTATACATAATATACATATAAATACAAGTTTTTCTTACTCATTCTGATTATTTGATTTTCCCATCCAAATTTCTTAATTGTATTTATAAACTTCATGTTTACCAATAGAATTGATTGGTTTCAGTTGTCTATTAGTTTAAACTACTTGAAGTAATCTGATGTTAGCTGTCATTTGGAGCCCTCAAAAGTTTTTATGGCCCAATAATTTTATACTGGAAACTATTTTTAGTCTTAAATTGTTAAAGAGTACATCTTGAAGTTTTTGAGTGTTAAATACAAAATTTTACTGATTTAAGTATAATTAATCCTTTCGTATTAGTAGGATCTTCTCTAATATTCCGTTTGTATTCATTCAGTTATATATTCGTTTATATTCATTTACATTCATTCAGGAAAATATTTAGGTCGGTTATAAAAGGTAAAGGGAAAAGTAGGGTGAATGCTAACAGTTTTTTTAATTAATGTCATTATGCTTAGAGTTTAGATCAGTTTAATTCTTTAGTGTTTAGGTGATTATATTTTAATAGTTTTAGTTCATGTTTTAAATAATAGATAACTCGGTGTCTAATAGTGGTACATTTTATTTTATTTTATTACAGATTTTACATTTACTTAGATTTTATAATATATTCTGTAGTCAAAATATAAGTTTTTTTCATTTTGTGTTTAGAAAGGAAGTATAAAATTTCTTTTTTTGTATTTATTTAGTTGTCATTTATATAAGACGTAATTTTTTTAACTAAATAAATTGAGATATAACTATTCAATTACTTTAAATGTTTACCATGCTGGTTTAGTTTACTTGGTAAACATATACTATGGTTACAGTCACCGTAAAAAACCAAGAAAATTTAACAAATTGTTTCCCTGTCAGTTTTCTTATCTTAAAAATCTGTTGTGAAACACTTTCACGACGTTCACTTGACAATGTAAAAATGAAAAATATAACCTATGTTCAGTCGTGAGTTAAATGACACTAAATAAGAATCAAACTCTTTGGGTGGGAAATTACTAATTGATGCTGAACTAAGTGCTGTAGAAAAATATACTTGGAATAAGAGCTGTAGGTGTTTTAATTTTTTACAACTTAGATTATTATTTTTTGCTCTAAAATGCATATTAAGGTCGCAATCTAAGAAACAAACATTTTGTACTTTGTGAATATATATCTCCCATGAATTTCAGCAGATATGGTGCTTATCCAATTTTATAGAGCCCAAAAAAATGTAGTAAATTTTAAAGAAAATCATAGGAGTCATTTTTGCGAAAACCACAAAAAAGTGAAAAGTTAAACGAAGGAACTAAGGAACTTCTACTTCATTCAGGTTGACCGATTATTATGAAAATGTCCAAATTCAGTCCTGTTCTGGTACATAAGTTAAGTTTCAACTTCATATGATGTTTCATTCTTGAGACATTTTCTTCCCACACACAGACCAATCAGTAAAAACATGTTTTTGGGGTTCAGGAGCCCTGAAAATGTGCATGTCTGGTGAAAACTTAATTTCACTGAACTTGATTTTCAATTGACATGAAAATAATTCTTTCCTTCCCTGTATTTTATATAGGGCTAGAGAAAGTTAAAAACTGAATGCTAAATTTGATACCAATATTCTGAAATAAGTTCCCTGTTTTTAATACTTAGTACAGGGTGATTATAAATGAAATAGACAGTTTTGATAGCTTATAGAAAATTTATTTTTGAAAAGTTAAGGCAATTACTTAACATGATTTTCTAGAAGAATTCATTAAGTTTGTATTGAAAATATTTACAGATCTTCAATGTGTGCATTATTTGTAACACGACCAATATCAACATGGTAGTTGAATTCATCCCACACACGATTAAGCAAATGACGGTCAACTGTGGCAAGAGCATTTGCGATACGTTGTTAGATCATCGATATGTATAGGAAGCGGTGGTACAAAAACTTTGTCTTTTACAAAACCCCATAAGAAAAAGTGGCAGGGTATTAAGTCTGGACTACGAGGTGGCCACGGCATAAACACAAAGTTTTCCTCACTTACACGGCCGATCCATCGTCTAGGAAGATGTTCATCAAGATAATTTCTGACCTGTAAGTGCCAGTGAGGCGGAGCTCCATCTTGTACAAAAATGAAGGTATCACTATTTTCCTGGAGTTGAGGCATTAACCATTCGTTTAAGATGTCCAGATAAATTACTCCGGTTGCTGACACTTCGTGAAAGAAGAACGGCCCGTAAACCTTTTCACAAGATAGTGTGCAAAAGACGTTTACTTTAGAGGAATCGCGTGTATGCTGTAAAGTTATTTTTGGGTTTTCTGTGCCCCATATTCTAACATTATGTCTATTAACTTTTCCACTAATGTGAAAATTACATTCATCACTGAAAATTAGGCGAATAAAGAATGCGTTGTCATTTTCAACACAATGTTGCATCTCCAGACAAAAGTTTTTACGTACGACTTTATCACTGGTATTTAAACTTTGTATTAACTGCAATTTATAAGGTGTCATTTTCAAACGTTTCCGCAGAATTTTCCACACAGTCAGTTGAGGAATTTGCAATTCTAAACTTGCTGATCTAGTTGATTTTCCTGGACTTTGTACATAAACATCACAAACACTATCACTTTGTTCTTCTGTAATAGAAGATCTTCCAGTACTCTTCCTTTTACAGAGACATCCACTGTAACAGAATTTGTTTTGGCTAATTCAAGAACACAGTAAGCTTTCTCCACTTGAGTAGTGGCCATTTTGCTAGACTGCTCGTTGTAACAGCAGCCAACAACAAAATGCTAGCAACAGTTGCACCAACATAATCTTTAAAAAATTCCCTACAAACCTATATCATTTACTATATTCAACTACACTAGTTTGATGTTTAAGAAGCTGTCGAAAGTGTCTATTTCATTTATAATCACCCTGTATAATGACTAAAAGAAATCTAAATGTAGTGTGGTTCGGGTCTAAATTAATTAGATATTAATTTATATAGTATTGATAGTGTACTGTTTAGATGAAATTGGAAGATAAAGTCAGCATTTTTTATAATGTTGAAGCAGGTTTCAGAATTTTAAATAGCTAAATTAAAGAATTTTGAAATTTCTTAAAAATAGATATTAACTGTATTGATTTATATTTCATTCATTGACATTTTATTCATTTTTAACCAAATTTCCTGAAAACAAATTTCTTTGTCTATTATAAGTTAATTTTTTTGTGTGATATATTATAAATTAATGTACGCACCTGAAGAAAAGTGTCTCAAGTTACAAAAGCAATCAAATTCTCAGTTCTAGTCTGATTGTAATTCCGTAACTGAACAGTGCATTTAATTGTCTGTTCAGTCAGAATAATGCAATGTTAAATCGATAGATATTATCTGTATTCCTAATTTATAATACACTATTGTAAATTATTTATCCATCATTAAATCAGTATTGGGTTACCATTTTAGTATCATGTCTGCCTCTAGAATAAACACCCAGAGGATGTAATCATGTGTATGAAAAATGTCTGATGAAAAATAACAATATACCTTTAATGTCGAAGAAGTGTTTTTTTTACATTGGTCAAAGGTATAATTCTGTTTCAATACAACGAATCTTCATAAAAAAGTATTTAAAACTTTTATTATTGTTTTAATTTAAACTTTATAACAGTATTACTCAGTCTCAGAGTAATAAAAATTTCCATAAAACTAAACATTTTAAGAAAAGCCATTTATTAGACAATCGTTATTCTGTTTATTTTACAGTATAATATTTACTTAAGTTCTTACATAATTGTAAAGTCTTCAAATTGGACAAAAAAAAAATTTCATCAAGGTATTTGAACCCCTCAAAATACCTACCATTTTTTTGGTCTCATGTACAAAGGATAACTTTAGTCAGTGGTTTGTAGCTAACATTATTTGGCACCTTGTTTTGATACCACAAGGCTAAAAGGTCATCAAATAAATTGTCTTAAATAAATGATTGGTTCATAAAAAAATTTTGGCATAAATGTAAAAATCTGATGAAATTATGTCTGGAATGTGTAGTTTTATTATGTAATTTTTCATATTAAATGAATAAAAATTATTAAATTTATTGTGTAACCAAAGCAGCTTTCAATAAAATCATATATACTATAGAAATGATTTTTTTCTTCTAAATAACTGAAAATAATTATACTAATATCACCACCTTTACATAATTATTATGAAAAATTTTAGCATTGTTTTATTTATTTTTAGTTTTATGTGAAAAATTTGATGTTTCTAGGTATTAGTTATAGTTTTTATAGGCATTAACTACAATGGTTTTTTTATGTTATTTATAATTCTTCTTATAGAATAGAACAATTCTGCTAAAGTTTTACATGAATATGTATTTTATTTATTAATTACTTGTATTATTAGTTGTAAGTTTCATATTAACATTATTAGAGTATTATTCAAATATGCATGATTGATAATATGTTTGTTTTCTATTAAAGATCTGTCGGTAATATTTGCTGTTAGTGTCTCGGTTGTTCATTTGTTTAGTTTCATAAAGTATATTCTTATTATGTAGTGCCTCGTTTTGCAGGTTATTTATTTTATTTTTTCTTGTTTTATTTTAAATAATTAATATGATGTATCAAAACATGGATAGTGAATGATCTATTGCAATATTTTTAGAGCTGAAATGAACCTCAGAAATCTTTTATGATTTAGTGAGTGAATGATTTTACGATTTTTTTACGATTCTTCAGAGGTCTTCATATATAATACGGAGAGGGGGTATATAATACGAGGGGGTGGTTTATATCCCGCCAGTGCTTCCACTGTTCAAAACATCTTTGTGGTCATCTTTAGAAATGGCTGACAGCTCCTCCCTTGTTTTTTTTTTGACCATTTCAATATTGTCAAATCTGTGTCCTTTAATGTCCCTTTTCATGCGTGGAACTAAGAAAAAGTTGCACGAAGCCAGGTCAGGTGAGTAAGGTGCGTGGGGCAGCGGAACCATGCCATTTTTAGTCAAAAAATCTTTCACCGAGATGGCGATGTGTGCAGGTGCATTGTCGTGGTGAAAGAACCAGTCTCCTGTCTGCCACAATTGGGATCTTTTTTGTCGAACACTGTTGCGCCATCTTCTTAAAACTTCCAAATTGTCAGTCTGAGAGCACACACTCTCGAATTTTTTAAATATTTTCGTCGATTCGGGCAGTTGATCGACGTCCAGAACGAGGTTTGTCATCAATCGACATGTCCCCATTTTTAAACCGAGAAAACCACTCGTATACTTGAGATTTTCCCATAGCATCATCTTTGTAAGCAATTTTCAACATTAAAACAGTTTCAGCAACACTTTTATACAGAGTAGAAAACAAAATTTCACAGCTACACGTTGTTCACTTAAACTTGCCATCATAAAAAGCGAAACAAGAACAAAACAGCGCTACCAAAAACATTCACTCCAGATGAATATTGAACTCGCAATGAGTTGCAGTCACTGCACTGAACTCGCAATGAGTTGCGCTATACACGTCTGTGTGGCAGAAATGCGTACTACACAAGCACCACCCACGGCAATGCTATTCCAGTTACTTTTGGGTACCCCGTCGTATAGTACAGTGTAAGCTTCAACATTTTGGAGACAACTGATGCCTCTCGAGCATCAAATGGATCTCTACTGCATGACAGCTGATGCCTCTCAGATGTCATTGTTCTTTTGTATTTCTATACATGTTATTTCTTTCCTGGCAGCTAGGCAGCATTTCTTTTTAATGTACAGTGATTCAATTTTTATCTTTTCTTCGATTTTTTGATTTTTATCTATGGAGTTGTGTATCTTTTTTTATATTAATGGTTTTTGCTGGAGAATACATGGCTTTGTTATTGATTACCATTGAATCTATATAGTTTAACAAACTGTAGCATTTTAAATCTATTAAACACCTACAACTGGTGTTAAGTAAAGCAAGCCACTATACTTGAAAAGTGATGCAATTTTTAATAACTTGAGTTTTTCCGGAGAACCAGGGTGAATTTATGAAAGTCATCACTCAGGACTGAATTATTAGCCGTAACAAATGGGCAAACAAAGAACGGGTAATGAAAGGTTGAAAGGAAAACACAATGCGGGAGGGAAACAAGGAGCAAACTGAAATAACTGAGCGAATTAACTTACAATATTGTACTTTTAAATGGTTACTCACTGGAGCATAACCTAGAGTAAGCAGTAGAGACATGATTGTTGATTGAATTGTTGTTAACATAAATGAAGCCCGTAGAAACTTGAATACATTGTTAGCTAACTTAAAACACTTAGAAATGTGCATCAACACTCAAGTAAAAAGCATACATACAAAAGCTCATAAAATGAAGTAGCAACTTCCTAAATCGGCTATGGGAAGGCAAAACGAAGGAAGCAACCAAACCGTACATTAGCAAGTCAAGACACACAGTGAATATGGGAGGAAATCAGGGATAGGATATAGGATGAGTAGTGGGGATAAGGCATAATAATGATGTCACGCAGACACTATTAGCGGTTAGATTTGAATCCAGCACACGAGTGGAAAATAACTGAAAAGACCCCAGGGTTAGGGGCACTAACAACTGGTAAGGGATAAACAAAAATTTGTAGTAGGTTGATTGAGTGAAATTTTTTCATCGATTGTAAATGCTCTACTAAAATAACCAGTATACACAGACTATTTAGAATATAAATATATATTAAAAAATTTAATTATTCTTATTCTGAAATAGTGTAGTCAATACTGCTCAGCTTTTAAATGAAGACTTTAAAAGATTTATAGTACGTAGAAGTTGTAGAAACAAAATTTTTTAGTAATTAAAAAGAAAAATAACAAAATGTTACTTTACTACAAACAAATTGATAAGTAAACTCAGTCTATAATTTTTCTTTGTTATGGATAACAATTTTGAACTCATCATGTTTGAAATAGAATTTTTCTTTGACTACTGTAAGGCATTTTGTATGAGTTAAGCTTCTCTGGTTAAGCCATAGCATAACCAAAAACTGGTTAACATAATCCATAGTTTATGTTAACCAGTTTTTGTTTCATGAGTATTTCAATGTGTGTCTGTATACCCGTCAAGTCTTAGGGTGAACATTTTACATTTCAGCTCTTAAAAATACTAGTCATTTTCTACCATGTTTGATGAGTTATTTTTTGATTTTTACTTATTTTATTTTTATTTATTGATTTATTTAGGTCAATTAAAATAGTACAAATTTATTTTACAACATATAAATAAGTACATCAATGTCTATTTTTGCTCTTTTTGTAGAAAGATTCCTGTAATTAAAACTTTAATCTTATTTAATAATGATTTGGATGTAATGTTATATTAAACATACTTTATTACATTTTGTAAATATATTACTGTATTTATATTGTTTTGTTTTTAAGTATGGTAACTTAAATGTGATTAGTTTAAATAAACCTGTATAATATTTGTTGAATTAAAATATCTGTTCATGCTGCAGAAAATATAATTACAGTAGGCCTATATCTGTTGTTGATAATTAGGACATTACATTAAATTTAACCATGATTTATGATAATTTTTATATTGAGGGAAGTAATCTGTAGATTTTAATCCACAGAAGTGTTAATTATATTTTGTTTATATTTATTCTCAAAAAGACTTCCATCAGAAAATTGGATTCAGTCAACTGTATGTGTCTTGACACATTTTATTGTGGAAGAACTGTAATAATTTGAGTTCAGGCTCAAATGCACTGTATGTTTAATACAACAAAACTTATGTGAACCTTATTTTATGCCACAAATTAAACGTAAGAAAAGGAATTTTTATTACGAACACAGAGAGGTCTTGTTTAAGACTTTTTTCAAAATAGTGTGATTTTATGCCTTGTATTAATATTTCATAAGTGTAAAAGTTAGACTACTTACGCAGTTTTCATTACTTTTTTATGTAATTCGGTTTACAAAAATGTGTCCACACTTTTTAAATAATAATAACCCAGTTAATTATTCATCAGAAGTTCTCAAAACACAATCATAAGTTTCAAGTAGGCTCTATTTACCAATTGAATTCATTAATTATGAGTTCTTGTGGTTGTTAATTTTCTCTGAATCTTCAACTACTCTAAAAATCAAAAGCCTAATCAAAAATCAAAAGAAACATATATATCCAAAAACATTTTCTTGGAGATACATCAATGATATTACCTACTAAACAAATTTTATTACACTCAATACATGGCACAAGTTTTTTTTATTATATCTATATTCTGTTTAATTCAACAAATAACATACTAACAGATTTATTAAACATAATCATAATTTGTTCGTCTTTTGGATTGACTCTTGTAAATAATGATAAAGAGTAGTGTATTTAAGTTATTATTGTTATATCTATTTTTTCAGTTGTTAAGTACATTTTTTAAATGTGTTTGTACAGAAGAAGCATTTAAGCAAGCATTGTTTATGCATTTCGTATTAAATAAAAATTTGTTCATTGATTTTGTCGTAGAATTTGTAAGAAAGTTTTTATTTCTTTTTATTACTTATATCAACATCCAAATAATTTTATTTATAATCCTAATATGTTGGTTTCTTAATGGGAAAATGTTTTAGTTCATTTAGATGGTTTGTCTAAAATTCATTTTTATTTTTGGAAATTTATATTTATTCATTTATTTATTCCAGTTAATTAACTTTCGTAGTTTTTATTTTAATAATACATTCATCTTTATTTCATTTCATTTCAGCTTTCTGTTACATAAGGACGCAGCAGATAAAATATTTGTTTAAAATGTGAACAAATATTTTTTTATTTTGAATTCTATTTTTTCAGTAAATTATTACAATCAGTTTATTTAAACTTTATTATGCATCATATTTTTGTACCGTTTTCTGTTTTTATTAAAATTTTCAGTCTAATGCATCTTTCTAATTTGTACTCAGCATCTTACTTTTATTTCAAAAATAATTTATTTGTTCTTCATACTTGGATGTTATTTTACTGAAATTATTTTTATAATATATGAATATTTAATTTTTTAATTATTTGTGCTATGTTAATAATAATACTTTCATTAAATTATTTTCCAGTGTTAAGATGATAGACTACTATTATTTTGAGATTATTGATGAAGACCTTATTAAAACTATTTTAGTAAAATTTTTACTGTAATAAGGGTATTTCTAACTACAATTTTAAGCATAAATAAGTAATCAAGTTATTAATAACTCAATGTTTTGAATAATTATTTTTGCGATTTTCAGTTATGTAACAATGGGAATAGATCTTGGAAATTTGGCTGCTCTTAGAACATTCCGAGTCCTACGAGCACTCAAAACAGTCGCAATTGTGCCAGGTATACAATTGTTTCTTTTATATAAGGTAAAGTATTAATATTTTATTGGGAACTTTCCCTATTATTACAGCCATCATGGGGGAGGGAGGTTGAAATATTTTGAAACAAAATTGTTCTCTGTGTTGCTAAAAATATTATGGAATGTATTATCTCTAATATAATTATGCTCCAGGCTCTTATTATTTACAATAAAAAACCAGTGTACATTAAAAACCAATGCATTCTTCTCAAAAAATTGTTGAAGATATTTTTATTAAGGTTATGAGGTTCTGGCAGAGCAAAACTGTTTATCATTCACTTGTTACAACAGATGCAACAAACCAAAATAATACAAAAAATATGCATTGTTTAGTTTTATGTAGGTAACAAAATGAATTTGTGCACATCTTAAATGCAATAATTTGTTGTGAATATGCTGCTATTTGTCGTAGTGATTTCTGTTTATTCCAGCAATATTAAACCTAATTAATTAATAAGTTAATTTAAATAAAAAAGGTTTTTGTAAATTAATTAATGGTACCTAATTATTGATAGCCGAGCAAGATGTGACAGCAAACCAAAGATTTTTTCCATGCAAAAAACAGTCAAGGCACGTCAAAAGATGCAATAAAACATGCATGTCATGTTTTTTAACATGACCTTATTAACGTAGTCACTTCAAGAGATTGTTGGTACTCCATATAACACCAGGCTAAAACTTGCAGCTTTGGATTTTACCTGGTTAAAATTTTTGGCGTTTATTAATTTTTTTATTTTTTGGTTTTGCCTCCAATGCGAAATGCTTGTACAGATGATGAAGTGCCCCCTGGCACAAAACCGGCTGTGCCTACCTATGCATCAACTATAGTCGATTGCTGTAAAAAATACAGAAAAATTAATAATGAAAATAATCTTTTTGAGATTGACTATCTCGAGTTGCTGCATCTTAATTTTTCTCTAATGCAATCAAAGTTAGATGTTATCTTTATATATTTTTCTGTATATAACGGGTGATTCAAAAAGAGCGCCGGTTTTTAAACGGCTGGTAAATTTTTGTTTATCGGTTGGCAACATTGTTAGACCTCATTTCTATTTCGGAGAACATTCCGATTGACGATTCAGTTGTAGTTTCTCTTGTTCGCAGTGTAGTACTCTCGCAGTCTGTGTCTAACCATGGAGAAGTTTACTATTGCACAACGAGTGTTAATCGTCAAAACATTTTACCAGAGTGGAGAGAGTTATGCGGCTACTGTCAGGCGATTTCGCGGTACTCTAGGACGTAATGAAGCACCGAATGAATCAACAGTTCGCCGGCTCATGAAAAAGTTTTTTGAGACGGGTTCAACAGTCGACCTTAAAAGTTCTGGACGTCATCGTTCTGGCCAAACTGAGCAGAACATTGCGTTGGTTCGTGACAGTGTGGCTGTTAGCCCAGCAAAATCAATACGTCGCCATTCTCAACAATTGGGTTTACGATGTTCTTCTGTACGGAGAATTCTTCGGTACGATCTCCAAAATCACCCGTATAAAATTCAGTTGACGCAACATTTGAAAGTGGCAGACCACCAGAAGAGACGGCAGTTTGTTGACTGGGTATTGAGAAAACGGCAGGATGATGACACTTCGCAAACAAAATCATTTTCAGTGATGAGGCGCACTTCCACTTAAACGGTTTTGTTAATAAACAGAACTACCATATGTGGGGTTTAGAAAACCCTCGCGTGGTTAATGAAAGGGAAATGTATGCACAGCGAGTGACAGTTTGGTGCGGCTTTTGGTCGGGCGGTGTCATCGGCCCTTACTTTTTTGAAAATCAAGAAGGACAAGCCGTGACAGTAAATGGAGACCGATACCGTACGATGATTAGGGAGTTTTTGTGGCGTCATTTGGATGGAATGGACATTGACGAGTTGTGGTTTCAGCAGGATGGTGCCACCTGTCACGCTGCACGAGAAACAATGTTGTTGCTCCGTGAACGGTTCCAGGATCGCATCATTTCTCGTAATCCCGACCATCAATGGCTACCAAGGTCGTGTGACTTGACGCCTTGTGACTTTCATCTTTGGGGTCATCTGAAGTCATTGGTGTATGTCAATAAACCCCGAAACATCAATGACTTGAAGGAGGAAATTTGACGGGTTATCGGGCAAATGGAAGTCGAAACTTGTCGTGCAGTAATATCCAATTTCATGGACAGAGTTGATGCGTGCCAGCGCAGTAGAGGAGGACACATGCATGACATCATTTTTCATACATAAAATCGGAAGGAAAGATGAACTTGTTGATGTATTTATTTTCAGTTTTTCAATAAAATAAATCTCTTAATTTGATATATCAAAACCGGCGCTCTTTTTGAATCACCCTATAGTTGACACTTAAGCTGGAATTTAAAATAAGTTTGTAAATATATTGTCGTAAGAGAAATAAAATCAAAATTCAGCGGAAAATGATGGTAGAGTGAAAGAGTTCAGGAAATTTTAGTTTTTTTTAATATTGTTGTACACTCTTTTCCAATGAATTTGAAGTGTCAGGTCTGGCTTATACACTGTGCAATTCAGTCAAAGCTGAAACTAATAATAATAATAATTATATGAAATAATATGTTTATATAATTATATGTTTCATTGAAACGAGATATTTTTATTAAAATTTTGGGTTAAAGGGATTGAATTAAATGCATTGTTCATAAATTTTCTTTATTAGAAAATGTAAGCAGATTCAAAATATAATTTATTATTTTTAAATAAAATGTATATTATTGTTTAATCTGAATACTTTTAAATTCAGTTTCGTGTTACACTAATATATAGTAATAATATTAAGCTTAATTATTAGGGTCTAAAAATATTATTATTCTCAGTTTGTATATTATATATGATATAATACTATATATAATTTTGTTTTACAGGTTTAAAGACAATCGTTGGAGCCGTTATTGAATCTGTAAAAAATCTGCGGGATGTGATAATTTTAACAATGTTCTCTTTATCAGTATTTGCGTTGATGGGGTTGCAAATTTATATGGGTGTTCTTACGCAAAAATGTATTAAAAACTTTCCAGAAGATGGGTCAGCAGGAAATTTGACTGATGCGAATTGGTACAAATGGGCAAGCAATGGTAGTAAGTATTATTGCAAAACTTTATTACATTTATTGTTTGATTAAGTAGTTTTGTACAGAAAGAAAGCACTCATTTTTAGACCTGAATTGAATTATTGTTTTGTTACATGTTATTGGAGCATATTAATTAATTTGTGATCAGTGAACTCATGTAACTTGATGTCTGGATAAAATCAAATAAAATGTGATCCAGAATGGATAAATTCTAAAAAATAACTACTCTTTCAATTGGACCTAATTCAAAAAATTATTTTCTAGAGAAATATATATTTATTATAAATAGTTTTGATCTGATGTCTCCTGTACTCCACTAATTTTTTCTTAAAATGGAGGGCAGTTTTAAAATTACCTTTTGTCTTGTACTTTTAATCCTTAGCTATTCATTTCTTGAATGACAGTTCTACAAATGTGAAAGAAATCATGTTGTGAATGCTACCAGAACTGGTGTACAATTTTAGTGATAATTAAACATGATTTACTTCTAGAAAACCTTAACATAACATGTTTAAGATGTTTTATGTCATCAATATAAAAACCAAATTTAAGGTTTTTAGTTGTACAAAGAATAAGTGGAAAATAGAAAATAGCCTTTTATATCTGACTTGCTGTGACCAACAAGTACTGGTAACAGTGGTATGTTACTACAGGATCATTCAACAGCTATGTGAACCAAACCCATTTACAAAAATGGACAGTATTCTAGTTGATTCTTGATAACTTCCCAGTACTGTGAACTTTGATATTAAAATTAGTTTTTCCACCATCTAGTTCCTTAAAAGTTATTTGGTGTGCTATGTTTTTTATTAATTTATCATTGTTTTTATTTTTCAGCAAACTGGGATGGCGAGGAAAATGATTATCCACTGTGTGGAAATTCTTCGGGTGCTGGGTAAGTATTAATATTTTGAACCAAGGAGATATATTTTTTTAAATAACTGTACACTCAGAGCTAAAAATTTGCTCTAGACTTTCCAGACTAGAACATTCTGTTTTTTCTGAATTCATGAGTAAATTGATGACTCCTGTATAAACTTTTTCTTTTGCTTTTATCAGTCAACAGAGTGATGAATTTAAATTTTGACCTTGTTTGAAGAGAACTTTAAGTAAATTACTTTTCTTCTCAAAGTCATTTGATGAATTCATTATTAAAGTATCTACTTAAATAAATGACTTTAATGTATCACTAAAAAGACATCTAGATAAACGTCACAAATAAGGAACTGGAGAATGTGAAGAAAAGACTAATTTATAAGTTGGAATATAGAGCTGGTAGAAAATTTAATAGCTATGAGGACATCTCATTCTATGGACCTCAAAGTCTGAGCGCGCTGCATAGAATATTGAAAGTTCTGTACATTTACAACAGTCTACGATTCACGAGTTGATATTCCAACTATCTCAAAGATATTTCTGAGGGTGCCTTGCACAACTTTAAGAAACTTCAGATTGTTTTCTGGTGCCACAAGAAGTAAAAGAGCTTCAATTAATAGGTATATAGCTATAGCAAATGATATAAATGGAGTGGTAGATTTGTTTCACAGAGATACCAGGGTTAAAGGAAAATTATACAAAATACACTGAAAGAAAGCCATGAATATTACGTATTGTTTGTGTTATCTTATGTATTATATGTTCTTCATGGTATGTGTTGGGTTCGGCAGCTGACTGTTTTCTTGTGAAAGAAAAAGAAAATGACAATGATCAGAATTTAATAATGCAGTATACCAAGCCAATATAATATTGCTGTTCTATTATTCCACCTCGCATATTTGCAACCAGCCATAGTAGTGGGTGGAAACGGCAGTGTGTAGGGGAGTTTGGGATTACTGGATTACCTGAGACTGGGAATTACTGGATTCTGAGGTGTCGTTGTAATAATAATATTGCTTTGTATTCTTTCATTACAAGTGCATGATAAATAGGTTTGTCTTTAATAATGAACTACTTAATGAGCTTGCTTATTGTCTGTTTTCTGTAATTAAGAAAGACGAAGCTATTTAATTGTCAAAATGAAAACTGTAAACCCAGATCGGCAACTGAACAGGATGATTCAACATCCATGCGCAAGTCAGGTGACTATTGTGCATTGTAATTGCTGGTTCTTTGAATAAATATTCAGTTGTACACTTCAAGTTTATTAAATAACCAAGAATGCATATTGATCTCACAGATGATCAACTGTAAAGTTGTTAGAAATAATGTATATTAATTTGGTCTTGTGAATTTTACATACTGACTGAAATAGTGATGGTGTAAACACTTTTATGTGTGTACACTTCTGTATCGAAAGTTCAGTAGAAAGTATTATAGAAAAATCTTCTTTAAAACTAATAGTTAAATGTTTTTATTTTTCAGGCAATGTCCTCCAGGCTACACATGTATACAGGGTTTTGGAAAGAATCCTAATTATGGGTACACTAGTTTTGATACATTCGGCTGGGCGTTTTTATCTGCGTTCAGACTAATGACTCAAGACTACTGGGAGAATCTTTATCAACTGGTAATGTTATACACTTAACATAATTGTATTACAACGCAAAAAAATTCAAAAACAAATTTCTGCTTAAATAATTATTGAAGCAGAAAGTAGTTTCAGTATTCAACATTATTTATGTAAGAAACATTTTATGATAGATCGTTTGTATCTTGATTTAAAATGTTTAATTAAGACTTTGAACATCTATGCAAAGAAAAAATATCTCTGAGTTTAACATTTCATGAAGTCAGTATGTATGTGTTAAATCAAGTAACAACTTGTCTTTAGGTGTAACACTGAAAGTGTATGATAAATTTATTCTCAGGCATCAGTTAGTTGTTAAATGCAATTGGATAAAGAGTTTGCTTTCTTTGTCATCACAGTAAACTGACTCATTAACAAAGTGATATTTTTGTTTTTAACTACATATTACTTTTCTCTTCGTAGTCTTCAGTTACTGTTTGTCTAAATCAGTTATTCCCAACCAGTGTATTGCGGCACACACACACACACACACACACACACACACACAGAGGTGTGCCGTGAAATTTCATGCAATCTTGTTTATGTGTAAAAGTTTATTCCACTGCTTATGTATAAATGTTAAAATATATCTGTGTTTGTATTAAAATGCAGTTATTTATAGTTTCCCTTAGTAAACACACACCATTTCTAATTATTCTCTAGTCATGTCCTGATGTATAATGACAAAAATATAAAAAAAACATATAATTATAGTTAATTATGAAAATAAGTATATCAAATGTGCCTTGACTAAATATGGATTTCAGTAAGTGTGCCGCGAGGTAAAGATGATTGGGAATCGCTGGTCTAAATCATTGCTCAATAAAATGTTTTTTGAATTTCTTAAATTGAAAAATATAAATATAAAACATTTAATTTTTTCAGTAATTTTTCCGAAGCTCTGCTCACAATTTTTTACGTAATAATATTAACAATAAACTAGAGTTAATTGCTGCGTACATTCAAAGTTACTACTTTTCTCAATACAATTTAAAATAATTATTTCAACTAAGTGTTAGTATTTCAATAGAGGTAGCTTTTTTATTTTGTGATTATTATCAGTTTGTTTTTATTTGAAATCCATTAATCTGACGTAATTCAATGTAATTAGTGTAATTCAATGTATGCCAGTCCCATGTGTGATGGTCTATCTAGGGATTCTACTGTATTTTTTCATGACGCTCTTAAACAATAGCTTTTTTGCTCATAAGATCTATATTACTATTCCAGTTTTGTACCTGTTATTACGTTGAATGAATACTGATAAATATTTTCATAGAATATATTTTTTGTGATTTCCTTGTCTACTTACTCTTTTTCTTGTAATAGTGATTAATCTACAAGGGTCATTCGTAAATTAAGGTTCCCTAAGCTGCTGAGACAGAACGCGATGTGCTGGGAGAAATCTGGCAACACTGTCTTACTCATCTCCCCCTCTCTTTTTCCGCACCACTCCCGCCTCGCTATGTCGATTAGTGCCGACCTAGCAGCCTTCGAAGATGGAGCTCCCTATCACTGTTACTGCCAGATGCAAAATTCGTGCTGTGATACGTTTTTTAAATGCAAAACGGATTTCACCTATTGACATTCATCGTTAGTTAATCAAAGTTTATGGTGAAAACTGCAAATCTGTTAATCATGTTCGGAAATGGTGTAGAGAGTTCAGTGAAGGCCGCATGGAAATTCACGATGAAAACCAAAGCGGACGGCCTTCAGTTTCAGATGGAATCGTTGAAAAAGTTGAGACAATATTGCTTGAAGATTGGAGAATCACCATTAACAAACTTGCTTTGCGTATTCCTGAGACTTCCAACACCATAATCCATAAGATTTTAACATAAAAATTAGGCTATCGCAAAGTGTGTGCGCGGTGGGTACCGCGAATGCTCACAGAAAACCACAAACAGCAACAGGTGTGCTGTGTGCTGGGCGTGCCCAGCAGTTTTTGCAACAATGTGAAGACAACAAGGAAGAATTCTTGGATTCCATTGTTACAGGCGATGAAACACTGGCATTTCACTTTACCCCCGAAACCAAGCAGCAATCATGTGAGTGGTGTCACTCAACTTCGCCTAAGCCGAAGATGTTCAAGCAAACGCAGTCTACTGGTAAAGTCATGGCAACCGTCATTTGGGACAGGAAGGGCCTGCTTTGGATCGACTTTTTGCTTCATGGAACAACAGTAATCTCTGACAGATATTGCGACACATTAAGAAAATTGAGACGCCCGATCCAGAACTGCCGGAGAGGAAGATTGTCGAGTGGTGTAAGGCTTCTCCATGACAACGCTCGACCTCATGTCTCAGATCAAACTCAAGAACTGCTGACAGATTTTGGCTGGACTGTTGTGCCCCCCCCCCCCATACAGCCCGGACCTAGCCCCAAGTGATTATCACTTATTCCCAAAATTAAAGGAACACTTGGGTGGCCTACGCTTCTGTACCGATGATGAAGTCAAGGAAGAGGTTACTAGAGTCCTCAAAGGATTGGCGGCAGAATTTTACAACATGGGGATAGAAAAGTTGGAGCATTGTCTGCAAAAGTGTTTGGACAGAAACGGCAATTATGTAAAAAAATAGCATAAGTTTTAAGCTTTAAATTGAAGTATAACACTAATATAAAAAATGTAGCTGTCTATTTTTAAAAATCATGGAAACCTTATTTTAAGAATGACCCTCGTACTATAACATTCATTACATTAAGTATATCAGGGAAAGTGTATTTTAAGATAATTTTGAATTCTGTTCTTTATTTACTATTAGCACATATTTTATTTAGAACATGCTCCCATAGGATCACTGTAGTAATCAGCACAATTGGCTTCTTTGCTTGGAGTCTTTACTTGGATTCCCGTTCAGGTCTAGAATATTTTCTTTTATCACCCATTACAGTAACGGTCTGCATTAACCTTAGTATGTATAACAATTGGATGTAAAACCAAATTGAAAGCCCAATTTGAGACTGATTTAGCTAAATTTTGTATCATGAGACCTTTTGTAGTTTATGAGGTATATCCAATGATGTTTCTTCTTGGCTGGCTGTCAGCTGAACACTTCACCAAGTCCATCCACTCAACCATTGTTACTGAATTTTAATTATATGTATATCTAATCCAATGCTTTTATTGCAGGTTTTAAGATCGGCAGGTCCGTGGCATATGTTATTTTTTATTGTGATTATCTTCCTTGGTTCTTTCTACCTCGTCAACTTGATTCTTGCTATTGTCGCTATGTCTTATGATGAATTGCAAAAGAAGGCTGAAGAAGAAGAAGCAGCTGAAGAGGAAGCCATCAGGGTATGTTAATAAAAAATAAGGTATTAATTACACATAAATTTGTAAATTTAATTTAAAATTTTGGAACTTCAAAAGATTAGATTTAAGATTATTAACAAAAGTTTCAGCCTCAGAAACCAAACACGCATCTCTGTAAACTTATTTTCAAGCAATAACTATTGTTTTTATCAGCTGGGAGAAGTAATTTGCAGTTCGCTGAGCTACAGGTCAGATTTATTAACTTAAAGTCATCCTACCACTGAGTGTCTTTTTCTGAACGCTAATGTTAAATTTCGAAGTTGTCATGTTCTTGGGTGAAATGTGTTTTCTTGTAATCCATATTAGTGCAGAAGTTGAAATCTGATCATTCTGCTTTGCATATTGTATGCATTACCTTGAAATTGTTATTATCCTAGTTACAGAATTAATAAATCTAGTGGTTTTTAGAAATATAATGTATGACTAGGAACTATTAACACATTTCGTGCGGAGGAAGTAATATTACCTCATCTTAGCGATTTCGAGTGATGGACAAGGTAATATTACCTCATGCATTTTCTTCAGTAGCTTGTTGTTTATCCAGTCCGTTTATATTGTAAAACTCTATTCGTATCATTTGTACATTATGACACAAAAAAAAGTTTGAAATGTTGAATATATTTTTCCGTTTGCAGATGCGGGTTATTGAAGATCAACCCCAAAGCTCCAAAGTTTGCCTTACACCTCGAAGCCTCCATCCCTCTTTTTGTAATAACCAAAGTTATAAATCATTTAGGAATTTCTCCCACTATTAATATTAGTTTAGATAATTTCATGCCTGCCAAAAAGTTGTGATATTTACAGAATTTAGTTCATTTGGTTAGTCTTATTTGAGAGTTTCCCCATGATTTTTGTGCTGTTCTGTGGATGTAACTATTTTTAACATAAATGTAGTAAATAATAGTGTAAATAGTAATGTAGTATAACAGTTTGTTAACTATATTTTTACGTAGATTTTATTTTATACTATTTTAAGTTTATACTATTGACCTATTACTTTACAATATTAGGCTATTAAAAAATAGCATTTATTAATAATTAATACAATTATTGTATTATTTTATAAATACAAATATGTTGCACATGTACTTAAAAGAAAGATCAGTTTAATATTTACTTCTTGTTCTATAAACAAATACTGACAAAAATACAAAGGTACATTAATACTTGAAAGGAGTCATATAAATTATGTCAAACACCTTCTGATACTTATTATTTTAAAAAATTTTGAAAAATTTTGAAGAGTAATTGATCTTTCAGAACTAAATAATAACTTCAATGCATTTTTTTACAAGAAGTAATGTCTCCTCCTCAGTAAGTTTGAATGGATTTGGACATGTATTGCGTGGTTGCATACCCAATTCTATTCCCACTTACGGAGGAGGTAATATTACCTCCTGTCCAAAAACTCACTAAATATTAATATTTTTTTAAAATATTGATTAGTACATCATTATTTAGGACAAAAAACAGAATACTAACTTTTAAAAAAAATTAAAAATTTCCATCAGTAGGTCGCACTCAATATCCGTATTGAATGTGTTAAGATTAGATCATGATTTACAAATAAACAATTCTTTTCCAAAATAAATGTACTTTCCTAGAGCTACAAACAGTTGCTATTGTGTTCTTGAATACAATGCCTTTTTCCACAATCCGTACTTAACGTGAAAGGAGAAATCTGATATTTCTGCTTTAACAGTAACATGTAAAGTTTTATAACCTGATGAAAATTTCTTATAGCCAGTCAGCAATAAGGTCTTCACCATCATTAGTTACTATATTTACAATTTTTTTTTTTTTTTGATTATTTTGTTTGGTGTATTTGATAATATACAATGCTATTGTAAAGAAATTGAATAAGTAATAAAAATAAAAAGAATTATATAAATCTGTGATCTACGAAGGTCTATCACATGAAACTCGATATTTTGGTTTTATTAAATTTTTTGTTAAGTTAGCAACAGTATTTGTTTTTCAGTGCATAGCATTTATTATTGCCAGCGTAAATTATATAATTAAAGATTGTGTGTGGTTTTTTTTTAGGAAGCTGAAGAAGCAGCAGCTGCCAAAGAAAGTAGACGTGCAGCTCATGCGGCTGCCGCAGCTGCGAATGCTGCCGCTGCCGCAGCAGCTGCAGAAGGTGGTAGTGTTGCGAAATCCCCATCTGATTTCTCGTGTCACAGCTATGAACTATTTGTTGGCCAAGAAAAAGGAAACATGGATGATAATAATAAGGAGAAAATGAGTATACGATCGGATTCGTTAAGTCAGGGTCGTCCTGCAACTGGGAACAAACCGAGGAAAGTTAGTGCGGTTAGTATCAACCCTTTCTTCATCTAAACATAACATAAATTTTGCTTATGTTTTAGCTTTAGAATAAAATTGCATTATATTGTCTTATTATAACTACTAGAATCATACTTTTAAAAAACTACCTTGCATCATTTAGAATTTAGAAGTATTTTTTTGAGTTTTGTAAATGAACATTCAATGTAGTTTAAACCTTGCAAGCAAAATAGCTACATCAGTATTTAAAGCAGTTCAAACAGCAACTTGTAATAATGAAATTGGTAAATTTGTTTTTTTATGAATTCTCAAATTTGTGTATACTTGAAACTGGTTTATTTAAAGTATGTATTGGTTTTATAAGTAAAAATTTCTGTTTATATTTCTATTAAAAAACATAGTGCATATAGTTTTTGCATAATAATAATAATGTACTATTAAATAGATTTTACAGAGGAGGACTTAAGTGTCAAAGAAAATAAAACAGCTGAAACTTCTTATTATAATTAACTTACAAATAACTTTTCTCTGTCTATTCATTTTCTGTGCACAATGATAGATTGCACAGATGCCATAAGTTAATTTATTTTATTGAATAGGGTTGAAAATATGATTGATATCCAAGAATTATTCTTTTGTTATTTTGTGATTGAATGCGTACAAGTAAAGCAACACTAGCAAATGCTGTAGTGCCATCTTGATATGATCTATGTTAGTTAAATCTTGACCAACATAAGCAACCCCCCAGTATGGTATTTATACCAAAGTATGAATAAATATTTTTATTTTTTATTTCATTCTGATTTTTAGTTTCATTAGAATCATTAAAAAATGAATGTATTGTTTTCTGTGCCACCTAAAAATCATTGTACTGGTATATGTACAATGTTAATTTCTTAAATAAAATTTTTTCTGTTGAAAATATTAACTTATTACTTTGTGTAATTTTGTGTGAAAAAGTTAGTTACAATTTTATCGACTTATTGAAATAAATGATATTATTACTTTGTTTATTATATTCTTTTATTAAGACTAGTACTGTCAAAAAAAATTCTCTAATTTTGTAACATTTTAAAAGAAGATATTCTTGTTTAATACTGCACTTCTTTGCTCGTGCTACCACCCAATGTTAAGTCCTGGCCTCTTTTGGTATACACCTCCAGACATCTTTATCCAATGCTCCAATCCTCCAGTTTTCAGTTCTCTATGCTGCTGCATCCTGTATGATCATGTCAAATCATCTCTTACAGAAATAATCTAAGTTATTTTAGTCTCCTTTTTCTTTTCATAAACAGTTTCTGTAAACCGAGTCTAATCTGAGGCATACTGTTAGTTTCAATAAAGAAGAAATTTTCCAGGTATGAGTCATTGACACATGGCCCAACCCCTAACTTTTTGGACCAGGGTTTCCTGTTGAAGATTTTGTTCTCTTATTCAATGGGCCTGTATTTTAGATACCATGAAAGTCACCTTCACCCTATATAATACAGAATAATAAGAATTAGGATTTGCTGCTGGTATATGGCATATGGCATGTATAACCTTATTTGGTATTTACGGCTGTCTTGGCTGACTATTGCTGTATAGTCACAGGTTGCTACTCTTTGAGATGCTCCAAGTTTTACGGAACCATTCGGTTGTAAAGGAACGCTGTTTACCTTCATGCTTGGGACATTATACTGTAGTTTCTTATTTAAATTGCTTTTTCGTCATAATATAATTTATTAATGAAGGAATAAAGTTGTTGTTTTAACAATATTAGTAAAAAATGTAATTCATTGTAAAATATTTAATACGCTACATTGAATGGTCCTTTACACTTTTTAATAAAATAATTTATTTGACTCACTCAGACAATGAAATGAGATTGGTTGACTCCAAAATAAAAGAAGAATGAATAAAATTTACTCTTTGTAGAACAAAAAGCATTAGGTAGTGTTTATTTTTTATTTAACATTAACCTCCTGAAGTAGACGTACACTGTAAACACTCGTTTTATTTTACTAAACTTACAAAATTAAAACTAATGTCTTAAAAGGTAAATTTATTCATTCTTTCTGTCGGATCAAAAGATAGGTCCATACCTCTGGTTGTTGATAGTCCTCTTATCAACAAAAAAGTGTCAATTGGGAATCCCAGTGCACCACAATATGTATTAATATTCCACATTTCATACAGCTCTATTGAACTAAAAATAGATAATTAATCATCATGGTGCAGAAGGAAATTGAAAATTTGCATGTAGTTAAGTAACAAAAAGAAAACAGAACGAAATTTAACAGAATTTTGTCATAGAACAGAAAATGTATATCATTAATTTTTACAATCTGGAGGGGTTGTAGCCAATACACCAGATTCAGAAAATATACTTTATAGTTTAATATAAGGTAGAAATTTGTTACTAGATAATGTCACTTTCAAATTTCTGTGTACACTGTTTACACATCCTTGAGATTGATGGTATCATATGTTGCTCTTAACACTTTCATACCTGCAGCTGGTTAAAGAAAAGTAACACTTGAGTTAACTTTATGCATAAAAATATAATAGTAATGAATGTTTATCAGTAATTTCTGTAGATGTTTCTTTCGTTATTTTTTTTTTTTTTATTTTATGTACATTAAATGCTATTGTTAGTAGTAATATTTTATTATTAGAAGTAATTTTGTTAACTAGATTAACTTACTATAAGTTACATTTTTAGCTATAAGACATCTCTGCAACCCGTCATTTCACTGATTGTTTTTTATTGTTTCTTTTGTTGTTTTTCAATGTTTCCATTAAACGATGTATAGTTAATGTTATTGTTTTATAAGTGGGCTTGTGTTAATTAACTTGATATCTATTTCTTTAATTTCATTTACTTTATGTTTAGTTTTGTCACTTGCTGTATAAAATAAATTCAGTCAGTGTATTTTAAACGTTCAGTGTTTCATTTTATTTTTTTATTTAGGGGATTTTTAGGCGATTTTATTTTTTTGTTTTGTTTGGTTAGGTCCCCTTGCCAATGCGAAAAACAGCAACTAAAAGCCAGTTTCATTTTGCTTTCCAGGATGGACAGACTGAGGTAGGTGGCTGCCATTGATCTGTCCCCCAACTCCTGTTCCGTGCTGTGTGTACATTGTTACTTCTTTGCTCGATTGTTCTTTGTGCTCTCTATTTTCTTTCATACTACTATAAGTCTTTCAGTCGTTGTTGGTGTACTTTATCCTTTTACTGTATGTATTGTAGTTGTCTGTTGGTGTTACGTTGTTACTGTTGGTTTTTTATTTGTTATATTTTTTTTAACAAAAATATATGGTTTCTTTATGGTATATAATCATCAACCACCTTCGGGTCCATTGCTGGACATAGACCTCCCTCATTGTCATCCACTCTGTATAATCATTACACAATTATAAATTGTTATTAACTTATATTATTAAAATATATTGAATAATAAAAGCTCCAAGACTAGATGGTGGTTGAAAATAATATTTCTTAATCCTTCGATGGCATTGATTAGGAAAACACATTAACCCTCCTGGGACTGAAATTTTTATGAGACATTAAGAAAACTTTGAGAGATGTTTTAAAAAAACAAACATGAAACTCCTTTTTTTCCGCCAATTACAGCGAATTTACGAAAAATTTGTTGTAATTTATGCAAACTCGCGCGTTTTTGTCAAAATTTGGCAATAAATATATTTTATTTTTATTTTTTTTAGTCTGGTATTGTAGAAAAAGTCTAGCAAAAAATTTTATAAATCAAACGCCCTCACTTACCACACTATACGACTATTCAAGCGTATGTAAGAGTCAAGTGTATTCGTATATGAATTCTGTGCTAATATACAGGCCGAAACAATTTCTCTCTTTGAGCTGATGGCATTTACCTATTCCTACAGTTATTTGTATGACATATGTTATTATATGAAAGCCTAGAATTTTTTGAATATGTTCATGTATAAAAATATTATAAAAGATAATATTAGAACATTTTAGTTCCATTGTGAAGAATGTTTGAAAATAGGCTATTCTACGAATTTTGGAGCATTTATTCCCTTTTACAGGTCATATTCAATTCAACCGGTTTTGCTATAATAGCAACATTGAACAATTTACCTACCTTTACCATTCAAGCTTTCAAATGCGGTTATAACTATATTTAAATGAGATATAGCCTTTACACGGTTTTCTTCAAAAAGAACCGGAATTGAGTGATATCCCAACATTCTTAAATCAATAGAAAATTTTCCACTAACCTAATTGTGTTTGTAAATAGCTTACTTTCTTCCTCATACATTCAGCTATTATTTAACTTTAATGTTTACTGGTGTGCGCATACACTGACCTTCACTATTACACAAACTGTTGCGTACTTACACACTCATTTTATGATCTAACAACCATATATGGGCTACCCGGCTTCTAAGGGTTAATAACATTCATGTTAGTCACTGTCAGTTAAATTTATCTTGCCTGAAATATTCAAAAATGAAAGATACATGAAATTTTCATATTGAGAACAGTTATTTTATTGTTCCTATCATTTTAAGAACATTATGCAAAGAGTACTTGTATGTTATTACAGGTGAGAGGAATCTTCTAATTAAAGAGACATTAACATTAGTAATAAAAATCTGGTGTGAAACACTCACACAACTTTCTCTTGCCAATGCAAATAATTAACAATAAACCTAACATTAGTATTAAAACATTAGAAATGAACAAAAACTAACCTCAAAAACATAACCTTATTTTAATCATGAGTGAATGACGCAAAATGACAATCGAACTCAGTTTGGCTTAAAAATACGGAAAATCACGCTTTCACGCTAAACTAGGCTCTGTAGAGAAAAATGCTCTAAACAAAAGTTGTAGATCTTTTAATTTTCTATAAATTTAATTATATACACTTTTGTCGTAAAATGCATACTAAGACCGAAATGTTAAAAAAATCGATTTTTCTCACGTTTTCGTGAGAAAACGTTTTCGTGAGAATTATTTATCTTACTAATGTAATATTTATTAAAACATATTAAGCGTTATACAAAAAAATGTTTGAAACAGAAGTTGTAGGTTTTTAAATTCTCTACAACTTTTATTATATAAGTTTTTGCGCTAAAATTTATATTAAAGCCGTAATCTTAAAAAAACAACGTTTTTACGTGAAAACAGCCTCACCGAGAATTTCAGCAAACATGGCGCCTACCCTATCTTGTAGAGAATAAAAAATTGAGTAAAATAAGCGATTTTAAAAAAAATCGTAGGACCAGTTTTTGAGAAAATCGCAAAAAACTGAAAAATTATACGAATAAACTACTACTTCCGGTTGACCGATTTTGATGAAAATGTTCGTGTCGCGTCCGGTAGTGGTATGTAACTTACGTTTCAAGTTTCAAGTTTGTACGATGTTCCGTTCTTGAGATATTCTGTTCACACACAGACACACACACACACACACACACACACACACAGACCAATCGCTAAAAACATGTTTTTTGGGTTCAGGGGGTCTGAAAACGTATAGATCCGGTGAAAACTCGATTTCGAAAAATCGACATGAAAACAATACTTTCCTTCCTATATATTCATATAGGCAAGAGAAAGTAAAAAAGCATGTGCACGAAATGAAATCAGTGTTATAAACTTTTTTCTACTTTCTTTACTGATTATCTTAATATGAAGAATTTTTTTTTATGAGAGTGTAAACGATTCCATCTGCATTTCATCTAGGCTTATTGTTGTACAACAAATATCATCTAATGTTATGCCTATGCTATAATTTTGTCATTCCATTCTTCATTCATCATTTTTATTGTATTATTTTAGTTATTGGATATTTTTTTCAATTTATGAATCAAATGAGAAATTATTCATCTTACTAATGTAATATTTATTAAAACATATTAAGTTTATTTTAATTTCTTCCAAATATCTTTTCATTTCAAAATTAAGAGTGTTACAAATATCAGTCTGTTTATAGTAGTTTTTATTTCTTTTATTAATTATTATTTCTTTTATAATGTTTTAATTCAAATTTTTTGCTGGATTTGTGATTGTGTTATGCTTAGATTATAATAAGGTAACATTTCTTTGAGATTCCTTTCTAGTAGATTATTTTTTAATAATTTTATAAATAATTGCATGTACTAATGATTTTAAATTGTACAGTGGGTTCCCAGTTTACTAAATGTCCATTTAATGAGTATGATATTATTGTTTAAAATGTTTATTCAGTGTTAGCTACATTTAGGATGGTAATGAGGGGAAAGATGGCCGTAGTGGGTGTTTAATGGTGATTGGGATCAATTTTTTTACATCATTCCGTGAACGACTGGAAGTTTTGACTGGACAATATATAAAAGTAGTTGTTCTGGATGATTTTACTGTAAACTAAACTCTGCTGTTCAAAGTAAAATGGCAGAAGAGTTCAGAGAAATTGTGAATAAGAACATCCTTGATAAAAAAGTGATTAAATTGAAGTAAAAAAAAATGATTGAGTACAAGAATCACCACAGAATCATGAAATATAATAGATAATATTTTAACAAATATTGGTAGTTATCAGGTTAAGTTAAGAGTATTAGAGCTCTCTGATTATGGGTACAAAGTATTAGAGATTCAGCATTTAGGCAATCTTGCCTCAGACAAAAAAATAAATTAAGAAATTAGTCCTGAGGACTAGAGAAATATTAATTGTTTTTTGCCCAGTTATCCAAAGAGGATTGGAAAACTGTTATCAGTTGTTCAGAAATATTGATAGTGAAACAGAGAAGTGGGTTGCATGGGAAATTTTGAAAATAAGCCAAAATAAGTTTTGAAGTCAGAGATGAGTTTATATTACGTGACCTTAACAAACAAATGTACAAACATCTTATGCCAAAGAAGTTCAGAGTGCTAAATACAAAAAAAATACTTCTGAAGTCCTTCTTAAATCATCAAATTTAAACTCTGCAATATGGGAAACAATAAATAAGAATCGGGGTGTAGTTAGCTACAAGGGCTTTACTGATCAACCAAAAATTGTTAACACTAATAATTAAGTTATTGGGAATGGTTTAGAAATTTGTAATTACTTTTACAATGAGTATTATAGGAAGTCACTTCAAAACTTAAACAACAGATTAAGAAAATAGTGGGATGTTATGATGCAAAAAGTAACAAAGTAGTAAATTAATCTATGTTAGCCCAGTTTCATATGAAGCGTGGGGGGGGGGGTAGTTATTGATAGTTTAAAAATGTTTAAAAACCGGTTAAGTTAGACAGGATCTAAAGTATAATTTAGAAAAATTAAAAAAAATTTATTACTCTTCTCTCCTGCATTTTATTAACTTCTCACTTAAAGTAGGTGTATTTCCAAAGAAACTGAAGAAGGGTAAAATAATGCCTGTTTTTAAGAATAGAGATAGAGTATTTTAGAGACATTTAGTAAAGTTTTTGAAAAGATAGTATTCATTAGGTTAATCAGTTTTTGACTGAAAACTGTAATAGTCTCACTTGTTGAGCAAGTAGTTGATATACTGGATGCAGGAGAGAAAGCATTAGCTGTGTTCTTAGTTCAGTAAAACTTTTGATTGTGTTGATCATGAAATCTAATTGAAGCATTAGAGTATTAGGTGTTGAGGATGGAGAACTGAAATGGTTTCAGTCTTACCTTATTGGTAGAATACAATTAATCTATAGTTAACTAAAGTTTTTGGTAGTAAACTTACAAAGATTGTATCTGGAAAACATACAGTCAAAGCTGGCATTCTACAAGGGTCAATTTTAGGTCCCATTTTGTTTCTATTTCACATTATTATGTTACCGGAAGTCATACCTAATGGTAGAGCTTTATTGTTAGCTGATGATACTTCGGTAGTCAGTTTAAGTTTACTGGTATACGCTCTTAATGTAAATACATATGTTAACATAGAGTCCGAAATGCAGTTCAAAAACTATCATTACATTAAAGAAAGTAAAGAAGCAGATGTAAATACTGTATGTACATCTATAAATATTTATAACAATAGCCTAGAGCATGTAGAAACAGTGAAGTTCATAGGAGTATTTGTAGATAGATATTTGTTTTGGGATTTCTAAACCGAACAAGTTCTTTTTTGTTCTATTAGTAAAACTATTTTGACTAAACAATTCAGGCATATGTTGAAAAAAATATAACCCACAGCTACTAGTGTTAAAAAAACAAGCATGAACACTAAAGGGTTGTCATCATATTGCATTAAGGTCCATGTTGTCTGTTTGAATATCTAAACCAGATTCTGTCCAATAGCTTGTAATAATCGTTATCTTACTGAATTTAAGCTGGGTCTTTATTTAACAGTAAAACAAAACAAATTTACCGCATGTTGGGAACCTGTTGTAAAGTAATTCGGTGTTTGTAATCTATCAAAATTAAAAAGTTTGTGAAAACTAATGGTTATCATTACTTTCCATTTTCATTGTTTGAAATTTTTAGCCTATTGTGCATTTGAATTCTATTTCCTGTGTAATTTTTATTTTCAGTTAGTTTTTATTATTTTTAAGTAATTTCAATGATTACATTAAAGTATGTAGTATTTATTTTTAAAAACTAATGATTAGCAAATTTTTGAGGTAAGTTACTTATTCAAAATATCTATTATTGTGATATATTATTTATCTTTATATTATTATTGTTTATTAAAAATAATCAGATTTTCAAAATTACCTCATAAATGTATTAAACTTTGAGTAAAACTAAAACTTAGGCTCTCTAAAATTTAATAATTCTTTTATTAAGGATGTGCTACGTATTAAATTACTTCACTGTTTTTTAAAGTTTTTAGAGGTTGATATCTGTGTTGTTTAAATTTATAAAGAACCTAAAACTAATGGAAAAGTTGTGATTGTGTTTGCTTTGTTTCTGCATCATTTGTTGTATTTTTTGAGTACAACTCATATACCATGAGTATAACATTTTTATGAAACCTTATTTTAAATCTGAAATTCAGTTGCATTTATTGCATTCATAATCACTGGTTTACCTTGGTCACATAGTAACATTAGATCATGTGAGCAGAAACAAAACGATTGGTCAAAGTCACTTAACTATGATTTATTTTTTGCAAGGGTCCTACGAATTTTGCAGTTTCTTGCATTCTCATTGCCTTCTGTCTTCCCAGTCACCTTCCTTGAGGCTTCTTCTGACTATAGAATCTTAGATTCCCCATAACCGTGTTTTTGTTTTCCACCTCTTTCTCCTATTATTTTCAAGATGAAAAAGGAACACACTCGTTGGGTCAATCTATCTGCTGCCATTCTTTGGACATGAGCACCTCATACCAACCATCCGGTCTCTATATTCTGTCCACTATGGTGTCTTGAGAGCTAATCCATTGTCTTACGTCTTCATTTCTCACATGCTTCATTCTGGAGATCCTGCACAACTTTTGCTGTCTTCTCTAAAGTCTTCAGCCTTCGTTTATTCCTGAAGCATATTTGCAAACACTCAGCACCATTTGTAGTAATGGGCTCTAACACAAAAATAACCACTTACTCCTTCATCCATATCTGTATTTTACTAGTTCAGAGATATCATTTAATCTTTGAAGAGCAGTTCTACACTGATTCCTACAGTTTGTGATATCTCACTGACTCGTTCCTTCAGACAAGAAAATCAATCGAAAATATCTGACTGGTCACAAAATCTGAACTTGCCATTTTCTAACAAAGGTTTTTAGGGTTTTCATCCACACGAAGGTATTCTGTTGGTTTTGTGTTTATATGAAGCTTCTATTTCATATACTTTTGTTCAAGCTTACACACCATAAAATAAAGGATCTTCATCATTTGTTTTGAGTACCTTATCATCCCCAAACAGAAAGGTGTATAAGATTTCCTTCCCCTATTTTTAAACCTCTAAATTAGCATCATAACACTAATTTGCCAGTGATTATGTGTATTTTAAGCATAGTTTAAAATTAATGATAAGAAAAAATTATGGCAAGTGTACTCTTCATATATGTAAAGTGATTCACGAATGCAGTTTTAAATTGTATATAGAATCATAGTTATGAATTACTGCCAAATTACAATTTGACCATTATGAATACTCCCGAAAATTTTACGTTATGTAAATTAGGTATTTAAACCCGCCAGGTTGTTCTAGTGGTAAAATCATCACAGCAAATCAGCTGATATTCAGAGACAAAGGTGTTTTTGGTTCAAATTCTAATAAAGGTAGTTACTTTTATATGGATTTAAATACTAGGTATTGGTATACTTTGATGGTTGGTGTTCAATTAACCTTACTCTCTCAGGAATGATTGGCCTTAGTCCATACAAGACTATGGGGTTGCTTATTGTTCTTAAATTGAACAGATTACAATGTACACATATTAAGAATTTTAAAAAATGTAAATTATTTAGTACCACAAGTGTTATGTGGTAATAGTGTAAATCAGTTCTTTATTTGTTTTATTATTATATTTTAGCGTGTAATTTCTCGTTAAAAGAATATCCTGATAATCAGTGTATGAATATGTCATTTATGACTGTTATTTAACCTTTTTTTTTATAATACAGAAAATGATTAAACTTTTCTTGTCTAAAATTTTAAAAATATATACAGAAGTTTTCTAGAATGTAAATAAAATGTTAAAAAGCAATTTAAAAAGTATACCAGGTGTTCCACGAAGAGGTTGCTATTTTTGAATTAATACGCCGGACATATCGCACACTCTACCTACAGACTGGAAACTTTACAGTTATAATAAATAGATATGTAAAAAAAGTACCCTCAAGTTTCATTTGCTTGTGATTAATCAAAGCAAATAGGTGGAATAAGAAAATAATATCAAAAATGAGCAATAATCTTGTGGATAAAACCACTTATATTTTAACTTAACCGTTGGATAGGTCGTGGCAGTAACCTCATGGACTGGACTCCAAGATCGTCAGATTTGTCTGTTTGCGATTTTTTCCTTGGGGCTTTTTGAAGGAAAAAGTTTATTCTCACACCATTACAACAGATGATGAATTAATGAGGATGATTGAAGAGGAACTGCTGTTGATACCTCGGCAATTTTTCAAAAACCCTTATGGCTCATTATTGTTTTGTTGCTATCAGTGTATAGCTGTTGGTGAACATCAGTTCAAATAAAGGTTGATGAAACAAATCGTGTTCATTGATTATTTATTTTTTTCATATTTCTTTCATTTTATTACTTAAGTAACATTGTAACAAATCACCAATTTGAAATGGTTATGCAAATAAAATTACTTTCTGCCATTTTGTTTTGATTAATCATAAGCAAATGAAACTCGAGGGTACATTTTTTGCATATGTATTTATTATAACTATAAAGTTTCAAGTCTGTAGAGTGTACGATACGTCCGGCATATTAATTCAAAAGTAGCAACCTCTTTGTGGGACACCGGTATGCACAAGTTGGTACAAAACACATGGTTAAGTTTATAGACTGTTCTTCAAAAATTAATTTTTGAATTAAAGTTTTCTGTAATGAAATTAATTCATTTTGTACATTCATATATTTTTATTTTAGGCAAGTTTAAGCCTACCTGGTTCACCGTTTAACTTACGCCGAGGTTCACGAGGTTCTCATCAATTTACACTGCGTAACGGAAGAACGCGGTTTATTGGTGCTCCTCCTGGTGGTGATAGAAAACCTTTAGTCCTTTCAACTTATTTAGATGCCCAGGTATGTTCCTTTGGTTTGTGAGTTTAAATGCATGATTGCTATTAAAAAATAAATAAACTATTTATAGTAGTATCTTATTATTATTTTATCAAACATCCTATTTAGGATTATAAACAGCCGTATTATTTAAAATAATTAAAATGTATATTTCTAACCACCAGAATACGGTAACAGAAAACACATGCCAATGTTTATAGCGCTTTCGTGTATCTTGTACACATCTTCAGTAAATTAAATTTCTTTACAATTTTTTTCGCATCAAAATTTAAAACTTCTGACTCCTACCATGGTAGGTAAGAATAGTCGATTCTTATATATAAAACAGTCTTCCCAACTTAATCAGTGGATTGTCTTATTTAATCTGTGAGTTCATTAATTTTTCCCTGATACTGTATTTATAAATATAATATTTTTCCAAAATTTCAATTTCTTTTGTCAGTAGTTTTGTGCAAATTTTATAGTTTTTATTGCAATTTTTTTTGTTTATTTTAATAGTTGCATATTTTGGAACTATGTTATATTTTAGACACTTTTTGTTAAAATCTTTACTCAGAATCGATTTTTGAAGTTTAATATTCAGCTTTAATGCCCATAACAGACAGGTGTAATGTCAAATTATTTACACTCAATCAGTTCGTTGCAGGGCTAAAATAAATAGTTCTGTTTCTTATCATATGGTCAGCCAATTAAATGACTAAATTGTTTAAGAACAGAAGAGGTAGAGGTGCAAAAGACACTAATCGGAGTTGTCTCCTCTGAAAGTAATGAATTTCATTATACAGCCAGACCCTGTCGTGAATGAAGTGAAGGTGTCATTTGCAGAGTGGAAAATATGTGCTTTTCAGAGGGCCCGGCATGCTGATAAGCATACTTTTCCATTCAGTGAGGAAGGCACTGGTAAACCACCTCACTCCTCGATTTACTTAGTAAAATCTCTACAAGTTCAAATCAGCCTTTTGGCTGATGTCCTAAACAACATTGAGGTTATAGAATTTAAATATTATCTTAGCCTGGTATGGCTTTATTATTATTTTATCAAACATCCTGTGTAGGATGTTTGTCTATAAACAATAAAAATAAAATTGCAATAAAAACTATAAAATTTAGTGTAAAAAAAAATCTAGAAATATTAGAAATGAATAACAAACAAAATGAAAATGAAATTTTGGAAAAATATTATCTTTATAAATGCAGTATCAGGGAAAAATTGGTGAACACAGATTGAATATGACAATCTTTTTTTTTTTTGGTTTAACATCCGGCTCTTCTGCAATTACTGCTAATGCAGACAGCGAAGGATGAAATAATTTTTTGTAACGTATGAAAATATGCCATGCCTGAATGGGATTCGAACCCAAGACCAACTGACAAATATGACAGTCAACTGATTAAGTTGGCAAGACTATTTTAGATATAAGAATCGACTATTCCTTTTTTACCATGGTAGGAGTAGGAAGTTTTAAATTATGATGCGAAAAAAATTGTAAAGAATTTTAATTTACTGAAGATGTGTACAAGATACACGAAAGTGCTACAAACATTGGTAAGTATTTTCTGTTACCGTATTCTGGTGGTTAGAAATATATATTTCCATTTTAAATAATACGGCTGTTTATAATCCTACATAGGATGTTCGATAAAATAATATACTAGTATTATATGTGTACATAAAGCTTATTTTTGTATCACCTTAAATTATTATGTGTCTAGTAAAATTATTGATGCTAAATTTTTGTATTAATTCAAACTTAGTTCTTCCCCACCCTGGATTGAAAACTGCGGAACACATAATTTCATTTCTTATGGCATTTTTAATCACTTGTCAGTAAGTGATCATTCTTTCAAAAGTGCCCTTTCTTTTTACAATCCATGGTATACCTGATATTTTGTTATGTCTCTTATCATCTAAAATTCTTTCATTCCCACTGTTGTTGTTTAGGTCATCACTCAAAAGGCTGGTTTGAACCTCTAGAGGGTTTACTATGTAAAACCAGAAGTGAGGTGGTTTACAATTGCCTTCCTCGTCCTATTTTATTCTATTTATTTTTTCTTATTTATTCTATCATTCCCATTATTTTACTTTTAAATGTATTTCTATTCTCAGTTTCAATTCACCTTACTGACTTTTCTGTGATATATTTTTATGTGTTTTTCAACCATGCATCTTAGTTTTTTTATGATTTCAAGAAATTGTAGACCCTTTCGGTGAGTCTTCTGTCATTCACCTAACACTTACATGTAAAAAGTTTGCTGTGTAATGAAACAATCTTTATATTAATAAATTATAATAATTTAGCACTACTTATTAATCTAACAAATGTTTAAAAGAATAAAATAGAAAGCTTTACAATCTAACTAAAGCCGCAGCCTTGTTCTTAATAGGATTTATACTAGTTATTTTTTACCTTTTTTTAATTTAAGCCTGCTTGAAACAGGACATAGTTTCAGTGAATTTAGAAAAAAACAATATCAATATTTTATAAGTGTGTCTTTATTTAGATTTTAGTTTCTATTGGTGTCAGCCAATAAGAAACAAAAACTTTACAGAAAAATTGTCGTAAAGTGTAAAAATTTCTTTGATGGGAATCAAGGATTTTTAATATTTATGTTTCTGTTAACAGCAAGTGTTTTAAATTGTGTATACTCATATTCTTGTACTTTTCATGTGTAGTAAAGCTTCACAGCTTTAAAATTGCTCACAAAACATGTTAACATATTTTAGGAACATTTGCCTTATGCGGACGACTCAAACGCTGTTACGCCAATGAGTGAAGAGAATGGAGCGATAGTTGTACCAATTTATTATGCAAATCTTGGAAGTAGGCATTCGTCTTATACTTCACATGCATCTCGCATCAGTTATACGTCACACGCCGACCTTCTAACTGGTGCGAGAGCGCCGACAAAAGAAAGCAAATTAAGATCACGTTCGAGTAGAAATAGCACAAGCACCGTAACGCACCAACCTCAACATGGACACCACGATAAAATGTTCAGAGATTATGTGAGTATGTTTGTCACATTAATAGGTTTGATAAGTTGCTTTGCCAATATTTTCCTCAAAGTTTTTTTTTTTAATTTAAAATGTATAATCTTAATTTTCTAATTGTGCCAGTGATGAAACATAGTAACCCTGGATTGTCAACAGCTAATGTCACACCAAAAAATTATGTATATTTTCTACTGTTTGGTCTCAACTGCACAACTTCTTTGAGAATGTTTGTTATTTATTATTTTGCGGTTGGTGAAATTTACTTTTGAAGTTGAGTATTAGATTTATGTTCTATACTGATCTTGGTAATTTGTTCACATAAAAGAAAAAGGGTGCAACTTGTAATGTATTTATTACATTACGTTTAAATGATTCAGTATTACAGCTGCTTGACCCTATCTTGACTACACTTTTTTTTATTTAGATTTAATTTATCTAAACTTAATTTTAGAATGGCAGCTCCACCTGTAGGTGCCTTTTCGAAGGAAACAAAAAAAATTCATGCTGTCTGCGCAGCTGCAGCCTTTTATCTGTACAAGTTTGAAAATTATTGTTTCACACAAGTTTGAAAACAGTTTGTTTTAAAAATAATCTATAAATTTCCCATTCATCAGTTTGTATAATACATTATTTGTTTTACATCCGAAGTGTGAAACAAAATTGATGTTTTTTCTTTGTAACGTTATTATATTTCATTTTGAAATCAAATTTCTTTACTGATTATTTTTGTTCTGCGATTTAAATCATGCAATGCTAGTAAATTGTATTATATGTTGTTACCTAATATTGTACATTTAAAAATTAAAAAATTGAATATTCTGTTGTTAGTTAAAACTTTTAAACGTGCTTAAACTGTTATATTTGATGGTTTTGTTTACAGGATCCCTCGTCTGAGTATGAAGACTGTACAACAAAAAACAAACACCAAGACAATCCTTTTATTGAACCAACCCAACAGACTGTTGTAGATATGAAAGGTATTAGTTCTTAAATATCTGTTTTCATTAAAGTACAGGTATTTAAAAAATATTTTATGATACAATAATTTGTTTTTATATCAATAAATTATAAGAACTTGTTTCTTCAGCAAATGAAAAAGTTGAAAAACTCTGTGATACATTGTCTTTATAAGGAGATAAATTTAGTTATAAATTTCAGTCATATCTATTAATAATCATCTACTTTACCATCTTAAATAATATTAACTGTATGGTCATTTATGTTTTAGTAAACGTATAAAAAGCAACCTGAGATTTTAAAATCACTTCACCATACAAATTTTAGATCAACATTTCTAATGAACAGTTACTATTGTCATCATCATCAATATCTAATATAAATATTAAAATTTTCTGTATTGTAATGTTATTGAAGGATACAGTTTCCAAACATTTCAGTAATTATTATTAAGAAAAACCGGTTTAAATTTTTGATTGATATGATTGATTGATGAAATTTGATTGAATGAAAGTCACAATCTTAGATCAGGTAATTTTATGTATCAATATAAAATTAAATTTATTTTGAAAATTACAATTGACTGACCAGTATTTTTTGAGCTTTAATATTATTAAATCATTATTCTTACTTAGAATTAGTAAAAAACACCTTTTACTTTTTAATTTTATGTATATACAATAAAATTTGGTTATAACGAAATCAGTTGTAATGAAAATCTGGTAATAACTTATGGAAATAGAAAATTTGATTGGTTTTATGTTATTAACTCATTCTAAAGTCTGATATAATGAAAATGGAATCTGACTGTTAACGAACAAATCACCTTCCTTGAAATAATATTAATAGACAAATATATTCTTTGGGAAATTACAAAAATATTTTCGTTAATATATTAGACAATTTTTTTAAATTGCATTAAATTTTGTTTGTTGTTGTTTGTTTGCATTATTTTTTTCCTTTTTTTACTGGCTCTTGCCTATATGACTATATAGGAAGGAAAGTATTGTTTTCATGTCAATTTTTTGAAATTGAGTTTTCACCAGATCTACACGTTTTCAGACCCCCTGAACCCAAAAAACATGTTTTTAGAGATTGGTCTGTGTGGGTGTCAACAGAATATCTCAAGAACGGAATATCGTACGAACTTGAAACTTAAAACTGAAGTTAGATACTACTACCAAACCTGACATGAAAATTTTCATCTAAATCGGTCAACCGGAAGTAGTAGTTTATTCGTGTCATTTTTCACTTTTTTGCAATTTTTTAAAAAATGGCTTCGATTTTTTTTTAAATCGTTACAAAATCTGTTATGCCCTTCAAGATAGGGTAGGCACCATGTCTGCTGAAATTCTTGGGAAGGCTGTTTTCTCATAAAAAAAATAATTTGTTTTTAAATTGCAGCTTTAATATGCATTTTTAGCACAAAAATGTATATAATAAAAGTTGTAGAGAATTTAAAATCCTACAACTTTTATTGCAAACATTTCTTTGTATAACGCTTAGTTTAGCGGTAATTAGCGATTTTCTGTTTTTTTCTTTTCACGAAACTGTGTAAAAAATCAATATTTTAAGATTTCAGCCCCAATATGCATTTTACGACAAAAGTGTATGTAATCATAGGAAATAAAAGATCTACAACTTTTATTTAGAACGTTTTCCTCTACAGAGCCTAGTTTAGCATTTAAGAGTGTTTTTCGTATTTAGGTTGATTTTTATTTTGCGTCTTTCACTCATGATTAAAATTAGGTTATGTTTTTGAGGTTAGTATTTTTGTTTATATCTAATGTTTTATTACCAATATTAGTTTATATTGGTCATTTTTTCATTGGTAAGAGAAAGTTTTGTGAGTATTTCACACCGGATTTTTAAGTTTTTCATTAGTGTTACATGTATGTACATTAAGTTATTTGTGCAGTCTATATTTAAATAAAGTAGCCCTGTATCACATGTAGAGTTTTATGATTAATTTTGGGAATCACCTCATCACAATTTTTTTGGTATTGTGCATACTTCAAAGATTTTTCTTCTGTCACATCAACATCTGCAATCGTTAGCGACTATTTTGTGTTTTTCTCTACATTGGTACATTGGGGAGTTATCAGTAAATTGCTGTATTATCTGAATTGCCTCAGCCCAGACCTACCAGGAATCAAACCCGCGACCCTTTTTATCCCTAGAACAGCTGACGACTAAACATTGCTAACCGTTCAGTCACAGAGGTGGTATTAAAGATTTGTATTCATGATTTTTTACTTAAATTAATTATTTATTCATTATTCCAGTAATTGGCTGGGCATGTAAGATAACAAGAGTACGTCATAGATATTGCAAAGTATTGGCTTATTTGGGTATAACAAATAGCCGGATATAACGAGCAATTAATGCCGATCCCTTGAATTGTGTTATAACCACATTTTACTGTATCTTATATTTCTATGTTTACAATCAAATTAGATTATTTATTTACATATTATTTAATACTTAATTAAAATAATTATTGTTTTATAGATGTAATGGTACTGAATGATATCATAGAACAGGCTGCCGGTCGACATAGCAGAGGTAGCGAGCACGGAGGTAAGCTGAACTGGTTTTCTTCATAATTTTAGACTATATTGGTAAACTTCAAAAATTTATAATGATTGATTGATATTGTTTGTGTGAATGTATACATGATCAGTTTTGCTCAATCAAGAGCTTCAAAACTTAAAGTGGTTTTAACCATTAATTTTATTGACATATATTTAGATAAAAATGAATTCCGATATATTTTATTGCAAACCTTGTATGTGGTAACATATTTCAGTTAAGTTTCATTAGAATAATTAAAGTTTCCATTGATAATCGATACTGAAATATTTGTTACAACTATATTATTTTTCTTTAATTGTTTATATTTGAGCTTGACAAAATTTCTTCATGAATTTTGAAATTTACACTACTTGTGTATTTAACGTAATCAGAAATAAATTTAAAATTTTATTAACATTTTAGGATCCCAAACTGTAAAATTATGATTTAGAGTTGCTTAATTTCTATCAAATGTTGTAGATTTGTACAGTAGGTCTATTACATACTATTTTATTCTTTTACTTTTATACAAATAAAAAATTCAAGATTCGTAGATTTGAATTAAACGAATTGTAGGTGTATAAATTCTATTTGTATTTTTAGGGATTATAACGACCATGTACACTACACATTGTACTTTTAAATCAGTTTTCTATACCGGAACAACAGAAAGTGTTTAATATACACAGCACCAGTTACCGTATAACATAAATATTAATCATACTGTTCATATTCCTTTAAAAAAAGCAATATAATGAGTACGCACAAGATTATTGCCATCATTTTTTACTGTGTTGAACTTATTTCTCGTATAATATCTATAAGTAACAAACTTTACGAAAGTTGAAAATATTAATTTTACTTTGAGTATATAGATCTGGTTAAACAGGGAATTACTGTTTTAATATTTTAATAAAATAAAAAAGTTATCCTTTTTTAAAATCACATGGACATCTGAATGGACACATTAAGTGTTTTCTGGATATTTTTCTTAATTTAGTGGACGGATTATTTTTTGAAGTTCAGAATTACCTTTGTAGACTTTGTGTAAATACTACATATTGACTTACTAACTCGTATGTATTTGTAAATACACTCAAGCATGAGCCAGTGAAATGCCCACAATTTATTCTTTTTTTTGCAATTGACACTATAAAAAAACTAACTGTGCCTGTTATTTAATAACATTACGTAATACAAAAAATGTAAATTTCTGTACATACTGAATTTTCAAGTAGGTTTTAGTTAATACATTGTACAGAATTGAAATGGATCCGATATTAATTTTTTATTTTTTAAATAAGGACACTTCAGCATTAATTTACGTTTATTTTGTTATTTTTAATAATATTTATTATTTTGGTTTTATTTTCATGAAGAAATATTGTTAATATTTTTTCTTTTTATAATAATGTTTGTTATTAATATTGCATGGTGGTTTTATAGTTTGGTACTGAAAAGTATAAAAAATAAACGTATTATTAAGTCACTTTTAGATTTTTCAAATTAACATCGAACAGAACGCCTTTTAGTATACTTGTATAATAATGAAGCAGAAGTAAAGTAAAAAATTTGTATTTTTCAAAAAAAAGTACTTATAGTTTAGTTTTACCCGAAAAATTGTTTTTCCAAAATGTATACAAGAAAATTATTTTTCTGTTGTTTATCAGATGTGTTCTTTTTGCAATTGAAAAGCTTTTTTTGGAAGCAGGTCTTAGATGTATTAACTTATTTGAAAATTTTTGAAAACATTCAAGAGGAGATAAATTACAGAATTTAAAATACATACTCCTATAATTCATTCAGCTGGAAATGACAGTAACACACGGTGTTAAAACAGGAGTACTAGTTTACAGACAGCTGTTTTTAATAAACAGTCTGTTTGTACCAAATACTTTATGGGTCGAATGATATTGCTTTAATAACCTACATGTGAACTGGCACCTACATGTATACAGGCAGTCTATCATTCTCATGACAGTGCCTCAGTCTGTTGCTGAAACATTTGTTCACATAAACTGCTTACTTTCAACACTTAAAAAATTAGTAGTAAGTTTTTTTATAAACTAATCCCCAATTCTTTGTTTCTGGACCTTGAATAGGTAATTAACCTAATTCCAATTAATTACCTTCTCCAACTTAACTGATTTGTGATACTGCACAAGTATTTTTATTACTACTTAAAAAATCTTATTGGTTGCACAACTGATACCTCGACCAAAGATGCTGAATTTGATTTCCAGCTATGTTAAAAATTTTCATTCTGCTCCGACACAAATCATGTACCGCAGGCCTTTGAACACTATGATAGTTATAATAAAACAAGTTGTTTATTATTTTAGCTGTGGTTTTTATATAAATAGTTTTTATATAACAGCCGGCCCATGGTGTAGTGGTCAGCGCAACTGGCTACTATGCCGGGGTCCCAGGTTCGATCGCCGGTCAAGTCTGGCATTTTTGTCATCTGTAAATCACCACATATCATTACCTACTCACAAGCCCAAGGCTTATGTAGGCATCATCACTCAATAAAAAAAAAGTTATGGTTTTTTTTGTGCAATTTTTTAAGTTATTAACCATATAATATTATGGAATATTTCTTCTTTGTATCTTCACATCATAAGCCATTTAGGCTGTTCCATTATCAAAATACTTTGTTTTTTTTTTATTAGAAAAGTGTAAATAAGCTAAATTATTCCCATCATTGTAAAGGCCGCATCAAGCTTCTTTTTCGCCCAGGCTTATATCTCAGAACCCACTCTGGAGTTCTGTCTCTCTTCATTGTTCTAAGATGCTGAACACATTTATTGTGAAAATACTAATCAAAATTATTAATTGTAAATTAGAGAACTCTCATTTAAACTTACTGTGTGCAACTCTTTCTTTCTATTGTATTTTGAATTCTGTTCTCTCTCATACGACCCTTAACCCTTCATAAAAATGGTATATTTTTGAATTTTTTTCAAGTATTTCGTTACATTTTTTATCTGTATTTTTGAAAGTACTCATCAACTATCCTCTCCCTTCATAATTCAATATTTTTAATAAAAATATTTTTTTTAATTTGGATATTCAATTTAAAACTAAATTTGTATAAACATTCTAATTCTAAAAGTGACTTATTGATCATTGTTTGCTCTTCGTGATTGTGTATCTATGTGTGTACATATATTTGTATTTTTATGTGATTTTTTTTACTAATTTGTATGTTCATGTAAGTGATTATTTTATGATATTATGTTGTTATTATTATAGTTTTATTAACGTCGCATGCTCATACTGTGTGGGATGCTCATTGTTCTGATATAACTCTTTGTAAGTCTGTCTTTCTATCTATATGTCTGTCTCTGACTATCTACCTATCAATTACCTTGTAAAACTCTTCAATCCCTTTTATATCTCTCACCATATATTTCCCCTGTCTACTGTGTTAAACTGATGCCTTTTAACTTGTTATTTTTTATATATTTTTGTTGTTGTATGTTTGTTTTTGTTATTAATTTTATAAATGTATGTAATGGTGTTTGTTTGTGTCAATGTTTCTACGTCCTGTTGTGTTACATTAAACGGGATTATATATTACAAAAAATATTATTTCAAAGTTAAATATTTTTTGTGTAAATGTAACAGTCACAGTGTTTGATAGTATTTTGTTGGTATAACTTTTGTGAATTAAAACTACATCAGTAGAGCTTAGTATTATTTACTAAAGTATTAAACTTTCCCTGCTCTGTTATAAAAATAAATTGCATGCAGGTCATCTGATGAATGTGGTCATCTTATATATTAAGTTTGATTAAATGTCCTCCTAAATTTTAATAAATTGCATTATAAAGTTAAATAGCATTTGTCAGTAATTATTGATCAAATATATTATGTGTACATAGTTTATATGTCATCAATAATTGTTCCCTCCTCTTTAGTGCTTTTAAAAATACCTAAATGTTTCATGACAAATCAATTGGCATTTGTTTTAGATTGGGTTGATATTAATTAAGAGGAACTGCATTGAAATAGTTTGTTAGTTAAATAGATATTCACCTGGTTTAGTCATTCTACAGGCTATATTCTATGTAACTAATTCTATCTAGTATTGCCAACCGTCGGAATGGAGAGGCACCCTGAGAAGAAGAATTCTAGTATTATTTTCTTAAAAAAATATTTCACCAAATCTTTACCTCAGTATTGATCATGAAATATTATGAAATAATGTAAAAATTTATAAAATTAATTAATTCTGAGCCAAAGAAAGAAAATTTAGCCCAGTGAAAAGCCACCCAAAAATAGAATGAATACTTTTTTCAGAGTATAAAATATTTTTAAAAAGTCATCTGTTGTCCTATCTCTTTTTACTGTTATTCATGTTTTTCATGATAATAAACTGAAAAATTTTATTATGTATATTCATGAGAGGATTTACAGCCCCAGCTGTATCTCGCTTCCTAAGCACCACCTCTCCCTGTCTCGCCAGTCCTCATCGGAAAGCTACCGCAGAGACATTGCCTCCTCCACTCCAACCATGTCACTTCAGGCCTACCCCTCCTTCTTCTACCAGCTGGCGTCCACTCCCATTCATTCTTTGGCCACCTAAAATCCTCCATCCTCTGCAAATGGCCAAACCATTTTAACTGCTTCCGGGATATGGTATCCATGATATTTCCTTGAACAACAATTCTTCTCTCAATTTCAGAATTTGAAATTTGATTGATCCATGACACACCACAGCTCCCCCTCCACAAATACATCTCCAGCGCTTTTAGGCGATCCTTCTATCTCTTTGTCAATACCCACTGAAGAATAATTTTACCCATTGAAAAAAAAATAACTTGACTGAAAAATAATAGTATTAATAAGTTCATGATAAATTGGTTTAATTGTTGTATTTTTAAATTATTATGTATTCACCCTCTTGACAAAGTACACTTACAAAGTTCATGCATTGTTCATCAGACCTGATAAAGAGATGTATGCTACGGATTTTGGAGCTTTTGGAACAGAAGCAAAATAAATACTGCACAAATTTTAATAGAAATGTCTAGTTTTCATGTTACTACTACTAACAAAAAATTCTCTCATAAAATATAGATACATGTTTCTTTTTCAATAAAATGGTGGTTTTTGCTTGGATGCAACTGAATTTTTTTTTTTTGAAAAAGTGGGTCTTTGATCTGTATTTCCAATAGTGTATAAAAAATTATGCATATTCCAAAATTAGGGCTGAAAAACACATTGAATGTTTTGCACAAAAATTTAGTTATATGTGGAACAGCTACAAATTACTAACAAATTAAAATGTAAAAAATAAATTTCATAGCAAATTTTTGCAGCATATTTTTCAGGTGTAATGTTTTAATTTATTATAATTGCACTCTCTTATTCAATGACCCTGATAATTACATATATTAGTTTTTTATCATTTAGTGTTTAACCCAGTACCGGTCTGCACAGATTTAGCATGCCTTAACTATAATTTAAGACCATTTTATTAGCTTTTTACATCGTTGGTTGTGCTAATGCAATAATGGCATTGACCTTTCAAATCTACATACTTTATAGATTGGGAGTTCTGCACTTCTGAAACCAGTTATAATGCATGTTGCATCATTATTCATGGTTATTAGTTTCCTGTATTTTCTATAACTATTCTACATTTTTGTTATTAGTGATATAATTACTTCTAAAACAAACAGTTAATTTTAAATTATGATATAACAAATGTTTAAGCAGTATCCTGAATATTAAGCGTAATGATCTTTTATGGGTAATTTTCTCAATTCAGGAAGGGAATTTGTTCTGAAAACAACCCCACTGGGTGCCCTTTTCAAATTCAAGCCACTACATTCCATCAGTAACCAACAAAAGTTATTAATAAATTAGTTTAATAGTCAGTAATGTAGTTTTTAGTTACAAATAAAAGCTAAAAGAATTCCGAAATGACATCAGATGATTATTTTGTCATTTATTTTCTTTATAAATATTTTTTTTATTGTCCTCTTTGAAGTTTTTCATCCAAATTTTGGTTTTTTAAATAAAACATTTTTAGTGTTAAATAAATTCATGATAAAAACATTGTTAATTGCAATAAAATTATTAAGTTGTGAACTAATACAGCAATGTTTTTGCAAGTTTGCTAGTGCAAATTATTTAATAATTTGGTTTGCAGTATGAATTTAATAGTTTTATTGGTTAGTTTTCATAGACAAAAAAAATTTCTCATAAGTTGCGTCTAATAATAACCATATGAATTTTTTATTAGGCTTTTACAACACTACCTTTAGTTCTAGGCCATGCTATTATTTTTTTTTTATGAAAACCTATCAGAAAGGATACCTTAATAATGGTTAACAAGTATTCTAATAGTTATAATTCCAGGTGTAACAAAAGTCGGCTTAAAACTATCAGGACACAAGATACATTGGACGACTTTGAAATTTTATATAATGAACCTTTTAGTATAATAGAAATTTCAACAGTACAGTAGACTGTATTTCACAACTTTCATAATTAGTGCCATGGCTAGATCAAAACATAGTTTTCTATCCCAAAATTACACCAGCATGTGTATTTTCATGATTTATTATTATTTTGTGTTCCATTTGAATTTGATGTGCCCATCAATTTTTAAAGGACATAATGCTTTTAACAGTTATAATTTATTCCCAAGTAAACTTGTTGGTAAAATGTCAAGTTATGTTCAAAAATAAATATTTATAATACTTCCTGCAGCGTGCAATTGATTCTACTGTATAAATATTTCACTAACCTTTTCAGCAGACTTGATATTTATTCCCTTGTGATCTACTTACAGGTGTTTCAGTGGATCCACCACCATCAGAGTACATAAAGTATCTTTTAAAGCTATTTAATATTTAAAGAAGGTATAATATCTTCAGTCATCTGTATAAAACTGTTGAATTTTTTAATCTATTCTTTTTCATATTTATTATAGATAGATAGCAATAGCAGGCAGTATCACCTCATCATTCTTAAATTTGATCTGCTCATTCAAAATGGCCAGCCCGTTGGCGTAGCGGTTAGCACTTCAACCCCGAGGCCCCAGGTTTGATTCCTGGTCAGGTCTGGCATTTTTTCATCGCTCATTTACATACAGTATATCATCATTTTCCACCATCTGCATTTTTGCAGAAATTGCAAAACAGTCCGACATAAATCAAAACAAAAATCAAAATGCCCTGTCTTTGTCATTCAAATATCTATATTTTTATAGAGTATATCATATTTTTCAATTTTTTTTTTTTTTTGTTTATGACACTGTTCTATTATACTGAAATGTATAAAAAATGTATGTTATTTTAAATGATACCAATTGTATAAAAAAGAAAAAGATAAGTTTAATATGGTGGACAAACATTTCAATATACTAGAACAGCGTAATAAAAAAATCTTCTTTTTCTTCTTCTTCTTCTTACTATCAAGGATTAGGCATAAGCCTGTTCTGAACTCGCGAACCATCCTGTACTTCTGCACAAACATGAGACATTCCAGCCCGTACATCTCGACTACTGCCATCTTTTCAAGGTCTTCCCACCTCCCTTCTTCCAACTGGAACATATTCCATCACTTTTAAAGATAATCTCTCCTCTAGAATCCGTTTCAAATGTTGCCTCCATTGATTCCAGTACTCCTCCACTTTTTCATTCAAGCTAAATACACCCAACTCAGATCAAATTTCCTCGTTATGTATTAGATCCAGCCTCGAGCAGCCCTTCATCCTTCTTAAAAACGTTATTTTAACTGCTTGGATTCTACTTTCTTTGTGTAATAATAAAAAAAATATTTAAAAAAATTTAAAAATATGAGGTGTCCCATAAATAGTATCGACAATTAAATGAGCCGATCAAATTTAAAAATGATTAGGCGATATTGACTGCTGCTGCCATCTACAATGAATACAAAAAATTAAAAATTAGAAAAAATCAACACTTTTACTCATATGACTGAAGATACTACTACATCTTTTATAAATTTTAAATAGTTTATAATGATATTTAATGTACTCTGATAATGGTGGATCCACCAAAATACATGTAAGTAGATTATAAGGGAATAAGGATCAAGGCAGCTTAAAAGGATAGTGAAATAACTTATGTGAAATATTAATATAATAGAATGTCAAGTTATATTATTATTATTATTATTATTATCCTCTCCATAGAGAGAAGTTGGAATTCATAATAATAATAATTCATGGACTGGTCAGTGATGTAGTAGTCACTGGAACTGGCTTCTACACCGGACTCCCAGGTTCAATTTTCCTAATCTGGGCTGGAATTTTTTCATCACTCATCTTCCTCTATCGTCCTTTCCATCGTCTGTATTTAATTTCAATGCAATCAAATGTAAAACCAAAAATATAAAATACGTAGATTTTTATCGGACTGGTATTTATTATCCAATCTTAAATCCATTAGCTATGTTTTTAAAACCATTGTGTACAAAATAGAAAATTAATTTGTTAGTTGAGATGCATGATGTTTCTGGTTTATTTGTGTTACCGCTGGGAAGAATAAATTATTATTATATTCATATATTAAACCCATTTATATAAATAATTAGTTTTAATCAGTATTATTTTTTTTAGATAATCCAAAATAATCTAAAAAAAAAGAAAATTTAATTTAAAATATAAATAACTAACTAGATCTTTGCAGTTTTACTATTCATAAAAGACATGGTTATCGTACTTTACTTAAATCAGAATTAAGTCTTGAATGTTTGTAAATAAAAAAAAAGTTAAACAGTGTAAAAACCTTTCTTCTGTATATTTATATGTATGTATAATGTGCATGAATGTGTGGGCGTGTGTGTATGTTTGTGTTGGTGTTATTATATTATAAATAAATTGTATGCATATGTTTATATTTAAATATTATTTAAATACTTACATTTTTCAGATTTTAATGTATTTATAACCTCTGTTGTTTCTATTTTTATTATTATTAGAATTATCTTAATTTATCTGTGAAGTTATAGTGGGGTTTCGTCCTTGTGAAATTTTTGAACTTTGATAGTAAAGCTATGAAATTTTGTAAATACTAGTACTAAAATAAAATACCCATATTTACAAGCCAATTAGATAATTTTAGTGGAGGAGTAGAGTCTAATTTCTGGTATTGGTCAACAATAATGAAAGAAGATATCGTGAAACTCAATCGATAAAGTGAACGCATAATGCACTCACATGAGAGAAAATGTAATTTTTTTTATTATGTATTATGTTGTTATTTTAATGTTTTTCATAACAGTTTTGTAGTTTATTCAGCAATTGAAAAGTGGCATCAAGATGTTTCGTTAAATATTCATGAAAATGATACCAAGTACTTTTAAACTAGACATACAAAGATTGAATCATCTTCGTTTGTATAGCTAAAACTTGAGTATCATTTCATTGTCCCCAGAAACTAAAAGTTTCATTAAGCCTGTTAAAAATACGTGAATATTGGATTCTCATGTAGCATATTTTTGAGACGTTCAATTCAATTACAAAATTATAGTAAGAAGACTGAAATCCCACTATTGTTTTACATTTTTATACTGTATTTTTATGTGTGATTGTTTGGATTTAATTGTTTTAATTGATTTTTTTTTATTTTACCAACGAGTATTGAGAGAGTATAAAGACAACTGCTATATGGTTTTTTTTGTTAAATTTGTTATACATTCAGCTTGCTCATTGTTGTTTCTATTTAACCCTTATTTTCTCCCCTAAACTCTTTCCATTTAATCTTAAGCATGATTGTTTATAAATTTCCCCAATTTTTTTACAGAATTTTTCCTCCCTGTTCTAATGTCAATTATTTACAGATTACATAATAAATTTATGTGATGATTTTTAAAACGGTACATTTTGTTTAAAATGTAATAAATTTTTTTTTAAATATATACAAAATGCTTAATTTATTTATCATTAAAATATTTAAATCTTATTACTCATTTTTTGCATAATTGCATGTCAAAAATAATCATTTTTTATTAAATGATACTCAAGCATACTAAATAGTAAACATACATAAAAAAAATTTAGCTTGATTTTTAAATTGACACGGAATGACAAAATTATGCATGTATTTTACATTCTCATTAATAAACTTGTTAAAAATTCAAGATTTTTTTCTTATTCTTGATTAAAATTAGTACATCTGATTTTTTGTTATACCAAATTACACACGGTTTTTAAATGTGTTATATTGATTAATTATTCGTACATCTCATTTTTTAATATTAAAAATAAATTATCACTATAAATTTGGTGTTCTACACTAAATTATTAAATCATTCATTTTCAAGTTACAATGAATTTTTATTCTTTTTTTCATTTTCTTAATTTATTTTTTAATTTCTCTCTGTCTTTCAATCCATCTTTCTCCTTGCTCTCTTTTTCTATCTCTCATATAAATTTCTCTATCAGTAATGCTTTCTTTAGTTTGTTTCTCACTCTCACACAGACATTTTTTAACTTTACTTTTTTACTTTGTGTAATTTAACTTGCAGTATTTAAAAGTAATTTATTTTATAGATGTGTTGTTTTGTGACACTGTCTAGACTGAATTTTTATTGATTGTTATTAAAATTTTAAGACTGTTTTTTTTTTTAATTGTAGGGTTACTTTAAACCACTAAAAAAATTATCTGTTGTGCATTAAATTAAATATATTCACACGAGTGTAAACATATCATATACTTTCAGTATATCATGTACAAAATTATATTTGGAAAAAATTCTTAGACCTCATTTATTTTGCCATGAATTTTTGCTTTTCAGAACTTTTCAGTTCTTCCTTAGTAAATATAGATCCAGTAAACCTTTGCTTCTTTAACACTTTGTATACTTCGACACATCTCATGGCAAAGCGACATGACGTGGTGAAAGTAGCAATCTGACTGACAGGTCAGCCTCTTTACTTCTGCCTCATCCTCGTACCCTTTCGTTGTCCCTGATTTCAGTATTTAAAGAAGGGCATGCAGTTTGTTTGTATTCATTAAAATGGTGCAATTTTCATACTAAAATCTTTTTTTTAACACTTCCTATATATAATATGCCATATGCGCTGGATAGTTCAATATTTTGTTACTTTAACAACCTCTAAGTCCACAAAGGGTCGAACTATCAATGTTCTACTGTATTATCAAATATGAATCCACTTACTGAAAAATGCAACTGCATTTTTGGTAATTTTAGTGGACTGTAAACATCAAATTAATGTAACTGTGAGTAAGTAAACAAAAATAAATAAAAATTTCAATCTTGACAATGTCATTTATTATTTAGTTTGCTTTTTAAATTTGTTATAGATTTGAATTATTGTATTGGTAGTTTGGTGTATATATAAATGGTAGTCAGTTGTTGAAATTTTCGTAGTTAAGTAATTTTTTGATTGTAATGTGTATGTTTTCAACATACAGTATCTTTGGATTTCTATTCAGTGTTGTTTATATTGTGTAAAGATTTTATTATCTTAATCTGATTGGTTTGTATAATTTTTCTTTAATCTAGTTAGTTACTCTGTGTTTACGTACGATGCAATCAATGTAGTAATTTAATTTTTTTAAATAATTTTATTTGTCTGTTTTGGCTGTTTTAATGGTATTTTTTGTACTCATGTATGAATAATTTGTTAAATGTTTTTTGACATTTTCATTAATTTTTTTTAAATTTTCTTTTGAATTACAGTATTTCTTTATGTTGTCAGAGATTAGTAATAACATTAGTTTGTCTTGACTTAATAATTTTGTTGAAATTCTATAGGGTTGTAGGAAAAACTAATGAACACATAATTGATTTTCAGTATTGTTCTGTAAAAGTCATGTAACAAAAGCCCATGTCAGTTGGTATGGTTCATGTTGTATAGAGTTAAAACATCTTAGAAAATACAGTTAACAATGAAAAATTAGTTGTAAATTCATTTAGATTTTTTATTTTCAAAATTAATACTCATGCTTGTCAACAAATAATTTGAGGGAGGTATTAGAACCACTTTTATACTATTTGTAGGTACTGATATTGAAATGAATTATAGCAAACCATATTGAGGTTCTGATGTTTAGTAATATCATAAACAAAATCAATTAAACGATAATAGTTGTATATGTGTTCATGTATATACATTATTGTTCTATCTTTGTATGAATAGATTATTTTGAATATTATAATAAAGTGTGAGTATTGTCTGTTAACTTGAGATCACCATGGCTGAGCACACATTGATGTTTCTTTTTCACTTAACTTATTAACAAAATATTATTAACCTGTTAATCCAAACAATGTGGAAGCAGTATTTCAATGCATGGTGCTATCTATTAAAATTTTTTATGGCAAGTACAGTTAGTATCCAATTTATACAATACCTCTCACTCGCTGTTTTTCAAGGCAGACTAAACTTAAAGTGTTTGACTCACACCGTACAATCTTACATGTTTAAAGTCACACCATGACTACAAATAAAACCAATTAGTACTGGAATCAGGAATGTTTTTGACATATTATGATTCACCAGTGAAAGAGAAAAAATATGATCTAAGAATAACTGAATATATGTGTTATAAGAAAAAGTAGGTAAAATGTATTATTTTTAAAATAAATGGTACAATCTCTTTGGTTTTAGGAAGGTTTACATATCATTATATGTTGAAATCAGACGTCATATTATTAGGATAAAAGAACTATCCAAATGACCTTACACCAAACAAATAAGACAAAGGATGAATTTATCTTACCCATCATAAATTTTTTGCAAATTTGAAAATTACATAATGCCTATAGTCTATGTTACTCAGGATGCTCTTAGCGTTTCAACAGTGAAAGAATTTTTGAATAGGTTAAATAGTTTCTGAGATAATGACTCCTTACAGGCAAACAATGTTACCTCCTTCTTTATAATATCATAAAAAAACAACAAAGGGGTTCTATTATAAGATTAACATTATTTTTGTTTATGAAGTGGTTATTCGTTTTCAGAAGTATGATTATATTGTATTCATTCAAAATGTAGCACATTCTAATACAATTAGTTAATAATTGACAACAAATATTTGTATAATTGACTGCACTAATTACTGTAAACTACACTACAATGCCAATTCTATTGTATTAACTAATTGCTTTTTTTAAAACACTATTTAATTTCACTTACTTCCCTTGCCTTGCCACTGTTCACTTCTTACACAACTACATATCAATGGACAAACTGTATTTTTTATAAATACACACTCTACAGTATTCATCCATTTTTCATTTGTCAATAATAATAGACAACAATCATAAGTAAACTTCTATCTTTTGTGTAATTAAGATTGTTTACTGATTGTAAAGAATTGTAATGTAAATATTTCATTTGAGTAATGAATTAATTTCTTTATTAAAAAATGACCACAAAATTAAAAATTTGTTTTTTATACAGTATAAGAAATCAAGTTTTAAAGGAATTATTATCTTTGAATTCACTGCACTATAGAATAAATGAATTCGTTACTAATACAAATCCTGTATTAGCTATATTTTAAATTTGCCAAATTTAAACCATATAAACTATTTGTGTGTTCTAATTATATGTAGATTATATTCACCTACTTTTTTTTGAAATTCCAAAAATATGTTTATACCTCAATCAATTGTGTGCTTGTCTTTTATAAACTGTGAATTGACATGTTTTGTTTATAAATAAGAATGTTTCACCAATACATGTACATCTGTATTCATTGAAATTTTATCTACTCTTTTGTAGGTTTAATATTAATTTCACATTCAAATACAACCAAAACTAAAATGTATCACAAGTAATGTAACAAAAGAGAAAAAATATAAATTTAAATTATTTATTTATTAATAACAAGTATTACTAATCATGACCAACAATAACAATTAAACTATTAATTAATTATTAATTTAACTACTTAAATAGTTTTTTTCTTACAAAAGTGTAGTTGTATGTTAATTTTAACTTAGGCTACAATGATAGATTTTGTAAGGTGATATGGTTTACTGATCCTCCTTTTTTATAATGCCAAACTAAAATTTTTCTTTTTTCTTATAAATTTCACAATCTAGGAATTGACTACCTCTAAGCATGCTGAGCATGCTAAGCATCAATCTAATGACAAATTGGAATTTATTTTTTATTGTATATTTTTCATTTACTCCAGCACACCAGTGGTATCAGTGAATGAGAATAAATATTTTGCATTTTATTTGTTTGAGCATTCAGTGCTATTGTAGTATTTGTTAGTTTTCAATATTTCTTGTCCTAGGTATGAAAAATTTGACTTTCTTTAGTTATGGACGAAATTAATTTAGTTATGGACATCTGTTAATCATGTTGACTCGGTTTCTTTAGAAAAAACTGAGAATATTTTATATTTTTAAAATGAGTTTGTCTTGTTTCAAAAATGTTGTCACATTTGTAATTTTATGTTTGAAAATTTATTATCTCCTTATTATATAAGTGGCAGTTTTATATCTAATTTAAATAATTCTAAAAACATTGTTTTTATGTTAGTGAATTTATTTCATTGTTTAAATTCTTTCTAGTTATGCACCATCATTACCACAAATGCACTGAATAGTATTTAAATGTAGTTATATTTTTATATTTTTCTGTGAGTAATGATGTTACTGCTAGATTTATTACAATTCACAAATAACACAACATTTATCCAAATATTTAAATCTTCTTTAAACATTGAATTACATTTGATACATCATACTATGTACTACAAAGGTTAAAAAGTTCCTGGAATTAGTGTATAAAATTTTATTTGGGAAAGATACATTATTTTTACCTTGATTTCCTTCAAAGTATTCTCCTCTTGCATTTACACAATTATTCCAACATTTATGTAACCGTTCAAAACATTTCTGGTACCCACTTTGTAATAGTGCCTTCAGCTGCCTTATTGCATTCACAATAACATCCTGTAAATCAGCTTAAGGGTGTCCTTTCAATTTCATATTTAGTCATAGGAACTGGTAAAAATCTGCTGGTATAAGGTTGAGCAAGTATGGGTCGGGTTCCAGAGTGGCAACATTGTGATTAGCAAGGTAATTGTTTGCTATGAGGCACTGATGCTCAGGGGCAGTATCATGCAACAAAATCCAATCGTTATCTGTCCATTTTTCAAGACATTTTGTCTGATTCCGTCTCACAGACATCAAAGAATTTCCATGTGAAGTTCCTTGTTTACAGTTTGGCTTTGAGGAATGAATCTGTGGTGAATCATGCCCTTGCAGTCAATAAACTCCTCTAACATCACTTTTACCTTGATTTGTTCTAACAAAATTTTTGCTTCCTTGGTGAAGTTTTTGTCTTATCCTCAGCTACAATGCCAACGCTTCTTATTTTTACATCATCCATTTCTGTATGCTTTTTAGCATATCTACAGTCACAGATTATGATTTAACATAGAAAAACATAGTATTTGTTGTTTAGATGCTCCTTTAAAAACAACATTTCAAAATCCAACAAATTAAAAAACTGTGAATGAATAACTCGCATCTTTCAAGGAAAGTAACTGATGGACAATCCATACAGTTTGCCATGTTCTCTAGTAATGCAGTGTACCCAACGAGAAAAAATTTCTCTATCGCCATCACCCTTGGGTCTATGCATCAATAATGAGGCCCTGCTATGTATGAAGTGGCCTGATAAAAATCTAAATTAGCCGGTTATTTGATTTTTGTTTTTAAAAGTGGTATAAAAAAATTTATAACATGAATGAGATTTCTTGTAAATGAAAAAGCATGTTTACTGCTGCAGTCAAATTAAATTATCAGCTTGTAAAACAATTTTTTTCTTGTTAGCTATTATTAAATAAAGACTTTGCTTAACTTAAATAATATATTTTTTGCAGAATGTAACTAATAAATTAAATTTTATTTCATAATTCATGCATTTGATTTTAGACATTAACTGTAAATTTATAGTTTTTAGATTTATACATATTCATTGAACTAATATTTTATTCATTTTAGAAAATAATAATAGATTAAACTTCATTTCTACCATTCCTGGAGTTCATCCATTCTTAGTATTCATCTCTCGATTCTATTAAAAAATATCCTCATGTTTTTTTCAACTAATGTGAAGTCAATGTAATAAAGTATTTTTCACAAATTTGCTTGGTGAAACAAAAATAAATCATTTAAGAAAGTTAAGTACATTATTTTTGTTTTCAATATTATTACTTCCTATAAGCTAAATTTTAATTCTTTCAGAAGCCACCTCTGTATAGTGGTACTGCGCTAGTCTACAATATGGAGGTCTTTTTTTAGACGTGTTGAAGCTATACAATATAATTAATCATTTTATTTAGAATGTTTATTAGTTATTTCATATGTTGAGAAATTTGATACGATACATTGCTTAAGGTAGTTTATCAAATACATTATACTTTACAACCACTATATTTTCTTCTCAGCCATTTACTAGTTAATCCATTTACTTTTTATTTATTTATTTATTAAGAAATATTTGATCGCAATGCAAATTAGTTATTGCTTTTAGTGATTCATTGAGTATGTTAGGGAATTTTATGAGGTGTAGTTATTAATTAACGGTACTGATGTAATTAAAATTGTGTGTAAATTTTCAATGTATTCATGAGTCGTTCAATATTCTCTTCTCCCTTTCTACGCAATGCTGCACATGTAATTTTCAGTACTCATAACAGTGCTTCGTGTCACTTGCTGTTAGACCTTTCAGTAACTCTACTGTATTTTTACCTTTTTCTCTTCCCTGACTTAAAAATGATTCCCTTTAATGTTTTTCACTTTTAGAAGTGGGAAGAATTAAGCAGGAGGTAAAACAAATTGAATAAGAAGTATGCTTAAGTATCACAATTGGTACATCAACCAGGAACTGCCTAAAAAAAAGGACATCATGACCTAGTGTGGCACCTTGATGCAGAATCCAATTTCTGTTTTTCTATTTTCTTTTACAAATTGGTACTTTTCTTTCATACTCTTTCTTGAAGCTCACTTAACAACTCAGTGAAATAATATAAAATTGATTATGCAACCTTCAGGATTAATCATAATGAACCTTTGATGTCGAAAGCACCAACAGTAGTGGCTTCATTTTTTATATGCTTGGGTGCCTATTGTGTTCATAATCAACTTCTTGATCCTCACCAAATGGTTTGTGCCTCTTAAAACCTCATTTACACGATATATCACCATTCCCATAATATCATATGAAGGGATTTATGAATATGATTCTTTGCATGTTCGGTTTAAAAATATTAACACTAGTTCAAAATGTTTGTTTTGTTTTAAAATGTGTTCACTTCAAACAAGGGTCCCAGAAAAACTACATGATTAAGTTGTATGAAATTAGTCTTGACCGACCCATAAAGCTTCACGGTCAATGGCTACACCCCTGAAATTCCATCTGTGATTCTAGTCACCTGCCCTGCATTCAATTCCTCATTTATAGCAACACCTCGTACATTTATAAATATGTTTGCTGCATAATAGAACGGCATGAATGCATAAAGCTTTATTATTCATTTTGTTAATTCAATAGTTTAGCATGAAATATAGTTTAATTACTAATTATTTTTAATAAATTCAAAATTATGAAAATAAAATCATAGCCTTAAACTGATAAAGAATTCTTAATTTGGATTTGCATTGCCATGTTAGCTCAGCATCTGTATTGTACAGATTAAATAGTTATTCTGCTGGTTTTTGTACTGCTTTTCAAATCATCAAATATTTAAGCTTGTTGTATTCATTTATTTATTCAAAAGCAGTTTGATTAATAGTTTCTGTCTTATTTATTTTATCTCATAAATTCTTCTAAAGATCAAATATATTTACCTAAACCTTTTAAAACAATACTTTATAAAAAATTTATTTAAAACCTTACTTCAACTTTTACTTCTTTATAATGTTCAGTTTCCAAAAATAGTTATTAGGTAAATGAATAGTTGAAATCAATACCTTTGTAAAGTACACAGCTTGAGGTCCATTGGCTATATCAGATTTGGTGATTGTTAATAGTATAGCTACAGTTTCTAATAACAGACTAAAGCAAAAAATAAATTCTTCAATATTTGTTCTGATCTGTTAGACAGTAATTTTGAGAAAAGATTTTTTAAACAAGAGCAAAAGTTTTCCCTGAAATACCACTTATAGGCCCAAGTTTTATATGTGAACATTAAGTATTAATAATTTTATTTTAATTAGGTACTTATTTAGAAGTTATTGGTAAATTTTTCAGAATTATAAAACTATACAACATGTACAAATTTATGACTGTATGTTTTTAATGGGGAGGAAACTGTCTGGAGTTTGTAAAATAACTTTTAATATTGCTATTAAATTATTATAATGAAATATTACAAATTCAGGAGAAATTGTAATGCACTCTTAAAATTCATTATTAATTAACTTATTTTTTATCAAACATCCTATGTAGGATTTTTAAACAGCCGTATTATTTAAAATTGAAATATATATTTTTCTAACCACCAGAATACGGTAACATAAAACACTTACCAATGTTTATAGCGCTTTCGTGTATCTTGTACACATCTTCAGTAAATTAAAATTTACTGAAGATGTGTACAAGATACACGAAAGCCCTATAAACATTGGTAAGTGTTTTATGTTACCATATTCTGGTGGTTAGAAAAATATATATTTCAATATTAATTAACTATATACCTAACTTAATTTAATTTTTAGGAGAATTTTTTATTAATGTTCCATTTCCCAGCATAATAACAAGATTAACTCTTTGAAAACATCCGTAGATTTGACTGTACAAATAATGAAGTTTCTAACTGAAATTTTGTGAGGCTAACCTTTTAAACTAGTATTAATAAACCCTAGTGTACTCAGTTTACATTTTTCCAAAATTTTGAACCGTATTTCAAAATGAGTTTGTCATTTGTAGTGAAAATTACAAAAGAGTAGAATTTTTTTAATCTTGTAATAGCCTCCAAGTTATAGAAGATGATTAAAATACCTAATTTTTATGAGTATTCTCTTCATGGCAAATTTTTTTCTAGAGGAAAGTTTTGCTTAACTGACTGCAATAAAGCCATTATAAAACTGTTTTTAGAAAATGAATATTTTAGATTATAGAAAATAAAAATATTTTTAAAAACGTCTATTTTAAACTAATTTATTATATTATATTAAAACATACTTATATACATTAAATTTAAGGATTTGTTGTTAAAATCAGTAAATAATAGGTTTCAGTAAAAAAATTTCAATGAAATCTTTTCATTAGGTAGGATTTCATAAAATGTAATTTAAGTCCGGTATAGGACTTTGGTGGCATAAGAACAATTAAAATTTGAAAATTATTTAAGTTAGGAAAATCTGTAACAGTTCCTTTGGAATTCAAACACGGTACTTTTTCTCTAATTTTCAGATGTTTTGATGCAATTCTACTTAATTCATTTTGTGCCAGAAATTATATCCATGTAGTTTCAAAAATCCACCTTTTTATTATCAAATCCTCATGTAGGAAACAAAATTAATGAATATGTTGTTTTAACTTAATTTTTAATGCATAACTCTGATACTAAAATATTATACATAATCACAAAACCAGTTAATATTATGTTGGTATGAAGGTGTAAAACTGATGTTTGTGAAAATAACTAAGGCACAATGTTTGAGTTTTGGATCCAACTCATATAGGCCTATATCCTTTTTCTAGAAACCAGAAGCATTCCTGGTTTATTCTTTGATTGAGTTACTGAAAAATATAGTAGTAGTAGGCCTATGCTACTAATACATTTAATAAAGAGCAAAAAAATTCATATGTGTATGAATATGACTATTTGTTGAAGAGTAAAGTGCAGCCAGATGTATACTTCAGTCTGGCATTTGAATGAGTTTCTAGTCAGGATTAATTTCTGTTTTTATAAGTTGGATATTACGTTCACTTTTCTTATTACAACAAATAATAGTAATAAATTTGCTTCCCAAAGTTTTATATGCTTATACCTAATACTACATTAAATGTACATAAAATTCATTTCTTATCTCTAAATTTATGCACAAGATGGAAAGTTGACAGATCCATCTGTGGTTAATTGATATAGGACAGGTCTCAGTTTTGTGCCTTTTGTTCAACACTAAATTCCAGGAATCAGAAATCGTGCTTCTTAAATCACAGATTTAATAGTGTTTTAATTATTTTATTTAACTGAATATAATATCATAGGATACATTTAGAATATCCTGAAATCGTACATGGTACAAAGTTAATTTTTCTAAAAATTATTCAGAAGTTGAAAAAATCTTTCTGGAATTTTCAAAAAGTATATATTGATTCTGCTAAACATAGTGGATGAACAATTTCATTATGTCTAAAATTTAATGTTAATTACATGGTATTTTTATTAAAAAAAAATTATCTATGACAATAAATTATTTCTAGTCAGTACACAACTGTACTATTTTCTCACTTATTTCATTAAATCATCCTCAGTAATAGTTTACATTTGTCCATCTATTATTCTATAAGAAAGTAATAATCAATTTTAAAGTGTTAATGAAAAATTTAATACATTTATTTATTTCAAAAACGGGAATAATGTTACAAATATGGGTTTTTTCAGTTGAATCAAATGTTACAAAAATACTTTTTTTAAGGTATTAAAAATGTTAATGTGATCATTTTTTAATAATGTTTTACTTTATATTAAATTTTCTGACTTTCTTGTAATGGATGTCTTAAAGCAAGATATAATTATTTTATTAGGCAATTAAAATTTTTTGATATGAATTTGTATGTCTAAAATTGGCTTTACATCAATTTAGAAAGTTGTCTATGCCACCTAATGCTATTCTCAATTTTTACTTGAATTCAACAAAAATATTAACTGTTTCAGTCTTAGCACTTTTGTTTGCAAATTTTCTATGTTTCAATTTTTTGAGTGAGCTGAATTTAAATGACCATTTATACATAAAAATTACAAAATTATAATATAATGGTTTATAAATTGTTAAAATAATTAATTTTTTGTAGTAGTAGTTGTCTTTATAAGTGAAAGTTAGAGTGTGTGAGTACAATACTAATAACTTAGTGTGGACACAGTCTCCATCTACTATTTCCCGACAGACGATGACGAGGAAGGACCAACCATGAAAGAGAAGATGATGACAGCGTGTTTGCGAGGTATCGACATCTTCTGTGTTTGGGATTGCTGCTGGTTGTGGCTTAAATTCCAAGAATATGTTGCTCTTCTTGTGTTTGATCCTTTCGTTGAACTGTTCATCACTTTGTGTATCGTCGTCAATACATTATTCATGGCGTTAGATCATCATGACATGGACAAGGACATGGAAAAAGCACTCAAAAGTGGAAACTATGTAAGTAATAATTGTATTATTTATTAATATATTCATCATCATCATATTTTTCTTCTTCCAAGTTTTCTCAAGCCAGCCTAACACAACTCCTCTCCATCTCTCTCTATTTTTGAACCTTCTTTCCCCCGTTGCTCTCTTGGCCTTGCATCTGTTTCCCTATTCATCTATAACTGAACCCATCTACTTCACTCTTAGTTTCTACTTGGTGTTTTTCTTTCCACTTTCCAAGTACAGCATTCTTTTAGGCCTTTATTATGTTTTTATTATGCATAATTTAATGTATCAAAACAGAATGAAATTCAATTAGTGCAGATTCTTAGCATAACAAATTATGTATTCGTTCATTCTTTTTACTTCATTATTAAATATTGATGGTAAAGAACAAAAAATTGTATATCATGAAGTTAAGTTTCATTGAAGAATGAAAAATTATCTAAAATTTTGTCTAACCCTTATTCTTGTGTACAGATGAGTTTGTCAACAAATTTTATTCATTTTTTATGTAGGAGTAGTTATTTTAAAATATAAAAAATTTAATAATTTACAAAGGTGTATTCATACCAAAATATTTGTTGAAAACATTGACATATGAGGTGTTTCTTCTTTACTCTTGATGTAATATTCTGAAATTTCTAAACAATGTAAATTCTAAAAGAAACCATTCTGTGAGATAATTTGTTCTGGTTAAATGGTACGTTTTTTTATATTTTATTCATAGGCATAAATAGGATTGTTAAAAGGTGGGGATTAAGGTTTAGTTAATCCATCAAAGGTGTTTTTAGTACAAAATCACTAAGTTGTGTACAGTACTCTTAAACTAATTTGCTCCTAACTTCTCTATTTGAGATAAATATCTTATTAATTTTACCTGTGGTAATCAGATATTTGTAACCCTAAATACACCTCATTAGACCTATGATTTTATTTAGCATTACATAAAATTAATGTAACTGTGTAGTTATTAAGCCAAAAGAAATTTAGTCGAATTGGAATGGAAAACAGAATTTTAGAGGGTTTGTGTACTGTAAAAAATTCAGTAAATCAATATATAATTCAATAATTGAGTAATATTAATTGCTAAGGGTTTACTTACTTTGAAACATAATTGACCTTATTTTATACTTTTACTTTTTTTGTCGGAGTCCTGTAAATTTCTCCATTTCTCATTTCTTACAGCCCATTGCCTCCTGTCTTCCCAGTCACACTCCTTAAAATTGCTTACTGTCATACCATCGTTTACTCCCTGTGTGTATTTTTTTTCTTGAGCAACCTCTTCTTGTGTGTATTGAGAGGAAAAAGAATATTTGTTAAAGCCACCTGTCTACAATGGTGTCCTCAAATCCTGTCTATGGGCTAATATCATTGCTCACATACGTCACTTTGGAGAGCCTGCACAAACTGCATAACCAATCCATTTCTAAAAATTCCTGCCTTCAATTATTTACCACTACTCAGCACCATATGTAGTTATGAACTCCAATTCAGATTTAGCCATTAATTTTGGTCTCATTTATAATTTACAAGACCAGAACATAAAGTTTGATTTCTAAAGAAAAGCTCTATGGTCCATGATATCTCATTCACTTGTATCAACAAGTGAATTTGAAATAAATAATTATTTCATTTTTCAAACCCAGACCTTAATTAAACCATTAACATTGAGTTCGTAACTCATATTGCAAGATTTTTGAAGTTAGATTATTGTCTGTTGACATTCTATTAGCTTTTTCTTAATTATTATTTTCAAAATAACGTATGATACAGGTTTTAATACTAACATCTTTTTGTTTGTTTTTCTTGCAGTTTTTTAGTGCTACATTTGCCATTGAAGCTTTCTTAAAATTAGTTGCGATGAGTCCTAAATATTATTTTCAAGAGGGATGGAACATCTTTGATTTTATTATTGTCGCTTTATCGTTGCTTGAGCTCAGTCTTGAAGGTGTTCAGGGTTTGTCTGTGTTGCGGTCATTCAGATTGGTAAGCGCTATTTTAACCTTTGTTAAATAACACACAGTTTAGTAGAGCAAGATTAATCTGTCCGATGTATAAGAAATGCAGACTAGATACTATAGAGCGCAATAAGATTTTTATTTGCATTATTTGCAAGTAAATAATTTTTATTCATGTGAACAAAAATTAGGAATCAAAGATAATGAAAAAACAATTAGTATGTAGTAAACTATGCATTTATACAAAGGTTCTTTGTATCCATAACAGAATAAAAAAATTAATTTTGAATGATGAAGAAAATGAAAATTGGTGTATTATAAGAATTTTATTTGTAAAATGTTGTAAGTAAATTACATGGACGTATAAGTTAAATGCGTGTATGTATTTTTGTCTGCAATAGTACAGTATTGTGATTTAATGTGCTGCCAGTGATCATTTGTATTTTAGAGTCTGGTTTCAAATCGGCACAATGAAAGTGGCATAAATAATAAATTTGGTATTTTGTTCATATGTAAAAGAAAATGTATTTCTTTTTTTAATTCATTCACATAAGATAAAAATTATATGGATAAAGTGCATTCAATGCAGTTAAGACCACTGTAGCATATTACAGTTGCAGTTATTGTGAACAATTGATAGTTTGAATGAACCATGGGAGAAATCACTGGGTTATAAACTAAGATCAGAGCTGAGTCACAATGGTGCCTGCAATGCAACCGTCCATAAAAATCTTCAAGTTAAACAATGTGACTTCCATGTATGGTAGTAAGATTTTAAATGAGGTTCCAGCTTATCTGAAATTTTGGTTATCTAAAAAGAAGTCGATCCTATCAGGTTGAGGTAAATGCATCTTGAGTGTATGTATAAAACATATTCAATAACTTAGGTGAATAAACTTAGTGTACATTTTGGCATGACCAATATAATTTTATGCATTAATGAATGAATGATGTAACATGAAAATTAGCTAATTTTTCTGTATTTGTATTGTAATTTTGTGTTGTATTTTATGTTTAGCTGAGAGTGTTCAAATTAGCTAAATCATGGCCCACGCTCAACTTACTGATTTCGATTATGGGTCGTACCGTCGGTGCTCTCGGTAATTTGACATTCGTATTGTGTATTATCATCTTCATCTTTGCCGTCATGGGTATGCAATTGTTTGGAAAGAACTATGTAGGTGAGTACATAGATATTTTCAAAAAATTATCAGCCAAAAGGTTATTAAGAACCCATAGTGACTACTAAACTAACAAGATGTAAGAAAGTTTACCTTGCTTCCTTCACTGGGCAGAACATGTGATCTTCATCAACAACCAGCCCTTTACATTCTCTGCTGGACATATTATTATCATCCATTATTTCCTGTTTTGAGCTTTCTGCATCCAGTTGCCAGCCATTCTTGACATCGTCAATCCAACTTGTGGGAGATCTTCCTCTGCATCACTTGTCTGCTCTTGGTCACCAATCTAACAGCCTCTTTGTCCATCTCTTATTCTGGCCACATAATCTGCCCATTTCAATTTAAGCATTGTGATCTATATAACTTCAGTAACACATGCTTGAAGATTAACATAGATATTTCTTTTCTAATATGGTACCATAATTACATGCCAAGTACTGATCTTTCTGTTCTTCGTTGTATTATTCAAAGTTTTTTAACAGATGCGATGGTCATTGTTAATGTTTCAGCACTGTAGGTCATAACCAGTAGCACACAAAGGTCAAAAATTTTCCTTTCCACACAGTTTGGCAGGACACTTCTGAAGATCTTTCTTAAGTTTTCCAAAGGCGGTACAGGAAAATTTTATTCTTCTTTTCAGTTTGCTTTTGGTTGGCTCATGTAATTTGAATTTGTGACAGAGATAAATGTATTTATCCACTAATATTACCGTATTCTTGCTGACAGTAATTTAAAACATTTATGATAAATCCCCTGAATTATGGCAGTCCTCTTGAAATATACTTATTATCTTGCCCCATATAGTTGAAACCTTAATTTTATTCATCACAAAAATTAGCTGAAGAATAATTAAATTTATTACTTTCAGAAGAAGTACAGTAAAAAAAAACTCAGTAGAAACTTTTTCAGTGACTATTAATTGTGCCGCTTCCCTGCCTTGCCCTTCCCACATAAGTTGTATTTGTTGATCCCAACATTTTATTTCTGTGCTTCTGAGCACAGAAGCGTGTGTGGTGTGTATCCTAGCAAAGGGAAAATACTTCTGGATAGTTAGTTGAGAATGCAAATGTACATTTGTATAGCAAAAAGTCTCTACAGAAATGGCTCTTATTATAACTATGATTAATTTTATTTGAACAATAATTTAGTAAGGTTTTATTTCATTCTTGAATAAAAAAGAGAACTACCTTTAATAACACAGCTGGATGTGAATGATAATACTAAAAACATTTAACATCAGTTACAGAACATATAATTCTACTCAAATAAGTCTGAAACAAATTTAGCGTTCTTCAAGAAATGTCAGCTCTAGTGACAGTATTTTAGCATGACACGAAATTATGGTAAGGAAATAATTAGTTGTGTAATTCATTACAAAAATTTTTTTATCATCCATTAAAAATTATTATTAAATTTAAGTGTTAGTAAAATCTATTATATCAGAAAACCATCAGTGTTTTTGGTAATGCAATTTGCCAGATATCTCAGATAAATGAAAATTTGTGATTATGTGTTGTATTCTCGGAAGTAATAAATTTTACTTTATTAAAGTGATAATGAAGAACATGTAAAAAGAATTAAAAGACTAATGTATAATTTTCTTATAAATATATTTTATATAATTTAGAGAATAATAAACTTTATTGTCAGTATTTATTATTTGTTTTATGAAATAAATACTTAAAGCTTGTACCACAGAATGGAAGGTTTGGAGCTCCTGAGTTATACTAGTGGAGTTAATAAATATAATGGAATTGCTTTAATAAACATACGTTCTTAAATGTAAAAAGATTATTCATTTTTTTATGAAATTGACTGTTATCTTTGCTACATTCATTAACCACTTTTATGTTGTTTTTTTCCAGATAATGTGGATAGGTTTCCAGGTGGTGAGCTTCCTAGATGGAATTTTACTGACTTTATGCACTCATTCATGATAGTATTTCGTGTATTGTGTGGAGAGTGGATAGAGTCAATGTGGGATTGTATGCATGTGGGAGATGTCTCTTGTATACCTTTCTTCCTAGCAACTGTTGTAATTGGTAACTTAGTGGTAAGTTACTGATTTATTTTACAATATGAATTAACACTTAAAATTTAACCATGTTTTTCTAGTTTAAAATCTTGCTTTCTGAATGATTGTATAATTGGAAATTATACCACGAGTTATGAATATTTTGTACACGACCGTGGTAACATTGAAAAAATGTTATGTAATTCATTAATCAGTCAAGTCATTGGTTCTCTAGCTTTCATATTTCATGCCTCCCTTTTTCGTCTTAAATAATTCTGCCTCCCCTCCCTTCTCACCCATTACCGAAAGAGAACCAAAACAAATGTTGTTGAAGATGAAGGAGGGTCATTTATAAAACTTTATCACTAATTTCCACAGATACTTTTAGCAAAAGAAGGTATTAAATTGTTCGATAAGAATTAGTTAATAAATTCATTTGACAGTACACCTGCTGGCCTACCACTGCAAGAACAGCTAGTAAATCTTTCTTCAAGTAGGAAAATCAAATTTTGTTATTAAGTTGTTACCAAATTTTAGGAGTTAACTGTCTTGTATTATTCTTATATTAAAGCAAGTTCTTCAATTTCTGTTACCACTTCTTACCTTTGTGAAATTGGTTTTGCTTTAATAAATATAAGTTTAGAAATAGAATTAAAATAAAATATTAGCTTTAAGTGGCTATCTCGATAAAAAACCAGACGTGGACAGATTGTGTAGTTCAAAGCAGACATGTATTAGCTATTGGATATATGCCTTCAAAATGTTTTATTGTAATGGTTTCATTTTGATTATATATTTAATTTGAAATAGAAATGTATAATTCTTGTCTTGCTCATTTATTTGTCAGACAAATCCTTCCCAGTCAAGCTACAGCACCCCTCCCTACCCCCAAGTGGGGTCCCACCCCTCAGTTTGAGAACCACCAGTTTTGTGCCTTTTTACTATTTCCAGTTTTTGTTTGGGAATTGTAAATTAGTTTAATTCTAATTCACATATTTCTGGTGGTTAAATTAACTATTGTTGTACTATATAGTTGATAAGTTTTTGTTTATTACAGAAAAGATTTGGTAAGTTTATTTATTATTTTTTTATTTATGTAGAGATAAGTTTACTCTACATTGATTCTGATTATATTCGACTTTTAATTATTAAACATGTAGGTATTTAATTCTGAGTGATTGATAAAACATAATAAAATTATAATAGAAAGCTGACTCCTGTGTTACCAGGTTTATTAAAATGCTTGAAGTTCTACAATACATGTGAAGTACCTCAAATTATTGACTGAAATGTTATTAGAATGACAATTTACATTGTACTGTATTTTCATGATGATTGACTAGCCTATGATCATAAGTATCAGAATGTTATATAGAACAAAGGAAACTAAAATATCATAATATTCTGTTTGGATTTTCTTTCTTCTAAAGAAACTATGACACGTTTGATAATGTATATAATACATGAAGATATATGTTAAAGAACACCAATTCAAGATAAAAACTAATTTATAACTTTTAGAAATTACTTTTTTTATCTTGATATAAACTTCTGTACTAGAAGATATAGAAACATTTATTTTCAAGGGTATTAATTGCACCCTGTAAAAGGTAAAATTTAAGCTTATAATGTAAAAAAACACAGAGATATTTGATTAATTCATAATATAACAAATAACTGGTATAATTAACAAAACTAAAAATTAAGGAAGGTGGGAAGACCTTGAAGAAGATGGCAGTAGTCGAGATGTGCGGGTTGGAATGTCTCGTGTTTCTGTAGATGTGCAGGATGGTTTGTGAGTTCGGAACAGGCTTATGCCTAATCCTTGATAGTAAGAAGAAGATTAACAAAACACTAAGTATGCTTTTATTAACAGCTGGTTCCACTTACTCTTTACCGCTCATAACTTTACATACATATGAGTTATCTCAAATTCTTGACACAGACATCCAAATTGATGTGTTACTACTGCTCAAAAACATCTGACATTATTTGAATATTGTAGGTCTATTGCATAACAAGTACACAATTTTAAGCCTACTTTTTATTTGATGTCTAAATGTTCAATAAAAATACATAATTGCTTATGGAATATCAGAATACTAATTTTAAACTAACTCAGTATTAAAACAAAGTATTACTTTTCACTAGTTTTATTTATTGTTATTAATATTTGATGTCTTTGTCAGGTATTGAATCTCTTTCTTGCGCTGTTGCTCAGTAACTTTGGTTCGTCAAGTTTGTCTGCTCCAACAGCTGATAGTGAGACAAACAAGATAGCTGAAGCATTTGACCGAATATCTCGGTTCAACAAATGGGTTAAACGATCACTACTTGGTTTTGTCAAGATGCTTCGAGCCAAATTGACCAATCAGATCGCTGATCAGACCCCAGGTGAGAGGCAGCCGACCAGCTGGACACAAGGTTCATATTCTCGATCTCTATAATGTATATTACCAGATATTCAATGTAACCCTTAATTTTCCTGTTGTAGTCATGATTCCTTTACACATGTTTTCCTTTTAAAATCATTGTAAATAATTGTATAGTTAACCTTCTGTAATCGAGCAACCTTTTTAATTCTTTCAGGTCTATTCATTTCCAATCATTAACTAATCGTTATAAACTTTCTTTAAAAACTATCAGTTTTTTTAAAGGTTATCACATTAAAATTAAATTATTACTGTTTCCAGTTTAATCTCTTCATTTTTCTAATTTATTAAATTTGAATAAATAAAGTAAATATAGGCCCCTTTATATATATCATTTAATATGTTTAATACAGAATTTTTGACTTACTGTATGCTTCTTTATTATACTCATTATACTGAATTAATTTGATGGAGTATTCATAAAGGATCAAAATTTCTGTGATTGTCTTGTAAAATAAGGTATCGTAACTAATTAATTGTATTGAAATATATAATGTGATTGCTTTTAATCTTCTACCTACACAATTCAAACGTTAACTAGATCTTCAAAAATAAAATTTTTCAATATATTTTATTTTACTTATCAATGTCATAATGTAACTGCCAATTAAATGTAGATTCACAATTTAGCAAATGGTTTATTACAGATTTCTGTCCAATATAGGTAATTATTCTGAAAGTTCAACTCAAAGATATTTTTGTTTTTTTTTTTATTAAAAGTCTTGTTTATATTCACCTAAATATTCGAATATACTTTTTTTGTATTGATTAAGAAAGTATTAAAAACCTTACATGTTATTATCAGCTTATTTATTGTTTTTATCCTTCATGTCAGTTGTGAAAAGTTCATCTGAATTTTCCTGAAATTTTATTAAGGTGTTCTAAAATAAATTAATATTGTGTTGTTTTTTATTTATTTGAAACCAAAGTAAACAAGGTATTTTAAACCTTGAATCAGTATTTGTTAATAAATTTAAATGGTAATATTTCCCGCTAATTTATAACCTTTCATTAGTCCATAATGTAAAAATATTTCAGGACAAGTGTATTATTCCAATTTAAATATAGTACCTATTGAACATATTAGGCATGTGTACATTGATTGTTGGGTAAATTTTAATTCATAATACATTATTTTCGTGGTTGTCCGAATGCATCTGATTAACATATACATTTGTCTCAACACTTGTGTGCTGCTCCTATTGTAATGTCTCCAAATAAAAGTGTTGTCTGTGCACCAAAAGCACCTTACATAAGTTTTTGTCTGTTTTTCACTTTAGACTTCCCAGATTGTCCTATTTAGATTTATGTTTCCTTGAATTTTATTCTATGTTTGTTTGTAAATACACTTTTTTCCTCTTCAGTAGTTGAAGAAACAATGGATAGCTCATGTAAGCTAACAAGTGAATGTATCAAATATTCTATTTCTGCATCTTTAATTTCTGAACCATTGTGCTGAACCTTGTGTAATGATATCTCCTTTATCTGTCAGTGTTTATATTTATGAAATTTCTGAAAACTCGTGCCCACAGAAAAGTATAAGAGCATTATATAATTGAGACATTTTTATTGGGTCATCATATTTTATCTGTTATTGTTTGACTAAAGTAATTGTAATAATTACTAAATCAATACAGTTTTGTTCTATAAGATTGAATGAAATAGTTATGTGCTCTATCTTCATTGTTTATTTTTCATGTTTTATTTTATACAAAAACATTTTGAATTCACTCTAACTGTTAATAAAGTGCCCTTCTTAATACTAATAAAGTTCTTAACTTCATAAATTATTTCTTAAAAACATGTGTTTCACTCAAGTGTATTCATACTCCCACTCACTATTTTTTGTTTTTCATTATTTAGTTCCTTATAGCTACTTTACTTTATAACTGGAAAAGCGATAAAAAAATAAAATTACACACAGTAATAACTGAACACTACATACATTCGTAAATATGATTACTCCATCAGTTTGATTACAAATAAATTTAATAAATGAAACAGGAGTTCCATTAGGTATTGCAACATTCTATCACATTACAACTTGATTCATGAAACAAAAGTTATTATCACATTATCACACATATGTGCATCTATTTTTCGTTTCCAATCCATTACCATTTTGAAAAGTAGTTGAAAGTAAACGTTGTTTTGTATTTATAGGGTATTGCATGAGTTTCGTTTAAAACATTCCAACCTCATTCAGAAACTTCAAATTAAAATGATGTACATGATTGCGCACTAACATTAAAAAACAGATGTTTGTTTGTGTGTACACATTAATTAAATGATAAAATATAATAGAACATGTGTATTGAATAATAAATTGTGCATGAGAGTAATAAATATATATGTGAGCATGCATATGTGAGTAAATGTTTAACTACAGAGTGATTTTTTAGTCCTGTTACCAATTGATAATTTTTTTTCTAAGAAAGGGAAATTTTGTTTTGTGACACGAAGTTGGTAGCCCTACTCAACCGGTATAGATACGGCAGTGTGAGTTTATTTTCCTTGAGCTTTGTAAAATTTTGTGCCGTTTCCGTTCCGACATTCTGTTACGAACAGAATGTCTTTTACCCTAGAACAACGGGTTTTCATTCTTGAACAATATTTTGCTACGAAATTGTGCGCGACCGTATTGCGACAGAAAACATAGTGGTCGACCAACTCTCTTGACAGATAACGTTTTAGAGAATGTGAAAACAAGATTGCTTAATTCTCCACGGAAAAGTTTACAAAAACTTTCCTCGTAAGTTGGTTTGTCATAGTCAAGTGTTCAGAAAACTGCTAAAAAATTAAAATTGTATTCGTATCGGGTACGATTAGTCCAAGAGCTCCAGCCTCCAGTTTTAAATAAGTGATTGTTCTAGGGTAAAAGACATTCTGTTCAAAAATGGCACATAATTTTACACAGCTCAAGGAAAATTAACTCACTCTGCCGTATCTATACCGGTTGAGTAGAGCTACCAACTTTAAGTCACAAAACAAAATCTCCCTTTCTTTGAAAAAAATACCAGATATTAACAATTGAGTAACAGGACTAAAAAAATTACTCTGTACTTTACAGATATGTACATGGATGCATGGGTAGGGTGTGTAGTGTGTTTAAAATTAGTCTAGCTGATAGTTCAAATGAGACAATTCAGGATAAAATTTCACTGGTAAAAAAAACATTGAAATATAAACCCACACAAGAAAAATTAATTAACTATAATTGAAAATACCATCAACCAAAACAAATAATTTGACATTAACTTTTATTGCTACTTAATTTTAGAAGAGCAGTGTTTGTTCCAAAATGAACAAGTTTACAGTTAGATAATAATATTCAAATTATGTATAAAATAAGTAAGGGATCAATTGATAGTGAACATTGGAACAATGTCGCATTTTTGTAAATCTTATACTGTAATGAGAACTAAATAAGTTTGTACGTTGGATTTTAAATACTGGGATATTTTTATCAATTTAAATTTTATTTAAGCTTTTCACAAACTCCAAACAAAATCTCCAGTTTTTATAAGCAAGGCATCTTGTATTTTTACAAATTCTAGAGTTCCAATCATTAAATTTTGTTACCTTCCATATTTTTACTTATAAGTAAAATAATCTATTACAAAAAAATCATAGTTATAACTGCACTACAAATTCAGATATCGTGAGCCCAATGGTACTCTATTGCAGCATTGCTATGGAAGTATGTACTCTAACAAGATTTTTTTATAGTAAGCGTTCACTCACTTCAAAACTTTCACCCAATAATCACAGTCCTTGGCTCACAAAATTTAAATAAATCAATATCCAAAAGAATTTCAGATTAGGTACTAATAGTTTTGTCAACATCATTAATTCACCAAGCCTGTAAATTAATAGGTATGTTGTATGGAAACTTAAACAATATCTTAATAAAACTTAAACTTAATATCTTAGACTTAAAGTCATTGTTCAGTCTTATTAGATCAAGGACTATCTTGGCCCTTATAATTTTTTTAAATTTGATTGGAACCATTTCTGGCGGTCCTGGATATAGGGATCAAAATATTTATCACTCTTATTTTAAAGCCTGCCTTCCAAAATCTTAAACTTTTACTATCCCATGTTACAACAAATCAACGGAAGTGTAATTTCAGTTCATCCGTCCAACAACACTGTCTTGGTACTTTTAAAAATAATTTTCCCAATTTTTACATTTATATTGAAGTAACTGATTTAAAATAGAGCAAAATTATAACAATTGGATGAGTTTTATTTTAAGTAAGGTATATACTATTTTGAAAGCTATGGGTCCAAGCTTCTTATTGATACAAAAATAATCAGATTTTATAAGCTCCAGTTCCAATTTACACATCCAATTAAGCATAGCTAAATAATTACATTAAATTGTTTAAAATGACATGTCTTCATCAGATAGCATAAATTGCCTATAAACTCTTTATTTGTCCTACTAAGTTTAATATTTCTGTAACTGTATTTTAGTGCATTCCTTACAGTAGATGTAATATTGTATGTATTTTCTACAATATTAAGTTTGTGTTATATGATTTGTGTTTAGTTGTTTTAATTGATTTTTAAATTTCTATTATTTATCTGTAAGATTTTGTAATTATTTAATTTTGTTAGTGCTCTGAACTAACTTTACTATTGATACTATATTACTTCTATATTTTATTATGTTTCATGCTAACATTAATTGGGTAACCAGCAACCAGAAAGGGTGATAATTATCATTACAACACTACAACATCAATAAAAATATCGCTTATTTTTAATTTAATCACATTAATGAAACACAATTTAATTTTTTCACATGCACATTATTTATGTTTGTGCTGAAAGCTAATTTTTTTTTAATCCTGTATGTACTGTCTATATACAGTTGATTACGAATAAATAATTAAAACATATGAAGATTTTATTACCATTTTCTGGATATCGTTATCTTCTGCATTTTTATTTTAATAACATGCAATTGTCTTGCCAAGTCTGTCTTGTAATCTGTAGCTTAGGTGAAAATGTTTTTATGATTTCAACAAGTTTGTCACAGTTGTATGCTCTATCAAAATTCAGTCTAAATAGCAGTTGGTCTGTATACTGAATGTTTTTAAGAGACAAGCTATAACATATTTCAGCTTAGCTTATTATTTGTACGTACTTTAATTCTGACAAACTTTGTAAACACCTGTTCCAAACACTTATTTCACCTGAATAATTTTATTTGTGTACAAAACATATTTATTATAATTTAGTCTTTGTAATAATTTAATGCTGCTGAAGTTTTACTTGAATTTATTGTGTAAAACATCTGATATATTCAATTACACTCATTTATGATCTGTGAACTTAAATTACAGCTAGACTTGCACTAATTAGCACAGAAATTTTGCGTTGCAATAATGTAATTGACCCAAAAATTAATGTAATTGGCCCGGCTGGACTGAATGTTAAGTACATAATTTAAGTAGGTTATATGACACAGGTTTTGCTATAATACTGATTGCTCAAAGCAGTTCCTGCAGTTTCCTTTGCTGAGTGCCTCATTGTTGATCACCGTACGTAAATGAATTTTGATCATTCCATTCTTTTATTTGCAAGTATTATTAGTTTTGAAAATCCATGACAGAATTAAGCATAACATTGGAAGTGATAGTTTCATTTTATATTGTAAGACAATTTCATAAAGAGCACTAATTAAGGCAAAGACTCATCCTGTTATTTCATGTCGAGGTAACAAAGGAAAGTTCAGGAATTATTATAAAAATTACCCAGGTTTTAGATTATTGTCTTGTGCCAATAAAATTCACTTTACAATGATTTCACTGCACAAATCTTATTTTATCTAGTAGTTTTTAATTGTATACATCACTTGCATCATACAAGCATATGTATTTTTCAACTGTTATAATTAAAACTTCTTTTCTGTATAAACCAACAAAAAGTTCTGACACAAAAAAAACAAATTTTAAATGTTATCAACGAGATGGTCAATTGTACACTATTTAATTAACTCATGAGTTGCCAGTATTATGCATCATTTATTCTAAGAAAAATGGGCCTTGTTCTGTATTCCTATATTCCTGTATCGATTGTGAAAACATATCATGTTACAACATTCGGTAGCATCTAGCCGCTTTCTATTACACACAATTAGGTGAACATTTCTTGGGTTAATTAACGCATGTCTAGCTATAGCCTTATAATTAAAAAAAATCTGGTGTGAAACACTCACACGACTTTCTCTTGCCAATGAAAAAAATGAACAATATAACCTAATTTTAAAAATAAACAAAAAACTAACCTCAAAAAAACATAACCTTATTTTCATCATGAATGAATGATGCAGAATGAAAACCTACCTTAGTTTGGTTTAATAATACGGAAAATCACTTTTTGCCGCTAAACTAGGCTCTGTAGAGAAAAATGCTTAAAATAAAAGTTTTAGATCTTTTAAGACTTGATCTTTGAAAACGTGTTGATCCAGTGAAAACTCAATTTCAAAAAATCTACATGAAAGTGATACTTTCCTTCCTGTATATTCATATAGGCAAGAGAAAGTAAAAAAATAAAAGTATCTCATAATTTCTTTATACGTACCCTTGTAATCAATAACTTCCGACCGTCCCTTATCCATCTAATGCATATCCAAAATAGCAGTCAGTTTTTACTTATATCACTTGTCTATTATACATTATATTTTGTATTAACATTTTTCAATCACTAAAACCTTCCTTATGAGCGATATAATGTATTATACGAATTTATTTATTATCTCAATTATCCCCTTTCATTTAATGGTTTGTTTATTGTTAATTGTTTATATTAGTAATGTTTGTTTATTATTAATGTTCTCATTATTAATTGTACAAAGAAAAAATAGTTATCTATTTACTGTAGTATACAGGCACTGCTAAAAAAAAACAGAGTAATGAGTGTTTCATAGTTTAAAGTAACTTGCAAGAAATTGTTTGGTAAATTAAAGTTAACAAGACAGGCTTTGCAAAATATGTGTTCTGAAGTGTAATAAAGTGCTAGAATCTGGTATTATTTAATGATTGAAAGCCTTTAATTACTACTGTTAGTGACTTTCAAAACTTGAATAAATAGATTTTTATAAATACTCATTCATTATATGTCTACTAAGTGTTAATTTTATTCATTTTCATTTTGACTTGCAATGAAGCTCCTTAGACTGCTGCACTTTCGTAAACATGCATCGACATAGTCATGGAAAAAAGTAAATTTTAAATAAAATTCTTTTGATATACTTTTGTTTTCTTATTCCTGTACAATATATATTTATTTTTTGAGTGATTTTAATAAATCTGTTTCTTCACAACTTGACACTCTTTCAAAAAACTAATTACCATTGAGTTTTCATAAAATATGAGTTATCAAATACAAACATCAGTTAAAATAAAGTGGTTTAAGGACTGTGCATTGTTTTGCTCCTTGAATTAGTGCAGATAATATTCCAAAAAGGTCTGTTTTCTTCTTCCTTGTATTTTAATTAAATCTTGATTAATTCTAGAAACTAATTTATATCCATTTTTACCATATTTTAATACAAAAATTTACTACATTTTTTAAAACATACATAAGTAACCTGCATTCATTATTCTTTTCAAACATTTTTGTAGTCTATTTCCCATGGGTATTTTGTAAAAATTTTGCAACCGCATTATTAATTGTGTACACTTATTTTATTTCTTGCACTGTAATAAGCACCATTTTTATTTGACATGGTGTAAGTTATTTCTTAATTTATGTACGTATTTCATTTATTCATTAAATCTGTAAAGATTATTATAGTAATCACCAAACAATCTAATATCATGTGAAATAATGAGATTAAAGTTCTGAAATTGTTATAAAAGTGTTGAGGCATTACAATGTTACTTTACAGTAAATTTGACATTTTTATTTGCCATCCTTAATTCAACATAAATTTCTTAAATGTTTTAATATTGATTTATCATGCGACTTATTCTGAATTAGCCATATATCCGAAAACCATAAAACTGCGACTTAAAAATTTTTTAATGTAAATGCCATCTTTAAGTGTGCAAAGATATAAATGTATAATTCTTATGACTTAATTCAGTCATCTTGAATTCATGTTTTTAAATTTTAATTCATTAGTTTTAATTGTATAATGACTAAAATACTAGAGGAAGGGTTGAGTAAAAAAATTAACAATTTTTCAATATTTTATTGATATCTTACATAATACCCACCAAAAGGTCATGGTATTTATTTTTGTATTAAACATTGCTAAAATCATGCTCATAGCAATTAATGGTTTCACTATCAATTTTGTTTAAAACTTTACCCAGGGTTTTACAAATTAATAATAATAATATTAATTACATAATCACTTTAAAATAATTACTATAACATACTAGAAATTTTGATAAATCTGAAACAACAGATAGAGAAGTTAAATCTAGCATTGTATAGTATTTTGTACCCTTTTACATTTCTGCCAGTCGTTTATCTCTAATTTTGTTCAAATGTTGCATTAAATTTATCCGTTGTGTAACAGTGACACCATTTAACAGTTAAACAAACTTAAAGTGATCGTCAGAAAATCCAAATAATTAATTTAATTTCGGTATTGTGTAGGTGTTTATAGGATAGTAGGTGTAGATTTACACCTGATTTGCACCAGATTGTGTAAGTGTAGGCGGTACACTGTGTGTTTATAGGATGATAGTTGAGAGGAATGTTTCGTACTTGACATCATTTAGTAGGTTGTCATTCATTGTTTGTTGCCGCAATTTCAAAAATATTCACAACAGAAAATAATTTTCTTTTGTCGCTAGTTCTAAAGTAGCCTGTCCATGATTACTACTTTAATAGTAAATTTAGTGCGTGCTTTGATTGACATGTTTTAATTTTTTGTGTTACATTTGATGTTAGTGAATTTTAATTAAAAATAAAAGTAATTTCAATTAGTATTATTTAATTATCATTAAGTACAGTGTGTCGTTAAGTAGTGCATTATATTTTTGTGGGGTTTTTTTTATAAAAACAATGTTTGAGCCACAGTGAGGCTCGGCAGATAATTTTCAGAGCCACTGAAAAGTGTGACACTGAATCTAAGTCCAAAGTAGTAAAATTTAGATAACTTTGTTTGCCAGCTTATATAAGGCATAGTAATCTGACAATTATTGTTAAAGGTTAATACGGGTCGCATATTTTTGAATAGGCTAGTAAACATACTTTGCACCACATACTTCTCAGATATACAGAGCTGATGACACACCAATATTGCTATTCCTCAAAGCATACTAAATATTAAGCATACTAAATACAAATTAAGCATACAAACTTGGACTTTCACTCAGTTACTTTTTTGTTTGCCATAATTAATACGCCTTCCCACACTATATTAAATTGTTGGTGTTTCATGAAAGTAGTGTGTGTTTCATTCGTAAAACACTCACACTACTTTCTCTTGCCAATTCAAATAATGAACAGTATAATCTAACATTAGTAATAAAACATTAGAAATAAACAAAAAATTGAACCTCAAAAAAATATAACCTAATTTTAATCATGAGTGAATGATGCAAAATGAAAACCAACCTAAGATTGGCTTAATAATACAAAAAATTACTCTTTGCCCACTAAACTAGGCTCTATTGAGAAAAAGCTTAGAATAAAAGTTGTAGATCTTTTAATTTCCTATAAATTTGGTTATGTACACTTTTGTTGTAAAATGCATAGGCCTATTAAGGCCAAAATCTTAAAAAATCCTTTACTTTACAGATTTTCATAAAGAAAAACAGTAAATCACTTGTTATTGCTAAACTAAGCATTATACAAAGAAATCTTTGAAATAAGAGTTGCAGATCTTTTAATTGTCTACAACTTTTGTTTTGAACAGTTTTGCGCTAAAATGCATATTAAGGCTGCAATCTTTAAAAAAAACAATTTCTTTCTGCAAGACCACAGCCTTCCCAAGAATTTCAGCAGACACAGCGCCTACCCTATCTTGTAGAGCATAAAAAATGTAGTAAATGAGGTAATTTTTAAAAACATCGTAGGAGTCATTTTTGAGAAAATCGCTTAAAAGTGAAAAGTGACATGAATAAATTACTACTTCCGGTTGACCGATTTTGATCAAAATGTTTGTGTCATGTTCTCTAGTGGTACATAACTTAAGTTTAAAGTTTCAACTTTGTACGATGTTCCACTCTTGAGATATTTTATTCACACACATACACACACGACCAGTCGTTAAAAACATGTTTTTTGGGTTCAGGAAGTCTGAAAACGTGTATGTCCAGTGGAAACTCGATTTTGAAAAATCGACATGAAAACAATATAAAATGTACATCTATAAAGTAATGAGGAGTATTATTTAACTATGTTATGTATCTGAGTGGTTTGTTCTTTACTATGAATACATTTTTAGAGAGAAAATGTTTGGCAATACTTTCGTAGGGTATATTGAACAATATTACAGTAATTGTAAAATGTTACTTACACAAATAAGTTTTTGTTTTTGGTTCAAATTCATTTAGAATGTTTTTTTCTGTGTAACATGTTATTCTTTCATTTTGGTATAAAAAAAATCTAGTGTGAAACACTCACACAACCTTTCTCTCTCCAATGCAAATAATTAACAATTAACCTAACAGTAGAGTATTTGTGTAAATAGAAGATGACACACTTATTGTAAATAAGCTTGTAGTAGTAGGTCCATGTGTGATTAAAATAATATGAATTACAGGTTATGTATTAATTGAAAAGTTCTTGACTTGTCCTATAATTTTTCGAGTCTCTTGGATGCAATTAGCACTAAAATTGCTCTCATAGTTCGATCATATTAATTTTTTAAATTTGTCAAGATGTGAAGGAATATGTTATACCTTTCACAAAAAACAAAAAATCATAATCTAATGATGATTAATTAATCATCTCTACACAAAAAGAGCATTGTGAAAAAATTGTCTGTTCAAATAGTTTTTCCAATTCTAAAATTTATTTTTTAAAAATTCCTTTTCTGGTTGTTGGTGATTTATTCAGTGTGTATCTGTCTTATGTTTTTATATTTTCTATAATTTGGATTCACTAAAACATTTTTAAAATGTGTTATTAAGAATATCATGTAAATTATCATTGCATTTAGTGCAGTCATTTTCAATTCAGTTATTTAGTACTTAGATCTAGGAATTATTATGAGGTCTGATTGTCTTATTTATGCTGAAAGATAATTTGAAAATTTTTCAAATAAAAATTTATTTTTCCCAAAATTGAATCTAGTTCTATAATATAATTTTTTTGGTATTTATAGGTTCATTTCCTTTTTTGTTTTATCAACACAAATTGATTTTTTAACTCCCATCTATTTGTTACTTTCAGTAGAAATGTATAAATCTGTACTTTAAATGATTAGTCGAGTAAAATTTAAAAAGGTTTAATCAACCTACACTATAAAATTGTGCAGTAACCTTTTTACATGCTGTACTATTGATGTGGACATAGTAATATGCATATAGATTGTAAAACATAATTATTGTATGTTTTATAATTATATTATTCATAAAATTATGACATGTTCAAATCTATTGTACCTTTTACTAAATTAGTTACTAACGACAGATCTGGCGTTGCAACTTTTTAAAAAAATATTCACATAAATACTGCTTTAAAAAATCACTGCCAATTGATCTTAATCAGACATCATTTTAAGAAAACATTGATATTACAGATATATTAATAGAAACTGCCAATCATTTGTAGCTATCTGTGTATCTATACTACATGATTTTAAAGAACCAACCCTTTGATATCTGACAAGAGGGGAATGGAGGCTATTGATCCTCAAATTCTCCCAGTATGTAGTAAATGAGTTAAAGGCAAAACTAAAACCAGAAGTGCTATGGAATGCACCCTTCAATACCTGACTATTGGGTGATTCACACCATAAAAGAGAAAGGTTATATAAGAGAGGCTAATGAATGATGTTATAGTGATTGGAGATTAGCTTTTCTAATCTTTGTATTTTTGTTGGTTCTTTAAACTTGAGTACTTAAGTAAACTGTCAAACAAATCAATTTTTATCACGTTTGTTCTAAAAGCCCATTTTCATTAATAAATTATTTTCTGCGGCATTGATAGATTTAATACTGAAATACCAACCAGCTATTGATTTTCTTAACTGGGAAAAAAATTAATGGTGAAAATTCATATAATTTACTTTTATTTTTGCTGTATTATATTTTCCCATTCACACGTGTGTTGTTGAAAATGAAAATATTGCAACGAGACCCTTAGTTTAGAGCTATTTACCAAAATGATTTTATCTCCTCATTTATACATGCCACACAATTTTCATTAGTGTGAATTAATTGCTATTTATTTTAATGGTCCTCAGTGATCCTGTTTACATATTTAGAAGGCACTCCACTTTTTTGCAATTATGCTACGTGTTGCATGGTTGCAGATGTTTAATATTTGCCAGGATAATTTATTATAAGATTAGAATATCAATACAATTTTTTTAATAATATTCATTGTACCAACTTTACAACAAGTTTGATTGTATTTAATGAATCTGTATCTCATCTTAGTATATATTTCTCAATTAAAATTGCATTTTTTTATTACAATTATACACTTTTTATCTGCTTTTCCACAATCATTTTCATTTTTTCTATTCTTTTCATTAACTTTTTCTTAGCACCAACTAAGTGAACATTTAAAAAATTAAAATAAATTGTTACTAATGTAATGTGGTTTTTTCTGTCTGTTCATGCTGCTTGTTTGAAAAATTACATCATAAAGTTGGACGAGATCGGGATACGGATTTGGATTTAACAACTGATGAGATACTAGCTGATGGCATGGTTTTTCGTGATAAGAAAGATCAATTAGAGGTTGCAATTGGCGATGGGATGGAATTTACTATCCATGGTGAGAATTGTGTAACACAAACACAGTTGTGATATTGACTTTCAGTCAATAATTTTGTTTCAATTACTTTAAAAATATTGTCGTGTAGAAAACACATAGCTACAATCTGCTCAATTTTTACATTTAAAATTAATGGAGGGTTATTTTGTAATTTTTGCGAAGTGAGTTACTTGTTTTCTAGAAGAAACATTGAATTTTCAAATATTTTTAGTTTTTACATTAAGTAATTGAATGAAACCAGTTTTGGTATTAAGTTTACCTAGATTGAAGTTATACTTCAAGATTTAGCGTGATACTATCATTCACAGAGCTAAATAGTTAAAAAAAATCAAGTCGGTTTTCAAAAGTGGTATTTTCCTTAGTTTAATAAAGAATGTATGAAACTAAACAATTGAATTCAATGAATTAATAATAAATGAAAGAAATAAAGGATAGAGCCTTTTTTTTAAAAAAAAGGATGAGCATTTTTGTTTTCTTGACAGTAGCATTCAGATTATATAGAAGTATCTCATGAGCTGATCAATAGAATTTCAAAAAAAATGGTCAATAGCAAGTTACACTACTAACATATTTAATTATTAATTTCAGGTGATTTAAAAAGTAAATTAAATAGAGCAAAAAATCACATAGGGAATTCAATTGGTAACCATCAAGACAGTCAACTAGACACCGATTATATCAGAAACAGACTAGATGAGGATAATATCAGGTAAAATGATGTTTTTATGATGATTCATTAAATCTAATATGTATATACGAGGATCGTTTGAAAAGTCTGTGCAAAAATAAAAACTACTTAATTGTTTGGGGTAAACCTTTTTTATTTTTCGACATAGTCTCCTTTTAGGCGTATACACTTCGTCCAACGCTGCTCTAGTTTGTTGATCCCTTCCGAATAATAGGATTTGTCCAAGTCTGAAAAATAGCCATTCGTTCCTGCAATCACCTCCTCGTTTGAATAAAATCTTTTTCCCGCTTGGCATTTCTTCAAATGGGAAACAAATAGTAGGCCGAGGGAGCCAAGTCTGGAGAATAGGGGGGATGTGAAACGAGTTGGAACCCTATTTCCATTAATTTTGCGACCACAACTGCTGAGGCGTGAGCTGGTACGTTGTTGTGATGGAAAAGGACTTTTTTGTGGGGCAATTGTGGGCGTTATTTTGCAGCTCGGTTTTCAAACGGTCCAATAACGATGAATAATATGCACCTGTAATAGTTTTACCCTTTTCCAGATAATCGATGAAGATTATTCCTTGTGAATCCCAAAAGACAGTCGCCATAATCTTTCCAGCCAAAGGAACTGTCTTCGCCTTTTTTGGCGCAGATTCCCCCTTTATAACCCATTGTTTAGATTGTTCTTTGGTCTCAGGAGTTTAGTGATGTATCCATGTTTCATCCACAGTGACGAAACGACGTTTAAAGTCCTGCGAATTCTTCTGAAACAGCTGCAAACCGTCCTTGCAACACTTCACACAAAATTCTTTTTCATCCATTTTTTGAAAATCACTCAACTTTATCGATTAAAACGAATGTCAAACACAAAGAAATAGACCGATCTAGCTGAAACTACACATGTGTTTTTCCAATAGATGCTACTAACTAAACATATGCTCGATATGCGCCAGTAGTGCCATATATCTGACTTTGCACGAACTTTTCAAACAACCCTCGTAGTTTGTTTATTTTCAAGTAACTAAGGTTTAGACTGTAGGACATCAATTGCTGAGGTCATTAGTCAAAAATTGCAGTAATACAGTAAGTATTTTTTATTGACAGAAACATACATATTTGGTACAAAAACTATGATTTCTAATTTTTTTATTTTGTGTGTGTGCACATGCATGCGCTTTGTATTAGAAATATTAAGAATACATTCTTGATTCTCTTGTAGACTTACAGTGATACTGCAAATTTTTAAGTTCTGAGTTTAACTCCTAGAAGTAGTTTGAAAAATTTTCATATAATTCAGTTCCACATCTATTGTTCAGTACCCACTATTTTTGCTGACAACCTTTTTTGTCAATATGATATTAAGGGAACCCGGAATTCCTATACTTCTCCATGTTAATATAAGGAACATTTTCTCAACTTCTATGAGACATACATCTGTCAAATTTTTACCAATGATTTATGGTACAACTACTTAACTTCTCATGGTTCCAAAGACAAAAAAATTGCTTGTTTCTTGGTAAATATTTTTTTGGATCAAGTTACAAAATATCTTTAAAATTGTATGCTTTACTGTTAATAATTTCAACAGATCTTATGTATATGAAAAATCCCACTGTGATATTTTGTATCCTTATTACATAAAACTACCCTGAAAATTTCAGCTCAATACCTTTACTCGTTCATGAGAAAATGTTCCTTTTGTACAAAAATATAAGATTTTTGGAAAACAGCAAATAACTTTATAAACAACACTTAGTACATTCGTGTACTATTTTTCAAACTTACCAGTACTATATAGTTTACTTCGTACTGACAGTGCTACCACTATAAAGAGCGTGAAATGCTGAACAAAACACAAAAATCATGAAAATCTATCAATTTGTTCAAAAGTTACAACATTTTTATACTGCTGTCTAGTCGCGAAAGTAGTGAAAAAACTGGTGCAAGATAATTCAAAACAATTTGTTTTAAATAAAATTCAATAACAAAATAGCAAGTATTGTACATCGTTACATTCTAAAAACCATACGCTATCAAATGGCACCAAAAATTAAAATTTGATATTAAAAGATTTTTTGCTTTCCGAGGCCCCTTAAATTAAAAAAGAAAATTACCATAATTTTTATAAAATGGCCATTTAAAGTAATAGTACTGAAATAACAGCTTGAAATGCTTTTCACTGAAATCATTGCTATTTTTGTTCCTCAACATTTATAAGCTTGGATTGTCCAATACAACTTACCCATTAATTTATAAACATTTTGATAGAAATATTTTTCAGTCGTGAAATATTTTTCAGTTATTGACAGTATGATTGTACTTTATTACACTCTAAATACTATTGTTAACAGTACTGTAACATATTTTTAATAATTTGTTATAATAATTATTATTTATAATTACAGTCACGGTTACTATACCAGAAAAGTAACCGTGATTACAATACAAAAATTGGTGTAAATATATTTAAAAAATTATATTAAGTACATAAATCTATAATAATTATTTTTTATGTTGTAGCAATAAATCTTATGGAAGTCATAAAAATCGGCCATTCAAAGATGAAAGTCATAAAGGTAGTCTCGAAAGTCTTGATGGTGAAGAGAAAAAGGATTCAAGTAAAGAAGATTTGGATCATGAACCAGGTATTTGTTACAAGTTAATCTGTTTGATTTTTCCTATGTGGGTTTTTAGACAAGCCTCCTTGTTTAACACAACAGTTGATTCTGTACAGTCTGACACGTCCAAAATTCCAATCTGTGAACAATCACCCACATGAAATTTTCATTTTGTCAATATTGCAGTGTGCAAGAGGGAGAGAAAGAGACCAGTGTATTTAAACTTTTGGTTACTATTTGATTATGGTATGAAACTGTCTTTTCAGCTCTGTGTAATACATACTGTAAAATAATAGGCATTTACTGCTAACAACCAACTTGTACAGTATTTCTTCATTCATTTTATATATCAGTATAAACTTTCTGCTTGCTGCAATTCTGAGGACAGTACTATTTCTTTAAATTTTTTATTGTCATGAATTTTTTTTTAGTTACAGAATATTAGGCTTAACTATTTTTACATGTTGTTCCTTCAGAGGTAAAACATTAAACTGATTTCACTTTTCCTAATGGTTCTAGGGCTATTAGAAATAGTCCAACTACTTCTCTTTTGTTCAGTCAAATAAATCTTGTTCAGTCCCGGGTTCGATTCCTGGTCAGGTCTGGCATTTTTTTCATCTGTAAATCATCACGTATCATTGCCTACGCACAAGCCCAAGGCTTATGTAGGCATCATCACTCAATTAAAAAAAAAAAAAAAAAATAATTAAGAAGACCACCTCCATGGCTTAGTGACTAGCGTGCTAGCCTACAAAGAAAAAGGTCCTGGATTCGATTCCCAGCGAGGGTCTGGCCTGTTTTAACAGGTTAAAACTACCCACCATTACAGTTTCGTAAGACTTAGTAGTCACTAACTACCATGCTGTCGTTGTGACTTTAGATAAACTAAAGATATAAAAAAACAACCATGCAGGATTGAGCAAGAAGTGTAACACTAATAGAGTTATCTCCTTTGAAATACTGGATTACATTATACAGCTAAATTCTGTGGTGAATGAAGTAGTGGGATTTTCCGTGTGAAAAAGTAAATGCTTTTCAGTAAGCTTGCTAAACTGATGAGTAGTTAATATTTTCAATCTACTGAGAAAGACGAAGTTTAAACCTCTTCATACAGTGTTTTATTTGATAAAACCTAAAGGATGATTCAAACCTATCTTTTGGTTGTTAACTAGAGAAAAAATATTAATTTTATGTATTTTTGTAACATAGATATCGAAGAAGAAGATCTTGTCCTTGATGCTGGCACTGAGGACGTCTTACTCTCCGATTATCCTGCAGATTGTTGTCCTGATGATTGTTATCGAAGGTTTCCTTTCCTTGCTGGTGATGAGGACGCTCCATTTTGGCAAGGTTGGGGCAATCTTCGACTGAAAACATTCCAGTTAATTGAAAATAAATATTTTGAAACTGCTGTTATCACGATGATTCTTCTTAGCAGTATGGCTTTGGTATGTAAATGTTAATTTAATTTAGTTTCAATAATACTCTTGTATATCAGTGGGGGATGTTATAAAAGTTTTATTTTAGTCTAATTTCTAATCAACTGAATTTACCAACAGCTTTTATGCACATATTGATCCACACAGTGCAATATATTTTTTTTACTAAAACTCTGTAAGACTACAGAAGTGTGTACATTGCAATTAATATTTACATTAAAACATTCAGATTTTATTTTCAAAAGAAACTGCTACATAAATCGTACAGTTTTTAATTGTTTATGCCTTTTTATTGTTTATCAGTAACAGTGTAGACTGCTCATTCAACAATATTAATTCATCCAATCTGGTACTTAAACTTTCATTTTTATGAGGTTGTAAAATAAAATATTGTGTAAGTAGGAGGACATTAGATAACAACTGCAATGTTTTCTTGCTGATAGAGCTATGAGTTCAATAAAATTACCAATGTGAACTACTATACTGTAATTTTGTTATTATTTCTAGCTTTCCCCATTGCCAGGTTAATACTTAAATGACATGTACGAGGTCTGTTCAAAAAGTTCACAAACGTTTTTATAGCGCTCCTACAGTTAGTTCCACAGAGATCCACCAAGACTCATTATGTTCATTGAAACATCATGAGTAACCTCCATTTTGTAGTTTGTTGATATTTTGCGTAGTTGCTGAGAAACAGCTATTTTAGTGAGGGTGTGTTCTACGCGTTTGTCTAAGTTAAAAATGAGTGATTTGCGTGAACAGCATTGTGCCGTAAAATTTTGCCTGCAACTTGGAAAATCTTTCACGGAAACTCATGAATTATTTGTCAAGGCTTACGGCAATAAATCCATGAAGAGAATGACTTGCTATGATTGGTTCAAACAGTGTAAAAATGGTGGACAATCAGTTGATGATGATGATGATGATCGTTCTGGGAGGCCATCGACATCAACTGACGATGATCATGTGGCCAAAATTAACTCTTTGGTGAGTGCAAATCAATATTTCACTTAACATTGAGCTTCTAAAATGCTTACAACAAAAAATCAGACGGAAACATCTCAAACTTTGGGCGAGCAGCAGCTGTTCTTCCACCAGAACAATGTACCAGCCCATTCAGCCCTCAGAACTTGTGAGTTTCCGGCCATCAATTCAATTATCGTGTTTCTCCACCCACCCTACTCACCTGATTTAGCATCCTGTGACTTCTTTTTGTTCCATAAACTCAAAAAAACCCTCAAAAAAAAAATATTTGCCATGACTCCTGAGATTCAGAAGAATGCGACAGAACGGCTGCAGGCCATTCCAGAAGAAGCATTTCAGAATTGCTGCAGAAAGTCAAAACAACGATGGATAAGGGTGTATATTGGGAAGGAGATTACTTTGAAGTGGATCCAGAGCCCTAAGCTACAAGTCAAATATTTTTTTTTATAAAAAAATTCCGGAAACTTTTTGAACAGCCTCGTATATGTACCCACTACAATATACATATGAAATAAGTTCTCATCATTGATAGTGTTGTTATAAATTTTCTTTTTTAAGTTAAAAAATTTAATTTTTGAAATCTTGAAAGGGCTGATAAGATTTCTGCCTGACAACTAATTTACACTGTGTTGAATACCATTCTTTACATAGTGTCCAATGCTCTTGTTGATATAATGTGTCTTAGCTGGGGCTGGAAGCCTTCATAAAATAAAAAGAAAATTCATTTGTCCAAATGACTGGTCAGAAGTCTGTCGGTGGAAGGAAAAGTTCTTGATGACCTGTAGTGTAGTGATTCAAAATTAATTTATAAAATAATTATTTTTTATATTTCACTTCATAACCATTATTTAATTATTTCTTTGGTTATTTTACAGGCATTAGAAGATGTTCATTTGCCATCGCGACCAATACTCCAAGATATTTTATATTATATGGATCGTATATTTACTGTTATTTTCTTCCTAGAGATGTTGATTAAGTGGCTTGCTCTTGGTTTTCAAAAATATTTCACCAATGCTTGGTGCTGGTTGGATTTTATCATTGTTATGGTAAGAAATATAGTTTTTATGATCATTATTCATATTATATTTAATTGTGCATATTGATTAGATTATTTTATTTCCTTTAAAATAAAATTTATCTTCAAATATTTTGTTTAGTAATGGTATAATATAATTTTATTCTTCTGTTTGGAAGCGATAGATATTTTTATGTTTTTTTACTGTATGATAGGTTCATAAAATATAATACTGAATTTTTATAAGAAATATGTTCTCCATCCTCAGAGGACAGAAACAATTATACGAGTATGTCAAAAATTATAAAATGTTTTAACGAGGGTTAAGAAGAGTAGAGAAAAAGCAGGTATTTCAGACTATAAATAATCTGTATTTACTGTTTACAAAAAGAAAGATTCACAAATAAAGAGAAACGACATTAAAAATTTATAGCATTTAAGAAAAAATTTAGAAGATTTGGTAGATGAGAAGATCGCACATCAGAATTAATATATTTTAAGAACAAAAGAAAGAAGTCTACTCAGTTGTACTGACCCAATGTGTACAGATTAACGACATGTTTATTCATACAGCATGCAAACAATATTTGGAAATGCGCTCTGTGTTAACACACGAGTTTATAGAATTTATATTGTTGTTGAAAAAAGTGAGAAAGATGTACAAATAAATTATTTTATTAAATATTATTTCCTTCGTTTGCATACACTAAATATACAATGAACAGCCAAACAAAACAAAACTACATATAATACTCACCTCAGAGTATTACATATTCGAGATATCTTTCGTTTCTCTCGGAGATATCATCAGGAACACAATTACACAAATCACACAAAACACATAATATACGTAAAATACCTACAGTTGAAGATGTCGTCAATCAATTCAATTTAACTCTTGCAACCATGTCACGCAATGCTATATTTGAAAATCTATTAATGTGATCAAGAGAATGATGATAAAAGGAGCAGTGTGCGGGATAAGGACAAAGATTAAAGTACAAATCAAGCATCAAGTTAATAATTTAAAACTAATTAAAGCTTATATTAACATAAGAAGAGGAAACCTTGCCCATAACGGGCAGATGGAGTGTTAAATTATTTGCTCTCGATCTGCTAGTTCCAGAGCTACAAAAAAGGTCTGTATCTTATTTAATGGTCAGCCAATTATAAGATTGAAGCATTTAAGAACAGAAGACGTGGAGGTGCAAAAGACACTTGTCAGAGTTATCTCCTCTGAGAGTAATTAATTTCATTATACAGCCAGACCCTGTGGTGAATGAAGTAAAGGTGGCGTTTGCAGGGTGGAAAGTAGATGCTTTTCAAAGGGCCTGGCAATCTGAAAAGCATACTTTTGCACTCAGTGAGGGAGGCAATTGTAAATCACCTCGCTCCTTGTTTTACTTAAAACCCTCTAGAGGTTTAAACTAACCTTTCGGCTGATGACCTAAACAACAAGAAAAAATCATCAGTAGATAAAATTAAGATACAAAAAAATTAACTTGTTTGATAAAACCGAAAAGTAATTTAATCATCTGATACAACAAATGTTATTTTTTAAATATTTTTATGAGTGTAACACATCAACTTTTAATTTTTGTTGGGATTCAAAAAGAATGTCATTTGTTTTATAATTATCTCTGCTAACATGAAATTAAAACATTTGTTTTCTTTTAAATATTAACAAGATCAGCAGCCTAAACAACAGGCACTGGAAAATAGTACAGTCTAATGTATAGAAAATTTAGTAAGTTTTTCTGTAAAAATGGTATGAAAATTGTGAAATTAAATTAAAAATTTTTACAGTAGGATATCATAAATTATGAAGATAGATGATCTGATGTTTTAAGTATTCTTCATATTATCTGGTTGTGTGGTATCTGTGTGAGCTTTCAAAGTTGATGAGCCAACTGGTATTGAGATTAGTGTTCTTGATAAATTAACTTGTTTACGATACAGTTATCAGGAAAAGGATTCATTTGATTTAGAATTAGAACTTTAATAAAAAATTAGTGATTGAATTATTAGTATTTATTATTTTACAATTACAACCTGAATTGTTTAAGTAAATTAATTGAGGTCATGAAATATTAAAAACATTATAGGAATTAAGTACAGTGATCAGAAAGTAACTTAGGTGCAGATATTTTACAGTATTTGTGTTAATAACTAACATTTTATCTATTTCAGGGATTTGTCTTTTACAATGTTACAATGTTTTTTCTCTAATTTTTTTCATGTTAGGATCTGATAGAGTCAAATAATTGTTATGTGTACATACAAAAGTGTTATTAAATGAAGTTTTGAGAAGTTCTTTTAAAAATGCCACAAAGTAGTATATTTAAAATTTGTCATCTGTCTTAGATGAGTATGATCATGAACATGTTAAATGTTTGCACAGAATTTCCTTCAGACTGGTCTTTTCTGAATTTTTCACTGCTTTTAAAATTCAACTGATTTATTATTCTGAGTTATTTAAATTGTTCTATCATTACAGAAAAAACAATGCTATATCCTAGTACACATGCTTTGTTATATTCTTGTATATTTAGTATTTATCATACATTAATTAAAAATAAAAGTGTAATCTGTAATTTTTTAAATATCTACTGAAAATCTTCCTAAAATTATTTTTCATTTCACTTCATTTGAACTCTGTTGTTGTTAAATAATAGTAATTTAATGAGTAAAATTCAGTGTAAACTCCTGAGTATACTGAGTATTTTTATTTTTTCAAAATCATATCGTACTTTATTAATTGAAATCAAAAAATAATGTATAACAGAATCACATAAAGGAGAGTTTTCCTGCAATTACAGGGCGGTCAGATGTGTCATTTTACACAATTTATTAGATAATAAATCGGTTGATGTGAGAAATCATCAAGATTATTCAAGTGTTGTTTACCCAGGCCAAACTGCAACTTTGGTCAATCATCACTGCCATCTCTTTTAAGTTATCAATCATGTATACTAGAAATCTACTTTAAAATTCCTTCTCATCGATACTTAAACCTCATCAGTACTCCTACAAACACCTTTTATTTTTTATTGTTCTTGTAATTAAAAATCACATTCAACAGAAGTAAATAAATGAAGATGATACTTAATAAAAATTAGAATATAACAAGAAAAATGTAGTTTAACCCCGATTTGAAAATTATTTAAATGTATTGTATTGTATTGTATTAATACAAAAGTCACAGTTTCACAAAATAATCAGTACGGAAATTTTTTAAATAGATCCCAACTAAAAAAAATATTAGCCATTTCATTATGTAGCTGGCTGTGAATCTCATTTTCTGATTTTTTTTTTGTAATACACATTGTATTTGTACTACAAGATGTATTGTTTTTTTTTGAATTATTGAAAACATATTAAAAGCTTTGATTCATTTTTTAAATTTAGTTTACCTCTTGTTTGTTTTTATAAGTTATTGTACTTATAACTTTTAGTAGTGTTATTTTAACAATGTGATTGTGTAATTATTAATGTATTTTAGCTGTCACTCATAAACCTGGTAGCTATATGGGTTGGTGCGTCAACATTCCCAGCGTTCAGATCAATGAGAACGCTACGCGCACTTCGTCCATTACGCGCAGTATCACGTTGGGAGGGCATGCGTGTAAGTCTTAATATTTATATATATACTGGCGGTTGTTTGTCATTTACCAGTATATATATACATACATATACCTCTATTTTGCCAGTTCAGTTCATTTCGACTGATACTGGGTCACATGTACACACTGTTGTGTTTTCTATCGTGTGTTTACCATCAATTTCTTGTTGAAATACTGTACTTGATATCCACTGTGTTTTACTGTGTGCTGTGCGTATATTTGCTCTGCTGTCTGCTGATAAATATTATAAATATATAAATATCTCTTCAATGTTCTTCATGTTATTGTCTTTTCTAATTTATTATGTGGCCATTTACTGTTCACCTTCTCTTTGCAGCCGTTATTATTTTATAATTGTTGTAATTATTTAAATTTTCAGGGAGGCACTCAATAATGCAGATCTGTTCTATTGAAATAATTGTTATTATTGTTGTTGTGTATTCAAATTGCAATATTATGTATTCATGTAATGCAGGTCACTCTTTGAATGTTTGTTCCAATTTAAGCCCTTACAGAAGTAAAATAAAAAGTAACCCTAACAAGTAAAATACAAATTAAGTAGATGCATTCTCTATGCACCAATAATGTTGGTACTTTATGTATAAATGAAACTGAAAATGAAAAGCCACTTCTATAGTAGGCCTACCAAAAAAATGAGACCTATAACTGTGATAACATTCATTGGCTGTTTTAAGAAAGAAGATAGAAAATTTGAAATAAAAGACATTACTGTCCTAACCACTTATAAAACATTACATCAAATATATTTTTTTTAATAGACTAGATAATTTGTTTTTTAAATATTAGAATAATGAATTGAGGAAGCAATAATGTAATGTAATTTTGAAGTTTTTAAAATTAGTAACTTAAATTCAAAACTTTATATTTGAGCAGTAAAGTACAAAGCTATGATAGGGTTAGATATTTACCCAATATTATTAAAAAGAGTATCAATATGTCGTAAATACAGCTCTCAGTTTTTTCGTACAAATTGTATAATTTACATATTATTTTATCTGTTAATTCTTGTTGAGGGTGACAACAAATACTCAAAATAGATCTCTAAAATTAATATACAATGGTCATTCAAAAGAAAAAAATGTTTTTCTTTATTTTGAAACTTTTTTTTATTATGGCCAAACAAAACTTCTACAACATACCTGATAGTTGAACTATTTTTCTACGTAATTGTCGTACAAATTTAAACACTTGTCGTACCATTTCACCAACTTTGCTATGCCTTCTGCATACTCAGTTGCTGCCAATTGTTTAACCACTCATTAACACCCTCTTTCAGTTTGTCATTACACCTTTTTGTAACCCAGATTACCACTAAAAATTTCATAAAGAACAGTTCACAAAATTTCAGGAAAGAACAAACTTAGTCAATCTATTCTAAAATGTCTGTTCTGTTAAATTTTTTCCTCAATCTGTGATTTTGAGTTGGTTAGTCACAGCTGAAGACTTTTCATTGTGAACATTTGTTCGTCCGTCAGTAAACTTAATGCACATTTTCAATCTGAATCTTCATTCATTAGATTACCATAAACCTCCATTAACGCCCATAACGGACGGGTGGAGTGTCAAATTATTTACATTCAATCTGTTCGTTGCAGGGCTAAAATAAATAGTTATGTTTCTTATCACATGTTCAGCCAATTAAATGACGTAATCATTTAAGAACAGAAGAGGTAGAGGTGTAAAAGACAATAATTAGAGATATCTCCTCTGAAAGTAATGAATTTCATTATACAGCCAGACCCTGTGGTGAATGAAGTGAAGGTGTCATTTGCAGAGTGGAAAATATATGCTTTTAAGAGGGTCCGGCATGCTGATAAGTGTACTTTTCCACTCAGTGAGGAAGGCAATTGTAAACCACCTCACTCCTCGTTTTACTTGGTAAAACCTCTACAGGTTCAAACCAGCCTTTCGGCTGATGACCTAAACAACAAAGCTCCATTATTTGTCTGTAAATTTTGATAGGTCCTATAGCATTCAAAAAGCGTATTACACTATGAATCTCACACTTGGCAGGATCATTAATTTTTTCACACTTTTAAAGACTTACAAAATAATCAATACACGGCTGTATCAGCTCGCTGTTAATGCCAAATTGGCCCATGGTGAGTGGAAGATCAATGACTCAGCAGCGAAGTTGGTGGGGAAACTGCGTGGCTCATCAGATCAAAATGGTTTTTTTACTTTTTGAATGATCCTCGTACAAAGTGTTGTCATACGTGATATCGGAAGAACAAATTTTGATCAAGTTGTGCTAGTCAATCCAAAACTGCAAATTTTTAGTGAAGCTGTAAAATTAATAATATAAAAGAGTACTTAACATTCATTCAAAGAACCTGCATTATGTTGTAAAGATATTATGTATCACCTCTTGTCTTTCTGTCCCTTGTGTTTATTGCTATATCTAGTATGTAGCATAATCATATCCTCTATAACTTCCTTCAACATTATAATAATCTATTGTTGATTTTGATTTATTGCTTCCTTCCATTCACTATTTTGTACTCAATAATTCATAACTGCAAGATTTAATTTATTTGTAACTGCTGATAAGTATCAAACAAACCAAAATAATTGGGTTAACATTTGACAGATGTTATTTCAATCGTTTGTGGTTTGTTTATGATTACCTTACATTAGTATTTTCAAATTTTTTGGATCTTTTCAATTGGATTGTTAAGTAATTGTATTTTCCCTTTAGTGTTCTTCTTATTAATACTGTATTGAGTGTTCTTCGCACATTTGTTATATTGTGTATGCTTATAAACAAGTCATAATCTTGCAGTAATTTATTCTGTGTATTAATTAAAGTTTTTTTATTAGATCTTGTATAATATCTTTGGTTCAGTTTTCGAACAATTTAAATTTAAAAAGAATTGATAGAATGAAATTTAAATGATAGACTTGTTTATTAGCAGTGTGTTGTTTATTGCTGTGTGCCTCATTGTTGTGTCAGTGTGTGCGATACGCCTGTTCTGTCACCAGGTCTCGCTCGTAAACTTCATTGCGTCCCTCTGCGGGGCGGGCGGGATTCAAGCATTCAAAACAATGCGAACTTTGCGCGCCCTTAGACCTCTTAGGGCAATGTCTAGGATGCAGGGGATGAGGGTAGGTGCCCTTATCATCACCCCATATTATTTTATTATCACTTTCCCCCTTTCTATTTTAAATTTTAAACCACCTTCTGTAGAATATCAAGGTCTTGTGGCATTTACTGTAAAGTAATTCTAATTTATCAAATGTACTTGCTTGATTTATTTTATTTCTCAAACATTTATGCACAAGCATATTCTTATTAGAATTTATTTTTTATAACACAGTATTTTGAAATATAGTTAACTAGTCTTTAATTTTAAAGGTAAGTATAGTCAAAATGAGTTTGATAGGAAAACTAATAAACAGCATTTTAGGTATTTACTTTATTGTATTTGTTTTTTCCTAAAGTAAAACAATATCAAACACCAATTACAGTAAATCTTCTTTATTATGTAATAATGCTAGTGGTTATTTTAATGTTAAACCCAAATTTAAAGTTAAAAAACAGTTTAATTGTTAATAGTTACAGAACCAATTCCGAACTGTTTTTCAAACTTTTGTTAAGGAAATGTAGATATTATACTTATTTTTTGTTTGTTTTTTTTTTGCATCGTGGTGGTTATTTCTGCTGATTATTGGTTTTAATGTTATGCAGTATTAGTGACACATTGTATTTTCTATGCATTTATTAGTTTTCAGTAGTATTCACCAGCTGAGGCTTCATTATTTCTGCACAAATTTAGAGGACAAAATGATAATTTTTAAATAAATGGTGGTGGGCTGTTCTATTATTTTCACTGTTTAACTGTAGGCTAATAATATATAGTTATAGAGCCTACATTCGTTTCTAAATTGATTGAAATTTCCTCGTAATATGTTAAATATAATTAATAAAATATACTATTTAACTTGGGAATTCAACATGCAGTTTTTAAAAAAAAATTACAGTATCTTACAATTAATTCATTGCAGAGAGTCAGACGTTAAACCAAAAAAAAATTCATATAATTACTGTTTACTCATCGTGTGTTAAATTTTTGGATGTATAATATATTCATTTAAGTACAAATTTTTCATATTCTTCATTTTAATTTTTCCCACACTTTGCCAGTCTATTTTAATTATAATCCTTATTCAAATATTAATATAATAATCAGTTTTCATCTGGTTATCATTGAGAAATATCTATTTGATCTACATGGAAATGTTTTCTGCACAAGTGCCAATCACTTGTTTTTATGATATTAGTACTAAGTTGATCATAATTAAAGTTTATTTCTGAACAAAAAAATATTTTCTGTAAATCCAAATATCAAAACTTGGAATAAAGTAATTTAAATGAATTAAAAAGCTTAATTATATTGTTTAAATAGAAAATCATTTTCATTTAGATGAGGCTTGAACTGTCCACTTACACTGTATAATCTTGCAATCTATTCATCATTCATTTTCATCTCACCCTGCATCATCTCCATTGGAATTTGTCAAAGAAAACAGTCAGATGTAAAGTAAAACAAAAACTACTCAATAAGCCACCTTAACAATTGACTAAATGAAATTAAGTAGTTCATCTAACCATAACAAGGCAAAATGCATCTTAGTTTGTTACTGTAAACACTGAAGATAAATATAAAAGTTTCATTCACGTGCTGTATTCAATAAAGTTTACCAAAATATCAACTGGGGCTGAAAATCATATGTAATACTAACATCACAGATTATTCTTAGTGATTCACTTGTTTCTTTCTATCCAGTCTATTAAGCAAAGTAGTATGAATTCGTGTACCAGTCACAGAACCTTTTGGTTTTATTTTCAAAATATTATGTTGTGAGTTAGGAAGTTTGGTACTTTAGTTAAGTTCCTCTATAATGAATATGAATATAGTTATGAGATCAACAACTAATGAATGATATTGACAGCCTTGGTTGTTTAGTAAGTAGCGTATCAACTAAGATCTAGAGCTAATCTGCGATTGTATCTCCAGAATGCTCCAAACTCTTGTTGGTTCCTTTATTGTAATTATTATTCCAGTAAATAACTATGAATTTGTCGAAGGAATTATTGTTTTTGCCTGTTCGTTCATGTTATAAGTATATTGTATATAATAACCATCTTCAAATATTAATTATTAACGTCACACTTGTCTCACTATCATTCAAACCAGATGTAGTAACCTTTTTAGTAAAAAAATATGAATAAATAATTAATAACCACCTTCAAATATTACAAGAGTCACACTTATCTCAATATCATTTGAACTAGAAGTAGTAGCCTTTTTAATAAAAAAAATTTCATTTATGAACACCATCTCTTAGTTTTTATTATTCTGTAATAATGCAAGAAGAACATTCACATCAGACTTGGCTGTTACATTTTATTAAGATTTTTATATAGTATATTTTAGAAAATACTAGAACATGGCTCAGAAAGTTCTAAAAAATTAGGTTATAATAGTCTCTAATCTGTCACCAAAATCAAAAAAAAAATATGTATTTCATTATTGAGCATTTTTTTAGAATTGTTATGGTAGTTGTTCAACACTGAGCCCTATTATACATATATAATGTATTTAATAAACTTAATGAAACCTAATGTAATGGACTGGTTCAGTTTTTAAAGGAATTCTACTCAGGATTATGAAAATGTATGTTTAATGATATTAGATTACCTTCAGTGAATGAAATGTTACATTAATATTATTACAGTTGACTCTTGGTAACCCAGAAATTTACTTTTATATTTGGTACCTAATTCAACGCCGGTGTGAAACATTCATGTAAGTTATTAAAACTTATTGCTCTTGGTTGAAGCAAAAATTGTGTGGACGAAAGAGATTTAACAAATTCAAATTTAAGATTTAAAAAAAATTAAATAAAGCCTTTTTATATGAAGTTAAGAAATTATTTAAAACAAAAATGTAATTCTATTTCATATAATGAATTCACTAACCTTCTTTTTAAACTGCGTCATCTTTATTTTATTCCTACTTACACGTGTTTCGGTGGATCCACCATCATCAGAGTAAATAAAAAAAAGCAGTTTTATACAAGTGACTGAAGATGTATCATCTTCTGTAAATTTTAAATAAATGAAAAAAATTTTTAGTTTAAATTTTTTATTTACTCTGATGATGGTGGATCCACCGAAACACGTGTAAGTAGGAATAAAATAAAGGTGACGCAGTTTAAAAAGAAGGTTAGTGAAATTATTATATTAATTCATTATATGAAATAGAAATATTTCAAACTGCAGGATGCATTATAAAGATTTATTTTTGAATAAAAATGTAATTACCATACAGCATTTCTATATATTCATGTGTACATGAATTCAGTTTAATTATACTGTCTACTGTTAATAAACTGCAAGTTTAAACCAACAGTACAAAATCTTGTTAATTACTTTCTGTGTATTCTTGATAATCAAGACTTTAATAATCAGACAGTCTCAAGGTTCTATATTAATAGAGTTTCAAGAGTCAACTGTACATATATGTCGTGGACTTAACATGTTTTATAAATTTGAACATTTTTTTGTAGAGTAAATGCCATAAACCTTGACATTTTAAATATATATGAGCATTGATTTTAGGTAGTGTTTCATTATTCATTTTTATTATTTAATGTATCTTATATTAATTTATATTATTTTATAATTTTTATTTAATATTAAAATAATTATGGTTTCATATTAATTCATGTTAGCCAATCCTGCTCACGTTTCAAGACCTGGGATGCAGCACGTACTTAGATCTTTAAAAATTTATTTATTAACAAAATTGTTTTTGCTTTAATCTTTTTTTCTTATTTATATTTAGTTTTGCATTAATTTTATTTTGTTTTTATGCTTTTTTTAATTTAGACATTCTTCGTACAACAAATAAAAATTAATATGAACATATTATACATATGAACTTAAACCTGAATTGAAACAAAAGTAAAACTTAATTACAGTTACATAAAGTTAAATCAATTAATGAAGTTAATAATTAATTAGTTTGATAATAAATTGGCTTCGCTATTTTTTTAATTTCTATTCTTATATTAATTAGAATTTCAGAAGTAATATTTTGTCTAGTGTCTGAATTAAAAATTAAAAAATAATTTTTATCTAGAAGAAAATAATAATTCAATTTTGGAAATGTCTGCTGAATTACTAAGAATAGTACAAAACAAAGCTTAATTCATTTCTTCCGGAAACTATAGCTTGCTCTTTCTTATCTTTCCCTTTTTCTTCTTCTGTTCCTTTAACTTAAATGTATTTTTGTTGTGTTACTTTTGTAACGTAATTGTTGGTCATATTAATTTACCGTAGTTGTTTGTTTGTGTTTTGCTTGTGTCATCTTGCATGTTATACAATTTATTCGTTTTTTTAGCATAGTTTACTGTACTAATTTTCTTTGTAAATATATTTGTGTTTTAATATGAAGTTAGATGTCAAAAATACATTTAAATAATTAAATTACATGCAACTATATTCGTTTAAATTTTGGCTGTAAAATTGTTCACAATGTGTGCAATGAAATTGTGAGAAAATAGCTTAGCTTGAACGTGTTTTGTCTTTGGGAAACAATATTATTTGATTGACTTATTGATAAAGCAGCTACTCAAACTTCTTAATTTAAGAAAATTTGTTCCGTATGTAATAATTTCTTTTATAGAAATCTTTTCAGTGATTTAAATAAGCTCGTTAAACGTCCAGCTTGTTCTGAGTATTAAATTATTGTAATTTCACTTAAATGAAAATTACTATTGTTTTGTATCATAATTTTTATTCAAATGAAAGTCTTAACCTTAGGGTTATGATTTTCATATTAGTTTGTTAATTGGCTTCTGTAGCATTAATTAAAAGTTTCAATTCATGTACATATTTATTGCATGGTTTAGTTTTTCTTTGATGTACTTTTATGTAGTATTCATGCACTTTTAGTATATGTCTTTAGATTTAAATTCACGTTTATTATCATTATGTAAAATACGTATGTTAAGTCAACATTTTTTTGCTCTTCATGTCTTGAAGTACTACTTTGAATTTGCCATGAAACTGCAGTAATAAGAAAAAAATAAATGTAGGTATTACATTAAAGTAGTTTAAATTCAATTCTAGTAACTAATAAGCAGCTATTTTGCATTTTATGAGAAAAATCATGTGAACATGACATTGTGGTTGCTTTGATGCCAATCTTGATTGTACTTGCTTTTGTTATGATCTAACTTTAAGCAATTATGAAAACAAAATTTAATATTTTTGGGATGTTTAATGAAAATAAAGTACACATCTCTATCTTTAGTTAACTATGTGTACTTGATGGAAAGAGCATCATCTTTCATAGAATTAATCATAAATAAGTCTCAATCGGTAAAAAGAATACTGTTATAAAATTAGTCAAATTCGGCACTATATAGCCTAATTGAGAACTTCTCCATATGTAAAACAAAAGCATCTGAATTCTTTAGGGCCTTGATGGCTGGTTACTAGTAGTTTTTCTAAATAATTTTAATAAAATTTGCCTTTTTTTGTCAGTAAATTATAAGTTAAGTATTTATTATATTATAACAAAGTACATACACATTAACACAGATGGTACTTTAGAAACAATTTCAATTTTTTGAATGAATTTCTTCAAATTTAAACCAAAACTGATAAAATAATAGTGATCTAGTGATTTAGTGAACAGTATAAAAATACTTATATACATGAAGTGAAGTGAAGTGTATCAGATGAAGTGTATTAAAAAATACATACATTATTTTGACACTAAATCTTAATACCGTCGTTTTCATAATATGGAGTTATCTTTTTGTTCAGTACATATTTCCCAATAAAATAAATCCTTGTTTTTTTTTTTGTTCTTGCTGGAGAATTTTATTATATTTTCTGAAATTATTGTTTTATTATAATATATATTTAATAGATAAGGAAAAAATTAAAAGCACTGCTTCAATCAGAGCTGTAAAGCAGCTAGTAGAAATTTTTTAAACCATACATCAAGCACTTGGAAACCTTGCCATAATTTGCTAGAAAATTTGTAGAAAATGAGTGTGAAGTTAACAACTAACTCTACTAAATTATGAGTTAATTTTTTAACACATACAGCCTCTACACTATTGTAGCTAGTGCGTCAGTGGGCATAATACATATATTTTAACTGCCAAAAATTTTATCACTTTATGAGTTCCAAAATAATTATTTTGGTTCAGAATTATCTTTTATATTAAGGAAAGAAATTATGAAGTATTAACTTAAGAGTATTTATAATTTAGGTTTTTTTAGTACTTCACTATGTACAGCATTTTAATGATGATTGGCTTTAGTAATCATTCTATTTTGTCATGTAGAAATACATTATTGCTCAGTAAATAGAGTAGCCATTATCCCAAGTTAATATGAATTAGCTTACATTCCCACTCTCAATTTTCGACTTCTCCTCTATAAAAATTTATTTTAATTTGATGTATTTATTCAATACATATTGTTTTACAATAAAGTGTATGAAAATAAGTAAATTATATTTATCTACGTCTACTAGATATGAGCAAATTATGAAATACTTTAAATATCTCCACTTTATTCCATTGTTAGTCCATTTTCCAGTGTTTTTCTCATGAAAACAATAATTTTGACTGAACTTTTTGAAAGTTTAAACATATCATCGGGAGAAGAATCCAGTATGGTAGATTACCTACTCTTTATCTCATTTTCTTTCCCACTCAGTAAATTTACCATTTTCAAATTTATATATGTAATCATTTATTTTTTAAGTTAGCAATACAAGTTCCTTAATTATACTCTGAATTCTTACAAGATTAAATGCGTTTCTTGAATAAAAATTTGAGAAAAGAATAAAATGTAATTTTCCAACATGTACCATAGAAAATCAAAACCTTTGTTTAATTTATAATCCATGTACATGACTAACAGTAAATATGTTTTTTTTAAATTTCTGATTTTCTTTTCGTTACTTTTCAGGTTGTTGTTAATGCTTTAGTTCAGGCCATTCCAAGTATCTTCAATGTGTTGTTAGTGTGTCTTATATTTTGGCTCATTTTCGCTATTATGGGTGTACAACTTTTTGCTGGAAAATACTACAAGGTCAGTTACAGTGTGGTTTAAATTTTATTTAATTGTAGGTTTCATTTTATTTTCTAATTTAATAATTTCTAATTTTTTTGATCAATTTACTGCAAAGAATAAATTTTAAAAGTAGAATATTTTGTAGAAGTAGTAGTATGTTTTTGTAATGAGTATTAGTTACAAATTATTTCTGTTGACTAACTAAAGCTGACTGTTAGATGTATCAGCACATTCTGGCAACAGAATAGTTTAGTTAGTAATGTGTCTCAGTCAGTGCAGATCTAAGACAAATCTGATCAACAAAAAAAGAATACCTTTGTTGCTTATACAACAGTTTGCATGCACTATAGTTGATTTCATATTCAGAATGCAGTACGGGAAGTCCATAAGCAATGTATTTCACATGGGAGTTTGAGGACTACTACACTAAGTAAAAATATTGACTCCATGTCACAACACGTTCTCATTTACAAACTCCTATTGAATAACGTAATATGAAAACATACTTAATATTTGTATCGTTTTAAAGATCAGGTACCGACAAATTATTATTGTAGTACAGGAACTGTTTAACAATTTTATTGTCTTTTTAAATTATTATAAAGTAAAGAATAGTTATTGTTTAAATATTTAAATCTTGTTTGAATAACAGTCGTTAGTATCTCAGAAAGGTCTAAAAATGGTAAAAAAACTCCCCTGGCCCGACAGTGAGGGTGACGAAGAGAGAGACGTCATACCCTTTTCTCTTATACGTACCTACTTTCTCTCATCTAAATATCAGAGTATAACATTTACAGCATAATAAAATACTATTTATTAGGAAGCAAAAGTATTTTTTTCAGAATTGTTTGATTAAAGATGAGCTTGTTAGAGCTTGGTAAGCGAAACTTCGAACATTTTTGCCTGTGACATTCGGATGGTGTTTGCAGAGGAGGGCTGATGTTTTCCGTACACCTGGTAACACAACGGGGTCTCATAAGAGCTGTACTGCATTCTGAACATGAAATAGAGTATAGAAGTTCTTTTTTTAACAAAAAGTAGTCTTATCAGATTTATATATTGACATTGTATAAGTAATCCTAGCTTCATAATATGAATACTATCATTTTTTTTCTTACTGAGTCTAGTGTGTAATTGTACCTCTCTTTCAATTCTTAATTTTCTTTATTACTCTTTGCTCTTTTTCCTGTTCTATTTAACTGATTTTTCTTTACAGAGACTAATTCAGTATTTTTGTTTTTCAGTGTGTCGATAGTAATGGTACAACATTAAGTCACGAGATCATTCCAGATCGTAATGTGTGTATTGCTGAAAATTATACGTGGGAGAATTCTCCTATGAATTTTGATCATGTTGGAAAGGCTTATCTGTGTCTCTTTCAAGTTGCTACATTCAAAGGCTGGATCCAAATAATGAATGATGCAATTGATTCAAGAGAGGTAATTTTGTATATCTGTTGATGTAATTTATGTAAATATATCAATTGAAGGGGTCAGGAGAAGACAGTGCTACTCCACATCAACATAATTTTACGCAACATCATTTTAAAAGTTGACTGAAATCTACAAATCATGTTTTTGAATTTTTGTTAAACATTTGTTATTTTGTGTTAATCTAGGTTCTTAAGATCGTAAATATAGTATCCCATTTAAAACGTGCTGAATATTTTATTTATACAGAATATTTAAGAAAAATCATGCTGAAAATTTTGTGGGTTAGCACTTTCTTCTGCCGACCCCTTCAATTTACTCCTTAAGCTGTTTAAATTTGTTCAGCTTATGACCCAGTATATTTTATTGTGTGAAAAACTGCTGCAGTACAAAAAGTTATGGCTTAATAAATTCACAGAGCTGCTGCACAACTTTGTAATATGTTTTAATGGTCTTGTTTGGAGAAACCTATTCCAACATAAAAAACCAGTAAAATGAACATATTATTCAACTGTTCTGAAACTGCTGTTCTCTATGGGATTAAACAACCTAATTCAGAGGAGTTGAAATACAAAAAAAATGATAAAAAGAATTGTAAGAGCAATGTACTGTCAATAACAACAATGTACTGTCAATAAGGATCAATAAAGGGGTATATCATGTAAAGTCAAATAAGAAAAATTACAGTAATACTGAAACAATAGAGACTTTAATGCAAAAGAAAAACATTTAAAGTTTTATGGTCACGTGATTAGAATTAATGAAGAAAGATTGAATAAAAGAATCTTCGTGAAAATCATATTTTCAGATTTAAAATTGTTTTATGCAATTCTTGGTGATTTATTCAACCCAAAATAGGTTTTCTTTTTAAAAATTAATTATTTTGAATTCTAAGCACATAAATATTTTCATGGCCATCTCCGTGGCATAGTGACTAGCGGGCTAGCCTACAAAGCAGAAAGTCTCAGGTTCAATTCCCAGCTAGGATCTAAAAATGTTGAACACATTAAAACCCATCGTTACAGTACTAAAACATGCAGTAGTCACTAATGACCAAGCTTTTGATGCGACTTTAAATAAACTAAAAAAATAATACATATATTTTAATTTGTAAATGTTTTTTTTAATGTTTTAGTTATTTCTCTCATGCTGTTCTCTGTTTTTTTATGTTACAGTTGAACAAGCAGCCAATCAGGGAAACCAACATCTACATGTATTTATATTTTGTTTTCTTCATCATTTTCGGTTCATTTTTCACGCTTAACCTGTTTATAGGAGTAATCATCGATAATTTCAATGAACAAAAGAAAAAGATAAGTATCTTATTACAAGTTCAGCTTGCAAATATGTACAGATACTAATAAGAATAAATAAAAGATAAAATAAGTTATTAGTTGTAGTAATACTGATGTATTTTTTTGTTTTATTTTGAGGTGCGACTATTACTGACACATAAAAAAGTAACAAATGAAAAACTGTATGGATGAAGGAGTAGGTCCTAAATCTAATTATGTAAATTATATTAGAGCCCTATCTTTACATTTTAAAGAAAAACTTGTAGATGAGCTACATGAGCTTACGTGAACAACTAGGGAAGAGCTAGTTAATAATTAATTTTATGTTTTGTAGTGAATAAAGGTGTTAAGATCTCTTGACATCTTCTTCCGCTACAATTCACTACAATCTCATAGGCATCTTTCAAGAATAATAATAGTAACTGTGCTAATAAACATTCTTCTTCAGAAGTACAAAGTGTTTCCAAGTATTTCTTAAAACCAAATTTTTCCTATGGAAAACTTTGTCTATTATTATAAGAAAGGTCTTTTATCTATTAGAAAGTTATAGGTGGAGTAATCCTGGAAAACAAAGTTTGAAGAACTTTTAATAGCATAGGTCTTTATAAATTTTCATGAAGAAATAATGTAGGTATCCAAATAAAAAAAATCAGACTGTTCACAAAAATATGGGACCCTTAGTATGTTGATGGCATTTTCTCAAAATTATATCTCTGTTACTTACCACATTTATTCACTGTGATTTTCAAATAATAAAGTATGTGTGAGGGGTAACAATTTAGTGTATTTTGTGTGATACTAAAGTTAACTCATATTTTTCAAAATTATTTGAGCTGTTTGTGAGTAGTACATTAATAAAACATTTTTTTAAACTCAGTGTTTGAAAGTGATTAATATATTGTTTAGGTTATTAACTCTGGTTTGAGTTTTGGATTAATAATGTGTTTTTACTAAAAAGATATGTGTAAGTTGGCTGTAAAGTATTGTTCACGTCAACCTTATGAGTTGTAACTGTAATTATTGTACCAGTTTTAGTTATTATAAATTTTCCTTTGTAAACTTCAATACTAGTAATGTTATATTACATTTAGCCATTATGAATGGTGTGGTCTGTTTTGAACTCTACCTCCTCTACAACTACTTTAACATCCATTAAATCCCTCCTTCTCTGTTTCTCTGCCGATACATAGTCAATCACTGACTTTACAATTCTCTCTCCCCATCCATACCTTGTTACTTTATTACTGCTCCTCTTTTTAAACTACAAATTCCCATTAATAAAAGCATTTCACTCACAAAAGCTCGGTAATTCTTCCCCTTGTCTATTTCTTCCTCCAAACCCATTGGGCCTAGGTTCTCCTCTACTCTATTTAATTTTCTTCCAACTTGAGTATTCATGTCTTCCATTATCACTGTCTCCTTATCCTCTATAATCCTTTTTAGTCCCTCAAAGAATTCCTTTATATTCATTTCATGACATCCTGTATGTGGTGCATTCACCTGAATCACATTCCTCGAGCTTTCACAATGAAATCAACTCCATTTTTTGCTTTCTTCCTTCCATTCTAGTGCACCCAGTTGGTGACATTACATTCGTTGCACCAAACCACACATCATTCGTTAAAGTAGAACAGTAGAATCCAAGCAGTAGAGATGAAGTTCAAAAGGAGTATGCTGGGGAAGGCAAGAAGAGATAGAATAAAAAATTATGTAATTAGGGAACAATTGGAAATGAATAGCATGTTTAAGAGGGTTGGACAAACAAAGCTGAGATGGTTTAGGCATTTCAGTAGGGTGGAGGAGGGAAAACTGCCAAAAAGGTTGATGTACTTGGAGATGGAGGGTAAAAGACCAAGAGGTAGACCAAGAGTGAAGTGGATGGTTTCTATTATGGATGAATAGAGAAAAAGATGTGATGCCAAAAAAGCAATGAGGAGAGATGGTACAGAAAGGTGGAGAGGAGTTTTGTTGTCCCCAACCCGAGGAAACTTGGATGAGAAAGAAAAGATGATGATGAATAATGCTATATTGTTTTAATTACAAATGTGACATCCAGTTATTTGTATTGCTGAATTTGTATAATTTCAGTGTTAGGTTGTTTAATGACCATCATCAGATTATCTGTACTTTGCTTAGCATATATATTTTTAAGGCATAAGAAATATAAAGGAGATTTTTCAGTTCAAAGTAATACAATATCCAGCTAAGAAAGTTCAGTGTTTAAGTTTGTTTTATTTTCATAAATCACTTGTGATTATTTTAGTATTTCTTGTGACCTTTACGCAGGAGGATCGTTAGAGATGTTTATGACAGAGGATCAGAAAAAGTACTACAATGCTATGAAGAAAATGGGTTCGAAAAAACCGTTAAAAGCAATTCCTAGGCCAAGAGTAAGTTTTATACCCTATTTTATTAATTTAATTGTGTATTTATTAAAGATAAATTTAAAAATTTTGTGTGGAATATTTTTGTCAGACTTTTAAAAGAGAATAATTTCAATATTAATAAAATAGTACAGTATATTCTTACAAACTGGACTTTCAGAAACTTAACACTTCGTATTTCTGAAAGCCTAGCCAGAATTAGCTGAAAAGGAGGGGGTGGGTGAAGCAATTCCTGGAAAGAACTTGAAAAGATAACTTTTGCTTGCTCTTAAAGAAAGCTACTCAACAATTTAGGAATGTGTTTTCATGAAATAAAAAGGAAGAGACAGAAAATCTTGAAGAATTTTCAACTTTTTCAAGAGAATCAGGATGTGAACAAGCTATTGATGGTGATCTTGGGGAATGAATGAATAAAGATGAAGCTAGTACACCTTTCAGGTGAAAAATCATAGGAACTGTGAAAGAAAAAGAGGATCATGGAAAGGAAGACTCTGATGAAGATATCGTGAGTAGTAATTATGAATATAAGTAGTGCATATGAAATATGTAAAGCTGAGCCATAGTGAAGGTTTAGAAGCAGTTGAGGGCGTGCTGCATTACTTTCAACAAATGAGGCTTCTGCAATAGACATTCTATATCTATGTCGGCTTTGGCTTCATCATGAAGCAGCTAAGGATAGAAACCAAAGTAAGAAGCAAATGAAAATCACATTTTTTTTCCTAGTAAGTAAACACAAAAGAAAGTAAACATAAGTTCAGTTTCCTTTTTTTTAAGTTTTTTATAATACACTTGTCAAGCATTTTTTTAAATTTTGTCAGAAGACTGTTTTATTATGTTTATGTATTAAAAGAAATCATGAATAGCTACAGCTTTTGTTTTTAATGAGTCCTGTTTCACATCTATAAAATACAACTGTTCAAAAATTCAACACCCTCTCAGTTCACATTGTCGGTTTTGTGAGATTTTACTGTATTCATTAATGCTAGTCTGAAATTTTGAAGTTTAATTTTCTAGAATAAAAAATTGTTGAGGAGAGGTTTTCTACATTGAGACAAGTTTGATGATATTGTAATATAAATATTTTACTTATTTATCACGTTTTACCTGTATGTCATCAAAATCTTAATTGAAAGCTTTTCTATGAAATAGAATGCCTACATTGTTAAACTTTACAATATTTACTACACTTAAATACTTTACGATATTTAAAAATTTGTGTCCTATTTGCAAAATTTTTTTGTAAAGCATAGAAAAAGGATTTTTTTTGAGATGATCAGATGATCTCAAAATTAAATTGTGAATAGATATAAGTTTTAGTTCATCAAGAGAACTCATCTCTAATCATATTTTAATTAGTATCTGTAATCTATTCAGATTACAGATATCAAGTCTAGTTCTGTGAGAATATCAATGTAATTGAATTACCTACCATTGTTTCTGGGTATTTGAGAGATTTGACATTATATCAGATTTTGTCTAGGTTATTTTTGATGATCGTATAATTGAATAATTTTGCCTTTAATAATTAATTAATATTATTTAATGACATTTATATTATTAATTATTATTATTTATTGATGTGTAATACAGTAGAGCGTCAGTTATCCGAAGTAATTGGGACTAGAGCAGTTCTGATAATCAAATAGCTAAGATAATCAAACATGCTAAATTCTGTAATTTGATCCACTGTACCATAACAATGTAATAAATAACCTAAACATTAGCAATAACAAAACTAAATGTTTAATCGGATTAACATAAACATAATTTTTAGTGAAAAAAAAAAACACTTATTTATTGCATTTGTTGGAAATATAGAATAGCTACTAAAGATTACAAAAACAAACGAATAAATACAGAATTTCAAAACTGAAAAAATTAATGAAAAAACTATGGTAAAATCCTTTATTTAATATGTTTAACACACTTGTACATACTATACAGTAATTTTTTAAAAAATCTTGAATTTTCTTGTGAACTAAGACTAAACTTTTTGTAGCAGCAAAATCTTTCATTCTTTTCTTTAGCAGCACTAAATTCAGGCTGTTGTTCACACCATAGCATTTCAGTTTCTGGAGCAGAAAAATCCTCTGCGTGAGAAAATATGTATTTTTTTCCATTGATGGTAGTTCGGATAATTGACGATTAGGATGACTGACGTTCGAATAATCGACGCCCCTGTGTAATTATTTAATCATGATTAATTCTATAATAAATAAATAAAATTACAAAAATATTTATTGATTGTTGACGGATATGAATAGTAAATTATTTATTCACGTGTCTAACAGATTTCATTTATTAACAGGTTGAAAATAAATAAAGGAGAAATTTTACATTTGTGGTAATCTTGTTTAATTTTAACAGAGTATTTTCACTACTTCATGGGCACCATTACTCTCAATCTGTATCTATAAGTTTTTATTTTATTTATTTGATTGTTCTAATTATCTGTTTGTTTTATTTTTACAGTGGAGACCACAAGGGATAGTATTTGAGATAGTTACAGATAAGAAGTTCGATATGATAATTATGTTGTTCATAGGATTTAATATGCTCACGATGACTATGGATCATTACCAACAAACAGAGGTGTTCACTAAAGTGTTAGATTACCTCAACGCTATATTCATTGTGATCTTCTCAAGCGAATGCCTTCTTAAAATATTTGCTCTTAGGTACCACTATTTCAAAGAGCCCTGGAACCTCTTTGATTTTGTGGTCGTCATACTTTCTATTTTAGGTGCGTATATGGTAAAACCACTTTATTAAAGCTTTTTTGATCGTACTTTCTGAAGCAGAAATGAGTTACTGCATTCAATAGCAATGTATTAGCTGTTGTATGTGACGGGACATAATGTTACCAAAATTTATTTTTAAACTTGGATTGGGACGACAAAGAGATCATGTTTAGCAGGAAAGGGCTGAACCATTTTTAAAATACTCTAATGATGTGATACTAATATCAAACAGCTTTGAAGAATTCTAGTTAATGTTGATAGAATTAAAGAACAGATCCTAAAGTATAGGATTGAAACTGAACAGTGACAAAACAGAAATTACAACCAGTCAAAATGAAAACTGAGATATCATGATTGATGACAGTTATACAGTGTAATGACAAATACAGCTATCTTGAGCAAGTCATTAAATGCAGGAACATAAGTCAATCAAAGGAAAGAGAAAGCCAATAAAATCAGCTTAGTGAAACTTGAGAAAATTTTGTAATTTACTCGTAGATTACTGTATTTTTATACTTTGTCATAGGCATTCACTTAATTGGTGGCAATTTTTAAAATTGTCATCTATCATTTTGTTTTGTCTGTTCATTACACCCAGATGTCAAAACTACAAAAGGTACCAACAAACAGTTTTCAGATTCATAATCTATCAAAAATTTAGTGGGTCTAAATTGGGTTTGAAGTTCTGTTTCAACTGGAAGTGGCCCAAAACCGAAAGTAAACAAATCAAAGTCAGAATTTGGAAACAGAAATAGTGTCATTTGATTTCTCTTTAAGAGTAGATTGAGAAATCACTAATGGTTTTTGTCATAAGCAAAGGTAAGCCTTTTTAAAAATTGCCACCAGCTATGAGTTTCATGAGAGGGATTTTTTGAATTAGTTCCATTCTCTGTATTTCACTGTTCATAAGAATTATTGTACTAAAAAATTGCATACATATACATGTATTACCAAAATTTATTTTTAATACAATTTATTATACATTTTCAGGTCTTGTCCTAAGTGACCTCATAGAGAAATATTTTGTCTCACCAACGTTGCTTCGAGTCGTCAGGGTAGCAAAAGTTGGTAGAGTTTTGAGATTGGTTAAAGGTGCTAAAGGTATTAGAACACTTCTGTTTGCACTCGCGATGTCACTGCCCGCCCTGTTCAATATCTGCCTACTTTTATTTTTAGTCATGTTTATATTTGCGATATTTGGCATGTCGTTTTTTATGCACGTTAAAGAAAAGAATGGAATTGATGCCGTCTACAACTTCAAGACCTTTGGACAGTCTATGATCTTACTATTTCAGGTAAAATTTGTGTTATTTAAAATAAAATAATACCTAATATAAATATTTTTTAAATATTATAAATAAATTTCTCTCTACAATTATTTATCAGACAATGAAATGAGGGAATGAATCTAACCACTTTATTGTATTTATGTAAATCTTCCTTAATTGCCAGATGACACTGATTAAACTAGCTCAGGGACTCGGTAATTTTGTTTTACTCATACATCATGAAACAGTAATTTATCGATCTTTGTACATTTTTTTTGTAATGATACAACCCCATGAATTTTGTTCCCTTAAAATGTTCATCTGTGAGTAAAAATTATGAAATTAAAGACCCAATTCATAATACAGATGTTTTGGATTAATGAGAGTAATTTTATCTTCAAGTATGACACGTAAAAATTTTATTTTATGGTAGGGTAACTTTATGTGTAACTTTACAAACACCCTTCTACTAAATACCAACAATATGTGATTCAAGCATAGTTACTTGAGTCACGAGTTTGCCTTTGGTTTTAATGAGTGATAAAGGGGGGAAAGCATCAGTGCACATGTGTGACTACTTTGGTATCAGTTGGCCACCACAACAACGTAAACTATACTTACAGGACATAATAGTATATCACGGAACCTTTTGTAGGATAACTGTAAGAATATAAGTGTTTGTAACAGTAAACGGAAATGTCGGTTTCTCGAAAACACAGTCAAACTATTCACAGTACTGAACGAAATCTAATATACAATGTAATAAAAGCTGTGAGTGAGTGACTAACTACTGTGAAGTTTCTCTTTTCACAATTCAAAATTTAAAGAAGGAAGTTAAAGACAGTAAAGAAGATAAACTCTTCATCTACAGTTTTTTGACACCTGATAAAAAAAGGAAACGGTTATATCAGTAAGAAAGTGATGCTGACATGTGAAAAGCTATTACCGGTTTTGAAAGAAAAGCTAAATTTTAGTTGGAAATTTTGTATGTTAAGAAAAATTTTAAAGGAAATGGAGTTTAAGAGAAAAATGTGTCAGTCACTACTAAGTACATTCATTGAAAGGCAACGTGTGGTTAACAAACAGTGTAATTGCGCTGTAGTAAAATATAGTGTCTCATTGTTGAGGTTGGCAGCACTGTCAGTTTTTCTTTACTTCCTCATAGCCCATACATACACAAAAGGCATTCTGTGACCAATATCTATAATAACATTTTTTATACTTCCTGGAGTTTTTTTTTAAACCAGTCAAGTTTAATGTATTTAATATTCCATAAAATACTAATGTTCTTTTAATCAGTTTTGTTGAAATTTCTGTATAGTCTGCTTGTTTGTGTAATAATCCTTGCGCTAATTATAAAATTGTTTAGCACAATCAGATAATTACAGGTGAATTCTCTATAATTAGTGCAGTTAAATGTATTAAGAAAATTTGTTACGTTTCATTATTCATAGATGGCTTGTTAATTGGACTATTAAAATAAATTTATTTGTGTGGATCTGCGGATGTAACACTATTATTATTAGTGCTAGGATATATTGATAAGCTAGAAGTGTATATTTTCTTATGAGAAGAGGGTGGTGCATTTGAATCTAGTTTTTCAGACCTGTTTGAAATGTGAATTATTAAATTATTTACACTACTCACTCTGTACTATAAAAAAAAGTTATGAGAATGTGAAAAAATAATACATTGATTGATACTTAATTGTGTTTGACGAAAGTTTGATACACTATATTTCACTTTCACATAGAAATTAATATTAGTTGTCAGTTTTACAACAGGAGTATGACACCATGAAACACCAATATATTTGTTCATTTCTAAACAGGCTAATTGATTCTAAAAGATAAGGTGTAAGCATAATTATATATAGTTGCATAATTATCCACACATCAATGGATAGATTTATGCTTTTTCCTTACCTGTATGTGACATTGATACCTGTGGTTATATTTGGTATACCCACTGCTTTTCTTCAACATTAGAAACAAGACTTGGATTTCTAACTCAAATCTTATTACAAATAATTGTTACTAAATGCTCCGTTTGAAGTTTTTTTTTTAATTTATTTTATTGCAATCTAGTCTTAGATTAACAAATAATTTTATTCAATCCTCAACTACATAATAGTTACAGTAATTATCTTAAGTTATAATCCTAGAACAACTCTTATTTTTAAAGATTAGCAGTTTTATAGCTAAAAATTATAAAATGTATTACTTCATTAACCTATTCTAATTACTCACCTGTGTGTTGTTTGAATTGGAGTATAGAGAACAAATTTCATGAACTTGTCTAGGAGTTGTGATGGTCTTGGTATATGTAATGGACTCGTGTATAGTTGGTTATTTATTGATTCAAATCTAGCATTTAGCATTTAGCATTTTTTTTGATCTAGCATTTTTTTTAAAAATTTTTTTCTTTATTATGGTTGTCTTTTTGTGGGTCAATTGACTTTTAATGAACAGATTTATTATCCATGTTCTAAAAGAATAGAAAAATGGGGTTATATTTCTCTTACATCCAGACAGTGCAGTTACAGTTGCTTATGTGAATTATAATAATAATCTACCAAAATGTTAACTACCCTGCATAATACAAGGGTGAATCAAATATAAACGGTAATTTTAAAAAGTATATTTATTTAATGATATTATACACAATCTATACGTTTAACACTTCTCAATATAGTCTCCTGCGTTATCTACACACTTTTGCCACCAACTTGGAAGCTTAAATATTCCTTCTTCATACAAAGATTGAGGACAAGTTGTCAACCAATTGCGTACGTGCTCCTGGACTTCTTCATTGCTTTCAAATCGTTTTCCTCCAAGTGATTCTTTCAGGGGCGCGAACAAAAAATAGTCACGGGGACAAGTATGGACTGTAAGGAGGGTGTTTGAGAGTTTCCCAGCTCATTTTTTCCAATTTATCCCTTGTCAACAAGGCTGTGTGAGGCCTAGGTGGCGTTGTCATGGCGAAGGATGACATATCTAATGGGCATACGTCGTCTTTTGTTTCGGTAGGTGATTTTTGCTGACTGTAGTAACTGGCAATAGTAAACTGCATTCACAATTTGTTGATCTTGAAGAAAATCAATGTGTAAAAGTCCCCTTGAGTCAAAAAAATCATTACAAGAACTTTTACGGCTGAGAGACAAGTTTTGGCCTTAACTGGGCAGCCTTCATTCTTCTTTTGCCACTCTTTACTTGCCATTTTTTATTCGGGAGTATAATGATGGACTCACGTCTCATCACGTGTGACGATGCGTCTCAAAAAATCCTCACCTTCTTGTTGAAATCGATTCAGAAGTCTCTCAGTGATCTCTAACCTGACTTGTTTTTGGTTAACAACCTCAGAACCCATCAAGCACTAATTTTTCTGTAGCCATGGTGGTCTGTGATAACGGATTGAACACTCCCATAGCTGATACCTATTTGTGACTAAATTTCTTAAACAGTTAACTGGCAATAACCTTCAATAAACTCTCATACGGCCCTGATGTTTTCACCTGTAAGACTTGACATGAGGCATCGACAGTGACTTTTGTTTTCAACACGTTCTCGCCCAACCTTAATTTCTCTGGCCCACGTATACACTCGGTTCTGAGACAGTGTAGTGTCCCCAAACTGTGCCTGCAAACGAGTAAAAATTTCCGAAGGTTTAGCACCTTTATTGGTTAAAAATTTTATGACGAAGCGTTGCGCAACAGATGGATGTACCTCTTGCTCGGTCATCGCTGTACTGACAACAGAACAAAGCGCAGTCGCTGACTAAGTTGGTTCCCCCACTCCTAATAAACCAAACAATAATCGCTCACAACTACCCTAGCATGAAAGTGCAGGCTACCACCAATAGAAAAATTACAGCTTATATTTGATTCACCCTTGTACATAAAACAAATTAACAATTTGTTTGTTTTTAGTGGTGAGTATATCCCTCACATGGAATATTTTATTCAACTTGTTTGTAGTAAAACACAACTATTGTTTAGCTTACAAAGTGTGTACATAATAACTTACAGAAATGTGTGTACAACCATTTTGTCTCACGCCTGTTGCTGAGAGGCTTCTCCTGCCTGATTCTTTCCTGATGAACATGAACTGACACTGATGTAATATTGTACACAGTGTAAGAAATTCTGAGGTGCATTTTATTTAGGAGTGAAAGTATTTTTAATCTTATTTAAAATCATTAATATGTTCGATACTGATTATGACTTATTATGCTTCTTCCAGATGTCGACTTCTGCTGGCTGGGATGGAGTACTTGATGGAATAATAAATGAAGAAGATTGTGATAGTCCAGACCCAGAAATGGGTTCGCCAGGAAATTGTGGCTCGTCGACTGTCGGCATAGCGTTTCTTCTCTCGTACCTTGTGATCAGTTTCCTTATAGTTATTAACATGTACATTGCTGTCATCTTAGAAAACTACTCCCAGGCGACTGAAGACGTCCAAGAAGGTTTAACCGACGATGACTACGATATGTACTATGAAATCTGGCAGCAGTTTGATCCAGATGGAACGCAGTATATTCGTTATGATCAGTTATCGGACTTCCTTGATGTGCTTGAACCACCGTTACAGATACATAAACCGAACAAATATAAAATTGTTTCAATGGACATACCTATATGCAAAGGAGACCTTATGTTTTGTGTTGATATTCTAGATGCATTAACTAAAGATTTCTTTGCAAGAAAAGGAAACCCCATTGAAGAAACTGCAGAACTCGGAGAAGTTGCACCGGGTAGGCCAGATGAAGTCGGTTACGAACCGGTTTCATCGACGCTATGGCGTCAACGTGAGGAGTATTGTGCGCGGCTCATACAGAACGCTTGGCGTAAACATAAACAACAACGGTCGGGTGGTGTCGATAGCCCTAACTCCAGTGATGCACGACAGACTGCCGTCCTCGTGGAGAGCGACGGATTCGTCACAAAAAATGGACATAGAGTTGTCATTCACTCAAGGTCGCCTTCCACCACATCTCGCCTCGCGGATGTTTGAGCAAGGCCACGTCCCCCATCCTCGGTATGTATACATTCACTTTTACACAATGATGTATTAGTATAAATATTATTGTAACATTTGTGAAATTGCATTTGTTAAATATTATTGTAAAATATTTATGAGTAATTTATTTTCTAATTACATTACTTCAGTCAATTACAGCCAGGAGTAAACTTAAAATTCAAGTTCTTTTAAAATATTCTTAAGTATACTATTCATCATTTCTTGATGTGTTGCTCATTAATGTTATTGTAAAATTTAGTACAAAATTACAACTCCTTAAAAATGTAATTACATATAAAAATTAGGTTTAAGATTTTATTTTATTATTTTGCTGTATAAATAATTTGTAGGTCAGTGGGAGAAGATTTATTATGTTTTATTTATTACACTGTCACAAATGTAAACATCATTGTAATTTATTGTTCATACATTGTTACCATTCTGTTACTTAATAAACAAGTGGTCAGTTTTAAATTTCATATTACTTAACATTGAGGATATGTGGTCAGATGTAATTTAGTATGAAGATCAGAAATTCCTTTGTAACTTACTCATATTTGTATTATCCTCATTTTTTTAATTTTATTAGTTTATTTGCATTACTTATTAAGTATTATTATTTATTTCATGTAAAACAATTTTGATAATTATTGCAGTCATGTTATTGTCTTAAATCACTCAATAAAAAAAATAACTTAAAACAAACTTAGATTTATTATTTTAGTAAAAATTTTTGATTTTTTTATTTGTAATAATTTATTAAATAAATATAAAATTAAATTATTATTATTATTAGGCCTATAGTATATTATTGTTAAATATTTATGAGTAAAGAAAATTTTTAATCTGTTTATTTTGTACATATTTACTAATAGTTCATCTGCAGTTTAGTTAGTGTTAATAAATCAGTCTGCAGGTATGCAGCCATTATGTTCATTGAGAAAAGTCTGCCGTATGAAAAAATGTTTGCAGTAAAGATGAGTAAGATTAAGACTTTTGTTGTAATTGTGTAAATGCATTGTTTTAAATGAGTAATATTTTTAATTTATAATATATGCGTAATCCTAATACAGGGATAAATTTCAGTGAAAATGGCAAATTTTATTTTTACTTGGTGTAAATAGTTTTGTGCTACTGGGAACATTTTATCTTATTCATCAGTGAATTCATCAGTGACAAGTTTTTCCCTCATGAAAATGTTTAAATTGATAAACATTTTAAAATTATTTTTTTTAATGTTATAAACACCCTCGTTTCTGGATGACAGAGAAAGAGTCCAAATGTAAGAGTGTACTTAATTCCTTTGTCTTGCCTCATTTCGTTTTTTGTCTTTCTTTTCCTCTCATTGGAAGCTCCCACTTCTCTTAAATAGTTTAGTCATGTAAAATAAGATCAAACCTTATAACCATAGGATCTTGGTCAAGATTCTCAACATTAAATTTCACACTTTCACCTGCAACATGCATAAACTCAACTTACATGTATTTGACAAAGTCCTCTAATTGAGAAATTTGAAATTTATGACGCAATGAATGTGTAATTGTTTTTATTTTCGCTGTAACTAATATGTAAGTTTAATAAAAATAATTTTAGACACTTCAGACTTATAATTCTGTTGTTGTTTTAAATAGGTTTGTTTTTAAAATTATTATATTATATGCCATCCGGAGAAACCAAAAGAGGAGGACTTTGTTCTCTAGGTGTATATTAGCTTATAGTCATTTAAGGGATAAAATAGCATTATATTTCAAGTAGTATCTTAAGTATTTTGGTTGTATCTTAATATAGTTATCATGAAAATACTAATTGTAATGTGCCTTTAATTCATTCAAAAGATAAATAATAATTTATCTTTTGAATGAAGTATTTTTCATTAATTCTTGTATTTATGTATTAAAAATTATTGGACATCTGCATTTATATTGTATCAAAATATTTTGTCTAAAAGGGATGTTAACGTAATTGGAGTTGTATATCATGAAAATTTGTATGCGAAGGTCTGCAGTAGTACTTTTTACACAAAATATTATTTTTGGAGTTTTTTATTTAATATAACAGTATTTAGCTGCACCTGACATTATTATATTTTAAGTTTTTATTTGTTATCGGAAACTTTGCACTTCTGATAATCAAAAAATAGCAAAATAGTTTAATTGCTGCTTTTGCTGTATTTTTGGTTTGGAGTAGGTGTGAATTTGAACAGGACTATTAGAGATGTTTGTTCACGTGTGGCTGTCAGGTAGCCATCACACCTGTGTATCTAACTGGTGTTACTTAAAATTTAATCATAACTTTCTACCAGCTGACTGATTGGGCTGGTCTAAAGGCCATGACATTATCAAGTAACGTTTTTATTAAGCTTCCCAATAAATATAATACAAAATATGAAACTATGTGATTTTGTCTTTTTAAAAAGTATTTTTTTGTCTCTTGAAAATCAAAAGTTCCAAAACTGGAAACCATTATTGTTTTTAGAAAATGTTCAAATGTGCCTCTTCAATTTTGAATTACTACATTAGACAGCTAACATGATTAGCTGGTTTCTGGAGCCTTGATTGCAGTAATAAATAGTATTGTTACCGTAACTGTCCCCCATTAAATGTATTCTATTTAATGATAAATTACTTTATCTGATTACTGAAAATTAGTTCTAAGTTTGTATAGGCCTACTTATGTAGTGTTCATTTAACTAAACATCCTGTTAGTGGAACAATTTTACTATTTCTTTGTAAGCAGTTGTTGAAAATTTATTAACTTATTTCAAAATTTGTAAGCCTGTATTCAGAAAAGCGAAATCCACTCTCTGATCATGCAGTTTCCTTAATTACCTTGCTTAGGAACTTTAAATATGATTTATAAGTTTCATTTGGGTTATAAGTGTCTAAGAAAGGATTTTGAAAAATTGTGCTTCTAAAGGAAACAGATAGAAATTGTTGAAAAATTGTTCTTTTTCAAAATTACAGGTTTCAGGTGTATTTAGCCCAAAATTAAATTACAAGCAAAAAAAAATTATTTCATAATGTTTGTATATGATTTCTCATCCTCTGCTTAATTTAGCACCATTTTACATTAAAAAATTCATAAAATCTAAAGCGAAAAAATAAAATTTGTATGAATTTGTATATAAAATTTTTCTATCTGACTCTCAGTGAAGCAGAGATTTAGCTTTTCGTTTAAAACTGCATAAGAATTATTTAATATTAATTATTTAAATTAAATATTAATAATTAATTTAATTATTTCTAAGGACTGACTGACATAATATTGAAGTATTGCGTACTAAATTGTTTAATTTTAGTTGCCTATTAAATATTGCAAGAATTATGTTACTGAAAAACAGAGGTGATAAATATTTCAGTGCTTAGTGTTGTTTGATCTGTAAATAAAATGAAATATTTATGAATCCAGAGCAATTACGTCAGCTGGGTAACACATAAGTTTTAAAACTTATAAAACTTTTTGCAAAGGATTTTGCAAAAAAGTAAACTACATAAACTTAACAAATGTTTATGTATGTTCAGAAACGAGACAATTAAATGGATTCTTATGAATATCCTCAAGTTTAGTGAAAGTTTTCGCTTTAAACATTTATTTACAAAGGATATTAGGTGCAGAGGTGTGGACTGTAATTTTTTAATTAAGAACACCTTAAATTAATTTTATAATGACATTTTAGTGTGTATGTTAGGTGCAATATTTAGAGATAGACAAATGTTAATAGTACGTGTTATGTTATTTACAAGATGATGATTCGTGTTAATAATGAAAATTGTTACAGTTTTGTTGTTATAAATTTACGAGGGCTGTTCAAAAAGTATCGGACTATTGTTAATTAAAAGTGCATTTATTGAACTAGAGCTACAAACTTCTAATCCCCTTCAAAGTAGTCTCCTTGGTGATGCACACACTTCTCCCAGCGCTTCTGCCACTGTTCAAAACATTTCTGGAAGGCATCTTTTGGAATGCTGTTAAGCTCGGCCATCGTATTCTGTTTAATGTCTTCTCTTTCTTGAAATCAAGTTCCTTTCAGGGGCATTTTCAGCTTAGGAAATAGCCAGAAGTCGGGGGAGTACGGAGCTTGGTGAACCAGAGGAGTGTTGTTTTTAGCGAGAAAACTCTGAATTAGTTGTGCAGAGTGGGCAGGTGCATTGTCATGATGGAGCTGCCAAGTTTTTTTTGTCCACAGATTCGGTCATTTGCGCCGCACAGCATCATATAGGCGACGAAAAATCTCAAGATAGTATTCTTTTGGTCCTCGGTGACTAAAGTTCACACTTGTTCAATAACATTCTCATTCCGGCTTGTCGATGACCTGCCTGAACGCGATTCACTTTCCACTGACGTCGTTTGACCATCTTTGAATCGATTGTACCACTCTTTTATTGGAGTATAGTTCATGGCAGACTCCCCAAAAGCCTGTTGAGTCTTGCGAATTGTTTCCACTTGCGAATCGCCAAGCTTTTGGCAAAATTTAATGCAGTAACGCTGCTCAAGTTTTTCTGTCATTTTATAACTTGATAAAAATCGCCGAGCACAACAGAGAGGTCTACACTACTAGGCTGACTGCCGGCGACGGAAGCTTTGTCATGGCACAAAACAGTGCATACGCGCGCATGACAGTCCCCTCCACATCCCCACTAAGCTTGGCCGCCAGCGCTTCATTCGTTTCAGTGGGAGGACAGAAGGTACGATACTTTTTGAACAGCCCTCGTATTTTCTTCTTTTACAATTTTTTATGAATTTAAGTTCTCAGCTTGAATCAAGTATTAACATTCTAAAAAATGAGAAAGGCTTCTAGAAGGCATGAAATATCCAACAATGGGTTTATCAGATGCTAGTTTTTACATAATTTAGTATTTTTGACCTTGTTTTGTACGTCAAACGTTACGATAACTAATTAAGAAAAAACATGTACTTACATGATAAATTGCATACTTCTGCCACATGTCTTGTACTGGGGCAACTTGGCAACATTACATTTCTATTTCTAAAAGAAAATTTTTAGTTTTCTTTATTTTTTAAATAATTTCGTCTCAATCATTGTTTCTAGCTCATGAGATACAGGACATCAGGACACAACTGTAACATTTAGTAATTTTTGAACATCTAGTTAATATTAAAAAATAATTTATAATTGTTCTGCACTCTTGTGCGGTTCTAAAGCATAGGATATATTTGTAAGTGCATTAAACAAAAACTATTGAAGGTACTATAAATTAATTGTAAACTACAAGAAAATTGATGGATTATTCCTATTTTTGCATATGTTTAATATGTTATTATTTTTCTTTTCAGAATACACCAAGCGCCTCAGAATCTTCTATTGAAAAGGGGTGGGAGTGACGTGTAGTGATGACAAACAAAGACATATTAAAAAAGTTATTTAAAATAGGTTCTATGCTTCTTATTTCACACAAATCTATTTATATATTTCATTGCTGCAAGTGGTTCAGATATAAATAAATGGTTACATAAAATTTATTCAATGAAAACAATAATAATTATATTGATGAAAAGACTTTGTATACATCGATAAAACAAAATCACTTTGTGGCTGCAAGATCAACTATAAGTTTGTTCGTTCGTTCGTCATTCAAATAAATCACGTTTCATCTATTTGTACCCGCGTTGCACACACATGATATTTATCAATATTAATAATAATAATTTAAAAATGAATAAAATATTATTGAAAAGTTATCAAATTATAACTCATAGAAGTGACGGTCGAGTTTAATAGTGAAACAAATAAAAGTTAAAACAAAAGGGTTTTTAGCCCCGCTTTGTTATCGAGAGTACATCGTACTGTACTCTTTTTGTAGCATGAATCACTTGTGTTAATGAACTTGCAAGCAGCAACATAATAATTATAATATTGTAATAATAATTACAAGCAAATACATGTACATGTTAATGTTACATGTTGAGTTTAATATAATAATTATGATACATGTTGAGTGCGGCTCAGGGGTTCTTATCTTCCCTGGAACACCCTTGGCCCAAACTACCACTTCGCATATGCCTTGTAATAATATTACGTTTTGCGTTTGCAATATTTTATTTGCCAATTCAAATAAAACAAATTTAAAGGTTTGGTAAAAAAATTTTTGTTTTTATTGAAAGTTCCTCTAAAAATATTCCATTAGCTGTGTTGCTCACCTTATCACTATCCTTTCATTCCTCTGTACCTTCAGTTCATCATTATTTAATATTTTGTTCTTACAAACGTCAGGAATCATTATTCATTTATTACTTGAATGATTTTTTGACTAAGATCATAATTTGGAACCTTTTCATCAATTTTTATTTCACAGATTTGTATTACAGTTTAGTGTTACAGAAACAATCTGTAAAATTAATAACATTTTGTGAATGCATTAACTGCCACCTGTTAACTTTGCCTTTATGCCCTCATGCAAAACTTTTGAAGGCGTTAAACTCATACGTGTCAATGGTTGTCACATAATTAATTAAAAAATTACTAAACTGATTTTATCATTACTGGATTATGTCAGTAAAATTTTCACTCTTGGTGAGAGTGTAAACACATTCTTCCTACTAGTTTTGTTGTAATACGTACAAAAACAATTTGAACTGAAGACTGAAATCAAATACAGTACTGCAAAATTATCTGTAAATATTTTATTGCTTTGTGAAATAACTTTTAGAAATAGCCCCTTGTCTTCTTAAAAATACCACCACAAGAAAAGAAATATTTTAAAGTTTTAGGATTAAATTTTTTGCTGAATATTTTTAATAATCTTGTGATTATCATCAAAAATTTAATCAAATTTACTACAGACTACGGTTTTTAACACAAAACTTTGTAGAGTAATTAATGAAATAACTTTCAGAAATTTTGTATTAGAAAGTAAGTGGAAGTATCTTGTTTTTTGTAAACAAACAGAAAACTAAAAACAAATTAATTTCATCCCAAATTTGACTGACTTTGGTCTCTAAAGAAATGAATTGGAAATGGTTGTCACACACTCCACCATTTTTCAAGTGGGAAATATACTGTTTTTCCTGCACAAGAACTCTTCCTTCACAGATCTTTAAGAGTCATTTTAGTTTTATTTAGGTGGCCTATTTTAGTATTTATTTTTTAATTTATAGTTTGTCTAATATATATAATTATTTCTTTTTCATTAACTTGATCATTATAACTTACATTTGAATCTATAATACTTGATTCATTGAACTTATAAACTTAAGGAAATTTTTTAGAACAGCAATCTTCCATTAATATAGTGAGCACATTTAATTCTAATATGTTAGGCCACCTACTATAGGAGCAAATCATATAGGAAGTATTCTTTAACCATGCTATAAATTCAAAATTTTTAAGTGCAGTTTTTATGACACAGAAGTTACTGTAAAGATAAACCCACCCAAATTATCCATTCCGAGAACATTTTTCTTCCATAAATTAATTGCAGAATAGAAAGACCAATTCTCACCAAAAAATTGACCTACCTGAATACAGTACAATCTGACGTGTTGAATACAAGAATTCTTACTTGCTAAAGTCACTGTGCCTAATCAGTCAGCAAGTTTTCTCATCATTGTGACAAATACCAGCATTTAGTCAGTTATGTCCATGAATTTGCCACATATTTTTTTTAGTTTTTACTGAACACTACTTATTTTTTGTACCATTGGATGCTTATATCAGTTATAGTTGTAGCAATATGGGTAATGAAAAAACCGATGTCTAATTTTTTATTTATTTATTAACAAAATAGTGTAGTTGAGATCCTTAGATAAGACCTAGGTCTCAAAGAAAACATATACAATTGCACTCCTTAACATCTAGATACATTTAGTATAAAATAACTGTACTAAATTAATATAGGATAATACAAAGAAATCAACTCATACAGAACCACGTTATCATGCGCCAAATAAATAATAATAAGATAACAATTAGTAAAAAAAATAATTAAATATTTTGGTAGAAAGTAAACTTTGTAAACATGAACCATCAAATTCTTAATCACTTTAAGTTAGAAACTGATTTTATACATTTTTTGTACAACATGATTGATTGTCTTGTTAAACTTTAGATATAATAACATTAAGAATGTAAATGTTAATATGTAAAAATCCCACTAGGTGTTCATAGAGATGAAAAATATAAATATAGAATTAATTTTAATGTAGTCCTATATTAAACATATAGAATATTTTTCCTTTTTTAGATTAATGAGATTTTACATGACTTGTTTATTCAAATTTATTGTCATCCTTACAATTTATTACACGTACTCAACCATTGTCTTTTTTGCACATTTTCACTACTCCATTTCTATTGAATCACATGTTCTCACAGTGCCGTAACTAGGGGGAAGATGTGCCCCGGGCGGCAAAATAGTTAGTTAATTTGGAGTATTTGGCCTAAGTGGTTAAAAAAAAACAAAATGAAATTAGTTATTAAGAAACGTTTGGAAAGTAAACATGCACCAATCAGTAACGTATTCAAGAAATTAAAAAATTGTATTTAACTTTATTATGCATAATTTATAAATATATTCATATTTCAAATTCATTATTCCACTCTAAGAAACAAGAATTACCATAATTTGTGGTCTGGAGTGAGTGTAAAACTACTGAGGTGAAATTAACTTAGGTATTTTATGATATTAGTTAGGAAGGGGTGGCAAATTGAACTTTGCCCCCTCCCTAACAAATCTTCTGTTTTTGGCACTATGTACTCTAATTCCTTTTCATGCTGAAGTTTTTTTGCCATTGCATGAAACTTCCTCTCGCTGAACACAGTGATTGGTTGACATAAATTGTCTCCTGTCCTCAAGTTGTCTGATGTGTCTTATAAATAATATCCTTTTGATCTATCTTTTGTTCAAAAATTTATTCTTGTTGATGCTCCTAACAAATTATATAATATTATTTCTGCATTTGGTTTGTTTTCATTTTTTAAGTTATGGTAATTAGGTCAACAGTATCAATCACTGTTTTATTTATTTATTTATCTAGGATTACACTTACATCACTATTTTATCAGTGTCCTCATTAGGTTCTTCAGGTATCCAATAGATTTACAAAAAATTCAATTTGGAGTAAAATCTAAATGAATTTTCAGCATACAAATTTTGTTTTTCAGTACAAAGTTTTATGAAGCTGAGCAATTTTTCATTTCGCTGTTTTATGAGTCCTTGCTGACTAGCATGTATTAGCATTATCATCTAGTTCCTTATGACAAACTTTTAAAGAATCACTGAAATAATTTTTAATTTTTCTTTTCCTCTTTTTTATTGAAAAAAACAATAAAGTTATTAATTATAGTAACAACTCAGTTCACTGCTGTCATATTGAAGATCACACCATTTTGTTTACAAAAATTAATGATCCAATTTGACATAACTTTAAAAGCATTTATTTTTCTTTGTATTGTAAACTCAACATGAAAACCATGGGTGCTTTTTATATTATTAAAGAGAACTAAAATAGATATATTGCCAGTTTATGTTTCGTTTATTTTTACTGTCATTTGCTATAAATACAATCATACTATGTGTTGTTAAGTGCTACTGATAACTTTAGTGTGCATAATTCATAAACAATATTAGTTTTTTTCTCAAAACCTTTGATTTACCTAGTATGTAACAGTATTTTTTTAACATAAAAATATAAATAATATTTATATTTAATATTTTATGAAAAATTATTTAGAGCTATTTGTTATACTCTATAGAACAAAAAAATCTTCCTGCCTTTAAATAAGTTTATCGGTTTTAATAATAACCATTTATTTTTTGAAACATTTCTATTAGTTCATTTTAAATAATTTAATATAATTCCTTACCTCATGTGTTCCTTGTGTTAGAATGTTTGTATATGTGTCATTAAATGGTGTAAATATTCAGTTTTATGTTCATTTTCAACAGGTACTACTTACTATTGGGTTTGTAAGTTTGTGTTATTAGCATCAGTGTATGCAACTGAGTAATAAAATAATCAAATTTTTTGTATCATCACATACAAGAAGAGGTTTATTATATAGTATCATTTAATTATTAAGGACTTAACTATGAAACAAAATGCTTTTATCTCCAAAACCTGTTGTGACCCCTAGAGCTCCTTTTTAGTCAGGGATTGATATGTAATTTCTAATTTGTTATTAGGCTGCAAGACAGTTAATTATGTTATAGGACCTTGATATTCAAAGAAAGTAGATGAAATTGCGATCAGAAATGATTCCTGAGTATTCTTACTGTGCAAGAACAGGCTTACTTGGAGTCTAACCTATGTTGTTGTTAAGATTGTGATTTTGTTTATTTTTACTCCCCACTCCCAATAAATCCAACAGCCTTATTTGTATATGAAGACTAAAAATTCACAAAATTGAGAAAAATCTGTAGTAAAAAGTACACCCTGTTTTAAAACCAGCAGTTTACAATTTATTCATAATGTATTCAGTAACTTTTCCATTCTGTACAGATTAATATCCAAAACAAAAGTTGAAATTCCTTTTTCATCAATTTTTTTCTTACCAAAGTGAAGATTTCTAAATCCAGATGAAAAACCTTATATGATTTAATTTCCATGCGTTTAGTATTTCGGGTCATCAAAATTTAAAAAAATTTTTAAGCCACATGGGTTTACCCACTCATGAACATTCATAGAAGGCGTTTTATAATTTACTATCGTTGAATATTATAATAGCAACAAAAATATAAGTTTTATACTTGTGATTGCTATCACACAGTGCATTCTTAATGTACTTTTTAAAATAATTAAACAGTATGATTGCCAATTTGTTTATAATATTATCGAGGATTAACATTGTCATTCAGCATGTAAATATCGTCATGCTCTGTGTTTATCCAAAAAATAAGAAATTTTCCATTCAAATAACCAGAATCCTTTACTTGATTAAAGAATTTTGTTAGTTGGGTTTTTATCTTCTGGTGTGAGTTCCTAAATAGCAACCTCATTGAAAGTTTCATTCATAAAAAATATTGAAGTGGGCCTATTGCTTGACTATCGTCAAGTTATAAAAAATACCCTTTATCTTAATAATGGATAAAAAATGTTTTTCAACTATTCACATAATTTTTTTAAATGATTATTTTCAATTACTAATCACTTATAAATATTAGGAATACATTCGTGCAATTTCATGGGTCTGAGCCTTGAAGCCCTGTAAATAAATACTATTATGGGTTGAACAATACCCAACGTGCAAAATTTCAGGACATAGTTAAATTTAAGTAATTTTTTACACAAGTATTTTTATGATCAATAACTTTAAACTTCCTTAATTTTATTAGGTATAATTTTTTGTTACTTTGGCTATTGAGCTGTTATAAAAATAATCGTATGCAACTTTTCCTGACTTTGCTCTGACTAAGATGTCCATTTTGTAAATCCTTCATTTGTCTTCCAACCTGCGATAAAAATGTTTTTTTTTTTATCATCAGTCTCTCAACTGGTTAGATGCTGTTCTATCTTGCACAAGTCGTTTCATATCTACATACCTGTAACACCCTACATCTTTTGTAATTTGATTTATATATACCTATTCTAACCTTTGCCTTCCCCTACAATTCACTCCCTCAACATCCGCTACCGAATGTTGGCAATCATTCTAGCAATGATAAGTCTATCACTTCTCTTGATTAATAAGTATTAAAAAAATTTGTATTTTTGGTCTCCCTGAACAAGGTTTAGCTTCTCTCTGGGTTTATTCTTCTCTAAGTAGGCCTACACCCAAGCTAATTTAGTTACAGTTTATTTTTTGTTTGTCATGGTTGATTATTTGATGCGTTCTTACTAATTCTAGAATGTTTGTATATTTTTATGTAGGGTCATTTTACTGTAGGCGAGAAACATTTTTATACCTAACAACAGCATGTAATACCTAAGTATGTTTTTTCCTCACAAGCAACATTAAAATTGTGTATAGGTATACAGAGTGCTTTAGGAAGATACTCAGGAACTTCGGGAGCTCATTCTACATGTAACTTATACATAAAGAAAAATGAAGATGCTTCCTTATCTTCCAAAATAACATTTATACTACTAATTTCTTAATACGTTCAGTTGTCATAGAAAAATTATACTGTTTTGTGAAGAATAGAACTATATAGGCCTACTAGAAAAAACTTCCTGTTTGTGTTTAGATTACTCCTATGCAGTTATTTATTTGACATCGCATCAAAAGTTTTTGTAGTAATGGCCACGGTGATTAGTGAAAGAGTAGGCCTAATAACCGAAATAGTGTTAAATTTAGGTGAGAATCGAATCCGAGATCTTCAGTTTCATTGTCTTACCTTGCCTTACCAACGGAGCTTCGACGGAAGGGGATGAAAGTAACTTCTTCAGATGTACACACGGCGAGGGGTAGGGGTTTTTGGGTTTTTTGTTTAGTTTAAACTGCAATTTTTATAAAGATTGAAATTTAATAGCAATAACAAGCATCATTTGTTATAGAAATAATCCAATCAAGATAGTTGTTCACTCTTGTGTATATTCCTGGGTGATTTGGTCTTGCACAACCGATTCCCCAAGAGACAATTCCTATAACATGAAATAAACATGATGAAAACTGTGCGTTTGGTAATATTTACTAAAACATTGTTAATACTAAGAATTTTAGAAAAAGGTAAGAAATTATTTAAGAGTTCCTTAAACTCTATGTAGGTTTCTTTTGTTTTGTTTTAATGATAAAAGTGCCTTCTTTGAACAAAATAAACTTAAAAATTCTTCTTTACGTAACTCATAACAAATAATTTTTTTATTTAGGTTTGACTATTTTCGCTTAAACGCTAATGCAGAGGGTGAAAGATGAAATTGAGTTATGATACAATGTTAGACCTGATTGGAAGTCAAACCTGGGATTCCGGGAGTAGATGCCAGTTGCGCTGACCACTACACCAGTGGGCCAGCCTATTATATTAACAAAGCATACTTTATTAATAATTATTGTTCATAATGAGTGTACTAAACAATATGCACTCCTTGAACAAAATTTTGTTATGAAAAAGCCCATGTGTTGAAGTGCCAGGTATCAATGTAACTTAGTCTTAGAGGAAACTATTGTACTTACCCGGATCGGTGGTAAGTAGTTAAACAAAGTACAATTAAGTCATTTTGAAACTTTTGAGTTTACAGGCCAAACGATGAACACATTCCCACTTTTGTGGTCACCCACTGATTGTCATTATTCTAGGTAAAATTCAAGATCCATAAATGAAATTTGGTAGGTTTTAAATTTGTTAAATTTTCCAGACCCTAGTTTCGAAACAAACCCGGGATCTTCTCTTTTGCTGTCTACCACATAGCTACTGCTCCACACAGGCAGCCAGCCCTTAATTTTATATACTTAATACATAAAAAATAAACAAGCCTAAATCAGGAATTAAATCTGCATTTTTTTTATCTTGGAGCCAATACATTGCTACAAGCTGATCAAAAAGGCGATAAATTTTTCACCACCTAATCCAATGGCTTACATTGGATTCCCTTCGCAATGCTTGCCTCCATTCATGAAAATTATATTTCAGTAACCAGGGCATGACTCTAGAATAATAATAATAAGCCAAGAGGCTGTTGATAAGGGCAGGAAAACATATTTCAAAGAAGCATGGAAAGGTGGACTCACGTTGGGGTGGGAAGGTTGATTTGCAAACAGTTATGACTCCTGCGATGACAGCCACTTTTACAAACTATGTTGGTTGGACGTTTGTAATTTTATTATTTTTAAACGATCATGTTTTAGGGTGTTAAGAGTAAAATTAGCACCCGCACTGTAGGTAGCTTGAATTATAATTAATCTTCTTCTTCTACTTCCTTCAAGGCTTAGGCCATCGCCTGCTCCAAACTCACAAACTTGAAACTCTCAGCTTATATTATATATCCTGTTTTCCGAGGTCATCCCACATCTCTCTGTCCAACCGGTGCATAATGGTGTACTTGGAGGGGTATTCTGAGGTCTGAGCATTCTGTCCAGGCGTCCCCTCCATTGCTTCGATACCCCTTAATCTTCTCATTCAGCCAGTAGACTATAATAAAATTAATTAAGACTAGATTATAATTAATTATAAAGGAATAATACTCGTATAAAAATTACGTACCAGCAATAACAAATCGTCCTTGTATGTCAGCTACTAGTAGAGGACCTCCACTGTCACCCTGGAAATCATAGAAAAACATCAATAAATTGGTTTACAGTTTTGTACAGGAAGTGCGCCATTTTAATAATTAGTTTCCTTGACTTCAGTGTGGATAGGAATTTTTAATTCGACCACTGGCGCCAAAAGGATGAAAAGATAATGAGTAGCCCTACCTTAACATAAAATATCTATTGCTAAAGAAGATATAAAAATACTAATTATGTCTGTACCTTCCCAAAGAGCACATTAAATCAGCATGCGTTTTCTGTACGTAATATTAAAAAAAATGCCCATAAATTCTCACGGTTTGATCTAAAAAGGTTATACAGAGATTTAACTCTCCTAAAGCAATACATATTATTTCGGTACTTTCCCAAAGAACTGTTATTCTGAAAGTAGGCATAAGCATTCTTAAAGTAATACCTAGAAAAATTAATGCATGGAGTGCATACGGGAAACTTACTATAATTATAGTAGATACTAATTCAAACAAACCATTCATTTCAATTATTATTGCAAAAACATTTTGAAATTTAAGTTTAATATTAATTAAAGTAGCTGGTAAAGAACACATACAATCCACTTACTTGGCAAGAATCACGTCCACCGCTAGAAAGACCGGCACACATCATATTGGAAGTAACACTTCCAGATGAGAAGCTATATAAAGTTGTACATTCTAAGTTACTGAATATGTTTATCCGTGTTTCCATTAATTCTGCTACTGCAGAACCACCTTCTTTTATCGCTCCCCAACCAATTATTCTACCCTCTTTCCCAATGAAAGTTTCACCTGAAATTTGTATTAATAGATTCAATAATAATCTGAAACGATCAATTACATGAATATTTTACTTAAACGATTAAGTTCATTTCATTGCTATCACAAAGCGTTTTATTTTGTAGGCTACGTAAATACATTTCTTCCTTAAACCCTCATAACTTAGTTGGGATATCTGACGCATAACCTATGTGATAATGCTAGATAGGATGCTAGGATTAGCTAGGATGTGTGCTGTCAGTTTACCACTCAGGGACTAGATTGAACCTTTAGGTTAAAAAAGAAAATTAACGGTGATATCGTTCACCACTAACATTGGTTCAGATAGTCTTTGCAGCCTGGTTTTGGTCTGCAGCAACCCTACGATGTATTGTCAAAATTGTGGTGTACCATAAATGGTTTTTTGAACCAAACATTTCACTTAAAATTCATTTGATATTCTTAGTTTCAACTAAACTATGTTAGTCACTATAGTATGAAGCTCAATTGAGTCCAACACTGTTTCTCCCCATCGTGAGAGAATGAACATGAGTTTTTATTGCCGCCTCGGATACAAAAAAAAAGTATCAAGCTGTTAATTAAAACTAGTTATTTATTATCCAGACCTAGGCTTTTAATTCCATGAGAGTGAAATGCAATATCCAGCATGAGACTAAATAGTTTTAGGTGCTAATGCATACAAACAGAAACTAACAACAAAACTAGTAGGTACCTAAATTAATAATCAAACGGTATTTATCAGTACAATTCTAAATTTATAATGATAATAGGAGAGGTTTAATTCGGAGAAATATGAGCTAAGATGCTAGTGCAGCTTCAGTAATGTTAAACCATTTCCATTTCCTTAAGCTTTAGCCATTTTTTCCATAAACTATTATCCTTGGTAAATATTAGAACTGCGTTCACAGGTTTTTCTGTGCAAAAACACTGTGGTCAATTTTTTTTAACAACACTGGAAAGACATGTTTTGCAGTTGAAGTGCTATATCAGTTTTCTCTAGTCAGACATAGCATTACATTGTAGCGTTTGTCTTGTAGCTTCAATTATTAATGGCATAATTCCGATGTTTCATACTAAAATTCCTGTAGTAGTTATTTTTACAATTTGTAACTTTTTTTCATTGAACAATATTGTCATATATCACACACTTACAAACTTACCTATTGGTGGGAGACAAGCTGGTCTAACAGCAGATCTAAATGTAACTCTAGAAAGAAGTTTGATTAAAGCAATATCATTATTAAATTTAACAGGATCACCAAATTTTGGATGCCTTATAAATTGTGCAGGTTTTCGTATTTGTGTCATCGACTCATCTGGTATGGCTGTATTATGCTGAGAAATAACGACTGAAATATCGTTTGTAGTAAGATCCCTGAAATGTAAATTAATCTGTTAAATAATGGAAAGTACATTCAGAAGTAATAAATTAGAAATAAAAATGAAGTCATTGTAATGCCAGAATTTTTTAAATAGGCTAGATAAGTTCTCCGCTCATCCATACGATAACCTAGCATTTTTTAACCTTGTTTATTTAAAGTGGCATCAACAGCTTGATTATTAGCAAATACGGTGAGTTAAGGAACTGATATGGTGATTTTTAGCTTGTAATAATTTCCAGATTCTAGCCGGGAATCGAACCTGAGACCTCTGCTTCGTCGGCTAGGGCGCTAACCGCTACATTACAGCATTTCATGTATCAAGGGCTAGCTAATCCATCAAGGGTATAAAAAGTCTGATTTTCGTAAGGAGAGCGCTGGGCAAAACGTGCGTCTGCATTAGTATAGTCTTGTACGTACTGCAATAGTGTAGCGTATGTAATCAACAATGGAACAGCATGCCTACAAAATACAATGGGTGTTGTCAATTTTCAACAAACTCTGACTGTACATTTTACTGCGGGTCGAAGTCAAGTATGCGCATGTGTAGTCCAGTGCTCACAGCAATTGGCTTGGCCCATAGAAGAGATCTCTTCTATTTACCGTGGCTTGGCCTTTACAGGGTTTTATGACATTGCTGCATCTCACTTTTAACATCGAGATAAAACAAAAACCAAATTAAAGGTAATCTGGTCAATTCTAAAATGTGTTTAATGAGTTATTTTCGTAAACTTGTAACGAACATAAATTTTCTCCGTAATAATATATTTTACCAGGATTACTGTTAGGTAGTATATAAGAAAAATATACTGTAAATTGATTTGCGGTATATTTTCAAAATTGAATGTAGGCCTATCATAAATATTATGTACATACAACTTATTACCTCTTCAAAATTATTTTTGATAGGGTGGCTAAAATTTACTATCTTGCCAAACTGTAGTTTTTTAACCTGAATAAGTAAACATTTTAAATCATATTCAACAAAAATATTACTAGTCTATGTTATAACTATAATTTGAATCACAAATACGTACTTGAGACAGTGTGCAGCTGTAAGCACGTATAAGTCGTTTATTAATGTTCCACCACAAAATATGCGACCTTTGTAAGTTAAAGCAATCATCCATGGGTACTCATTTACTTCAGTTGACCATCCACCAACAATCCGAGTCATTTTATTACTTCTACCACAATCTATGAAAGAGAAAGTTTATTATTATTTTTACATTATTACATTTATATTTTAACAATATTAATCATGAAAGAAACACACCAATATTATTATAATACTAATATATCAGATATAATACCTTTCTACGCACAAACCAGGGGGAATACAGACCCCAATTAACCCTAGAACACTAGCGTACGTAAAAGTTACGTGCGGTGCCGACATTTTGTCTCCCACTTCTTTCCCACTCGCCTCCAAAAGTCTGCCGTTCTAGCAGTGCTTTCTACAGTTAGTTGCCACTGTGAAGGCGTAGTAGTAGTGTCTTTTCTGTGCGCTTACTGCTGATTACTGTTTTTGCAACATAAACAACACGTAGAATTTACGTGTCACTAGTAATAAGTAAACTTTTGAACACGTAATTTTGACGTGTCTCTAGTGTTTATGTGATAGTGTTTAATGTAAATAGACTGTGCAAATGTGTTCGTAAGTTGTAAATTTTGTCTTATTCTTTGTTTTTTATGACTTTATATAGTGTAAATATTTCCAAAGAACTTAGCATAACAAGACAATGAGTGACCGCCGTAATTTATTGGACGAAGATATAGAACTGGCCTTGGAAGAAGAAATCAGCGATGAAGATGTCATTGAACATGAAGAAAGGATTTCATCTGATGAATACGATAGTGATGCTGATCCAGAATATGTTCCGAATGCTGAGCCGCATTTGGGAGAGAGTAGTGACGAAGACCAGGAAATTACAGGACCAATAAGGCAGCTTGAGTGTAACCGTGAGATTCAGCCAAAGAAGAAGAAGAAGACCAGTGGTAAAGACAGTTCAAATAAAGGGCACAGAGACAAAACACAGGTAACAAATAAAATAACATGTGTGAATCCCAATGGTGGGGTAAAGGAGCGAGTTGTAGTACCTGATGTCGACACAATAGAAGGTAAGGATAATTTTGTATGGCAGACTAAATGCACTGAAAACACTGGCAAAACACTTGCCAAAAATGTCGTGCATATAAGATCTGGTCCAAATGCTACTGCTCGAGATGCCTTCTCACCAACTGAATGTTTTCAGCTATTCTTTTCAGAAAATATGTTGCAAAATATTATCACTCATACAAATGAGGAAATTTCAAGAAAAAGGGCGCTTTACAAAAATCCTTTAGATGGATCACTCAAAGATTTGTGTGATCAGGAACTGAGTGCCTTATTTGGTATTCTTATATTAGCAGGTTCACTAAAAGACAACCATTTGTCCACCAAAACAATGTTTGATAGTAATTTTTCAGGTGACAAATATCGTGCCACGATGTCTGAACGGAGATTTTCTTTTCTCTTAGACTGCCTTCGGTTTGATGATAAAAACACACGAGAGCTTAGAAAAGCTGAAAACAAGCTAGCTGCGATATCAGAATTGTGGGAAATGTTGATTGAAAATTGTAAACTTCATTACAAAGCAAGTTCTTATGTAACAATCGACGAACAGTTGGTTGGATTTAGGGGGAAATGTCCCTTTAGAATGTATCTACCTAGCAAACCAAACAAATATGGTTTGAAAATAGTACTTATGTGCGACAACAGTTCTAAATATATGCTGAATGCCATTCCGTATCTAGGAAAGGGAACAGTGCCTGAAAGAAAACCAGTAGCTGAATATTTCGTTGAAAAACTGGTGGGGCCGATATCTGGTAGTTACCGAAATCTGACGACAGATAACTGGTTTACCAGTGTGCCTTTAGCACAGCACTTGCTCGATGAATGCCATATCACTACCGTGGGAACAATAAAAAAAAACAAAAGGGAACTTCCTGTAGATTTCAAAAACTTACGCTATATGGAACGCCAAGTAGGAAGTAGTTTGTTTCTGTACCATAATGACATAACAGCTGTGTCTTATAAATCCAAAGCTAACAAACTGGTCACGTTGATATCTGCGATGCATCAAGGAGCTACAATAAATGAAACTTGTGGAAAACCTGAAATTATAATGACGTACAATGCCACAAAAGGCAGCGTGGATACATTTGATCAGCTTTGTCAATCTGCAAATTGTGGTCGTAAGACTAAGAGATGGCCGCTTTGTTTTTTCTACAATATGCTCAACATAGCAGTCATACACGCATATGTTATCTATGTCCATAACTACTACAGAACAAAAAATGACAAACCATTTGTCACCTCCCCCTCTATCCACATCGATAGGTTGGCCCAGGGGTGGACAAAAAACATAAGGAAGCCAAAAAAACAAGAGTTGTTGCTGCATATGATTATAATTACTTAAGAAAAACACAAAATTAAAAAAAAATTAATTACACAATGAATCCAAGAAGTTTGGAAATACAGTAAAATCATTATATAGACATAATTAAATTTGAGACAAACAAAATCCCTAAATGGATTATCTTCAGGCAAAAATTTTAAAAAAGTATAAAAAAATTAAATATAAAATACAATGTTCAATGAATAACTAAATTTTAATAGCTATCGCTTTAAGTTCACTTGAAACTGATACTATTTTATTTATATGTGCATACCATGGTAGCCTTTTAAATTATTAAAAAAATTTTATAAGAAAAACAATATTTTGTAAAAAAGATTTTATATATAAAAAAAACAAGATTCTAGATTAATGAAATTACTTATGAGAAAGAAAACTTGTTAACGTTTTTTTTAAATGTCAAAAAAATTTTAATTTAAATTTTAAAACAAGTTCATTCGTTGACCATTTTCATTTCGCGACATGCATAGTACAGGAAGCCCTACCTGACCTGCATAAACGCAGTCAAGTAGAAATCGTCGTTATAGCCCGAAAAACACATTTTATAAAATATTTAATGACACATACCAGATTGCAGAAACAAAATAATAGAACAGAAAACGTCGAGAATCAAACCCAGGTGGCTCCAAACAAGCAGAATGGCACTGCTATCCAAGACTATCCGAAACAGTTATCCAAAACTAGAGTAGGCTTCTCATACAGTAGGATCTTCCATAACGGAAACGTTCCCAAAGCTGAATCTCACAGAATAGGACCCCAGAGTCGAACCCTGGACAAAAACCGACTAACGTCAAAAGCGAAAAAGGTAACACATCGAAAAGAAAAGTAACAAAATGAACCAAATCAAAAGAAAGAATAAGACCAAAGAATACTTCTACAGATTGCGGTCAACATAGGTCAAAGGTAAAAAAAACAAAAGGTAAGTACAAAAGATTAAATTGCCCTACACCTTAACGGAAACCCACACAAGGTTAAAAGGTGTAGGCAAACAATCAGACAAAAAAACAAGGCAAGAATCGAACAAGGCCAAAACCAAAATAACTCGATTCAAAATTAAAATTTACAGTTAAACAGAATTGACAAGCGCAATCTCCAGAAATATTCGACAGCAAAACAAAAGAGAACTTACCCAAAATAAATTTGGGGCTACGAAGCCAAAAACTTGAACCATAATTAAACGCCGACCCGGAAAAGACTTAAAATAATTACGTATCATAATAAGTTTGAAGAAAAACAAAAGATAAACATAATTTAAAACAGTAGATAATGTAATTAAACTTCAGTAACAATCATAATACAGCATTAAAGTATAAAAAACATTCTTTAAGTAAAAGAAAGAAATTTGCAAATCGGCAACATTATAAATGTCATAGACGACTACCGTACCATATCGCTTCACAAACAAGAGTGCACGTTTAAACCAGGAAAATAGTACAATTAGTCGACAGAAAAATATTAATTCAAATCAGGCCAGAATAGATAAACAGAAAAACGCCAGATAGCGACAGCTTACAGTGAACCAAGTTAAGCATTAACACAAACAAAATGCAGCGCCAGAAATGAAACGAAAACCCTCAGTAACGTATTACAACTAGGACGTTACAGACTCCCCCCGCCAAGGACAAACAAAGCTAAGAAATGGCTTTGTTTGGCCAAGCAAGAGGAGCGACGACGACGACAAAACACCGACAGAAAAAAAACAAATCTAGGAAAAAAAATTTTTGGGTGCGCCAGAACCACCGTTTCCCCACTACTATCCGCCCAACTAAGGGAAGAAGCACGGAGACCCGGAAGCACGGACGACCCTCGAGAGCAGGAATCGGAAATGCCCGCCCAACAAAGGGAAGACACTCCGAAACCTCCCTCCGAGAAGCGGCATCGGAAGCACCCACCCAACTAAGGGGAGGCACCGCGATACCCCTCTCCGAGAAGCAGTGCTCAAGGAAACCGCCCAACAAAGGGAAGCCCCTCAAGCACCCCTCTCCACAACGCAGCAATGGTACCGGAAGTTGTCGCCCATACAACAACCCCGATACCACCTAACAACAAAGTCGAAATTGGCAAAGCCCCGAAACCAAAAACAAAAACACAAAATTAGTCAACGACTAACGACGCACAGAGGCTCAGAAACGCCGAAGCGTAGCGGGGTTCGAGGAGAAACCTCGAAACACCCGAAGGTGGGATGCACGAAGCAACAGGCCCACAACACCGGGAGAAGTTAAGGACGCCTCCCTAACTCGTCCAACAACCAACAAGGGTAAAGGGGTAAACAGGGGAAAGGGTAACAACAAACACCCACAAAGGGCAACCACAAAATGGCAAAAGGGAAAAAGGGGAGGGTAAGGTTTCGGGAAGGGGGCAGGGGGAAAAAGAAAATCCAGAAAAGAAAAGGGTGATCACAAAACTTTCACCTCGACACAACAAAACCATCGACCACAACTCGGCAACAACCGCCGTACCAGAAGTGACGATAACAAACGAAAGAAGGTGGGTCGTGCAACACCTGAAAAGAAAGGCAGCTAACAGAGGCAAAGAAAACACAAAACCAAAACAACAAGGCCAATGAAGAAACAGGGTACCAGGTAGGCGAAGATGGAATAAGGGAAAGGGAGGGAGTCGCTCAGGACTAGCAAAAAGGGGAGACTTGGTCGACTACAAGAGCCACCAAAACTAAGGGAACAAAAAAAACAACAAACTCGCCCACGGCGAAAACCACATCTAAACCACCGGACCACAACCAAAGGCACATACAGAAAGCTGAAAGAAAAAAAAAATCCTAAAACGAAACATCACAAGACCTAAACAGAAGAAACACGACCACCAAGCGACACGACATCAAACAAGGACACCAATCTACCGCACAGACTTGGTGCTTGTTCAACCAAACCAGAAACAGAACAACGTCGTCGTAACACCAGAAATAAGCGCAAGTAGCACAAGACAGCAAGAAAGAAAATAATTAACAAGTCAAAAAAACTCAGATTTTACATCTATTTAAGCTAAGTCATTTCAAAAAAATTTAAAGATCGGCGACCTCGAAAATCAAACGGCAACATTTCAAAACAAATTTGCGACAAGAAAATTTGCGAGTCCAAAAACAATCGGATATTCAAAAAAAATTTAACTTTACAAGAAAAACAATGACAATTATTATCAATACTAAACAGCTCTAATAGCATACTACAGCTGCAGCAAATCTGAAAATTCTTTACAGCTACGAAAATACATTTTTACTTAAACAAAATTTTATCACATATACAACAACAACATCTTAATAATCAAAAAAAATTTTCCAAAAAAAAACACGTGTCCACCAACAAGACCACTGCACCACGGCAGCGTCCAAAAGGCACAAAAGTGCCTGAAAACAAAAACCTTGATGTTATGGGCACAACACGCCACCAAAAACATCAAAGGTAGGACACTGAACACCAAGAACCCAGAACTGTCACAAACAGGACAGCGATTTGGACCACTGTACCAACTAAATGGTCCAAATCAAAACCACGTTCTGCTACCACTTTGTCACCTCCCCCTCTATCCACATCGATAGGTTGGCCCAGGGGTGGACAAAAAACATAAGGAAGCCAAAAAAACAAGAGTTGTTGCTGCATATGATTATAATTACTTAAGAAAAACACAAAATTAAAAAAAAATTAATTACACAATGAATCCAAGAAGTTTGGAAATACAGTAAAATCATTATATAGACATAATTAAATTTGAGACAAACAAAATCCCTAAATGGATTATCTTCAGGCAAAAATTTTAAAAAAGTATAAAAAAATTAAATATAAAATACAATGTTCAATGAATAACTAAATTTTAATAGCTATCGCTTTAAGTTCACTTGAAACTGATACTATTTTATTTATATGTGCATACCATGGTAGCCTTTTAAATTATTAAAAAAATTTTATAAGAAAAACAATATTTTGTAAAAAAGATTTTATATATAAAAAAAACAAGATTCTAGATTAATGAAATTACTTATGAGAAAGAAAACTTGTTAACGTTTTTTTTAAATGTCAAAAAAATTTTAATTTAAATTTTAAAACAAGTTCATTCGTTGACCATTTTCATTTCGCGACATGCATAGTACAGGAAGCCCTACCTGACCTGCATAAACGCAGTCAAGTAGAAATCGTCGTTATAGCCCGAAAAACACATTTTATAAAATATTTAATGACACATACCAGATTGCAGAAACAAAATAATAGAACAGAAAACGTCGAGAATCAAACCCAGGTGGCTCCAAACAAGCAGAATGGCACTGCTATCCAAGACTATCCGAAACAGTTATCCAAAACTAGAGTAGGCTTCTCATACAGTAGGATCTTCCATAACGGAAACGTTCCCAAAGCTGAATCTCACAGAATAGGACCCCAGAGTCGAACCCTGGACAAAAACCGACTAACGTCAAAAGCGAAAAAGGTAACACATCGAAAAGAAAAGTAACAAAATGAACCAAATCAAAAGAAAGAATAAGACCAAAGAATACTTCTACAGATTGCGGTCAACATAGGTCAAAGGTAAAAAAAACAAAAGGTAAGTACAAAAGATTAAATTGCCCTACACCTTAACGGAAACCCACACAAGGTTAAAAGGTGTAGGCAAACAATCAGACAAAAAAACAAGGCAAGAATCGAACAAGGCCAAAACCAAAATAACTCGATTCAAAATTAAAATTTACAGTTAAACAGAATTGACAAGCGCAATCTCCAGAAATATTCGACAGCAAAACAAAAGAGAACTTACCCAAAATAAATTTGGGGCTACGAAGCCAAAAACTTGAACCATAATTAAACGCCGACCCGGAAAAGACTTAAAATAATTACGTATCATAATAAGTTTGAAGAAAAACAAAAGATAAACATAATTTAAAACAGTAGATAATGTAATTAAACTTCAGTAACAATCATAATACAGCATTAAAGTATAAAAAACATTCTTTAAGTAAAAGAAAGAAATTTGCAAATCGGCAACATTATAAATGTCATAGACGACTACCGTACCATATCGCTTCACAAACAAGAGTGCACGTTTAAACCAGGAAAATAGTACAATTAGTCGACAGAAAAATATTAATTCAAATCAGGCCAGAATAGATAAACAGAAAAACGCCAGATAGCGACAGCTTACAGTGAACCAAGTTAAGCATTAACACAAACAAAATGCAGCGCCAGAAATGAAACGAAAACCCTCAGTAACGTATTACAACTAGGACGTTACACATTATCCAGACAACGCTTCATGATAAAACTACATGAAGATCTGTGTGCTGATTGGCAAAGGCAGAGACTGAGTGAACCTCCATTATCAAGGGAGTTGAGAAACAGTATCATCAAAGTCCTGGGAATAGAAAATCCAAGAGCTGTTGTTGTAAATCAGAAAGGAAGAAGAACATATTGCTCTTTTTGTGACTGGAAAAAAAAGAGAATGTCAGACAACTACTGTAGCTGCGGAAAAGTGATGTGTGGTGAACACCAGATCAAAAAATGCCCAGACTGTGCATAGACCTTTAAGTCAATTAGTTTATTAGTTTTTAAGTTTTTTTAATCATTTTAATCAAAACAGTACCAATTTTCATTCCTTTATTACAACATATGTGATTTGTATTTTAGTGTTAACAATACAATTTTCTTAACTTGAATGTGTATTATTTTGTTTATTTAGTATCCTAACAAAAAATATCGGTATCTATCGGCCACACGTAAATTTTACGTGTCGCTAGTAATAACGAGTACTCAATGAACGCTAGTGTTCCAGGGTTAAAAACACAACACAAAAGTCTAAATGGCGTGAGGTTATTTAAAATGTCAGAACGCATTCCATAAATTTTAACTTGTTGAATTTGCTTTTGAGAATTTCAATATATACACATTTGATGAAGTAGGCCTATGTTCATTTACATCAATCTAGTAAAAATAAAAAATCTATTTGCAGTACCTACATGCTTTGTATATAGCTACACTGTATACTAGTCACTAAACGTTATAAATGAATTCTACATGAGAACTGCTGGCTGGCAGTCAGTCGATCACATTTTACAGTGTCGTATTCATTGGCTGAAACAGTGTTCACATGAACACCTTACATGCAACATTCGATGAATGTAGTAAAAAGAAGGTATATTTTTCGGTTTTGTCAAGTGGATATTCAAATTCAACATCTTATTAACTTTTATATCAAAGCCAAGCTATCTGAAAATTCTAAGCATACGGGGAGTTAAAACATTTCCATCCCATCTACTATTAAGCGTAGTAAGTCTACTTTTCGACTACCTATAGGTAAATAAACTACTGCTAGTTTAGATTTTCAACTAATAAAACAAAAAAAGACGTACGTTTTGGTTGTTTTAGGTAAGGAATACATATTTTTTTAATGTAAATTTTATTCATCAGTGAATTTGGCCAAAATTTTTCTCTAACAGCCATTTCAAATGTCTTTAATCAGTTCAAATTCAGATTAAAATTTATTTTCGCAAGTAGTGGACCTACAGCAGAAGCTTTTTCCTAAATAATTAATGTTTTTCCATGCAATATTTATATTATTTCAGAAAATATTTTTACTTACAACAAAATGAACACCATGTATCGTAGCCACCGAGATATCCATAGGTGCTTTCAATATAATATTTAGAAGTAGAATTCTGTAAACAAATTAAGTTGGGGTACGTTAAATAAAACATAACTTTTTATTTGTAGTAGGCTAATATAGACTATTGTAGCCTAGTCTTAATAGCATGGCTATAATGTGTGTAGGCCTATTAACTTAATTGTAATTTTCTAGATTACTAAAAACTGTTTACCAGTTTCAAGATCAGGAAAATCAAGTATAGTATTTTAATGAAGCACTAACCAACGGTATATTATTCTACCAATCACCAAAGTAGGCACAAATTAAATAAAGCTTCCTCTTTTCCTCTGTAAGGAATGTAGGCTACATGCGCATGCAGTGTACTCAAAAAGGCCGAGCAGTTGTTTGTTACTCGCAGTAGACAGGTAATACACCAAAAAATCATTTCCTAAGACGCGTGGTCGTCAAATAGATTACGTTATTGTACTGACACAACAGACTGAAAAATTTGATCATGAGAAGAAGTAGCCGTAGGCCTATTCATGGTTATTATAGCAATTTAACATGGTACTGAAATGGCAGCACGGAAATGACTCGTCCTTCCGTTTCATCCGTAGAGGCAAAGTTATGAGCGTTGTACTTTAGTAAGGTTAGTCGTTTTGTTAAGATCATGTAACGTAAACAGTGTTTCAATTCGGGGACCTATTCCGTTATTTAACATCATCAAAAGATCGTGTGAATGCACCTTTACCGTTCGACCCAGCAATCGCCGCACGTGTTCAGTACCTACGTCAAACAGTAATGCCTGTTCTTTTATTATCGGTTGTTTTCATTTTTATTTTATTTTTGGTTGTTTTTCCTTTATTCTTTTACAAGCTTTATTTTACAAATTACAAAAGTAAGATCAAACAATTACAAAACATTAAAATTTAAAAATACATAAAATAACACAAATTTATTAAAAATTACATCTTCGCACCATTTAACTGATGCGTAGGCCTACTCTTTGCATCAACTGTAAATGAAGAGAATGGTTGTTCGATAATCCAACTTCGTATTAGCAAGAAATATGTCGCTTCTTAGAGGTTTACTAATTCTGTAGATTGCTTTATAACACACCCAACGTCCTGGCCAGTGGTGTTCAGTATCACATCGTACCCATTTAAACAAATACACGGATTATGCAGTATTCATTTCTCTTGAAGGAAACGTATAGCTCTTTCCTTAGTAGAAATAATAGGAGCCAAAATTCCAAAAGATACATTATTTATTGAACAGAACACGTGCAAAACAAACAAGCAACTTATGTATATTAATATACATGTAAAAAATATCTAAAATTAGTTACAGTGAGTGGGAGTCATCAGTAATAATAGTTAAGATGCGTTTAGGCCTGCAGTCCAGCCTCTCTAAGTTTGCTCCTAATGTAAACAAATAATGACGTCACTGAGCATGCGCATTATATAAAAATGTGTACACGCTGATTAAAAAGTAACAACAAAATACTTTCAAAAGTATTTTTCTAAATTAAATTGTTAGGCGTACATCATATCACGGCTGATGTTTTTAGTACTTTACGTACTTATAATTTAAAAAAATAGTTAACTTAATAGGAATACAATATCCGTAAAGTCGGAGACTCTAGTGTGCACCCTGTAATAGCTGGCTTTTGTTTGATGATAGTAGGAGCAAACTTAGAGCGGCTGAACTATACACGAGACGACTTTAAGGTTACAGATGTGATGTGAAATAACGGAATAGGTCCCAATTTTGTTTTAGTTAGTGAGTTTAGTTTATAATGGTTAATCTACTTACAAATTAACGAAGCACGTAAAGTGAACAGTTTTGGATTATGCTCTAGCAGTAGCTGCTAAGCTATTGGTAGCTTGCTTTGAGTTCGAAAAATTCAAACAAATGCGAAATGTAACTATACCATGTAACCTAAGGAGAGTTGGTTATTATTATTTGGCTTAGCAGTAAAACGCACTGCTGATAATAAAGATAGCCTGTTTTTTTTAACTTTAACTAGCAACCCACCGAGCGAATCTAGTCGGTCTGATTGTAGAAAGTTACATTAAAAAATTAAGTTACGCTGGTCGATGGGCGCGCGACCTGATAAAGTGACCAGCCGACAGCTATTCTTAACTCATAGCACTGTCTGTTTCAGTTGAGTTATGAACCTCCGAATAATGCATTACGCCATTAATCAGATGGATTTTTTTTGCGACAATACTCGATAATAAATAAATAAATAAAAGAAAAATGAAAATAGCCTTAATAATTTATGTACTAACCGTATTAAACTAAAAATTGTTTTGCAGACTTTTTTTGCGTGGTGTGATGGCTACATAAGCCTTAGCTTATTAAAACCTATTTTCAATAAATTTTTATTAAACATAAAATATTTTGGTATGTCCTTTCCACTGGCGTTCAATAAATGTATTTTTTCCTTCATTATCAAACGTGCAAGACAATTAATTAAAAAATTAGATAAAGGCACGGTACAAAAAAAATTGTTAAAAATTATATTATACTTTACCTTAACTTCACTGCAGTTATAACAGATGATTTGTGAGAATAACAGTCCTATAATCAAAAGCGAATTCCGTGTCATTGTTTGAAACAAGGATATGGACTGGATAAGAGATGAAAGGAAGGGTTGTAATGTCATGTCATTGTTCTACATACTGAAATAATTCTGTAGAATGGTATGTTAAATGACATCAGTTGTTAAATTTGTATTACTATTATTATTATTATTATTATTATTATTATTATTATTATTATTATTATTATTATTATTATTATTATTATTCCAATGGATATTTACTGTTCTACTTATGTCAGTCTTGAAATGCCTTAGGGTACTAACATACTCATGCAACAGATTTAGAAAGATATGTAAAGTTAGAACAAATGGCAGGGGTGAAAGTGTAAAATATTTGAGGTGGTGGTGAGATACAGAGTGCAGTATCACTGAAATATAGGTCGGGGTGTCAACTTATATAGTAAAAACAGATCATAAAGTCTACTTAACGAATTTACATTTATTTCTGTGTGGAATAAGTATTTTTTTACTTTCTCTTGCCTATATGAATATATAGGAAGGAAAGTATTGTTTTCATGTCGATTTTTCGAAATCGAGTTTTCACCGGATCTATACGTTTTCAGAGCCCCTGAACCCAAAAAACATGTTTTTAGCGATTGGTCTGTGTGTGTGTGTGAACAGAATATCTCAAGAACGGAACATCGTACGAACTTGAAACTTGAAACTTAAGTTACATACCACTACCGGACCCGACACGAACATTTTCATCAAAATCGGTCAACCGGAAGTAGTAGTTTATTCGTGTAATTTTTCACTTTTTTGCGATTATCTCAAAAACTGGTCCTAACGATTTTTTTAAAAATCGCCTGGTTTACTCAATGTTTTGTTCTCTACAAGATAGAGTAGGCGTCATGTTTGCTGAAATTCTGGGTAAGGCTGTTTTTACGTAAAAACATAGTTTTTTTAAGATTACGGCTGTAATATGCAATTTAGCGCAACAGTTTACATAAAAGTTGTAGACAATTTAAAATTCTACAACTTTTATTTTAAACATTTTTTTTTATAACGCTTAGTTTAGCAGTAATTAGCAATTTTCTGATTTTTTTCTCACGAAAACGTGTGAAAAGTCGATTTTTTTAAGATTTCGCCCTTAAAATGCATTTTACGACAAAAGTGTATATAATAAATTTTATAGGAAATAAAAAGATTTACAACTTTTATTTAAAGCATTTTTCTCTACAGAGCCTAGTTTATTTTCCGTATTTTTAAGCCAAACTGAGTTTGATTTTCATTTTGCGTCTTTCACTCATGATTAAAATAAGGTTATGTTTTTGAGGTTAGTTTTTTGTTTATTTCTAATGTTTTATTACTAATGTTAGGTTTAATGTTAATTATTTGCACTGGCAAGAGAAAGTTGTGTGAGTGTTTTACACCAGATTTTTCAGTAAGGTAATGATGTAAGGCATTAGATATATGATTTAAAGCTGCACTTGTATGCAGATCAAGGAATAAAGCGTAAAGATCTTTAAGTTAATCTTTTTCAAAAACCAAATTCTAACAGTTCTTACAGATATTTTAAAAAAAGGACAATATTTCCTAACTTTGTCTTCTGTATGGTGTTTCATCCGCAAGAAATTATTTTTATCAACTGATTAGCCACACCTTGTAATAACAAGGTATACCGCAGCTTTGATTCAATAAAATTGTTGTAAACCCCAAAATAGTGTTTATAATGTATTATGTGTAGATCATTACATATTGTGTTGAGTAAAAAGAAAGAAAGTTCTGCGAACACAATTTGTAAATTTGCTATAAAGGGATTTTCGCTGTCGTAGTACTGGTCACAAAAATAGCCAACTATTTTGCCAAGCTGGACTGATTACCGTGGAGGACAGAGTTCAAAACAACTCTACGCATACGAGTTATCTGCACCCATTGCTCAAAGAAAGTTGCAGTGTATTTTAGTTCTTCTTCAATATCTTTTTATACCATTCAAGGATTAGGTCCCAGAACCTGTTCCAACCTCCTCCCAGCCGCTGGTCGCCAAGGATCACGCCTTCCAATATTGATTAGTAACTTTTGGCCGATTTAGGAATCGTGTGTGGAGACATTCTTTGAAGATGACCAGCCCATTTCCAGTGGTACTCCGTAACTCTCTCCTTAAGAGAGCCGACTCCTAGTTCTTCCGCATATCCTCATTTCTGAACCGATCCAGTTTATTAAGCCCTTAACGCTTTTAGAACAAGTGTGTGGTGAGACGCTGCTGACAGCAGAAACAACTGCTGACAGCGGAAATGAACTGTTAATGCTGGAGGAGGTCATTGAATATTCAGGAAAAGTGACGAGTTTCAGAATAACAATAAAAGAATTGGGCTGTAGGTGGAAAAAAATCGAAAGTAAGGAAGGTTCTTATCATACGGCATGACATGAGGCTTAAGCAAATTAAATATCTCACTTCTATACAAAAATTTTGAAACCGAAAAAAGGCAAGATTGTGTACCTCCACGAGTTATAACATTACCGCATCACACAACAAATAAATCGTGGTGTAGTAGGCTATTTCGGGTGACGGGCTGAAAGTGCCTATTTTAGAGGGCAGCAGGCTCAACATAGTGTGCGACGGAGGACAAATGGGTTTCATATCAAACGCATTACTATATGGGCAGTCCAATTTAAAGAGTGGCAATTATATATAGGTCAAATGAACGCGAAAAAAATAATAATAGGCATCACACCAGCCGTCACGTCGCAGGAAGATTCAAGATTAGTTTCGATACCCAGTGTAAAGTTTTTGACTTTACTATTCCAAATTTTCGACTTTTGTTGGAAATCTCCTTAGACCCTTGGAGTTGATCAAAATTTTGTCTTTTTAAAATAATTAAAATGGTGTTTTTTTTTCTTTATTCGTTAAAGAAGAAAAATATTATTTTATTATGAATAAAAGTTTGTAATTTTACATAACGTATTTCTTCTCAATAATTTTTATTATTTCATAAAGAAATCACGTTTTATTAGTTTATTCTAGTTGGTTTTATTACACATGTTTTTACATAGCATTTTCTCGTGGGAAATAAGGAGGCCTAAAGGCCTATTTTCGTTTCTCACTGTTTAAAGCCCTTACTTTGCAATTCCAGAGCCTGGGAACAGTTTTTAGTTCCACCTCTACGTACTTTTTGTAGAGGGGCCTACAGTTACTTCAGCACTTTTTGCAGCCAATTAACGTGTTTGTTTTAAGTCGGTTTGCCAACGCCTTTCATAACGGCTAGTTTGATTGGTTTTCCCCCCTCCGTACGCCGGTAATTAGCGCCCCGGTCAGCCGTGTGTGTGTAGAAGATCGTCAGAGTTTTTTTTCTATTGTGTAACCGTAAAGTTCATACTTCTAAGGTGCTGTGATTGGATACTCACTAAAAAAGGTAATTTTCTTTTAATTTTCTTTTGTACAACTAAATTAAAAAAAAATGAAGAAAAGAAAAAAATAACTTTTTTTTAGAACCATTTTAAATGGAAAATATAAAACAAAAATATAGTTAAATAATAGTAAATAAAAAAAAAAAAAAAAAAATTTCATGTAGAATTAGTGAAATCATTTAGTTTTTTTGATTAAATAATAATAATAATAATAATAATAATATTAAAAATAATAATAATGGGCTAATAATAAAAACACAATTTTAATTATAAAATGTTAAAAACTTTAAATTAAATACCTACTTTAAATACGTTAAAAATATATAAAAATAAAAATAATTAACAAAAATAATTTAATTCTGTTCAAATTTAAAAAAAAGAAGAAATATTATTTAAAATTTTAATTATAAAATGTTAAAAACTTTAAATTAAATACCAAAAAAAAACGTTTAAAAAAATATAAATTTATAAAAATAAATCTAAAATGTTAAACTGAAATTCGTCTCTTGTTTTTTTATTTTAAAAAAATATCTTCCTTTTGTTAGATTAGTCTTAGAAATAAGTTTTTCAGATTGATGTACTCCAACATTGAATTATATTCATAATGGGTGATACTTGATTGAATGTTACTCAGTACAGTTATAACGCTTCTGGGTACTGTTTTAAAGATTCTGTACCTACAAAATTTATTTTTGAATCTCCATATTAAACACTGCACCGTGTTTGCTTATTTATTTTGTAGAAAAAAAAAAGTATATGTCTTGGCGAATTTACTGAAATTTCTTGTTTCTCCAAGATTTATTCACCAATGGCCTTGTATGGTGATTTTTATTAAGTTGCAATATGTTTTGGTTACAAAATTTATGTTCACTGTCTGAAAGGATTCCGTAATCTGAAAACAGCCGTACCTTCTCGCAAACCACAAAGCGAGAACAGTGGCTCTCTAGAGAAATCTGAGCTGATATTTCACAGTATCAACTGGAAACATGGTTTTGATTCTCCTATCAAAACTTCCCCCAAACTTTCCTTTTTTTAAATTCCTTCATAGGAAATTTCAGGGTCTTGGACGTTGGGCCGTTCTACGACGTCCTGGTGGAGGCAACCTTTAATATAGATTATTTTAAAACAGGTAAGTGGTGGAGTGATATTTGCAGGTTATTACAGCTGTATGGAGTAGAAGAATGGAGGCATCTACTTGGAATACGGTTTAAACACTCACACTACCTCACGAACAACAAAATCATACTTTAAATTAAAGAATTTTTAAAAAAAAAATTAAATCCTGTTCAAAGGAAACACTAATACGTGTTTTAAAACACGGTACATTTTAATAATCCAATCTATCTTTTAATTTTATTTCAGCACCAATTCAATTCATTCATTTTATTAATTTTGTCAATTTTATTTAATACCTGACATGGTGCAATTTTACAGCTACAATTTACAATTTACAAATTTAAATATTATACCTGACATGGTGAAGCGCCTAGGTTGATTTTAGACAGTGATCTTTTTTTCTTTTTAAATAAATTTATTTTCCAGAAATTTTTGAGTTATATTTTATGTTAATGTAGTTTTTTTTCAAGGTCTTGGACATTTTATTCAGGGTTATGTACAAGATATGCAGCTTTGGAATGTGTATAATTGTATTGTTTTCTTTTAACGTCGTTATGAGATGAAAATATTGTGGATTTATATTACCGTTATAAGATCTTAGTGAATAATTCTGTTTTCTTTCAGCAGTTACATTACATATATAATTATTCAATGTAAATAAGTTTTATCTTGTTAATTAATTTTTTTTCACAGTGTACATAGGCAACATTGTGGAATTGCCAGCCCGTGGAGTTTTATTTCTGATGTACCTAACGTACAATATCAGAGATGCATGTGTGAATTCATATTTTTTTTTATTGTGTGTGTTTAACAATACATAGTATTTAATACATGGTATATAACAACATTGCGTATACTACATTGAAAGATAATATCCTTTATCGAACTACGTGACATAATTAACCATCACGTTGAATTTAAAATCAGCTGTTATTCTGACGTATTTTATATGAATGATTTATGCAATATTTTTGATTACAATTTGTTTATTTGGACATGGATTTTTGGGCAAAATAAAGTTTCCATAATTTTCACTGTTTTCTTGTGAGTACAATGAGTATAGACATGGCAATGAATAATTTTTTGATTTAATAGTCATGTTATGCAGTTCGAGGTTCGAAGTGAACTATTTTTATCATTTATACACGGAATGCAAATAATACGCTATTCTTACAATTATTTAACTTAAAAAATGAAAAGTTTTGAAATTTTATGTTTTAAAATTATACGTTATTTTATACTTAATAATGAAATAGCAATAATTCGAAGTTATACTAATAGTTGTTTTTTTTTGTGTGGTTTTTTTAGTATTATATAAGTTCGAGAATGATCATTTTAATTTAATGGCCGAGAATCTAATGAAGTCTTACTAAAGTTCGCATATCAGATGAGCTTAACACGCAACTACACCTGTAATCAGCATAGTTTAACATCTCTGGAAAACCCAGCATTTCCTGCCATAAGGATTCTGCTTTTTCGATCTTCCTGGTATGTAAAGATATATTCCTTAGCATAAGTCGTAGTCCTCGACTACGGTGCACTGCCGTCCTCATTCTCAATTTTGGAACTCAAGCACCTTCAAGGATTTGTCTTCAGTAAAGGTCGTCAGAGATCAATTTTTTTTTTCAACTTTTCTTGTATAGTAAAATAGCGCTCGTTTTCATAGTCACACACCCAATAGTACAAGTTGAAATTTTTCATAGTATTTTTGTTTCAGTTTGCAGCTACTTCTATTATTTTATCTTATATTTCTATAATGTTTTGTTACATTTTGTGCTTCGTTTTTTTTTCCATTAACAGTTTTACCCCGTAATGTTTTCGATAAAAGTTTCGTTGAAATTTTCATGTTATGGCTTAATCAAATGAACAACAACGAGATTTTCAACTAGCCCATCCGAGTTTCTGGCCAAATAACGTCCAATCTATAATAGGGGTTTCGTTTGATTTAGGTTCTGGTTCCCTAAGATCCAAAGCAATTAATTTTTAATTCTCGTTCGTCACAATGCGTCAAATTTTCCAGACCCTTAGCCACTTTGATATCAGCGGCAAGTTATTCGCTGTTTTATTTACGCTTCTGTTTAGTTATAGTTTTTTCGATTCAGTCCCTTGAAATGTATTTTTAATTTAATCTTTGTTTTTCATTTTTGTACACTTACACTTTCAATTTATTTTTGTGTTTACTATCACAAATATCTTTTCCGTTTTCTGAATATTTTATTTTGGGTGTTGTGTGGTACTACATTTTAGCTTTACAACTTCATCATTTACAATCTGTATTGATAGCGTAAGTATTCAGTTTATCTTTCAAAACAGGTGCCGATGGTGGTTTTTTTACCACCAAATTTTTTTTTATTTTATAGTGTTTACGCCGTTGGATTCTGTTTTTTTTTTTCATCATCGACTAACAGTAATTTATTTTCATGTTAGGGACAACACACTCAAGTCTCTTTCTGCTCTTATTCTAATAAGTCTCTTTCTGCTTAATATTTCATTTGGTATTAACACGACTTTTCACTATGACAGGGTTCTATTTTGTTCTATTTAACTAAAAGCGATTTCCTTAATTCTGTAATTAGTTGTTTTTAAATTTTTCCGTAGTTTTTCTTAACTGTGTTTCATCCATTTAAGCTATTTTTCCAATCAAATTCTTCACATCTGTTTACAGTCTCTTTGTATTTCGGTGATACTTTAGATGTTTTTTAGGCGTGTCATTTTTTTTTAACAGCGAAACTTTTTGTATTTCATTTTCTTTTACTTCAGGGCGATTTTTTTTTTTTTTTTAACAAAATTTTGTTGCCACTCAATCATATTTCTGTTTACTTACTTTTTTTTGACCACTTTTAGATTCCAGTTTTGCTAACAGTCTTTCTTCCCACCTGCGCTGTTTTTAAGAAGCTTTTTTAATGCTTGTAACATTTGACTATTATTGGCCTATTTTAGTCACATCCTCGTTGATTTTTTTTACAGCTTTGTCTCTGCAATTGTTTTTTTTAAATTTATAATAGCATTTTGTGTATCACGTTTTTTTTTGTGGACATATCCATGTCAAATTGCAGGTCCTCTGCTGAGTTTGTTAACAAAACGTTGTTTTTAACTATAGTATTGGTTTTATTTTTAATTTTTAAATATTTTAAACTAACGCCATAGAACGATATTTGGTTCTCGTCCTCGATATTTTAAATTTGTTTATTTTGGGACTTATAACAATTTTTTTTTATATAAAGGAATTTTCTTCAATAGGGATAATGTCCGTGTATTGGATCACATTACGTGATTTGATGGATGGGTTTTGGTTTAAATATAATGTGCTAGAAACATTTGGTTGTATTTTGCGTTTGGACTGTCAGAATCACGAAAGTCATTGCTCAAATCTTTTTATAGTCAATATTTTTCTTTTTTTTTTCTTTACGTCTCATAGCAATAATATAAATGTTGCAAGGCCCGTATAATGTACAAGGATGGTATATTTATTCACTATTTCTTTTTTTTGCCTCGTATCTTAACGTAGGCCTACTGCATGTTGTATTGTGGACTGTCGAATACATTATTGTTTTTTTTTTTTTTTTGGGGTAAGTTTGCTTTCAGTTAGCTACAAGTTGTTCACATTTTATTTTCTCTTAGCCGTCAGTATGTTTTTCTACATTTTTTTTATATTTATATATAGCCTTGCCAATTAATAACTAATGAAAATCGATGTCTTGGAATGTTTTAAGTTGTTGTTTTACAGAGGTTTAAGTATTGGAGTGTTTACGTGATTGCTAGAGTTAGGATATAGGGTTTTTTTTTATTGTCAATTTTATTATAGGAGTGTCTTAGCCGGTCAGTGCAATATAGTGTGACTCACAATAAAGTTCTTTCACACCAATTACTCACGTGTGCGAAGTTTTTTTTTATTTTTGAGTTAATACAGGATTAATTTTAGGGTTGCGCTAGATATAACGTGCTGCCCTACACTTTGGAGTTAAGGAGGTTGGTTAGTTAGTTTCTTTGAGTAGCGCTATAGATAACGTGCTGCTTTCTGAACTTTATGGAATACGATTTTTTTTTCTCTTTTTTTGTTTGCAAACTTTATTGTGAGGTTCTGAAGATTATATGATTATTATAATGAGGATTTTTTGCGAGGATATTGAAGTGAATGGAGTTTTATTGATGATTATTGAAGTTGATGAAGAGTTATTGATGTTTAATGGAGTTATATGATGATTAATGATGTTATTGAGTTGTTTTGAAGTTGATGGAGATTATTTGATGATTATTGGAGTTTATGATGAGTTTTTGATGTTGATTTTTGGAGTTATTGAGGATTTTATGAGAGAAGAGTTACATTTCGTCCGCCCAATCCGTCTTTCAGTTACTAAATTTCACTACTGGTTGTTAGCTTAACCGGCCTCATTTTTTCTTTACCACTTTGACTGGTTATCGGAGTTTGCGGTGGTGTATGGTGGTACCCTTCGTACAGTTCCGGTAACTCAGTCACAGTTTTGTTTTGGTTGTGATCCGTTAGAGGGACCCGTTATCTTTTCTGGACCAGATTTTTGGTAAGAATGGGCTCGAATGGTTTGAATGAATGTAGTGAGTGAATGGAGCCTTTGAATGTTGGTTGAGAGTGGAAAGATCGATGTCTTGATAAGTGATCGTGGACAACCATCGACGAATTTCAACCATCTCAGAATCTCAAAATTTCGTTTCCCCCTTGATTTTCGTACGGGGCTGATCTGCGGTTTGTTGCGTACAGCTAGCAGGCAGTCACTGTTTTAGTCGGATAGTACCTGGCCGGTATGCATGGTCGCTTTCCAGGAAAAGTTCGACAGAAAATCTCCCGTTAGGTCGACGGCTGGATAGTGGGATATTTTTGTTTATGGCCCTGTGTTTTTGTTTTATTCATTAACTACACTTTTTTTTTCTTTCATTGTTTCACTTATTACTAGGACGACCCCCCCCCCCCCAATTCGTTTTTTGGTTATCACACAAAGGGTTCTTTCCGCTCTAACCCTTTGTCAAGTTTTGATTTTTTTGTTTATCACTGATTCCTTACTAAGACATCCCATTTGATTTTTTTTGGTTTACTTTATTTAACCCTACAATGTAAATGGATTTTTGGATTGTGAAGGATTTTGTTTTTAAGGAGCTGGTCTTTGTATGTTGTAAGTTTGTTTGTGTTGGATTTCAAGTACAGGAGTTTTAGTTTTGCAGCAAGTTTTTAGATTGAGCTTTCTTCAGCAGGTTTTGAACTGGACAGTATGTTAAATTTAAGATGGTTTCGCATCGATAGGTTTGAGCAAAAGGTTACATTTTGTTCAATTATAAAATTATCTTGAGCATACGTTTTAAGATTATTTTGGTTTCATACTTTAATATTACGTTGAAGTATTGCTTAATTAATCACTACTGATATTTCGTTGTGAACAATTTAGTAGAGATGTACAGCGATTTGCTGAGTAGAAAGTTTGTTTGTGTTTCTTACTCAGGTCATCTGGTATTTCGTAATTTCATATTTCATAATTTGCTACACTGTAACAAATATATTTTTCTTAATCTACTAAGGATATTGAAGTTTTGTAGCGGTAGGAATTTGACCGTTTTAATATTTGCAGTATTGCATGAACAGTAGGCTTATATTTGAGTCATATACCGTACAACAGTAAGTTTGGTAGTTATTGCTAATGAAAAGTAGGCTAGGCTACCCCGTTTTGGTTGGTGACTTGCCTTTTTCGAGTGGTGGTAGTTTTCTAGTTTTGGTTATTCAACTTTTTTTTTCTCGTATTTTGACAGTACCACAATGCAACCAAAGGTTTAATTGAAATATGAATTAATGACTTTTTTTTTATAATTTCAACGGACAGACAAATAACAATTCAGAGTTGTATCCGAATGTTGGTATATAATAGTACTATGACAACTCATTTAAACTTAGAATTATAATTTCAGTATACTACTATACGCCACATTCTGTTTGTCTCCCGTTCTCCGCATAAACGACATGAAGGACGATTCTGTGTTTCAACACCCCTATTTAAAATTACTTTAGTTTAAGAGTAAAACTCACTATTGTTCATTTCCTCTGTTTTTAGATTTAAATAAAATTTTGTTCATGTAAGCATCATATAATATTGTCCATATCCCGGTGGCTAAGCGATTGATAAACCAGTGAGATAGAGAATCAAATCAGCACTTCGTTTAAGACAAGATAAGGCTTCATCCACTTAACATCTAAGTTAACCGTATGAAGATAAGATCAACGAAGTCTCAGTAATAAACAAGATAATATAATATACAAATAAGCTAATTAATTTTATTACATAGTAATTGTATCTTGAACACGCTTTAAGTAATTTAAATTGTATTCTCTTCTACGAGCAGTTTTAAATTTATATCAATCTATAACAACTACCAAATTAAATTCTTTCACTGTGTGAGATCCAAGAATAATGTCCCCCGTGCTAAAGCAATTGTTGATCTTGTCCGCGTTTCTATTTTTCTTCGAGAAAAATGTAGCTTGCGCAAATAACGTTATTAAACTGTTCTCTGGTTTCCATATCAGAAATATTTCCGATGTGTACCTTTACGACTCTTCTATTCCGATAACCTACCTTATCCCATTTAACTCACAGCCTGATTTACCGAAAACCTCAAATCCATTCCAAAATTTATCCTGCCCATTTCCGGATTTAACACTATTCATTAATAGCTCGCAATCCCAAAACACCGACTACTCTAAACTAAATTCCTTTCCTAGTAAAACCTTAAAAACCCCGCTGGATTTCAAACAACACTTCGCTACTGCAATTAAGGACAACAACAACTCGTCTCCAGCATGTCAACTTTTCCAACGTATAACTACACTATCAAAGGAAACTTTCAATATTCTCCTCACGACAGGACTGCCAATTTCAAATTTAAATCCTTCACGCACACGCAGAGCCCTAGACTTTGTGGGCGAATTTTTAAACTTTTGCTGTGGAACTGCGACACAAAATCAACTACAAGAAACGTTCCATAACGAAAAATATCTAATGCAACATTATAACCACCTCACCCAAACAGTACACTCCGACCACCAAAATTTAGTAAAATCTACACAAAACATAGACATGGTAACACACCGAGTTCAATCCATCCTTCAAGAAACGGAAGAAGAATTAAATCTATACGCTAAAATGATTCAAGACACTGAAAACACCGAACTAATACAATTATATCATCTACTGACTATTTTGCATAGTGTACATTGGCAATCGTTCCTAAACACGTATTATTCGCACATGACTTCAGTGCAAATGTCTTGCAAACAGAAGACGCTACCTAGGGAACTAGTAACACCTGATATGCTACAGGCTGATCTACGAAATTTGTCTTTACAACTTCACAAAGGCAATCAACAATTAGTATTGCCTATACAAGAAGCTCACCTCTATTATGAAAAGCCAATAACAACTTGCGTTTTTTCAAAAACGAAAATTCTATTAAAACTACAAGTACCCATCATTACCACATCGGTATATCATACACTGTTTCAAGTTGCTCCAATACCACTACTATGGGAAAACCAGATCTGTTCACTGGAAACACCACATATTTACGTAATCAGGAGTGGACCACGAGTGCGAACTCTATCACCATCATCTTCTTGCGACTTGAACAATAATGGCTTATGTTTCATTCCAAGGTTCCAACAGCATTCCAGCATTAATACAGATTGCATCAAGCAAATGTTAACAGACAGTTCACTACAACAATTAATGCATAAATGCCATTTCGTCTGCCATAAGCGAACGACAGAAGTTTACATAACGGAAGTGCAAATATCAAGGTACTACATCACCAATGCACAACACAATACTCGTCTAGTTTGTCCTACAACAACAGTCGAACTTCCAGTCAATGTTGCCGGTGCTTTGGAAATTCAAGTGCCCTGCGAATGTGAAGTCATGGAAGGAGAGTTACCGATCATCAACAGGGTTGTGCCGTGTGATTCCAGGACTCCGAAGTCGCCGGGGGTAACTCATTTGCTACCCGTTTCCTGGTCAACCTTCGACCATTATAAGTTTTCCTTTCACACAGATTTCCATCCTTCCATCTCGTCACTCCCTGACCTTGTGAACCACAAGTGGAACTTATCATTCCCTCAAATTTCCATTCATGATGAAACCCCTGATTATGTTTTCCAAGAGAGCAGCCTACCTAAGTCATGGAAAGACATTATTCTTGCCGATCATGTATCAAAATTTGTAGTATACACAGCCTTAATTATCATTTTCATCATACAATTATACTTATATATCAAAATTAAAATACTAACCGCCAAGGTAAACAAACCAACTCATATTGAATTGCGTAGGTTAGATTAAGTTTAAGAAACTACTAAATTTCTACCTTTTTCATCTAAATTCAGAGAAATGGGCATAAAAGATTTAAATAGTAATTGGGAAATAGTAAATATTAATAAGAATAGTAATAAGCAATAATAATACGGAGAACATAATTTCGTTCATTCATCATACTTTTACGTCTCAGAAAGCTAGATGTTTTAAATTCCGAAATTATTAATTAATTAATTAATTCAAGCAAACATACAGCACACTACAATGTACAATCTGCAATGCCAATCTACAATAAACAGACCTTAGAATTAGCTAACAGTAATTTTTTTTTTCCAGTCTTTTAACCCTAAAAATGGGAATTGCTCTTTATTATTTTTGTCTTACTTTTTTTTGTCTTATTAACTTAAGATTCAAGGATAGTAGTTGGACCTATTCGTCTTTCAACAGTGGTCTGTTTGTCTCGATGGACATTGCAGGTTCCAGCAATTTAAAGTTTACTAATGTTAGGCAACTTCTCAGCACACACACTGCCAAACGATTCGTTTATCTTTCAGTTTTTTTTACACACCCCCTCCAAGGGAGATGATTGCATAGAAATCTTTGTTTCTACACAATCCAATTAGTGTTCCCGAATTCCTGTAAATTTTTTTTTCTAGTTTTCCCCCTTTCAACCTATCTTTGGGTTTTCCATATACCGGAGTGGGGGAATGTAAAGTTTTTGACTTTACTATTCCAAATTTTCGACTTTTGTTGGAAATCTCCTTAGACCCTTGGAGTTGATCAAAATTTTGTCTTTTTAAAATAATTAAAATGGTGTTTTTTTTTCTTTATTCGTTAAAGAAGAAAAATATTATTTTATTATGAATAAAAGTTTGTAATTTTACATAACGTATTTCTTCTCAATAATTTTTATTATTTCATAAAGAAATCACGTTTTATTAGTTTATTCTAGTTGGTTTTATTACACATGTTTTTACATAGCATTTTCTCGTGGGAAATAAGGAGGCCTAAAGGCCTATTTTCGTTTCTCACTGTTTAAAGCCCTTACTTTGCAATTCCAGAGCCTGGGAACAGTTTTTAGTTCCACCTCTACGTACTTTTTGTAGAGGGGCCTACAGTTACTTCAGCACTTTTTGCAGCCAATTAACGTGTTTGTTTTAAGTCGGTTTGCCAACGCCTTTCATAACGGCTAGTTTGATTGGTTTTCCCCCCTCCGTACGCCGGTAATTAGCGCCCCGGTCAGCCGTGTGTGTGTAGAAGATCGTCAGAGTTTTTTTTCTATTGTGTAACCGTAAAGTTCATACTTCTAAGGTGCTGTGATTGGATACTCACTAAAAAAGGTAATTTTCTTTTAATTTTCTTTTGTACAACTAAATTAAAAAAAAATGAAGAAAAGAAAAAAATAACTTTTTTTTAGAACCATTTTAAATGGAAAATATAAAACAAAAATATAGTTAAATAATAGTAAATAAAAAAAAAAAAAAAAAAATTTCATGTAGAATTAGTGAAATCATTTAGTTTTTTTGATTAAATAATAATAATAATAATAATAATAATATTAAAAATAATAATAATGGGCTAATAATAAAAACACAATTTTAATTATAAAATGTTAAAAACTTTAAATTAAATACCTACTTTAAATACGTTAAAAATATATAAAAATAAAAATAATTAACAAAAATAATTTAATTCTGTTCAAATTTAAAAAAAAGAAGAAATATTATTTAAAATTTTAATTATAAAATGTTAAAAACTTTAAATTAAATACCAAAAAAAAACGTTTAAAAAAATATAAATTTATAAAAATAAATCTAAAATGTTAAACTGAAATTCGTCTCTTGTTTTTTTATTTTAAAAAAATATCTTCCTTTTGTTAGATTAGTCTTAGAAATAAGTTTTTCAGATTGATGTACTCCAACATTGAATTATATTCATAATGGGTGATACTTGATTGAATGTTACTCAGTACAGTTATAACGCTTCTGGGTACTGTTTTAAAGATTCTGTACCTACAAAATTTATTTTTGAATCTCCATATTAAACACTGCACCGTGTTTGCTTATTTATTTTGTAGAAAAAAAAAAGTATATGTCTTGGCGAATTTACTGAAATTTCTTGTTTCTCCAAGATTTATTCACCAATGGCCTTGTATGGTGATTTTTATTAAGTTGCAATATGTTTTGGTTACAAAATTTATGTTCACTGTCTGAAAGGATTCCGTAATCTGAAAACAGCCGTACCTTCTCGCAAACCACAAAGCGAGAACAGTGGCTCTCTAGAGAAATCTGAGCTGATATTTCACAGTATCAACTGGAAACATGGTTTTGATTCTCCTATCAAAACTTCCCCCAAACTTTCCTTTTTTTAAATTCCTTCATAGGAAATTTCAGGGTCTTGGACGTTGGGCCGTTCTACGACGTCCTGGTGGAGGCAACCTTTAATATAGATTATTTTAAAACAGGTAAGTGGTGGAGTGATATTTGCAGGTTATTACAGCTGTATGGAGTAGAAGAATGGAGGCATCTACTTGGAATACGGTTTAAACACTCACACTACCTCACGAACAACAAAATCATACTTTAAATTAAAGAATTTTTAAAAAAAAAATTAAATCCTGTTCAAAGGAAACACTAATACGTGTTTTAAAACACGGTACATTTTAATAATAATCTTCCCTACTTTTATTACAGGCACAATACAAGTTTCAAATTATTACATATGACATGTATTTTAAAATCAACAACAATTTTCAATATTTTTATAGGATACCTGTCATGTTTTTATTTTTGTAGGATATCTGACACCCAGTATGTACGTAGGCCCACTATTGCGGAGCGGCTCCCTTCACACAACATACCGGCAACAGATGACGATGGCAGGCGTTTCCTATCCAGCACTTCAAGGAAGCTATAGTCACCCTTGTGTTTACAATGTCATCTCCAGGCTGCCAACATTGTAACAGATCACAATGGCTTTTGCTCGTAACGCATTCTAATAGCTATTATTCGTGGGTATTCGTTTGTTGTTTGGATCATTTGGCCTCTGATCCACCACTTTCATAATTTTCAACCAGTTTTTCTCGGGCGCGTCTAACCCAATAACTTGGTCTAATGTTCTGACTAACAGCCTAAATAACATTCTGTTACCTTTTCGCTTCAAGACTTTCTACAGCTTTTTAAAAAAAATTTGGATTGATGCCTCTTCAGCCAAAATTGGGTGTACAGGGTCCATAAAGGAACCATAATCTTGCCAGGAGAGTTTTTTATCAGGCATTGGAGTTTACCGTTCTCTAAAGGATAAACAAAACTATAGTGAAAAACTGAACTTTTGCCAATTTTGGGGATAAAGTGCCACTACATTTTCAGACTTCCAAAAGTTCAGTTAATTTTGCAGGGTGAACTAAATGGTATTCTCATATTCTTTAAAAATTTCACAGTTTTAATACAACCATTTGCTAAAATGTTAACCTGCAGGTAGTTTCTCTGAAAGATTTCCGAAAGGAACAAATTCTTCATAATTGGTTGAGTATTGTAACAATGTGAGGTTGCAAAACTTTCAGTTTCATGTGTCACAAACCATAATATGAATGTGAATTGTATAAAACTTATATTATACAATTTTTGAAAAAACATATCTTAAGTTATAAAATCATGGGTTCCAGTCTTTGGAATGCAACATATTAAATATAACAGCTACATACATTTAATTGCTATTATTAGTTCCTTAATCTTTAAATACATTTTGGGTTGACCAATCACACAATTTGTGACAGCCACGTATTTATATACACCAGTAATTTTGTAATGGAAAACAATTCTGATACAGAAACAGTGCCTTTTATATAGGATATTATATATTACTGGCTTTGGACATGGTAATTAGTGGAACATCTTTATGTCATAAAAGTAATTTAAGTGTCTGACCAAGTTTACTGAACTAAGGTACTATATTACAATAGCATTTTGTGACAAAAATCAAGAAATTTTGTTGTAATTAATTAATAATAAATACGGCTCTCCTGGTCAAGGTTTTTGTACAGTTTCACTTGGCCGCTCCAAGCAAATACCTGATCAGCCCCTTTTAGTGTTTTTTGTAGAATCATAATCTTCCCGAAATTTTACATGTCATAAATAATGTAAATCATTTTATGTGACAAAAGTTTATTTATTTGATTACTGAAATATAAAGTCTCTAGTTTCCACAATAATTGTACAGAAACATTTTTTAATGTGTAGGCTTAAATTGTTATAAAGCTAAATAAATTTCATTGGTGTTTAATCAATTCTACCAAATATTTACCACCTGAATTTGTTTTATTAGGCCTAAGCAGATTACCCTTTCTTTATTAAATAGACCTAACGCCATAACTATCTAGGTAATACAAACTATACTTTCATGGATTGAGGCATTTGGCCAGTACCTTGAACATGCCATACTGAAAGAAATTTTTAAAAAATCAGTTAGCAGCAGGCTCATGTAACAGCTACATACCAGTTTTTGAAGCCTAAAACAGATGTTTCATACATTTTCCCATTAAAAAAATTACCAAAAGGTATTTGGAGAAAGCTTTCTGTTTTAACCTTTCTGTCATGACATTTAGAGGAAGTATTCAAGTAGACAATCAAAGTTTTACAAATTAATTTATTCTTTGTTACATTATATGAAACAAGTTTATTTATAACTATCAAATACAATAATTATTATTAACAAACTCAAATTCATTTATAATAAAACACATACTTAATTACTACCTACATTTATTGATATCTATTGTTAATACTGACTATTAGACGTAATAATTTTGCAATAAAAAAGAGATGTAAATACACAAAAATAAAACTACAAATATTAATAACTTGTTAATTAAAATTAATAAACTTACACTCTACAAATTTAGCTAAATAAAAAATATATACACACACAATCACGTAATGCAAGATAAAAAATTAGGCTATAAGAATTTTAATTTTACAAAAAAACATGGTAACAACTAAGTAATTAATTAATTAGACAAATATCAAAGTATTACTATAAAGATTAGAAATTTTTTTTCATACATGCATAAGCATTTGGCAGATGGCTTTTAGCCCAGTCAGAGCTATAGGTGAATTAAATAAGTGATATTTTATCATTCCCCCAATGTATTAACAATTTTTACTGAAAGGTTAACAAAAAATCTACCCTATCAATTCTGTTTTCATTATTTATTTATTTTTTTTTAACAATTTCAGCTTCGGACCAATTAAGGAGGTGCCAGTTAACTCCTGGGTCTCAGTTGTTCTGATGCAAGGAGATATAGATTCAATAGTTTTCCAATGATTCTGTACTTCACTCTTACTACTTTAAAAAAATAAAAAAGTAAATTTAAATTTATTTCAAACAAATAATAAAGTTAAGAAAATGGATGAAGAAAATGTTTAAAAAACAACACATGTTTGAATAATAATAAAATTTTATAAAAACAATATAAGAAATTCTTAAGTCAAAATTGATCTTATTGCTTTGTTTATACAAAATTGTTAATAATATGTGCAATACATAAAGAACTACTGGAACAGCCTGCACTCAGGTTAATTCTTGAAAAAAAAAAGGTATTTGTCAAGGTAGCAAGGGAAGTTAAGGAAGAAAACTGACTATTAAAATGTAATTTTGAGACTAACACTAGTAAAAAAATACTATATAAAAAACCATATGTAAACACTACTGCAGTCAAATAAAACAAAATATTTTTACAAAAATTAAATTTTGAAGAATCAAATGACATTTGAAAAGAAAAGAAGGCAGAAACACTCAATTATAACAAACAATAATTAATATGGATTTTTTTTATGTGTCACTGTATTAAATTTTGCACAAGTAGAACTTTTGTATTACACAGTAATTTAAGGAAAAATTGAAGAAACTAAACAAAAGTATAATCATTTAATTTGTTAAAATAGAAAATATTCCAGTTATTAAGCAGTAGAAACAACCATTTAACTTTAAAATCAAATAGTTCATTCTTTTACTTGTAAATTTTATACTGAAATAAATAATAATTAATTATATTTGATTCTGATTAAAAGTACTCTAAAATCAGTATGTTTCAAAGATTACCGTATTGTTCCGAATACAAGCCACAGTTTTTTTCTAAAAATCGGTTCCATAAGTTGACCTGCGGCTTGCATTCGCGCTTTAATAATAATAATAATAGTTTCTTATTAAGAATAAGTAGGTATGAAGAAAGAGAGAGAGAGGGAGAGATAGGGATAGAGTGAGGGTGGGAGGGTGAGGGAGAGAGAGGTGAGAGAGATAGAGAGGGAGGGAGAGGGAGAGTGATAGGGAGAGAGAGAGGGGGGGAGAGAGACGGGGAGGGAGAGACGGGGAGGGAGAGACGGGGAGGGAGAGACGGGGAGAGAGAGTGACGCTCGCACTCCTTACGTAGAGCGTGTACAGTCATTTTAATCAGTTTGGTGTTACTGTATAAAGTTTGGTAGCAGTTTTCTTATATTTCATTTTGGTTTTTATCAGATCATTTGTTTTTTGTTGTATTTTATACATCGCCATGACTGATGTTATATATAGGTTAAGGGTACTTTGTCTATACATATACCCAAAAAGTAGCGCGGGACTTGCGATACCAATTTCGAATTATTGGTATCGCAAGTCCTGTGCTACTTTTTGGGTAAAAACGCGGAAAAGACATCCACCAAAGAAGCCGGAAGAAAACACATATGATGTAGATGAATCCTTGTTTTCGGCATTAAATAAAAAATAAACAAAAACTTCTAAATGCTAATTAAGTAGTAAGTGTATTTGTTTGTACGGTATTTTCTTCTTAAAAAATAAAATACTTTCAAAAACATACAAGTACTGTACTTGAAATTTATTTCCTAGTTTTAATCGTAATTTTTCCGATGCGGCTTAAATTCGGGTGCGGCTTGTTTTCGGAATAATACGGTATGTTGAGAGAACATTGTATTAAAAAACTATACAAGAAAGACAGCTTAAAATTCAAAGTAAACAACAAATTGATTAACTCATACACAAATAAGACTTAATAAAACATTAAGTACATACAATACAAGGTTAATATTTTAAAATCTTAAATTAAAAATTTTTTAATACAAATTATAATGAAATATAAAACAATTTGAACAGTACGTGGTGTTTAAAGAGTCTTTCCATTGGATACTGAATTAATTATATCCATTATTTTATTTAAGATAAGAGATCATCAAGTAGCCGTTACTACAAGTTTCACATGTAGCACAAGTGGTGATTCCCAAGTGGCATTTTTAATGATTTTTGACTTATCTTTTGGTACACCTCTTATTTCCAAATTGAATGATCCAGTATGTTTCAATCTGTGCTTAAAATGTAACGCCCAGACACCATGTTTATGTATCAAATCAAATAAATTATTTTCATTTCCTTTTGTAATTACATATTCAAAATCATTCTGTAAAAGAAGAACATATCATATAAATGATTTTGATAAGAAATTTATAAGGACAAAGTTTTAAATTATGCAGCTACTTATTTCATATCATGAAACTTGTTGGCCCTTTGCTTCAATCTCCAATTTCCATTATTCATCTTTATTGGTAACTAGCATGCCCCGTCGCGGCTTTGCACGCGAAAAATGGTACCTGCTAAATCGTAACAACTCTTCATTTTTGTGTAGGACAGATTCAAGCTGTCAAAATAAAATATCAAAGCAATTGATCACTCACCAATTAAAAGAAAATTAAAACAAATTAAAGAAACACAGAACTTTACTTTTATAAAATACTGAACAATACAAAATCGTATCTATATAATAAAATACAATAAAATTTTGTGATGTTGTCACCAGCTGATCCTTAGCACCTTGTCGCTATTTGCTAAATCATATGACTTTATTTATGACAAATCTTTATTTGAATCACATCAGCTGGTTTAAAAGCAGCAAATTATCTAACCTCATAAAAGCCTTAATGTAGGACATAAAACATTATTTTCAACCCTTTAGGGCAAACTTTTTAATGGTTTCAATAGCCTAAAACCTGCACCGGCATCATAGTTACAACATAAAAAAAACTGCATGAAAATTGGTTTAGTAATTTTAAAAGATAAAGGGGAACATACACACACACACACATACATCAAATTTTATATATATATAGATGAACCTTTGCTAAAAAGTTTAGAAAAACGTTGACTACTAAACATCTTGATTTTTTTTTAAACCAACCTCTCACCTTCATTTAGTCTTACCTATTCCTCCATGTTTATAAATTCAAATCAAAATATTTCCCCACACTTCCTGTGGCTCTTACCACATGTCTTACCCTAAGTAAAATCTTTGTGTTTAATTTTCTGAACAATGCAAAGTGTTTTTTTATAAGTCAATCATACAATTCTCTACTTTTCCAAATTCTACACCAGTTTCTTTAACAAATGTTGAATTATTTATGTTAATAAAACAAAAATATTGAATTCCTGGACAAAAAAGTATGTGTAAACAATAGAAAAGAAGAAAATTATAAGGTGAACTAAAACTATGATTAGTGTTAGTATCAATATTCCCATGACCCAAAAAGATGGTACTCAAGACAACACAATATCAATGAATTAAATAACAAAGTTCACAAGCACTATCAAAATTAAAAATATAGTTTATAAATTATTTAACTCAGAATATCAAAATTTGGTTCCTTACAGACTTCATGCGCATTTATTGTAAAAATACTGTACATGATTACATATCTCTTTGTTAATTTTTTAACTAATTCGGAAGATAGAAGATGTATTGTACTTGACCTTACAAAACAAATTGCTTTGATCCCTTAACGTAATAAGTTACTTAGTAAATAAATTGAATATGTTATAAAATTACATTGTAATTTATGATAAAATTCAACAATAATAAATATATTCCAAAGATTACAATTTTGTACAGATGAAAAAATCATACGAGGAACATTTATCCCAGACCTGAATGCCATAAATTAACGTTAGTTAGGTTTTTGGGAAAAAAATTAATATAAGTTTTTACCTTAACTGCAGGTTGCAATTTTAATATTCTCATTTTATGTTTAGTTTGAGCAAGTGAGATCTTTAATAATTTGTGTGGCTGTTCACCATGATGATGTCGTTTATGTCTAGCTGTCAGATTCTACAACAAAAATAAAACGTTATTTGAACAAAACTGAAGAACAAAGACAACATTAATTACCAGTGCATTATAACCATGATTTCAAACAATATAAATTTTGCTTACTTTATCAAAGCTTCTGTACTACTGAGGTGAAATTTAGTTTATGACTTTCCAAGAACACAAACAGGACAATTCTCTACAAGATGTTTTTTTTTTGGTTTTACGTCTGATTGTTGCACATTATTGATACGGCAGACGAAAGGTTGATAAATGAAAATGAAGACAAAGAAATGACAAACCTCACCAGGAATCAAACCTGGGACTTCTGGCGTAGAAGCTAGTTGTTCTGACCATTATACCAACATGTCGTTCAGTAGAATAATAACACACAAAATAGAACTTTCATGGTCATTACAACTTTCTCATAAAGCTCTTTTTGTCAATCTTTGATTACTTGTAAAATGACTTAAAGCAGTCAAAAGCTTTTACAGCTTGTTCATAACGGTTACAATATTAAATCGGTGAACACATTGTATGAAATTAGGTTGTTGTCTTACTGAATTTAAGCGTAATCTGTGATGTTTTTGGGCAGATCGATGGTGTTTCTCTCTTCCAGATAATAGTTTTTGTAATGTACCATTTGTCATTCTTCTATATCGCCCATTAACCTGAAATTAATAAATTTATAAGTAGACATTATTCAACAATCTAAAGAAAGTAACAAATAAAATAATTTGTTTATTTACATTTAGATAATATACAATTAAATCTTAAACAAAAAGATACTGTAATTAATACCTAGTGCTCGGCCTCATTCTGGTTTACATAATATAACCAAATAATATATTAAGACACATCACTAAATTATGCTCATGCATGAATAAATTCTCAGCAGTTAAACTCAACATTCTACTTTTTTGGGTATCTTCTCCAATTGGAGGTTGGCAATCATAATAGCAATTCATATTTTTTTTATGCTTCCCTAAATAGTTCCACAAGAAACAATGATACCAATCTCACAGGTTTCTTAACGAGAATGTTCTTCATCTACCGGTGCTCCTCTCTCCTTTTATTTTCCCTGTATAATCAACTGCAGTAGATGGTATTTCTCTCCATGTATAACAAGTCCAAAATACTCTAGTTGTCATTTCTTTACCTTGTTAGGTCACCTTTATGTATCTGATGTAAGACTAACCCCTTTACACTTCTTTAATCTGGTGTTTGATCATGATCCTCATTTCATATTGTCCCTAAATATTTGTAAATCTCTTTCAATGCGAACGGTTTTTTTATTTTTAAGTTCACTTCTTAGTTATGGATACCAACATAAATTTTGTTTTAAGTTGATGCATAAACCACAAAATTTTCTAACTCTATGTAGCTATTTCACCGCCTTTGAGAAGTTATTTGGTAGTATACAACATCAAAAAGTTAATAGCTAAATTAATTAAATAAAAGTTGACATTTAGTATAATTCTAACCAGCCAAAAATTTATGTAAAAGATTGTGTTGCAAATACAGAAAATTTTTTCAAAATTTTAGTTTTACATTTACAAACAATTTAAAAATAAGGAGAAAAATAATTAGACATTACCTTGCATGAAAAACAACCTTCAGTTGAGATAAGCCTGTCATGAGGCACAGAATATGGATTTTGATCAATTGGATAAACTGGAATATTACTTCCTAAATCAGGCGGTGTGTAACCATTATAACCATTATGGCCATTTAGACCATTATGACCATTACTGATACTTCCAATGACTCCATTATTTCCATTGCCATAACCACCATTTGGCAAACCAATTCCATTGCCATTGTTACCTACTGGATTAATAGTTGAAAGACAATGTCCCTGCAATGTAAAATTCAATGAATCATTAAGTGTTACAGCAATATATATTTTTGCTGTTGTCGAATAAGTAATAAATAAAAGTGGAAGTATAAACAGCTGTATTAATGAAGCAGGTTATTCAAAAACATGTATTAGCAGTTACATATTTCCAGTTACACCAGTTAGGTCCCAAATGTGTCCTGAGTATTTCTCAAAAATGAATACAGCACCATCTTGTTTATCCGGACTAATTGGGACCAGAAGTAATTCACAAATTGATGGACTAGAAACATAGGAAATCAACAAAAACAAAATGTAACATCTGCATTAGCGTAGTTGGTAACATGCTCGCCTCTCATCATGCAGTCTTGGATTCGAATCCCACTCAGGCATGTTTTCATACCTTAAAAGGCATATTTTCATACGTTACAAAAAAAAATCATTTCATCCTTCACAGTTACAACCCAACGTCGTCGCTAATGACCACAGTAGTTGATGTGACATTACATTAAATAAAAATTTTAAAAATGTAACATGAAAATTACTGTTTGTTTGTATTTTTTTGGACAGAAACACACTGCTATATGTAATTTTAATACAAATATTAACATATATTTAGTTTTTCTTTACAAAGAAAACATTTATTTTTCTTTGCTTTTCTTTAGTATAGTGTTTAAAAGCAGCACAATCGTGTAATTATTTCACCATCATAAGTTCAGCCAATATGGTGTCGATCCGCCTCTCGAGGTATGACAATATGTTGTCCAGCGGTGACATAGCATCCAATGACTCACTAAGTAAAGACAGTAACTGTAGACTTATATACTTAAATTTTGGTGAGTGCACAATACTGTACGGGTTATACAGATTATAATTTACTGAATCTACCGGTTGAGCATAAAGTCTTGCCCCGATTATAAAAATTTATTGCAGAATAACTGTTTGACATAATAATTTTAATTTAATGCTGTTACATAGGTTAGAGTTAATAGTTTTTTTTAAGATTACTTACATTAGTAAACTTCAACGTGTGCCCCCTTGGTAGCTCGGAGAATGTCGAAGCGGTATTCCAGTTACCGCCAGGTGTTTTGTAACATGTGTTCTGTCACAGTACCCACAGCAGCTTGTATCCTAGCCTTCAGTTCGTCAACGTCAGCAACTGGTGTGGCGAAGACTCTATCCTTGATATAGCCCCAGAAAAAAAAGTCAAGGGGAGTAATGTCTGGAGAGCGGGGTGGCCAGGGTGTTGGACCATCCCTTCCAATCCACCGATCCGGAAATGTTTCATCCAGGAAATTACGCACTATCAAAGCCCAGTGGGGCGGTGCCCCATCTTGCTGGAAAATTATCCATGGTTGATATTCTTCTAACTATGGTGCAATGAACTGTTGCAAAACATCTAAGTAAATGTTAGCGTTAATGGTGTTTTCCGTGAAGAAAAACGGCCCGAAAACCTTATTATGCATGAGGCCGCACCAAACATTCACATTTTTGCTGTCTCGCTGTAACTGTACAGTAGCATGTGGATTCTCTGATCCCCATATACGGACATTATGCCTATTTACCATTCCACTGACATGAAAGGTGGATTCATCGGTAAAGCATATGCGATTTAAGTAATCGTTAGCGCTGTCAATCCTGTTGAGAATCTCAGTTGCGAATTCTGCACGTCTCAGCAAATTATTCAGTTGCAAGGCCTGCACGATTTGCACTTTATAAGCATGCAACCTAAGCGTTTTATGAAGAATTTTCACCACACTTGCTTGCGGTATTTGAAGTTCACGTGATGCTTGACGAGTTGATTTAGACGGACTCCGTTGAAACAATTCCCGAACAAGATCAACAGTTGCTTCACTCACACTAGGCCTGCCATTTCTAGGAAGATCTTCAACGCTGCCTGTTTCTTTAAACCTTTCATACCATCGCTTTATTGATTTAACATCAGGAGGGCTGCGTCCATAAAAAGCCCGAAAATTACGCTAAACACTGATGGGCGATTTTGTTTCGTGAAACCAAAGCACACATTGTGCTTTCTCCTGCTTCAACGCCATTTCGCCAGCAACTAACGTGAACTAACAGACCATGTCACTGTTGAGGAGCACTAACGCCATCTATTGGTCACAAAATCTACTAACAATAACCTGTGTAACAGCGCCAGATTTAAATTATTACGTCAAACGATTATTCTGTAATAAAATTTTATAATCAGGGTAAGACTTTATGCTCACCCGGTAGATAGCAACATTGTTCAAATACTGTAAGTGGGGATATTTCAACATTATGAACAAAAACATTTCCCAATTTAATTCAGGTAGGGCCAGATAATCTGGAAATCTGGTTAAACGAAGTAGTACTGTACTTACAATAAGAACACTTTCATAAAACAAGAATATTTTTAAAAAAGAATTATTTTAAATTTATTTATTCTGTAAAGTACTGATACTATATTATATACAGATTATAAAAATATTAAAAAAATTAATATTAAATTAAATCAAATCCACCGGATTGGTCTAGTGGTAAAGTCATCACCACGAGTCAGCTCTGTAACAGCTGATTTACGGAGATAAAGGTTCCGTGGTTCAAATCCTAGGTAGTTACTTTTATACAGATTTAAATACTAGATAATGGTTACCAGTGTTCTTTGATGGTTGGGGTTCATATAACCATACTTCTCAGAAATGTGCGGTCTGAGTGTGAACACGACTACACACCATAAAAATCATCCGGTCATGGGGTTGCTTACTGTTCTAAATTGAGCAGATTGCAACAAACACACATTAGGGATTTTTAAAAAATTAATCTAACATTCGAATCTTACGATGACATTTATCATTAAATTTCAACCTGTTTATAGCCCTAGGGAAATAATAAGGAATATTTTATAGCATTTTGTTTGGTGTAGTAGAACTCAAATTTACTTTTTGAGTGATAGGGAATTTTAATAGTAATATCTTATCAACTAACTAAGTTATTTAAGAACCTGTCCTATTCGCTGATAGCCATTTGGGCAGCCACATGTAAATCCACTTGCTCCAAGAGGTGAACATCCAAATGCACATGGACTACCAACACAAGCTGAGCTGATCTGAAACACAAAACAAAAATTATGAAAAAACACAAAATCTTGAAAATTGAAATGAACACGCGAAAAACCTAAACTGAAACAGTACTAAACAATCGAGATAAATTAGTTAATGCTCATCAAATATATGGAAGGAATTTATTGTATTAATATAAATGGGTAATGAAAATACTTCACATCATTCCATAAGTCAGCAGGATAACCAGGCTGGAAAGTTGTTATGTGGATGGATAAGATAATCAATCAATGTGTACATTCTTTTGCAATTAGTGAAAGGAAAATATGTTGAGGAAGAACACCAGTGGGTACTCAGTTAATTTAGAGGTAGATGAGAATGTTCAATTAAGTTATTATCAATTTCTCACTCTTAAGCAACATAAATGTGATAATGAACCTTCTACATAATTATATTTTATTTTAATTTCATGGGACTTTTCTATTGAAGTTAAAATAGATATTTCTTACCTGTACACACACAATTAAAGCTTCATCAAACTGATAACCATCTGGACATCCACAACGGTAACTTCCAATAGTGTTAAAACATTTGTTATTGCCACAAGGGTTCTGAGCACACTCATTATCATCAACACACTGGTTATAATACAAATGTTGCAAGAAACCATCAGGGCATCCACAACGAAAACTACCCATTACATTCTGCAAAAAAACCATTAATTCAATAAATTATATTATTAATTAAAAAGGGAAGATTAAGTTAAAAAAAAAAATTTTAAAGGGTGTGTCTAGTAAAGAAGGAGAAAATGCACCCTTTCTCCACCATGTATTTTTATTATGGCCCAATAATATGGTGTCTCGGGGTGAAAAAAATAAGGAACTCATAGTTAGTTGGGTGATAGTCACCCCTGTGGCCCCCCAGGCCTAAAAAGTCATTTTCAGTGAAAAATTATTTTCTTGCGTTGTGGTCAATAGAATAACTTCAAAATTTATATGTAACTATGCCCCAAATACTGATACGGTGCAGTTTTTACAATGTCACTTGACCTTTAAATTAAATTTTTTATTTAATTTTAAAACTGCATTGGTTCGCTCAGGACTCCACCCAACATGGCTTTTTAGTTTTTTATCATCTTTGTTCTCAAAAATCTATAAAAACTAAGTGATGCCATAAAAGTTTTGAGAGTCGGGCTGACCTAAAAATTTGATTTTTTTATATTATTGCAGTTATTCAATTTTTGGGATCTTATGGTACATTACTACGGTACATTTATATGGCCTGTTAACTTAAAAAAATATGGATTCTACAAAAAATACTGCATCAATGTAGTACTCAAGAAAATTTAGTTTATAAATTTTCATCACTTTAATCTATGGTATATTTTGCCCACTCATGATTAAAGAGAGGTTATGTTTTGTTTTTCGATATGTGTCACCCAGGTTTATATTTATTAGCATGTGATTGCAGTCTATGATAAGGTGTTTTCTCATCAGACTCCTTTGCTCATTGGTACTGAGTTAGTATTTGCATGCATCCAGAATAAACTTGTTACTTGTACATAACAATTTTCAATGAGTTTAATACAGCAAGAGTCAACTCAACTTTTTTTGTAAGTAGACTACTTTAGAATAATCTGAAAGATTATTCAAAATGAGAAAGATGGTGAAGTTTTAATTTGTTAAATGAGAAACAAAACTTCATTATTAATCAGTCCTTTACTAAGTAAAGCATTATAAAACTGACCGTTTATAAGTTATAAAAATAAGGTACCAAAAATAAGGTATAAACTGTACCTGGCAGCCATGTTCACATTTTGAATCATCTGTACACTCATCTGAATCTGTACAAAAACTACCTGAAGAATGTAATTTGAAACCACGTGGACAAAGGCATCTAAAACTACCAAGTGTATTGATACAGTTGCCAGGAGGTGGACATATCCCTAAAGTTTCATTTTTGCATTCATCAATATCTGCAAAAGAGCCAAAAATTGCATAAATGTGTGCCTTTTTGCTATGTTAGTACAATAATCATATTAAAATTAATTCACAACTAATATAGTACTGAAAAAACATTCTACAAGGATAAAAATTAAGGCTAAATTCATTACTCTAAAAGAAAGATAGTTGAAGAAATAAAGTTCAAGTAACTACAGACATTCAAAAACACGACTTACGAACAGCTTGAAATAAGAAAAACAATATTGTACCATACTCCGATAGATCAGTTTCACATCTAAGGTTTTATAATTTTAAAATATTTATTTTATTTATTAGAGCAATATCACATTAGCAGTCTGCACCCAGGTTATAATATCTGGTAAAGCAAACCTTTATATTTAATAACAGTTGAATTAATACCCATTTTTTGTTTGTTTTTACAAGTACAAAATATGGTCCTGAAAAAATTTAAGATCATCAGAAAATTTTAGTGATTAGGATCGAGCAAATATTGCTCAATATTCACAGAAACAAGGAAAATTGTTTTAAAAAACTAAAGTAGCAAAATTATTATTCAACATTTACAAGAAAAATTCAGATAATAATGAACAGAAAAATTTTCAGTTATCAATAGTTAATAATTAAATACCAGTTTATATCACTGTTAATTTCTCAAATAGCATAGCCAACTAAAAATGAAACTAACCTAAACATTGGTCACCAATTTGATTATATCCTTTTGGGCAAGCACAACGGTAACTTCCTTCAGTATTAATACATTTATGTTGACAAATATGCCGTCCAGTAGCACACTCATCAAGATCAACACAGCTGATACCGTCAGAATGTAAAACATAACCACTGGCACAAGAACATGTAAAGCTGCCTTCCGTGTTCTGACATGAAAACTTACATGGTGATGGTGTATGTTCACACTCGTTAACATCTACAAAATAAAAATAAAAACTTTAATAGGAGAACAATATTATTAACTTACTCTGATATACATACAAAATGAATTTGTAAATTATGTATTTTGTAAATGTAAAATTTTACAACATTGTACTTAAAATCGAGCCTGGATATTTAAAAAAATAACAATAGTAAAAAATAAATTTTTCTCAAAATTCACATAATTTATACAAAAATATCTTAGTTTTTTTAATACTAATGTGTGTACTTTGCAATTTCTTCAATTTGTTCGTTTTTTAAGAACAATAAGCAACCCCATGACCAAATGAGATGAGGATGATGTGTATGATGTAACAAAAGTTTACTTGGATTTGAAACAGGAACCTCTGTCTCGGAAAATCAGCTCTTAAGCATTTGTTTCTGCTCTGACTTTACCACACGACCAACTTTAGCGAGGTTGTTATTACACACTTCTCATGATAGGTACATGTTTTGCCAACACAAGCAAGAATTTTATTCTACACATTATTTAATTAAACAACTTATAATTATTCTAACTGTATGTGTACTTACAACTATTATCCAACAATTTTTAATAATTTTATTTACACAATGTGTATAATACAGCATTTAAACACTTTCAACAGAGAAGAATATAATACAGTATTTTCAATATCAATTTGATAAACTCACAAAACTCATAATCTGTATTCAAAACTCGTAATATTTCAGAATAATTCAAATGAACTTAATGATTTTCAGAATCACACAAATAATAACTTGTTTGTAGATTATAATTAAATGAAAAGTTCCTTATTTTGTAAAACAAAATTGTTTGAAGTAAACACTATCCTTGTAAATTCAAAAGACGAATGAGCTAATGGTAAACTGATTCTGGCTGCCTCTGGTGAACTATCTCACTATTTTTGAGCTTTTTGTAATACTTATCTATAATTTACCACAAAAATAATGCTTACCATAAATTAAATGTCAGTTTCTAGTTACTTACTCTTTTATAGATTTATCCAGCAGTTTGGCAAAGGACATTTCACCAATTCATATTACATAAACTACAAATATAGAAAAAAGGAAATAAATTTAAACAATGTATTCATGAACATATTAAAAATTCATAATTAAACAGAACATACCTTTGCATTGTGTTCCAGTATGGTCTACTTTGTATCCTTTGTTACACAAACACCTGTATGAACCTAATGTATTAATACAACGTCCATTCTTGCAAAGACCGGGTATCGTCATACATTCATCAATATCTGAAAAAAATTACAGTAAATTAAAGTAAGCATAATACAAAAACTTCCAAGATAAGAAGAAAATGTGAAATAATGATGGAAAGTATTTCAAATACAAAATTTCAGATAAACCAAGATTTTAATGTGATATGCTAAACATAAGTGGTATGTAAATGATTAAAATATACTGCATATTTATAAAATGCGACGAGTAAATGTAAATAGCTATTGTGTGTTTTTGGTCAGTTTAAACTATTATCTTACGAAGCCATCTGTATTATCTCTCTCATAGTAAAAGGTAAAAGTGTTATTGAATTTCGTAAGGGTTTATTATTCTTTGGTATCTTTTGTTGTAGGTTTCTGGATGATGTCCTATATTGTTCATGTTTTGTAGTATCTTTATGTATTTTATTATCTAACACATTCTTATTCAAAAATAAATCTTTATAATGCATCCTGCAGTTTTAAATATTTCTATTTCATATAATGAATTAATACAATAATTTCACTAACCTTCTTTTTAAACTGCGTCACCCTTATTTTAATTTTCACTTACACGTGTTTCGGTGGATTCACCATCATCAGAGTAAATAACATATAATTGAAACTAAAAACATTATTTATTAAAAATCTATAGAAGATGATACATCTTCAGTCACTTGTATAAAACTGATTTAAAATTAATTTATTTTAATTTATCCCTTCTCATATTTACTGTAGATAGCAGCAGCAGTCAATATCACTTCATCATTCCTAAATTTCACCTGTTCATTCAAAATGTCCTGCTTTTGCTCTTTTAAATATTTATAAATGTGGAACATCTCATATTTTTCAATTTTATTTTTATTTTCTAAATTACATTGTTCTATTATATTGAAATGTTCATCTATTTTACCAAATTTATGTTTTTCTTCTTTTATATGATTGGTATAGTTAGATATAATGTAGTCACATTTCAGTGCTTTTTTATGTTCATTATACCTCACTTGAAAATTACGACTAGTCATACCAATGTAAAATTTTTTACAATCATCATTACCACAATCTATTTTATACACACCCTTTTTATTGCTTAGTGTTTCATTTATATTATTTTTAATTATATTTGTGGACAGTAGTTTTTTATTATTACATGTGTATGCGATTTTATAAAATTTATTTAATGTTCTGTATAATTTATTGTTAATAGTTTTATTGTATTTTAATGCAATAAATGGTTTATGTTTTATTTTATTATCTAATATAAGGGTGGTTCTCAAGTTATTTTTAAAATGTAGTTTGTTTTTAATTTTATTTATTACTTTATTTATTTCTTTTTCATGATACCCATTCTTTTGTGCTATGAATTTTATTGTTCTTAATTCATTTTCTAGTAGTTTTTTATCTTTTATATAATTATATGCTCTGTGAATCATACTATGGTAAGCTGCCATTTTATGTGAGTATGGGTGGTTAGATGACTTATTTATATTTGTTACTGGTAATATACTTTTACGAAATACACCTGTTGTTATTTTACTATTACCCTTGATTAATTGTATGTCCATGAAATTTAATTTATTATTATTTTCAAGTTCCATAGTGTGGTGTAATTTATCATCAAATGTATTTAATTTTTTTTAAATAACATCCTCTTCATTTTTATATGTCTTTTCCAATATTACCAGTATGTCATCTACATATCTGTGCCACATTACTACATTATGTGTGTGTTCTATTTCATACACAGTTATTTCTTCAAAATATTGTAAATAAATTTCAGACAAAATAGAGCTTAATGGTGCTCCCATAGTAAGTCCATCTTTTTGTTTGTATATTTTTTCATTAAATTTAAAATAATTTTGTGAAGTACATTGTCTTAATAATCTATAACTTGCTTTACTTCATCTTCATGCAATTTACGTTCTGTTAATTTATTTTTTATAATGTTTATGGTTTTGTCAATGGGTATATTTGTGTACATATCTTTGATATCAAAAGACATCATAATATGTTTGTCATTAATTTCTATTTTTTGTATTTTGTCTATTATTTCTTGAACGTTTTTTATACTATATCGGTTATTTAATATTATATGTGTTTTTAGGTAATCATATAAAAATTTAGATATTTTATATGTAGGCGCATTTTTATAATTAACCAGAGGTCTTATAGGTACATCCACTTTGTGTATTTTAGGAAGGCCATTAAGATTTGGTGCTTGAGGATTATTATTTATGTATTTATTTTTTATTTTTTTATCGATTATCTTATTTGATTCACTAATAATTCTTCTAAGTTGTGCATTGAATTTTTTAGTTGGATCTTTTTTAATGATCTCAAAATTATTGTTGTTCAAATATTTTTCTGTTTTTTGTATGTATTCACTTTTGTAAATTATTACAGGTACATTCACTTTATCAGCTTTTACAATTACAGCATCTTCATTTTGTAATTTTTTCTTTAAATTTTCATATTTTTTTATTATAATTATTTAAATGTTTGTTTTTATAATTTATATTCAATATGTTACTTTTCACATTACTTCTGATTATATTATGATTTTCTACTTCAATTTTATATAAAGCAGATTCAATGTCTATTATATTGTGTTTAAGATCCTTAAGTATGTTATTTGTGCTGTAATTATGTTTTATGCCTAAATTCAAAATCTCTTCATCATTTTTATTAAGTTTTATATTTGTATTGTTAATGTACGGATTGCCAAATTTTATTTTATTGTCTGTCATTTTATATTTATTGCTCAATAATTTATTGAATTTAACTTTGATAGTTTGTATTTTATTATTGATTAAAGATTTGTTATTTACACTGGTATGATAGTTTATAAGATTGTAATATAGATAACCATATAATTTTAAAATATTTAAATGCAATTCGTACAGTTCTATGTTTAATCTTGATTTCTTTTTGTATAGATTAGATATTACTGTCTTTATCCATGCATATTTTGCCTTTTGAATGGCGTGTTGAGACTCTACAGAGTTATTATTATTTTTAATTCTAATATAATTAGGGAAAATATTTTCTTTCATGCAATTTTTGTTAAATTTTATGTTTATATTAGTTAAATTAATTTTCAGTTTCAATTTTTGATACTTAAATGCCATTTTAATAATATCTTCATTCAAAAATAAGTTATTGTTCAATATAAGGTATTTATCAATATAATAGAACAATGTAATTTAGAAAATAAAAATAAAATTGAAAAATATGAGATGTTCCACATTTATAAATATTTAAAAGAGCAAAAGCAGGACATTTTGAATGAACAGGTGAAATTTAGGAATGATGAAGTGATATTGACTGCTGCTGCTATCTACAGTAAATATGAGAAGGGATAAATTAAAATAAATTAATTTTAAATCAGTTTTATACAAGTGACTGAAGATGTATCATCTTCTATAGATTTTTAATAAATAATGTTTTTAGTTTCAATTATATGTTATTTACTCTGATGATGGTGGATCCACCGAAACACGTGTAAGTGAAAATTAAAATAAGGGTGACGCAGTTTAAAAAGAAGGTTAGTGAAATTATCACATTCTTATTGTTCTCAAAATTCTATTACCGATTTTTATAAAAAAAGCAGCTTTCTTGTCAAGTCAATTAATATGTTTGAAAGGTGTGAAGTAACGTCAGTTGTTGTATTAAACAGTTAGTCATGTATTAAAAACAGGTTGGTCTGTGACAAGGAAATAGTATAATAATGTGTACAACTGTAAATAAGGGTTCATTCATTAACTTGTTCAATGATGTAAATTGCCGTATTTTTTTTAGTTAAGTGTTAAGATGTTAAAATTTTGTAATCAATTTAGTCTAAATAGTTTAATTGTAATTTACCTGTATTTATAACTGTAATAATTCATTGAATTTGATTAATTTGTTAATAAATATTTATTATAAGTTTACAAAGAATTTTTAGCATTTATCAGCAACCAGATACTTAACAGAAGCAGAATAACCTGGTTACAATAACAAATTGGCTATGTATATCCAATATCATTATCACCTTCTTTAACAGTCTTCCAAATTTCCTCAGGTTGAGCCCGATACAACTTCGCTTCACCTCTCTCTATCACTGAACCATCTCTCCTCGATCGCTCTCTTGACATCATACCTGCTTCCCAGTTCATTTATAACTAAACCCATCAACTTTATTCTTGGTCAACCCCTTGGTCTTTTTCCGTCCACCTCTTACTACAGCATCTTTTTAGGCAGCCTACCCTCTTCCATCGTTTATAGTATCCACTATATCTACCCTTATGCATACTTGGTGTGGTTAGTATTAGTATAATAGTGCTAACTAAAAATTGTATATATTGCTGTTAGTATAGTATTGGTTACATGACATGAAATGGTTTTCCATTTTCAAACGTATATTATGCGCTAAACAATGTGTAGCACATTATATACCCTAGAAAATAGGAAACCATAGTTGAGTAGATTAATTTTCCCACCACAAATTTAAGTAATTTCAGATTTTAAGCTGTGTAAGGTTATTGAATGAAAATTAAGTTTGTTTTTAATGGTTTTTATTTTAATAGACCAAACTAAAATATAAATAAGTAACATCTAAATTTATTGAGTAGTCTTTTAGAAATTAGAGAACATACCATGGCCATCAATATCATATCCAGATTCAAGGCAGAGCTGTTTGTATTCATCTGATGATTTTTTTGGGCATGGTTCACAATATGGCCCCCAAGCAGCACCCATTGTACAACAACAATCCGCTCTTGTAACTGGCATTAGACCATCTGAATGAGTGTTACAGCGGCCATTCATAACCTTATGGTAACAATATCCTTGTCTCTGATCTACAAAAATCATAAAAAACAAAATGTATCAATTCATAATTTTAAAGAACGTTAGTAAATAATCCACCATGCTCATTCCATCAATATTCAATGTTGTTTATAATTTGTCATAACCAAAATAAAATTAAATCTTTATTTTGTCAAAGATAGCTTATTACTGTAAACTGCAACCAACGTTTATATTACTCTTGGGTTGGAACAGGAATTTTCTATTCCTATTGTAGAAATCAACTCAATAGAGACTTTTACAATGAATATTTGTACTACCACTACTCTGCCTTGCCCATCCCATCATATCAGTTGTAGTTATTTACTTTGACGTCTCATTTGTATGTATGGGTGTATATGAGGACGAGTATGGTGTGTATGTATATCTATAAACTGCACATGTGTGCCCTAAAACAGAGAGGAACAATTATTCCGATACGGCAAGTTGGTTGTAGTGATGTACATAAATGTAACAAAAGTCTCAATAGAAATGGCTTGTACTATACTACACTTCAGTACAAGTACTATACTAGGCACAAAAGATTTAGGCAGGTCGAGTTCTCGCCTGTGTATCCCTTCCACAACCTCCTACGTACTCATAGATTCCCCTTACACTCTTTACAGTGTTACAAGCAGTACACTGTTTTTACGTGTTAGATTAAATAAAAGTAGTTTATCCACTGTAATTTTTCATTTACTGTATTTATTTACTACAGTTGGATAATAAAATATTAATATATTATTGATATAAATAAAGTATAAATAGCATTAATTATTGTTTAACAGGTATCCCGATGAGATAATTATGATTTAAATAAAAATCAATGAAACACTGGGAAAATAATTACAACCAAACCGAATAACTCTTAAGGATATAATAACCGAACTCAACTTATGTCCAATAATCTTTTCAAACTAAACGCCAACTGACCAACCAACAACCCTACTTGTAGGCTATAATCGTATTGTTTAGTTCTCTGTTATAATATTTTTGACTATTTATAATACTGTAGATTTATAAACTCATAATTGTGTGCAGTTATAAATGTACATACTAAAGAAATTGTAGCATTATAGCAGCACTGAAGACAATAAATTATTGATGTAGACACAACTTCCATGTCTGGGCGACCGAAAAAAAATAAACAGCCTTCCGTATTTTATTTTAATTTTGATATACCGTCAGAACAAATTATCACATTACATCAAATTACAAAAATGTTTATACCAAACTTTGTTTCTTTTTCGTAATTTGAATCCATGCAATTGAATTATTTTTATGTTGAAAAGTTATTATCTACATAACTCATAATGTGAAACAAAATGTAATTTACATCTTGTTTTAATTTTTGTACAAAATATAAACTTTACAGGCAATAAAACATAACTGCAGTAGTCCAGTACAATCAAACACGATAAGCTAATTTTAAAACATGAAAATAGAACAGTTTGAATTTTTTTAACGCATACGTTACAAATACAATAAACTATCACTTGATGTGTATTAAATATAGGCGGACTACATTTTTTGAGCGTAAAGGGTGAAGAAATTTTAAAATAAGGTATAAGTTTCAAGTCAACAGGAGCAGTAAGAGGAGAAATTGCTTGACTTATGGAAGTGGCGCAGTGAGGAATTGGTGAAGTACAAAGCACACTCTCACCCACCTAAATTTATCGTGCTTATTATAAATGATAACTGATACAAAGTACTTGATACTTTTTGAATCAAGTACCAACACAGAAATACAAACTGAATAAAGTAAGATTTTTATTCTCACTGTACTTGGGTTAGTCAGAACTAGTGATGAGGTGAGTCATAGGAAACAAATACTTTGTATTTGGTAGACCCAAATATTAGGAAAATGACTGGTACTTCTACAGCAGTTTCAAGTTCCTACAGTGGTCTTCTGCCTACTCTTATACCTGATCAACTGCACTGTTCACCCTTACCCAGCAGGCACTAAGCATGAATTAAATAACAGCAATAACAATTGTTGTTATGGCACTTCTTTGCCATCAAGGTATGTAAACAGCTGTCCATAATGAACAGAATAGACGAATACAGGAAAATGATAGCTGTAATTAAAATTGGTACCATTATAAAACAAACGTATATAATCTATGCAGATGACAACTTACCAATACATTGTTTTCCATCATAGCTTGGCTTAAACCCTTCAAAGCAATCACATCGATAACTACCTTGGAGATTGACACAACGACCATTAAGACAAGCACTAGAATTGATTGCACACTCATTGACATCCATACAGGAATCAGTTGTCCCTATTTGAGTGTATCCATCAGGACAGATACACATAAATGAGCCAATCATATTCTTGCATTGATATTTACAATTGTTAGCAGGAGTAACACATTCATCTACATCTGTAAAATAAAAAAAAAATATTAAATACATAATTTACTTTGTAGTTTAATAGAAAATTTTAATTAATCTACAGAAATAATAAATTCATGTTACCAAAGGGAATTAGATTTTAAAGCTATTCACACGTTGTAGTAAACATGGATGAAATTGAGTCTAAAAGCTTTAATCATGAAAATAAACTAAGGCGATACATCCGGGAAGAAAAGAAACTGGGGTAGGTATGCTCCTCATCCAACTATTGGCTCAATCTCACAAAAACCAAAATTATTATTAACTAAAAACATTCACTTTCTGTTATAGAGAAATAACACGTCTCAATATTATTCTAAAAATATTAACAATTGTTTACAATAAGCTATTATATTTTCCATTTGAATACACAATAATTCATTTATTGGCAATAAAGAGTGTTATAAAATAAAAACTAACAACCACTGATAAAATAAAATCCTAAACAATTTCAATGCAGGTAATGAAAGCACAAAAAATAAGGTCACTTTTTAAAAATTTCCTTAGTTACTTTTAAGTATTCACAATTGTAAATCATGGTATTTTATCATCTCCAATCAACGCTAAACAAGCACCAAGCAATGCAGTGTTGGTAGTTATCACATTACAAACTTATGATGTATAATATTAATATTAGTAGAATAATACAAAAGCTAGCTGAGGTGAAATTAATGAGTACATACCCTGACAATGTCGACCATCTGGAGCTAATGAATATCCATAAGGACAAATGCAACGGTAAGATCCTGGTACATTATGACAACGGAAAGCACACTGGTTGTTTGTCTCCAAGCATTCATTAATATCTTCACACACCTAGATAAAAATTCATTTCTTACAATTCATGAATAATGCAATTATATGTCTAATGTACAATTACATTATACATATTGTTAAATAATACATAATAATTGCAATACATAATAAAAAGAAAGGAAGAGGATAGCTTTTGAAATGTGGTGTTATACGAAAATATTAAAGATTAGGTGGATGGACAAAATAAGTAATTTACAGGTTCTTAGGTGAGTGGATGAAAAAAGAAGTACATGGAAATACCTTACCAGAAGAAGGGATAGGCTGGTGGGGCATATCGTAAGACATCCAGATATTGGTCTATCAATAATGGAGGGTAATACTGAGGGAGTAAATTGTAGGGGAAGGCAAAGGTTAGAATATTTAAAGCAAATTACGAAAGATGTATGGTGTTACAGGTATAAAGATATGAAACAACTTGCGCAAGATAGAACAGCTTGGAGAACTCCATCAAACCAGTCGAGAGAATGTTGACAAAAAATGCAATTCAGCAAGAATCTTTAAGAGCTCAAATAGCTCAGAGCATGTAAAAACTATGCAATTAACAAAAATTTTATCAACACATTCTATCAACAAATGTTCTATTTCTATTCTACCTATTTTATTCTATCAACAAATATTCACAACATACCCGTCCAGAATTTATGGTAAAAACAATTTAAAACCATTAAATTTTAAGAAAAAATATTATAATTTTATGTTTAAAAATGTTACCTGCATTGGGCCAGCACTGTAACCTTCAGTACAAGAACATTCAAAACCACCTTCAAGATTAGAGCAAGTTCCATTACCACAAATATTGCCACCACTAGTACATTCATTATCATCTGGAAAAAACAATAAATTATAATTATGAATACCACAAATAATTAAACCACTCATTAAACTGGAGTTAACAGGATTAAAATCGTAACAAACAACACAACTACGATGATAGGTTATTTGTAAACATCTAGCAGTTAGTTACATATTTTTGGGTATGTTTAACGATTAATTGTGTGAAAAAGTTCAGCAGAATCTGACTAAATTACTCATTTCCCCCCTGAAATTTTTTTTTACCGTAATTACTAACAGAAAGCATAAAACAATACTAAATTAAATATTTTATGATCATTTCTGTAAAGTAATTATTAAATTAGTGAGAGTTCACTCACACTTGCAGAAATATCTTATTAAATTAACACAATACTATAATTTAAAAAAAAACAATTTACAACATATAAGAAAATTTTTTATTAAAATTCTGAATTGTTAATTTCATTTAGGTATGTTTTAAAAATGAATTAATAGGAAATGTCATTAGTACCTATACAACGTTTTCCAGTTGAGTCCAATATGTAACCAGTAGGGCATTCGCAACGGAAAGAACCATCAGTATTAATACAGTCTCCACCTTCACAAACATTCATCATGAAAGAACACTCATTAAGATCTTCCCCTGACTCCAAACGACCTCTTCCTTGTGGACACATTTTGCTAAACTCATCTACAGAACAAAAAAATAACTTTAAATGAACTAAATATATAACAAGTACAAATAAATACTAAAAATAAAAATTCAAAGAAATGAATGTCTTTACTTTGCTGTAAGAACTGGATAAAAAGCAAATATAGTTTTAACAAATAACGATCGCAAACTTTCAACAGTACAGTTTATGTAAAATTAGATTTTATTTACTAAACGAAACCACTACCAGGCTAGAGAATCAGTCTTTTGTAAACAAGAGAAATAATAATGCCATTAACTAACAAGCCTCGCAATCTAAATCTAGATGAAATTACTATACCCACCCTAATTATAATCCAAAAGAATCCCACAATAATTTTTTGTTAAAATCCACAAATTCACTTATTTTTACAGGGCTGCAAATCGAATGCTGATTTTGTTTAAAGGATTATTACTTTTAATTAAAGGGATACTACAATGTTAACTTAATCTCCAATTTGGGGACCCAGATTCAGCTTGTCTGAATAGCACAGCTTATCAGTACTAAACACAACAGGCACAGAAGTGCCTGTTGAATGACACCATTTTACCATAAAAAATATAAAACACTGATTGTAAATGTTTGCACTCTTATCTTCAAGATAGATCCTTATCTCTGGTTGCACAGAAAGTACCACAGAAAGTTTTTTGATACCAACAAAAAATTTAATTCAGAAGTAAAATGAAATTTGTGTATAATACAAAATTGTACATGACATCACTCGTGATGAACATTACAGTCTTGTATTAAAAAATGATATCAAAAAGGTTACCAAATGAAGACACTTAACAAAGAAAACTAAAACATTTAGAAACTACACAAAAACAGTATCTTAAGTTTTTCCACATTTGATTCATACTGTATAAAACAAAATAATATTTTACTAAAATCAAAATTATTTTCAAGTTACAAGTAACACATCACACATCTATTGAAAATAATTTGTAATAGAGATTAAAATAATTGAAAACTTACCAGAATCTTCTGAAGGGCACTGTTCACACGACCGACCCCACGCTGCACCCATTGAACAACAACATTCCTTAACAGTAATCATTTCTTTTCGAGCAACAGAACACTGGCCTAAAAAAAATATATTTAATATTTATTTTTCATAAATTTTGCCTATCCTAATTCACTATTAATTTTAAAACCCAGATTGTTACATAATTAATTTTACAAATTCCCAGACTTGATTGCCTGCTTCAATGAATCAAAATTTTAACGATAACGTAATCTGTCGTAATTATGTGATAACTTACACAATGTAACTTTACGTATTAACTTTTTAATTTACTTGAGGTCACAAATGCTTGCTTATAAGGCATTCGAGTGCACTATGAAGCATTATTGGTGGGTTTTAAAATGTTAATAACCGGCTAGGAATTGATGTTAGTATACTCCTGTAGTTGTAAAATGTATTCGCAAACCCTGTATTCCCTTTCTATACAATCAAACACTCTAATGGCAGGCAAAAAACTAGGCCGTAAAAACATAAGTAACTTAGCGTAGTTAGTTAGACAGATGTGCAAAAGACTATTTTGGTTGTCCCTGCTTTCCTGTGTACAGCTAGAGCAATCTTATATTGTGAAGGAGATGTACAAGTTCATTGTAGGTGTAGAAGAGGAAATACGCTCAGTTACTGCTGTCTCCTTTCCACAATACCCCTACCACACTCATTTTAACTCAACTCAGCTTGGCTGACTCGTAGCGTAGTTATCAGTGTAAATGGCTTCTTCTGGTCCTGAGTTCAATTTCCGGTCATTTTTCATCACTCTACTGTCATCTACTATCCTACCATTGTCTGCATGAGCATTAATTGCAAAACAGTCAGAGATTAAATCAAAAAAAGCTCAACTACCAAATTCCCCTACCTGAGCATCCACTGCGCTAGGTTATCTCTGTTTTGCTATACTACTGTTTTGGAAAGAATTAAAAATTTAAAACTTATACAATATTAAGCAAAAAAGTACTGTTTAAAAATATTATCATATCAACTGATAGGTTTAAGCTTCCTGAATTTTATAAACTAAGAAAATTATTTAGTATGTTTCAATCAACCTCTTCATTTAGAAAAAGTAAAAAAGTATTCAAATTTTACACAATTTTTTTTTTTTTTTTTTTTTTTTTTTTTTGCGCCCTGGAGACTCCAGGAGGAGTATAGGACATGTCATCAGATATAACACCTGAAATACATATAAGAATTACACAATGTATCACTACTATCAAGAAAGAAATTCTTGTACGCTATAAAAAGTTTCACTGATCAAGTAATTTTTCAGATTTTTTTTAAAAGAATTCAACTCCTCACAACACTTTAAAGATTGGGGTAATTTATTCATGAATTTTCTCCCTGCATAAGTAGGTTTTTGTTCAAACAATTTTGTGGAGTGATTAGCCACATAATAATTATTCCTGTTTCTCGTGTTATGATTGTGAACATGCCTCTAAAGGGTAGAGAAAGGATTACTACCGCAAGGAAATACTTATATTTCTGTACCTACCTAAAGAGCTACTAAAAATCAGCACTCATATTCTCTAAGTGATTCCTAGAAAAAGTAAATTCTGATGTAAAACTAGAAAAAACAGTAAATTAACCAGTCTACTTGATGTATTAAAATACATAATAATCGGTGTTTTATCATGTAGCATCAAATACGTTAGAAACAGTTACACTTTTTGTATTTTTTTATTTTAAGGACAAGTGTACCCTTAAAGTCCAAAGAATTACAAAATTTATTTACTGGGTATTAACTTTATGTGTAAAATATTAATTACTCGTATTAACTGATGTGTTTTTTATCCTTTATTTGTTATTGGGAACTATGTACAGTTGACAAGAAGTATCTTAACTGCATTTTATTGCAGAATTTCAGCTAGTGTCATGAATTTAGCAGACACCAATTGGTGTCTTTCTAAGATTGGCTGACAGCAGATCAACAGATAAATTTATTCACTCAATGAGTCACGCCATAACTCACAATGACTTTTGACAAACTGTACTGAAGGCCTATCATAATTTAAACAAGCAATTTATACAGAATACAATATACATACAAAATCTGTTAAATTTACCTCTCAAGAAAATGTCATAACAAACATCCTGTCGAACATCTATACATTTCATTCCATTTGGACTCAGCAGAAATCCTTCAGGACACTCACAAATTACACCACCTTCTGTGTTGATGCAAGCTCCACCCTCACATATTGTTGAACTTTCAAGACACTCATTTATGTCTAAAAAATAAAAAGGCATTATTATTACAATATAAGTTAAGAACATTACTATAAAAATATGAAAAAACTTCAACTAAAAATATTCATAGAGTAGGGTAATAAAAAATAATTGTAATATACATTAGAGAAACAGAAAAAATTGTAAAAATATGTTTTCAGATTTATAAATTTTTCTTTATTTATAAACATTTTTAGCATTATGTAAGGTTTATGATCATGAGAGGAGGTCGGGCAGGGACATGGAATAAGGGTAAATGGTAAGGAGCTGGAGGAAGTTAAAGAATTTGCATTCTTATGAACCGTTTTCTCATCAGACAGAAAACTGGAAAAAGTTAGGTAAACGGGTGCAGAAAGCAAGTGGTTTCTTTCAAAATGTGAGAAGCTCAGCCTGGGATCAAGAAGATCTTATGCATTGTACAAAGATTATACATAATGGATATGTTGTGCCAATTTTGACTTATGCAGCTGAAACATGGACTGTGAGAAAGAAGGTAGAAAGTAGAATCCAGGCAGCAGAGATGAAGTTCAAGAGTAGCTGAGGAAGACAAGAAGAAATAGAATAAGAAATTGCGTAATCAGGGAATAACTAGAAATGTACAGCAGTTAAGGATGGTTGGAGAAATGAAGCTGAGATTGTTTGGGCCTGTCAATAGGATGGAGGACAGAAGACTGCCAAAACAGGATGCTGTATATGTGATAGAGAATATACCACGAAGTAGACCAAGAGTGATAAATATGGGTTCAGATATGAATGAATTGGGAAAAAGACGCAATATCAAAAAAGCATTGGAGGAGAAATGTTCAGTGATAAGAGAAATGGAGAATTGGGTTGGGCCCCACCCGAAGAAACTTAAAAGAGGGATAAAGAAGATGATAAAGATTTTGAGTAGAAGAAACTTTAAAAATAGCAAAATCATGAAAACTGTTAGATCATCTAATACAGTGTGCTTGAAGATACTAAATACATTGTTCTTCATTTTTTACAGGATAGTGTTTTGTTATTACCTTTTTTTTAACATATATGAAATAAAGCATAAATTTAATATGTTTATGTATCGTAAATAATAGTTAACCTAAATCTCAAAAAAATTTTAGTTAAATACTTATTCTTAATAATATTTAAGATATTTGTTCTAGGAATGAATTATAAGACTATGAAATTCATAACATAAGTAATAAGTACTAAAATATGCAAAAAAAGTTTTAAAAAAGCCTACTTAAAGAGTTTTTACATTTAACCCAGTGTATGTTGCAGTGTAAACACTTCTGTTTTTATTTTAAGAAAAATTTTTATTGAATGCATGATTCAATTCATTTTAACTACAGAGATAAATGTATACTCACCCTTTAGAAACACTACAACAATTATTACAGACTCCAAAAAAACACAGTTAGTAGTTTCTCTTTAATCAGTTTGTAAGTACAATTAATTTATAAATATAAATTTTTTACCAAGTACAAAAACTTCTCTAAATTATTAACATAAAATGAAGTAATACCTGTACAGGCAGTTTTCTCATTATTCAATCTATAACCAGAAGGACAAGTGCATAGGAATGATCCCATTAAATTCTGGCACTGGCCTGGCGGAGGGCACGTACCACCTATCTGGATAAAAAATTACATTTCTGTAGCTGAGCTCAAATATGATCCAATTTCAGTAAAACAAAATAAAATAAAAACTTTTATAAGTAAAAAGATTGTCTGTAAATTCTGAACACAACTCAGTGTTGTGCATTAGTACAATTGAAAATTTACTGCATTTCATCTGAACACTGTTAATCCATGTTCTTTGCTAAGCCACTTCAGTGGCGACAGAAATGGGTAGAGCAGTATGCGATAAATTTTGTTATAGTGAGGTCAATATAAATCTGAAACTAGTCATTATATTTATAACTAGTTATTATATTTATTTTGTAGAGAATTCTTCAACACAACTAACACAGTTTACAGAAATAGAAAATGTTGTGTCACCGCCACCCTTTCTAATTAATCATTTACTGTGTTACCTGCCTTCAATACTTCTCCCGGCTCTTGTCGGTGCAGCAGACCCTTTGGTGGCGTACCGACAGACCCTTCGGCTTTGTCGCAAAGGCCGAGCCAGTAACCGCCCTCTACCACAGCGCTACAAGGGACTAAATAAGCGCACTACACTGAGCTGCTCATCATTATGCTCAACATTTTGATGAAGATCGACGGACTACATCCACGAGATAAAGAAGGAAGATGCTCTGGGACTTGCAGCAGCCAGCAACGCAGCAGCAGTCGCCGTAGCTCTCGCAGCCACCGCCGCCGCCATAGCAGATGCAGCCACACCCTGCCTACACCGGTCTCCTTCGAAACCAGCACGCGGTCCTTCTCAGGACCAATTTACAAAGGTTTTAACTGACCCTTTTCAGGGCCATCAACCTGACCCATGGCTCTTGCCACAGCCACCCGCTGCCTACACCTTCAAGATCGGCACAACGGTCCTTCTCAGGACCAACTCGTTAAGGTTTACACCGGCCCTTTTCAGGGCCATCAACCAGCTCTGTCCACCCCGGTGAACACTCATATAAACGGCCCTTTTCAGGGCCACCAAACAGTAAAGGTTTCAACTTGCCACTTAATGTCACCATCCGGTGACAGATGAAAGGAAAATATTTTATTATCATTTTAGTGTGGTGGGTAGGCTAGATTGTTGAAAAATTTTATGTTAAAAGATATCGCAAGCAGGACATCAATAAATCAACACACAAACACGATTATTAGTTTGTGTAAAAGCTGTGATGCTTTTCAGTAGGAATTTGTCCTTGTTATAAATGGTTGGGTTTATTGTATGTAGTAGCAAAGGGGGGAAGGGAGTGGCGCACAACAAAATACTACTTGCAGTAATTCCCAAACAAGTCACCCTCTCGTCATTCTCCTGCAACCTACAGAATTGTGAAATATACATATGTGTAGGTAAAATTATGCTTAACAAATGGTTTTTCACAAGTAAACTCTAACTACATGATTGTGTGTGTGACATCATGGGAAAGGAGTGTAATAAAGCCACTGTGTATAAGAAGCAGAACAGCCGGAGCCTTAAGCGTTAAACTTCCAGAATAATGAACAGCTTAGGTTTTAACAAACAAAAGAAATAGAAATTTATCTGACTACTAAAGTAACCTCTTCTATTTATTATGTAACATAATAGAAATTTTAAAAATACTTTTCAAAACCATGGCTGAAAAGTTCAGGTTTTTGTCCCTCCAATAGAGAGTTATTTGATCATTCACTAATCTGTCCAGTATTCAATTTTGCCATTTAGTGACTACTTCGTTGAATAAGCAATATTGTTTAGTTAGCTTTAGTTTGCCATTTCATTAATTATCTAAGCACTTTTTTCTGTGGAATTATTATTCTTCATTAAAGATTCAGTTTCTAATATATTTCTGTAATGTAACAAATACCAAACTGCGTTTCTGAAAAAATTAAATGTAAATTTAATAACTAATTGTATATTTGTGACTAAATTTTCACCTCTTGACATTCATCAACATCACGACAATGTTGGTTATCAGGTGCTAGCATATATCCATCTGCACATTCACAACGGAAAGAACCTATTACATTCCGGCAGCGACCATTTCGGCAAAGGAATGGCATAGCATGGCATTCATCAACATCTGAAATAGACAAAAACATAAAATAAACAGACAATGTAATAGTTTTGTTATTGCAAAAAAGCCAAAACAACTATGCACACAAAACAATAGCTACGTCCACACTCGTGTGCTTTTACTTGCGCTAAGCGCATGCCTCGATGCGTCAAGGCAGAGTCATAAGTAGCAGATTTTAATAGCATATGGTGTAGCACAAGAAGTTCCACCAGCCTTGGATTTCTTTACATTTCAACGTTCAATTTGTAGTGTTTTACAGTACGCAATGAAAGAAGTCTGTTTTGTTTGAGACCTCTATCTCAAAAACAACCAAACGTGAAATTTACACCTCCCTGTTCTTTCATGCGTTGATTGGTTAGTTTATTATTTTTTTTTTATTAATTTTATTACTTTTATTAATTTGTTTAGAAATTAGGCGAAGATACAGCAATTTACACATAAAAAGTACTCAGTTTTTAGCCAGTTTTCCGATAATATCCTTTGTAAACATCTGTTACTCCATCCAGGCTTTGTATAAAAAATCGCCTTTGAAGATCAGAGTTTTTTCTACAATATGAATATTTTACATGAGACATCTGATTTTACGTTTTATTACACTGGCCATTTTTTCAAAAACGTACTATTTTGGCTCCACGTAAAGATAGGGATATGATTTCTGAACTGAACCTTGCATTTTTACAACAGTAGGTAAACCTTGATTTCCTATGTTTATTTACTCATTTAATCACTAAATATGCCACACTAATTCCTCCTAACAAAGTAATATCATCTTCATCCATCTTGAAAACACAACGGAAGTGAGACACAAATAACATGCCTCTAAGCACATGCAATAAGGCATGCGTCAACGCATGCCCTATGCTGACTAAATGCAGTCCAGGTTCTGGTTCCATCAAGACCAGATTAACAAGATCTCATAGTAAACTAAAAACTTATCAGATTTAATTTTGCATAAACAGAAAAATATTAAAAAGGTATTGAAACAAATCTATACTAACCAATGCAATCGTTATTGTGGCTGAGTTTGAAACCAGTGTAACATAAACACTTAAAAGAACCAACAACATTAACACATGTGCCATTGTTACATATGTTGGGATGGCGTTGACACTCATCAACATCAACACAAGTCTCTCTTGAGGGTGTTAATGTGTAACCATTATTACATACACATTGAAAACTTCCTTGAAAATTATTACATGTGCCGTCTGTACATACTCCAGATTTTTCATAACATTCATCCAGATCTGAAAACAGATACGAAAACATATTGATCATTATAAAATTCTAAGCTGAATTAATAACTTACAACTTAACAACTAAAACCTCTATTTAAATTTAAAAGGCCTATACAAAATTATTTACAGGATTAATGTCAAAATCTAATTCAATTTTCACAAAAGTAACATATTTACAGAAAGAGTATCATAATAGTAAGTTTCCTTTTAGTCATTTGCTTTTGGTTAAAAAAATAACATTCTAAATTATTACATCAGTAAATTTAATAAAAAATAATTGTTTACAATAAAAAAATTAAAGCACCTTCACTTAGACTATTAGAACATGTAGAACTACTTGTAACATCCAAAAGAATTTATTTTCACAATTGGCATGATTGTATTTTCATTTGTTAATCTTCCAAGAAAGTTAGTTTTACAAATTTTAATTTATAACAGTATAAATGCATTAAAATATAATTATATTCAACCAGAGAACACAAATAACAATACTCTAAATGAAATGAATAATACTTACCTACACACTCACGCATAGTCACTCCTAATTTGTACCCTGCAGGACACTGACATTCAAAGCTCCCTGGTGAATTGACACATTGGGCGTTTCCTCTACACGGACTTGGTATACGTAAGCACTCATTGTCATCTCATTAACAAAAACAAATTAGAAAGATAATTAAGCTTAATAATTAATAAACAATCCTCATAAACAGGAATATATTTAGAAGAATTCGGGATATATGTTTTTCCAAGAAGTGTAATAAATAAATGAATGCTGATACAACTGATCTCTTTCAAATATCAATAAATGTAAATCATACAAGCTGGTCCAAAATTATTTCTGATAACTTTAAATTATTTTGGTGTGACATTAGTTCAACTGATTTTAACATGGAAGTATTTTATAGAACTAAAACAAGTGGTACCACCCTTTTTAAGAAAGGCAATAGACCAACTTTTTACTACACATACACTCAATAATTAGTGTTTTATGCAGTACTAAAAACCTCTTTACATACGATTACAAAAAATTAGAAAGAATAATAGTAAAAAAATTAAAATAATTTTATACAGAAAAGCATGGAAAATATTTTTTATCATAGATTTGAATATTACATTGAAATTAAAGAAAGACAAAGAAAATAGTTTTGATATATAAAATATATATATATATAAATGTATTTTTAAGTAAAACTTACCAATACACTGGTGTGAATCAATATCATAAATAAAGCCACGATTACATTGGCATTCAAAACTTCCAGGGGTGTTCATGCATGAGCCATGGTTGCACATAGTTGGCATTAACACACACTCATCAATCTCTTCACTTTGGTTGGTCATTGGATTCATAACCTTTCCTGTATGTTGTGGAAATCCACAAAGTGTCATGTACTCACCTAGAAATGTTAAAATGAAGATCAGTACCAATTATCCATTGCCAAAGCTGTTGTACATGTCAATAATTTAGCTTAATATTCTCTTTTCTATTAAACAACAAGATAATATTTCCAAAAATTAATATTTCTCAACTCAAATATTTTTCACAAAAAATTAAAATTTTTATTCTGAAAATATTTTTTTCCAAATCCATAAATAAAGCATGTTCAAATATATCACTATCTCATGATGAGGTAAACTTTACAATTAATAAATACATAAATAAGATTATTGGGAGATGAAGCATAAACTACATAGCTTATTTGTAAAATAAATCAAGCAGACACATAATATTCCTAAAAACACTATCCTGAATTCACAGCATTTTAGACAGAACTTCAGATAAAAATACCCAATGCTATTTTCTTTGTTACTTTTTCTATACAACAAATATTTAAGAAAGAATAATTTAAACACCTGAATACCTTCATGGCGTATTGGTCAGTTCGCTGGACTACAAAGTCGAAGGCCTTGGGTTCAATTCCCAGTCAGGGTCTGGAAGTTATTACATATCAAAACCCATCATTCCATAACTCAAAGTAGCCACTATAACCAAGATGTTGATGCGACTTAAAATAAACTTAAAAAATTTAAGCACCCAGATTTAACAGGAATTTTAATTTTAATTAGACTCCAAAAACTTATAGATACTAAAGTACCTCAGACAAAGTACAGAAAATGCCAGAACTGATCAGATGTCGACGCTGCACTACTGGTAGTGTAGCCAGTTGTGCTCAGAACTACACCAACAGGCCAGCCAAATAAAAATATATTTTAGTAAACGGTACTTACGAGTTCCAGAAGCTGGGCAAGGTTCACAGTTATGACCCCACGCTGCACCCATAGAACAACAACACACCATTCGTGTCTGTTCATTAGACATGGGCAGTGAACAATTACCGTGGCTGAACTGCATGTAACACTCCTCCCGACGAATGTCCACACATTCCTCTAAGACAAAACAATATATATAAGCGAAGCAATTACGAAAAAATAATAAAATGTTATCATAATTTACAAATAAGTGACAAAACTCGCTGCAAAGAAAAAACTTATCATGTTAATTTTTATTAAAAAATTATATTACACAATAATTATTGTAACAAAACAATCCATTTATTAATTAGAAATTTAGATTATTTACAAGTAACAATTTATTCATGTAACAGCAACCAATTTGTTCTTTTTAACCAAAGAGAAATGTCAAAAAATGCAATCTTCAGCAAAAAAATCCCTGGAAACCAGACTACTTGTTACAATAAAAATTCAAAACACCTTTCAAATAAAAAAATAATAATCTTATGATTCAATCGACTGAGAAACGCTACTGAATATTTTCAAAGAATTTGGAGTGGACATCAAAACAATGGCAATCATTAAAGAAACATTAACACAGACACGATCAAAAGTAAAATTTCTAGGGGAAATCTCCAAAGAGTTGAAATTAAAATTAGCCCTGTACAAGAGAAAAACTAATGATGTTAATTTTTATTAAAAAATTATATTACACAATAATTATTGTAACAAAACAATCCATTTATCAATTAGAAATTTAGATTATTTACAAGTAACAATTTATTCATGTAACAGCAACCAATTTGTTATTTTTAACCTAAGAGAAATATCAAAAAATTATTTCCATCAACTAAAATTAGTTTTTTAAAAAGTTACCAACAGAATTTAGTCACTTTTCTCAACTTTTTGCCAACTTAAAAAGAGTGAACACTCAGCCTTTCTAGTTTTAATTTCTTTTAATAAAAAACCAGGTATGAACAATAAAAAATAGAATTGAAAATTCAAAGAGTAAAATTTGTTATAAAAGCAAAATATTTTCACATGGCTAAACTTAAACTTATTAATGTTAGAATAATTAATGATCAGTTACATTTGGTTCAACAAAAACATAAGCATTTTGGAGCTATTTAGTTACTTCTATAGTGGTAGTGAGTACTGGAACCTTAATTTCATAAAATTATTTATATATTCTTAGAAATGTTTTGTGCAATTTGAAACTTACTGCCACCAGGGAGCAACATATATTTATCAGGGCATACACATCGATAAGTGCCCGGTTCATTGATGCATTCACCAACTCCACAAATACCTGGTTTTTCTGCACATTCATTAATATCTAAAACAAAAAAATGCAACACATCAGTAAACATAATTTTAGATACCCTATCAAATTTTCAGGATACAAAGCTCCTCAAGAGCTTCAAAAAATTAATCCAGAGGTGTAGTTCACTGCACTCAAAAATTCAAGTTTCACAACTTACAACAATGACTCAAATTTCGGTCATAACTAATAAATTATCATAAAAATAGAAAATCATAAAAAACAAAACAATCAAACATTAAATGACTTTCCAACCGCTTCTGTGGTATAGTGACTAGCATACCTTAGTATATCTCACAGAACCGTGCAGCAGATATAAACAGACTTCGGGTTGAGTCAGTAAAAAGGATGCGTTATCATGTTTCCCTCTACCAGAGCCCTCAGTCAAAATGACTGGTAAGACCAGATGTATTATAATAGGCCTACAGTATGAATTCTTTCTACTGGAACTCTCGTATGTTATATTTAGTATATGTTTTAATTAGTACACAGCAAGTTTCATCTGCCAAGCAAAGAAAATTTTTTGAAACTCAAATGGATTCCGCAAAGTTTAATCACAATTTTAACACATTTATGTTTTGACGTGCTGCATAGTTCCATGGGATAGAGTATAGCCTATTAAGCAAAAGGTCCAGGTGCAATTCCTGGGTAGAGTCTAGAAATGTTAACACATTAAAACCCACCAAATGACCAAGCTGTTGATGCAACTTTAAATAAACTAAAAAAACTGACTTACCAACGCAGAAAACATTTGTGCTATCCAGTCTGTATCCATCATTACAAGAACACATAAAACTGCCAAAAGTATTGGTGCAGTGGCCGTTTTGACAAATATTATCAAGCTCTTCGCATTCATTAATATCTCCTTCAACTAGCTAAAAATAAAAAAACAATGAAGAGATAACACAACTATTATTTTACCAAGAAAAACTCTCCACACAATGCCTACAATGGTGACTTACATGAAACACCTTCACAGAAACTGTGCAAACGGTAAACTGTACTTATCTAACAAATCAATGTACCAAAAATTAAGCATATCTTAAATGGTCATTACTTTTTTAGATCAGAAATTAAAATGATGGCTCCCCATTAATACATAAATTATAATCAAATTTATGATAATTAGAAACTTTTGACACATAACTTTGGCTAAAAAAAGTTATGGATCCTTCAATAAATACCCGACTAGTCTTTATTAATAATAAGGTAGAATTAAAACACCAGATGTTCACAGATACTACACCAAGGCAACATTTATAGCCAAGTTGTTCATATCTTGTGTTCCAAAATTCTGAACTGATGTTATTTTTATCAAGTCATCATATAAGTTCCTCAAGTTGGTTAAGACTAGCAGTTATTATGTGTATACTAACAAAATGGGAACAGACAAGTTTTGAACTTACCGTAATAGTATTTGGTTTGTACCCCGGTCCACTGGGACACAATGCTTTGTATTCATTTGAATTATGAGGTGGACATACTTCACAGTATGTACCCCATGCCCTACCAATACTACAACAGCATGCAGCTTTTGTAAGAGGACTGCCAGTATCCATTGAACAACGGTTGCGGCCATGGATTTCTTCAACTGCTAGATAGCACTGTGATTCTCGTTTGTCTACAAAAAATTCAACAAACATAAACCAAATTTTACCAAGCTCAATTAAGTAATTTAGTACATGGATTAAAAAAATTTCATAAAACTAGCGTCATCAATTTGTATTCTAAATGAAGATATTAATAACCACATATGTTCTGTTGTTGACTGTATTGTTATAGTTGGTGTCAAAATAAAACAAACAACACTCAACATAGCAACATGTAGTGGGTTTTGGATAGCGGAAAGATTTTTTAGCCCTTCCATTAAATCAAATACAGTAAAGTCCATGGTAACCTCTGAGAATACTTCTCTCAAGACCAACTATGTGCAGTGCCACATTATGCTTTAGATGATGAATCACAGGAGTTTAAGTCCACTGCTAAGGTGTTTCTAAACTGAGAAATGAATGTTACAGAACAACATATCTTTAGAACCTTCGGAGCTTTGCAACCTCCTAAAGTACGCCTTACCTAAGAATTCAGGGCGGTGGCTAGGTAAGCTATTTTTTCCCTAGCCCTTCTCAAACTTGTATGAGTACAGAAATTTTGTTTCAGTTAAAGATATGTTTTAGGAAACATCTATAAAGGTATGTTTTCCTGTTGTGCTAAATCTAGAGACTGAACTACCTCAACATTAGCATTTTCTTCGAGTGGCTAACAGTTCCAAAATGGGGTGGCTAGAACTGCTCCCGAGCAGATTGTGCACTTCATATGGGATTCCAGACTGGCCTAGAAACTGAGTTAGTAAGGCTAATCATAAAAAAACCTAGCTAGGTCACAGTGACAAGAGCCTGTGTTCCCTAACTCCTTTAGTAACCTATACAATAAAGTTTATGTAGATTAAAAAACTGATCTTAAAGTAACCTACACAATATAAGCAAAAACAATACTCAATAAATCTGCACTAACTAAAAAAAAAATTGTTAATCTGTACTTACCTATACATGCATTTCCACCTGGTGCTAATTGATAATTTGGTGGGCACTGACAAATAAATTTTCCAACTGTGTTAATACATGTACCATAAAGACAGGCCTGTGGGCTCTCACATTCATTAATATCCGTGCAATTCCCTGTAGAACCAAAAGTAATGATGCTCAGTATGATTTTAAAATACTGTTACGTTAAATTTAAAATATATGAATTAATTTGACTATTATTATTACTACACATGCCATTACTCATTACTATATGAGATGTCATACTTAATGTAACAATAAAAGTTTATTTAAACTTACTGAAATTAAAATGCTTGAGACATTCACAATCACAATCTTCTTAACTGATTACAAAAAACTATTACAAAAGTGGTCAAGGATGACAATTAGCTCATTTTTTGGCAAAGTTGCAACTTTTTGGGACTACAGATACCTAAATGCAGTTTTTTTCAAAAGCTTTCAAAGGGTAGATTCAGAAAATGAAATCACCAAACAGATAGGATGCACCTCTGAATAACTACAAGGATTTGGAACCTTTTGGTAGCACTTGTAATGGCAAGGTCTTGAAACATGGACACAATAGGAACATTTTTGTTTTCTATACCTAATAATCTATGGAAACTCAAAATGTCCCAATTGTTCAGCAAACAACTACAGATTCCCAAATTTTTCAAAATTTCAACCTGAAGAAAGAAAACTACTGCAAAATATACAAATTAGTCTATTTGGAGGATACAAAGAAATTAACCACAGCTGCCGTGCAGGAAATCCTAAAAAGCCAGGCTATAAACAAAAAATCCGCTTTATAAGGAATTTGGAAATTATAATAATCAGAAATGGCAAATCTGTACTTTGAAAGCATTAATTTAAATAAGCTTGTAGTTAAGACCAAACTGGGAAAATAAAAACCGTCATGCTTTTATATCGATGAATTCTGTTTCGTGTATTGCTCGATAGAGTAGAATGATAAAGTATTTTTCATTGACAAGTAATGTACCAATAATACGAGTACATTAAACAAGTACTTCTGCAACTCTAAGAAGTTATTTTAATACACAAGTACTCAAATTAATACTAAAATTTATTTAATTATTAGATTAGTAGATGTTGTGTACTTAAATACATTTATATTTCCTTTAGTTTTTAATTTTTACTTTATCCAATTTTAATTTAGCTAATTGTTTGTTAGAATCTTGCTAAAAGTTAACATCATTTCCCTCCTTGATAAGATCACTAGATTGAATTGTCAACTGTAGTATCATTATTTCCACCCTCTTCTCTCATGATCTCACACTCTTCTCTCCATGTCATGTCCATTCCTATCCTTTGCTCCTCATCTTTCTTGTTGATTCAGTCTTTGGTTTAATTTTCTTCTCCTGGAAACGGTACAGATTTTAATTGATGTTTCAAATTTGAGTAGTCCATCATATTGGCACTGGATGGCAGTTTGATGGTTGATGGCCGCATGGAAATACATTATGGCACTAGATTAAACCAATCCAATCACTATACATAAATAAATACAGTGTCCTAAACTAGGGCAGAAAAATGATGTCATCCTCACAACAAGATTCTATTTAAGAATTAAAAGTTTTGATGTATTTTTGAAAAAAATGTGAAATATCACTCCAAGATTTCATAAAAAAACAAAATATTGCAATAACATTTAACATTCATGTGCATCTGTCATGATACAAAATTCAAACGAAATACTTTCTTGTTAACTTGGAAACCATTCTTTATTTTAAAAACCTATTGTTAACTTTTTGTCACCAACACCCCGTTTACTAAGTACTGCTAGGTGTTCAATCGTACATCACGCAGGAGTAAGACCAACAGACCACTGCAGAGGAAAGCAGAGTAGGCTTGCAGACAACCCCTCTCTTTCTCTACCCTGCTCCGTACATCTCTCGCTCTCTCTCACCCCTCTTTATATCTCTCTCCTCCTTCCCCTCCCCTCACTTAATCTATCTATCTCTCACTTCTACATCAACCCCCTATTTCTCCTTCCTCCATTTCTTTCCCTCTCACCTCTGTAAGAGGTTTTAAAATCTGTAACAACAGTGGCCACATTACATTTTTTCTTCATATCATATAATATATTTAGGACTACGCAAAAAAGAACACAATTATAATACGTGTACTCCCAACAACATTTTAAAACTTTTAGCTACTTTTTCTTGACAAAAGGGTCTTATTTTAAGGCATAGAGTATGTTTCTCTCCTTTCTTATGTGTGTATACACTAATTATTCAACACTTGTCTGATTTCAATGATTCGTTAGGACAAAAAATTTGTTTTTTAAAATGCAAAAAAATACAAAAGAATTATTATTATAAATTACTAATGCAACATAACCATTGTAAAGATGAATGTAGCCAAAAGGAAATTATTGTTATATTAGTTGGTGATCATGTTAACTGTGTCATCCTAACTTCAAATTCTACTTCAAAAGATTGTCAAGTGATGCATCATTTTCATAATGTACAGAGAAATTAATGGCAAAACTCAATTCATTTGCATGGAAAAATTAATAAAAATTCTGTTACCATTTTGCACTTACCACCAGAATTATCCAGCTTATACCCTTCATTACACTCGCATCTAAACATTCCAAATACATTTTCACAGCGTCCAAAAACGCACAGATTGTTGAACATTTGACACTCATTTATATCTGTAAATTATATAAAAAAATTTTATATAATAAAACTAATATTAATTTTTATGGTAGTTATTCGACTACAATGAAAACAAAAATAATGATTTTCACATAGGATAATCACTAATCCTAACTGCACATCCAAAATTTCTAGTTTATATAAAAGTTGGTTACTATACAACTGTAGACATAAAAGTTTATTTATAGGAACTTTAATACTAAATTTACTACAACAAGCTGTTTACTTCATCAATCACATTACTCCGTGAATTCTGGTGGACAAACTTTTTTGGAGATAATAATATGTGACAATTAATAAATTACTTAGCAGGACTTAAAAATTTATTACAGCTTTCATAATAAATGTATGATGAGACTTTTGTCAGGATGAGCCACAAAGTAGTAAACTAGTTGTCCATTAACCCAATGAAGTCGGGAGCCGACTGTAGTCGGTCTGGTAATTACTGTATTTACCACGGTATAACTTGCGTTTTTATAAAGCTATAATGCTGACTATATATTATATCAAAGTACTTGCCTTAAAATTCATTTGATTTGGCTATTAAATAACGAGACTGACGTTGTAAAAAATTTTATTTTTATTTTATACATGATCACTTATTATCACCTTCAATATACACTCCTCTATCCCTACAACGCTCCATGCGAATTTTCCATTGTTGGAAACAGAGCTGGAAGTCATCTTCTGTCAGCTCCTTCAGGACACGTGCCGCTTTCTCTTTTACAGCTTCCACAGACTCAAATCTTGTCCCTTTTAATGCAGATTTCACCTTAGGGAACAGACAGAAGATAATAACATGTAATGAAACGTAGTTTTCTACTTATGATCCGGAAATGAAGCGCCAATCTATGCACTGGAAGAGCCGAACTGCACCAGGAGCCGAAAAAGCTCGAATGAGCAAGTCAAAATTTAAAGCAATGATGATTTTTTTTTTTATATCCATGGGATGTGAACCTTCACTGGGTTCCTGAAGGTCAAACAATTAATCTATATTACTATCTTAAGGTACTTTCTAAACTATGTCAAAGAGTAAGGAAAAAACACCCCGAAATGTGGAATGACAAATCATGGGTTCTCCACCAAGAGACAATGCGCCAGATCATTCCACGTTATCTGTCAAGAGGTTCCTAGCCAAGTACAGCATCTCAGTGTTAGAACATCCACCTTATTCACCAGATCTTGCACCACGTGACTTCTATCTGTTCCCTAAGGTGAAATCAGCAGTAAAAGAGACAAGTTTTGAGTCTGTGGAAGCTGTAAAAGAGAAAGCAGCACGTGTCCTGAAGGAGCTGACAGAAGATGACTTCCAGAACTGTTTCCAACAATGGAAAATTCACATGGAGCGTTGTAGGGATAGAGAAGGAGTGTATATTGAAGGTGACAATAAGTGATCATGTATAAAATTAAAATAAAATTTTTTACAACATCAGTCTCGTTATTTAATAGCCACACCTCGTATGTATAACAGAACTATGAAAAGAGCATAGTGGCCAACTGCTTTGATGGCTTCACCTATGTTCCAGACAGCATAACTTTTTAAATATTTCATATTTTGAGTTGGTACAACTGCAGTACTACCTATATCTTCTTCTCTTTTCTATGAAATTAAGGAAGGTCATTCTTTTACATTCAACCTTTAGCCCGCAATAACCGGATTTTGAGATGGAAGATATTTCTTTCATCTATTTTATCCTTGGACCTTCAAACATCTACAAACACATTTTACTATAATTGGTTTATATATGTGTATGTTTTTAATATATTTGTGTGCAATGTACACGTGTCAATTGCTAGAAGTAGGGGTATATAGGCATTTTTATGTTCCCTGTAATTGAATTGTATGCTCTTCCAATAATGCTGCACAACTTTCAAACTGCTGTAACTCGCCCAATCTTTACCCGATATTGCAATAAACAATATGGTTTTATTCATGAAACTGTTTTCTACAAAACATGTCATGCACAAATTTTTGCTAACCTGAAATTTCAGCCCGTTACAGTAAAAAATATAAAGTTAACACAAATTTTCTGTGCGCCAATATTTCACTCACTCAAACGCCAAACGAATTTCATGTGCATTTTATATGCAAAAGAAACGTACGTATTATATAAAGCACCTGGAATTTTTTCATAATTTTTCATTAGTAATGAAATTAGATAAGGAATTTATTTGGGAGCGTGTTATGATATTTGAACTTTCATTATTGCTGGTAAAACACGCTGATTTTATAGGGTTAATCAGTAGCACGGAGTTTGAGAGATTTGTTAGTAAGACTTCTGATATTTCAACTAACGTGGCTCTAGGTAATTCGGTTATCTGAAGAGATATTTAAATAAATAGGAAATGTCAAAAACAAACATATACAGTACCTATTTACTTATGTTGTCATAATGAAAGGACTTCGCATAAAGTAGCCCAAAATATACAAGTGTTACATTATTGTAATGTAGTGTTAAAAGTGTTCATTTTAAATATGTTTTAACTTGTTGTTGGGTCAAAATCAAAAAGAAAGATATCAAAGTACCTGAACTAATGTTCAAAAAATGTATTGAACAGAATGTTGACAATGGCCAATGACTTAACCATTCTGCAGCCACTACTTAAGGCTTTATGCTCACACTTGCACTACTACCCTATAAAAAAATATTCTTTTCTTCTGCCCGGTTCATAAATGTGAAATTTTTAAAATACAATTTTTTCACCAACCTGCACCAGATATAAGAGTAATCTCTACAGAGGTTTGGGATATCAGACGGCCGGATAAGGGAGGGTTTACAGTATGTTTTTCCTCACATTTGTTTTCCCCCAGATAAACAATTTATGTACATTTAAAATTCATCTTAAATGTTAAATATGCCATAGCCAATAAATTCAAATACAATTTCAAATAATTTCAAAAGAGCACAAATTTCTTTAAATATTAGCATAAGTTGCCTTATAGACATAATACATACCAATACAAGCAGTCTCGCTGTGATCATCTGGATGCATGAATCCCATTTCACACTCACACCTGAATGAGCCTGGATAATTCAAACAATGGCCGTTTTCACACAAGTTATGATCCTCAAGGCATTCATCAACATCTTGACAGGAGTAACCATCTCCACGGAAACCAGCATCACAAACACACTGATCATATATAAGTAAAACGAAATATAAATATGAAATAAAAATTGAAAAACTAAGAGAAAATTTAGTACAGACTGATCCATAGATTCCACAGCAGATTTCTTCGTTCAAACTTTAAATATTTTTCTCATCTTATTCGCTATAAACAGTAATTCTTCAAAGTTAATTTCCTACTAATTACATTCAGTGGAGAATTTCAAAATATAAAAGAGTTCCAAAGCACATATGTGTATTATACAAATGCTACTAATGAACCAGCATCACAGTACATAAGATGACAGCAAATTGTAAACAGAAAGGTTAAAAAAAGTTTTTATAATTGTATTACAATACTCTTGTCTACAGAAGAATCAGAGTAAATTTGTACACTAACGTATAGTTAAGGAGGCAACAAACAAATATGTGATTTTTTTATTACAATAATATTTTTAGTTCAATTAATTCGTTAAAAAACACAGAAAATATAACTAATAATTATGTATACTACTTGGTTTATCACAGTAGAAGTACAAACTATCATAAATGATTCAGCTAAAATATCCCTAAATTCGTAAAAAAATATTAATCATCAAATTCGACCAGGTTCTTTTCACACCACAATATGTTGAATACTCAGAATGTTCCAGTATTTATACAATTGGAAATTAATTCTAGGTTCAAGATATAATTTTAAAAAATCTAATAAAATAATTACCTTAAAAGATCCATCCATATTAACGCACTGAGCATTCTGATCACAGCCTCCATTATTAGTTAAACATTCATTAATATCACGACAATTTACTCCATCACCATTGAAGCCATCTCGGCAACGACATGCAAATGATCCCTGAAAATGAAATCAGGTTCAACAATAATCCGCTTTATGGTTGTTCAAATGTGAATCAATATTCAATACACCCAGAACTTTCTAAAGAACAAACAAACACGTACCATAAATTTAAAATAATCAAAAATACATCTAAATTATTTTAAAAGCCAGTACACATTGGAACTACAAAAGTTTTTATTTGTTTATACAATACAATAAATCCATAAATTTATTGGTATTACATGAATCTATCATAATAAAAATTAACAATCCTTCATAAGAACATGTTACTGACAATTCTACAATGTTCAAAAAAACTGATCAATATTTCCATCTGTCTTTATTGTTGGTACAATGTCCTATATATACAACAATGTAAAATAATTTCATAATTTGTTACAGCAGACAGAACCAGCTATTCTTTTTCACTCCTTAACAAAATAGCAGACCAGCTGAATGCTCTACTTATAAAAATAAAACTGTAATCAAAATTTTACATTCCATTTTCTTGGAAACACCACCTTTAATGGTGATAACTGAAATAAATTTGCCTGCATATACACAAGAATTGTAATAAGATAAGAATGAAAAAATAGAAGAGGATAAATGAGTAAACCAGTGATATCAAAAATCTCAATAACTTACAGGATTGTTGATACAATCAGCATTGGTATCACAATTAAAAGTTCCAAGTTCACACTCATCCTCATCAGAACATGCAGGGCCTGCCTCCGGTTTAGGTGAGTAACCTTCTTCACAGCGACACAAAAATGAACCAATTGTGTTCATACATTCACCATTCCCACAAATATGTTTATCTTTCTCACACTCATTTATATCTGTAAAAATAAAGCAGCAGCAAAAATTAAAACACTTTGTTTTTGTGGAATTTTATCGACATATTACCATGCAATGTAAAAGATCCTAAATAAAAATGTTTAGTACATCAGAAATATGTTTTTTAAAAGAAGTATATTACTGAATTCTGATTAGTTTAGTTATCAATTGTGTCACACTCAGAAATGCTTTATGATGAATTTACTCATACTTTTTTAAACATTTATATTGCATTGAAATATTTATTTTATTTAAATATGCAAATGCAAAATCTAAATAGTTAATAGTTCTATAATCATACATAAAATATAGAAAAAAATGCATTTCTTTTATTTTACTTTACATAAAAATTAAAAACCACCAGAAAAGTCAACGAATAAGTGAGGACACTTAGAAAATGTTCAGTGAAATGAAAAATTCAAAGGTATTTTTTAAAAAGTAATTATTGTTTGAGATGAGACAAATAAAGGTCAAAGAAATCAAAAGTCATGAACTGAAACCTGTTTTTTCATATTTAATAACAAATGTTTTCATCATATTTATATTAAATATTGCTAATTACAGCACACAAAATAGAATTAATAAACAAAGTGACATTAATTGTAGGAAATGAAATATCACAAATTATTTCAACAGGCTATTGTGCCGAAATATTTATTTAATTTAAATATGCAAATGCACAGTGAAATGTAAAAAATTTATAAGCCTTCACTTTTTTAATAAACCCATCAACAAGTTCCAACAATTAGCTAAAATTCTAATTCAGTACTCAAAAATTATAGTACAGCCTTCACATACTTTTAACTGACATAAAAGATAAATTTACCTCAGTATTACGTTCGGCCCAAAGTTTATATTAGTTTTTAATAACTGAAAATTAACTTATAAAGATAAAAATTTATAAAATCATACTATCATATCGAAATAACAGAAAAATTATGGTAATCACCTGTACAAGACATCAAATCAGTACCGGGTAGCAGTCCACCAGTACAATGGCAACGATAACCACCTGGTGTATTTGTACAATTGCCACCGTTGCATATTCTTGGATTTTGCACACATTCATTCAAATCAAGGCATGTCCGTCCGTCTACCTGGAGTGTATATCCTGGACTGTATATAACAAACAACATTCCTGCATTGTATCAGTTGCCGTACTGATCAGTTAACCATTACGACTGAATGTTAATATTGAAATTAAACAATTAATATTTTTTTACCTAATCTTATAAACACAAATACTCCTCTAATTTTCCTTAGGGTATATTATATTATTAAACTATTAAATTTATACTTCAAATAATTGTTTTTTTTTTTATTAGGTCATCAGCCGCAAGGCTGGTTTGAACCTCTAGAGGTTTTACTAAGTAAAACAAGGAGTAAAGTGGTTTACAGATTGCCTTCCTCACTGAATGGAATAGTATTCTTATCAGCATGCCAGGCCCTCTGAAAAGCATCTACTTTCCACTCTGCAAATTACACCTTCACTTCATTCACCACATGGTCTGGCTGTGTAATGAAATTCATTACTATCAGAGGAGACAACTCTAACTAGTGTCTTTTACACCTCTACCTTGTCTGTCCTTAAATGCTTCAGTCATATAATTTGCTGACCTCATGATAGAAACAGAACTATATTTTGCAGCTCTGGAACTAGCACATTGAGTGCCAATAATTTAACACTCCAACTGCCTATTATAGGCAATATAATAATTGCATTAGTACAAAAATATTCAATGACCAAACCCAAACTAGTTCAGATCTCCAACACTGTGTCATACAGCCGCTACAATCAAAACAAGTCCTAAAACTTTTTGTTGATTTCTTATTCTTAAATTTACTGAAAATCAAATCAGATACAAAGCTAATTCAGTTAACTGGAGCTCTGTTGTGTATGGTAAACATTGCCTTTGCAATTACGAATTGTACATTTTTCTGTCTATTTCAAATTAAATCTCTTTTGTCCAGAGAAAGCATCTGATTTCTTTTTAAAGTTGATTTTATTCATATAAACACAACCATAAATTATGATGTAATTTCTCATTTTTACAATAAAAATAAGTTTAGTTTATAAACTATTTTAATTATATCACTACTAACCTACATGCACAAGAGAAGCTCCCTGGAGCATTAACACAGATATCTTCACAACCACCATTTCTCACTAAACATTCATTCACATCTGAAAACAACAAGTTACAAAAACAACAATAAGTAATACAAAACTAATTAATACAGGAAAGGCAAAATTACTTCATCACACAAATGGTGCTTACAAAACTTTCTTGCCCAGAATTAAAAACCGCAATTAAATATTTTGAAAATACAATAACTCATAAATACTGAGTGGTTCAGTCCATTGTACCCTATATAGTAAACCTTCGCTTATGCCCCTTCAACATTAACAATAAAGTTTCAACTTTAAGTTCCATACCATAATCCCTATGTATAAATTTTAATTAACCATTAAAATATATTCATAACGTTTATCAGATTTCAGTGCAGAGAACCTTTTGAATTTAATATTACAGCAAGCAAAGTAGCTTTTTATAAAAACTTCAGCAATGTATCATGATGCTTCTACCACAACTGAAGCATGTACACTAAATTTCTAATGACAAACACACACAATGATTAGAGTTCAACAATAAAACAAAAACATTGAACACAGCACTACTTATGAAATAGTACTTCTTCCTGCAATAGAATGTTATGAAAAATCTCACTTAGGTACAACCAATTTTATTGAAAAAAAAAAACATGTAAAATTTAACAAACCTTCACAATGTGTTTTTAGACCAGTTTGTTGATAACCATCATCACAAATACACTGATACGTGCCCATCATGTTCTCACAAACACCATTTGAACATATTCCACTTGTTCGAGAGCACTCATCAATATCTGAAACAATAGTCATTGTATGAAAAAATATTCAAATGGAAGGAGAGAAACTGATAGATAGTCCTAAGTCCTCCGCACCCTACAAAAAATGACTTAGATGTTCAATGACTTGCAGAAAACGTTTCTTAAATTTTTCTTGACACTACATAAAAATGTGCAATAAAATTTCTTACAAAGTTTAACAGTTAAAAATAAAAAAATCATTTTAAACATTCTGATTTTAAAATAATCAATATAAACCAATTCTTTACAACCAGAAGTCCAGTCCTCCACCCTCAAGAGCAACTGTTATAAAATATTAGGTTTGTTGAAACATCAGATTCATCAGTCTTTGGAAAGGTAGCATCTAACCAGGTGTGTCAACCAATAATCTTTTCATAATAATCTTATTATGTGACACTACCTGTAGAGCAGTTCTACAACTAACAAGTCTCTCTTGTACAGAAAGGAAGACAATGTAGATCATAAAGGTGCACATCAAACTAAGCATTCTATATTCCCATTCAAGTATTCACCAGTGAATTTGTAAAAGTCAACTTGAAAGACTTCTATACTAATATACTCACAAAATCACTAAATTTGATTCCTTACACAAATTTATTCTGTTTTATTCATTACATAATTCTGTTTATAAACATCTTGTCTATTTAATTCACTTTTCAGGCTTAGTTATAAGTTATTCTGTTAGTTTCAGAAATCAGTAATGACAAATAATAAGCAAACATTCTTATTTCAACCCTTAAGGCTCCGGCTGTTCCACTTCTAATATACAGCTGCCATATTACTTCCTTTGCCATGATGTCACACACACATTCATGCAGTTAGATTTTACTTGTGAAAACCCATTTGTAAAGCATAAATTTATCTACACATACATATATTTAAAAATTCTGTAGGTTGCAGGAGAATGACATGAGGGCGAAATGTTTGGGAACACTGCAGGTAGTATTATTTTGTCATGTGCCACTCCCTTCCCCTCCTTTACTACAACGTACAATAGATCCAGCTGTTTATAACACAGGCAAATTCTATAGAAAAAGTCACAGCTTTCACACAAACTAAGAATCGTGATTGTATGTTGACTTATGGACGGCCTGCATGCAATATTTGTTTACATAAATTTTTTCAACAATCTAGTCTACCCACCACAATAAATCAATAATAAAATAATTTCCTGCCAACGTATTCTATTTCTGTAAATGCTATTAGTTGTGTTGAAGAATTCTCTACAAAATAAATATAATAATAACTGGTGTCACACTTATATTGACCTCACTGCAATAAGTTTTATTGCGTACTGCACTACCAATTTCTGTAACCACTGAAGTGGCTTCACGAAGAACATGGGTTAATATGCATTAAACTCACCTTTACATGACTGCTTGTCAGGAGCTAATTCATGTCCTGCAGGACATTCACAAAAGAAGCTTCCAGGTGTGTTTCGACAGACACCACCACGACAGAGACCAGGAGTTCTTTCACATTCATTTATGTCTGTGCAATTTCAAAAACAAAAAACAAGTAAAAAGATAAATAATCTAATACTAGGCATAAACATACACATGAAATACAAATAATACTTTAGGAAAAAACTAACTTATAGCACAATTAATTGATAAGCTTCTTTCTTGAAATTTATATCACACACAAATCAAGTTCGTTTTGTAGCATCATAAAATAACTACTAATTTCTAGAAAAGACTACAAAATTATTTTTCAAGTAATTTTTGATATAGTGTGTAGACAAACCACAGTAGATATTTTCTGCAGATCTGGCTAACAAGATAGTGGCTGAAGTAGTAGTAATACTTTCAAGAATTCAAGGAATTTAGGGACAAGTTGAATTTTATACAAAGTAATTTTTCAGAGCAAAGATTATCCAACAATGAATTCAGGTTACATTAAGAATACGCATAAATGAGATCTCATTTAGATGGAAGTTACCTACTTAAATGAAACTGTAAAAGAATGTAATAGAATAAACTTTTCACTTCAAATGCAGTTGCATTTTAAACTCAAATTTTGATTTAATATGTTATGCACAGTAATAATGTAATGGTAAATTTTAATACCAACTGAATCAATTTATAGCTCATAACACAGATATATGAATTCAATCTCTATTACTTCTGTATTGATAAAGTAAAAAATTTCCCAAATGTATATCACTTATAAAATCTTAAAAAATAATTCACGGGGAAATAAATTTATCAGCTTAAAATTATGAGGACGATTTTACTTGATAAATTCTCTTTGGCCCTCTCCATGGTGCAGTGGTTAGCATCCTAGGCTAAAAAAAAAAACTGAACACCCCAGCTTGAATTCCCAGGTAATATATGGAAATTCTAACAAGTTAAAAACCCAACATAACCATTGCATAACTTGTAGCAGCTGCTGATGACCAAGCAGTTGATATGACTTTAAAAAAAACTAGAGAAAAGTTCCTAGTTTTAGAGAAAAGTTCCTAGAACTAGAAAAGTTCCTCAGTCAGACATAAAATAAAAAATATTTATAGTTCAATTGAAGAAACCAATGAAAGAGTTCTGGAAGTGTTTACAAACACAATAAATACTTGATATCATATTTAAAACTCCTTTTAGTGTAATAATCAAAATTTTGTGTTTTAAACCACAGCATCATGTCATGCAGAATATCTGCTTACCCATGCACACCTGCATCATTGAAGATGTTTCATAACCTTCTTTGCATTCACAGATAAAGTTACCAGGTGTATTCTTGCACGATCCATCACCACAAACACCATGCATGATATTACATTCATCAATATCTGTAAATGTAGAAAAAACAAACAAAATTAAAAATGAACAAAACTGAAGAAAAATATTATGAAATTAATTAAATTTAACTGAAAATATTTATGTGAAATAAGCTTTACCAGAGCATTTTAATCTTCATTAAAATCAATCTTTGAAGTTAGATTGCACTGTTTGTAAGGCAGAGGATTTAGAGAAAATGTTCACCAACTGAAAACTTCATTATGTTGAAACATATTCATTGGATGTAGTGTAGAAATGATAAAAAGCAAAAAAAAATGTAAAAATATGGTTTATTTTATTCTTTGAATAAGATTGATATTGTATGGATTAAGTTTATATTATACTGATATTGTTTGTTCTTATGAATGTGTTTTTTACATAAGAAATAACTGTTGCCCAGAAAGTAATATATGCTAAAAAGTTTTTAATTTATATCAGCTTGATTGTACATGTTTATGTTGAAAAACAGTCAATGAGCAGATGAACGTAACAATGGAGATGGTTTACAAATGGGGACTTCACAAAACCTTACTTGTTTTACAGATATTGTACCTGCCAGAAATTTATGCTTATAAAAAATGTTACACTTAGAAAATATTACAGGTTCACTTGTCAAAGTAAATGGCAAGCTTATCTGAGCACCTCAAACAAGTTTTTTTGAAATTAAAAATTATTATTATGTCAGTCAGTTTTGGGTTTCCTTCAGAGACCTGTTGAGCAACACAAATATAAAAAATCTGGTGTGAACTCTCACACAGCTTTCTCTTGCCAATGCAAATAATGAACAATATAACCTAACATTAGTAATAATACATTAGAAATATACATAAAAACTAACCTCAAAAAAAATAACCTTATTTTAATCACGAGTGAATGATGCAAAATGAAAATCAACCTTAGCTAGGCTTAATAATACAGAAAATCACTCTTTCACGCTAAACTAGATTCAGTAGAGAAAATGCTTAATATAAAAGTAGTAGATCTTTTAATTTTCTATAAATTTTATAACATACACTTTTGTCATAAAATGCATACTAAGGTTGAAATCTTAAAAAATCCATTTTTTACAGATTTTCATGAAAAAAAAACAGAAAATCACAAATTACCCCTAAAAAACCATTATACAAAGAAATGTTTGAAATAAAAGTTGTAGATTTTTAAATTGCCTACAACTTTCATGATATACACTTTTGCACTAAAATGCATATCAAGGCTGCAATCTTAAAAGAACCATTTTTTACTACAACAGAACAGCCTCCCCAAGAATTTCACCAGTCATGGTGCCTACCCTATCTTGTAGAACATAAAAAATGTAGTAAATTAGACGATTTAAAAAAATAAGAGTTTTTGTTTTGAGAAAATCGTAAAAAAGTGAAAAATTACATGAATAAACTACTACTTCCAGTTGACCAATTTTGGTGAAAATGTTCATGTCACATCCTCTAGTAGTACCTAACTAAAGTTTCAAGTTTCAACTTCGTACGATGTTCCGTTCTTGAGATTTTTTGTTCACATACAGACACAAGACCAATCGCTAAAAACATGTTTTTTTGGGTTCAGAAGGTCTAAAAACATTTATATCCAGGTGAAAACTCGATTTCGAAAAATCAACATGAAACAATACTTTTCTTCATATATACATTGTATATATATTGTATATACTTCCCTATTATCTTATCTATATTATCTTGCCTATATTTTACTCATATAGGCAAGAGAAAGTAGAAAAATACATTTTGTAGAATTTCACTAGTACTGTCCCTTTAAAAATGCAAAGTTTATAAGTTTGTAATTTTTCCACACAAAAAATTAACTAAATACTATCAACCTATTTCTTTACTAATTAACCAAGTTTAAATAAAGTAATATTATTTTTTGTGCCCAATATCCTTGTACACTCTAAAGATTAGTTTTATAAAACAATAAAAAACCTCCCAAAATTAAAAAACAACTATCTTTTGTTCAATCTAACAGATTTTACATTACCATTGCACTTAATCCCATTTTCATCGATTGCATATCCTTGATTGCAATGACAACTAAAAGAACCAATACTGTTTCTACATCGGCCATTACTGCACATTCCTGGAAACTCCATGCACTCATTTATGTCTTTTCGGTTAACAAAACCAATACCCTGAAATAAGTGAATAAGCTATGAAGAACAGTAAAATAATTACATGAAATAAATGAAGCAATAAATTAATTAACTGTACATATTTTTATGCTCACCATTTTGATCTTCAAGGGCTTTCTATGTCTATTGTACACTTTGTGTACATTATCATTTGAAATTATTTAAAGAAGAATATCAAATATATTTTGAAAGTAGTAAAAAAAAGTAGCAATTCTAATGAAAATAGATACCAGCTTTCTCAACCACAGCTATAAGTTATACAGTGAGTCTTTCATATTTCATTCAGTGGACTTAAACAGTAAACAATGAACATACATATTGTAATAATTTTTATTTACTCTATCAAACTGCACAAAAAAAATGTTCAAATAATAAGTATATATTTGTTCTACACACCTTAGGGCAAAGCTCTGCAAATGCATTAGTACCAATACGAGGGCAAGAATCACATTTTGAACCATCAGCTGCACCACCCCATGCCTTACCAACAGTTGAGCAACAACATGTAGCACGAGAATATAAACCATCAATAAACCCTTTGCCATTACCATGTCTGAATTCAGTGAAACATGCTTCTTGCCGTACATCTAAACACATTGTTCCTATAAATAAAACGAAACAAAATATAATAAACAATTTAAAAAATTGTATAACAGAAGATGTTTCTAGCTTTAAAAAGGCTGAAACAGCAGAAATTTATAATATTGATCATACATATTTCTACAATAAATGTATGACAAATAATTTTTGTCTACAAGACTACGTAAGCTTAATGAAATCAGGAGTACAGAAGAAAAATCCAGTGAAAGAGGTCATTACTTTCTTTTTGCCTTGGAAATGAAACAAAAAATTAGAGGCTCAGAGACAGACACCTTCAGAGTTGTAACATACAATCCAGAAGAATCAGAATAATAAAACACTTATGTTTTTATGTTAAGTAGACATCCCATTAAGTTTTGACTAACAGTACTTGTAATACTTAATACACAAATACAAAAATGTTATACAATTATCCTCACAAAAAATGAAAAATATTTAAAATGAGGAAACGATTACAGAATTACTTCTAAACAGCCTGTTATTGTGCCGGTGTATAAGATTGCATTTCTGCTAGAGAGGGGTAGTGATGACCGGGTGAGGTACGCGGTGCAATAGTCATGCCTTTCTAATAACATAGTAGGTATAACCTGATTTTCGTACAAAGAGCACTGGGCAAAACGCGCATCTCCATTAGTATAGTCTTGTATGTACTGCAATAGTGCAGTATATGTAATCAACAATGGAACAGCATGCCTACAAAATATACTGGGTGTTGTCAATTTTCAACAACACTCTGACTGTACATCTAACTGTAGGTCGGAGGGGTATGCAAGGTCGAAGTCAAGTATGCGCATGCGTAGCCCAGCGCTCACAGCAATTGGCTTTGCCTTTATTAGTATAGTAATGCTGACAGCTGATTTTTTTACACGTTATCACACTGTCAATAACAACTGACATATTATCTAAATTTATATCAGCTGTTTCCTTTAATTGTTGTTTTTAGGTACTGTAGTACACATATTCTGCGGGTTGCATATACAAGTGCAATCTTATATGCCGGCATCAATACACAAACTGTGATAAAGTAAACTGTACTTAATTGATAGTACTGTACTTCTTAACTGGGCTAAATTAATTGAGACAAAAACTTATTTTTAAGAATGCATTAAAAAAAAGGCAAAAGTATCCTACCAGTAGAATCCAATGTTAATCCAGGTGGACAAACACACGTAAAAGATCCTTCAGTGTTAACACAAGTACCTCCACCTTTACAGACACCAGAATTTAACTCACACTCATTGATATCAATACAGACTTTACCATCAACCTAGAAAAAAACACCACATATCATTACCAGAATACAATAACAAATTAAAAACAAAGCTGTACATTAGCAAAATACAATTAACAAATTTAAAACACAGCTGTAGAAATCCAGTTTTATTATGTTATATTGAGTAATAATAGTTATACCAATTTTTAATCTACTAATTCCCTCCTTCTACAAATATTCATACAATAAAAGCCTTCAACTGAATTTTCAGAAATTATTTTCTGAAATCTACATTTACAACAAAATCTGAAGCAACGAAAGCACTGGAAATAGCACTGCGATACAGTATTCAGATGAACTAAAATCCCCTAGCCGTGGGAGTGAGAGAATGCATAACGCTCTCACTCGCGCAAAAGCCATACGCGTCATTCCAATAACATTGTATAATTTTACTCATTGTCGTGAGCAAGCATTTATGCACGCAGTAAACTAACAAGCAAGATAACTACTGTAGTATGTTTTCAGATTTGGATTATAACGTTAAAGACCTTTGGGCATGCGTAGTTATGCCACATATCTCCCTCTCACTCGCTCAGCTATGGAACATTAATTCATCTGATATCTGTACATAGGGTAGCTCAACAATACTAACACATTATATGCCATGTTTATGATTTGCTGGTAAAATTTTGTGTCATCATCAAGGTTTTTGGCAATCAACAGCAAATGTTTAATAATTTTATGCAGCCAGGCAGTAGTAAAACAATATGTTTTTTTTTATTTGCTAATGAACTAGAAGAAATATTTCAAAAGTAAGCAATTTATATTGTTAGTACATCTTGTGTTAAAAGCTTGGTTATGTTTGTTTTCTATCTCAACTACACTGTTAATAATTTTTTTTAATTTAATTTTTATATTTAGAAACCTATTAAACATATTTTTTTTCATTAAAAATTACTTAGTTTTCATTTTAAAAGTTATTTTTGTCTAATAAGCATGTTAAAAAATTAAAAATCAATTGGGATTATCAGAAATTTCAGATTAACAGGGATGTTTTGTATTTTTAATTGGCTACAGTTACTTTTCATTTGATTTTTAATAACTTCTGTTAGTTCCAGTATCGCAAGTCATTCCTTGGAGTTATCTCAAACAAACAATAAACGAATGTACTTTATTTAAACAGTTAAATCCATTAAGATACTAAAATCTTAAAATCTTATTACATGTACTAAGGAACATTTTCTTATTAAATATTATAGACTTCTAAAAATCCTATTCATACACATTGATGAAAACTACAGAAATCTAGAAATCTTGTTAAAAATTTCACTGTTATCATACAAACTTACATTTTATTCAACCCTGAGTATGACATTTATCACAAGTAAAGCACCTTCAGATAGCAAAAATTAATTTACATGATTTAATTAAAATATTATACTGTTTTACATTATAGGCATAACACTATACTCTTCGTCCAAGATTTTCCCATATAAATACTCCACACAATTTAAACTCCAAAAATTTATAGCATACCTTAGCAAAACCTTTACTGCAATCACATTCCTGAGGATGACATAATTCACAAGGACTCCCCCAAGCCAAACCAATGGAACAGCAACATTCTGATTTAAGAGCTAATTTTGTTAAACTATTTTCACAGCGACCAGCAACCAAACGTGTCCAACAAGTCCCTTTTCTGTTGTCTGAAAATACAAATTCATTCACAAAATGAAAAAGAAAAATTTAATATACAAATAAAGCAAACTGCACTATTCCAGATTAAAAACAATTTTTTATATAATTTACAACAAAAAATAAGTAAATCTTAAATAAAAAATAAAAAACCACTCTGTACTTTGCACATATTGGTGGTGAAGTAATGCAGTGGATTTTTAGATTGTGTTTGTGACAAACTAATAAACAATTTAACTTACCTATACATATTCTGCCAGTATTATCCACAATTGAACCAGGTGGACATTCACAGTCATACGACCCAATTGTATTAACACATTCACCATTAAAGCATGCATCTGGACCCAACTCATCACATTCATTAATATCCTCGCACATATGGTTACCAGCATTCAACTGCATGCCAGTTGGGCAAATGCACTATAACAAATCAAAGAAATTTTATTTTTTCAAAGGCCTAACACTAATTTCAAAAGATTATTTTTATTACTATGCCACAAAAGCAGCTTTTATATTTTAAATTAATACACTAATATATTTATATATATATAAATATTAATGCAGTTATATAAAAAACAAATGATTGTATTTTAGTACATGTTGTGACAAATTGAAGTAAAGCCTTTTACAAAAGAATGCGTACCATTTTATACAAAGGAATAAAAGCTTTGGTTCGAAGTAGTTAGTTGTTTAGGTTTTTACAGACCCTAAACAACTAAAATTGATAATTTTACAATATATTTTTCAAATACATACATACAATATACAAATCATCCTCATCTCATTGCAACATGGGGGTTGCTTATTGTTCTTAAATTGAACAGATTCCAACGTAGACACATAAAGAGATTTCTTTTTAAAATCCATACAAATTTTAATGCAATTAAAAGGAAAAAAACTTAAGTTTTTTAATGTCGGTAGTAGTATGTGAACATACTACCAATATTAAAAACCGTTATTTTAGTAGCCACTGTAGAATTAACCTCTCTTATTCACCTGCATCATTAATATACATACAGGAGATAACAAGAGAAGTTATAGTTTCATGTAGATATTTTTCATCTATGTACTAACAACTTTTTGAAATTTTCAAAAACTGATGTTTTTACGCATAAAAATTAAGTCAACTATGAATCTAATGTTATGAACAAATAACACTCAATTTAGTACCAACACATGAACAAGATTTTTGTCAAGAAATCACAAAATTACAACAAATCATAAACTTATCTACCTGATAACTCCCTGGTGTGTTCTTACATTGACCACCATGGCAAATCAGCTCATCTTTGCATTCATCAATATCAAGGCACAATTTTCCAGTAATATCAGCTTCATATCCAACATTGCATATACATCTATGTGACCCCATCAAGTTTTCACATGCACCATTTTGACACATGTTTGGATTTTGTGCACACTCGTTAATGTCTATGAAACAATTGCAAATAGATTTACTAAACTTTAAGTAATAAAAAAAACATTAATTAGTTAAATGTAAATTCAGGTAACAAACTCATGAAAATGCACTTCTGAAACAGGAAAATATAAATAACTTGGTGTTATTGTGCAATGTTACTCCTCTGGACCACAATCAATATACAAGAAAGCTATACTTAGCGCAGTTAAAGTTGGCCTAAGGTACCTACAGCGTTATATCAGAAGGCAGGTGGAGTGCTAAATTATTTGCTCTCAATCTGCTAGTTCCATAGCTACAAAAATAGTTTTCTTTCTTATCACATGGTCAGCCAATTATACAACTGAAGCATTTAAGAACAGAAGAGTTAAAGGTGTAAAATACATTAGTCAGAGTAATCTCCTTTAAGACTAATGAATTTTATTATACAGCCAGACCCTGTGGTGAATGAAGTGGAGGTGTCATATGCAGGATGGAAAGTAGATGCTTTTCAGATGGCCTGGTATGCTGATAAGCATACTTTTCCACTTAATGAGAAAGGAATGGTAAACTACCTCATTCCTTATTTTACTTAGTAAAGCCTCTTGAGGTTCAAACCAGCCTTTCAGCTGATGACCTAAACACACATATCAGGAGATGTAATTAAAAATTTAATTAAAACCATTTTAAAAGACTATTTAAAATTTTATTTGCCTTAGCATTATTTCTACAAAACAATGTTTTCTATAGATTTCTGTGCCAACCGAATTACTTTACCAGAATTGCTAAAGAAGTTACTATCAACAATTTCAAAAAAATCCAGTAAGAACATAATATGTAAATTGTTTTATGAAGAACAGGTCATAATAGTTTATTTCTATTTACAATTTACTTCAGCTATTATCAAGGCACTTATCAATAATTTTTTCTTCACAAGCAGTTTTTATCAACCACCCAATCTAATCATCATGCTGAATTATCGGGATGAATAGGTACAAATTTTAACAAGGGCACCCAGTGCTGTTTGTTCATTTATGTAGCTTTTAGCTGGTCCTCACTCTAAGCCAGTTGCTTAAAAGTTGTAATTTAAAATCAAAAGTTCTTCTTGCCACTGGTCTGGCCCACGTCCAATTTTTTGCTCTGCACGAAAGGATATGAGCTTGACTAAAACAGCTAATTGTAAAATATTGTTTCAATTTAATTGACTTCATGTTACTTTTAACACAACTTTTTTTTAACATACCATCTCCATTCCAAGTCATTCCTGGGCCATGAGGGCATAATGCATTAAACTCAGGTGTAGACGCCATCGGACAAGGTTGACAAGGTGTGCCCCAACCCATTGGCTGTCCTAAAACAACCGTACAACAACAGCAACTTGATTTAGTCACTGGAGTTGAGGATGGATTTAAACACTGGCCATCTCGGAAACTTGCATAACAAAGATCACGTCTAGAATCTGTAACAATATGAAGTAACTTTACTAGTCATCGCTGACTGCTATATTGAAAACACATTACACTAAACCTAAAATCATCATCATAAACAACAGAATAGGCCTTCTGGTCTGTTCCAGCTTCAAACTTAATGGTCTGCAATTTCATGAAAAAATTGGGATCCCCATCTCTACTGAGGTCGTCCAAAATCACATTGTCCAGTTGGCTTGTAAAAAAACACCTGTTTGGGTATTCAATCACCTGGCACCTCAACAAATGGCTACAACACTCTTGCCTGTATTTTCAAATACTTGATACCACCCCGACACACTAAATTCATACCTAGTATCTTCATTTCATACATGTAAATGGTCCAGCAAATTATAACTGTCTTAACAATCTCATCTCAGCAGGCTCTATTCTTAATATCTGTAAAGCAGTCAGGGTCCAACACTCTGAACCATCCAGTAGAACAGGCACAATCAGGGTGTGATAAAATTTTACAAAATCTCCTTCTGTACTTTACCAACCAGATTTTTCATGAAAGTATACATTAGCATCTGAAACTTCTCCAGTTTGATTTCCACATCTTATGATTGCAAAGAACATAATTCACATCCCATGTAAACAAACATATACAACTGTTGAAAAATCTTGTCATTCAGAACTACTTCTAAAATGATCAGTACTCCTGAAGCCATCACTTCTTTTGTATTTTCCAAAGAAATCAAAAAGTTACATCTCTCAGCAGTTAAACTAAATATTTAATTATAATGAATTTTGCAAATCATCCTTGGAGTCTGCTTAACTTAAAATACACATTTTACAACCAAACACACTTTAATCTAACTTTCTATAAACGATGTTTAAAAATATTACAGAAAATTACACACCATCACAATAAACACACTCAATAGATGGAGTGTATGAATTTTATAGCTCAACTTTATTATAAGTAAATCTACCAAGTAAATAGTTTCAATACTTTCTGTAGCGTAGAAATAAATCAGAATTTAGAGATGAAAATTGCACAACAAATCAAAATCTGCATTGGAAAAAAATTAAAAATCTAATAAGAAGCACAGTTACACAGTTTAACCCTTTCAGTGCCGAAACAATATTCAAAAGTTTGATCTAAGTGCTATTTCATTTGAATAAAAGTGTACAAAATGTGCCAGCCCTTATTTTGAAAACTTGCAGGCATAAGCCTGCCACTGACGACCAAAATTTCAACATTACAGAAAAATAAAAAATGTCCTGTTAAAAATTAATTTTTATTGTGTTCATAAAAAAATGAAATCGTTCTAACAGGACACTAATAACAAACCAAGGTTTCGGCTAAAACCTTAGTTTTTCCTGTTGTCTGTTAGCCTATTGTTCAACAGGCTCATTGCTTTAATGGTCAGCATAACTAGATTCCATGCCAGGGGTCCTGGCTTCGATTCCTGGTCAGGTCAGTATGTTTTCAAAATAAACACACAAGCCAAGGCTTATATAGGCCTTATCACCAAAATAAAAGAACAGTTAGGATAATGACAATCTTTACAATATCGAATCCATTAGTATACAAATAAAAAATAATGTTATTTAATAAATTTTTTTAGTTTTATTTAATTTCGAGTTAACTGCTCTGTAATTAATGACAGCATTGGGTTATGGCATGGAATCGGTAGGTTTTAAAATTTAATAATTTCAGACCCTGGCTGAAAATCGAACACAGGAACTTCTGCTTTGCAATGTCCAGTGCAGAACTGGGCTACAGAGGCAGTCATAAAAATTTTATTTTATTAAAAGTATTCATAACTGTACAAGTCACAATAATAGTTCTACATCAAAACCTACCTTGACAGGATCTTCCATCAGAACCAAGAATGAAACCAGGTTGACACTCACAATGAAAACTTCCAATAGTATTAATACAACGACCGTTCTGGCAAGGTCCAGTTAGACACTCATCAATATCTGAATCCAAAATTAAACTAATACAAAACAATGTACAAACATCAAAAATCACTTTAATTGTAATTAAACTTGCTAAAAATGTATGATTTCATCAAAGTTTTCTTCACCATCAATTAATTTGACAGATCTGAGTCCAATAGACCAGATAAAATGGTTAAAACTAAAAGTCATTTCTTTTTTATAAGTTTTTAACAAAACACTAAAAAGCTCAGACAAATGGTTTTTAGTAACAACGCCATGAAATTATTTAAGTAGTTTACACTTAACAAAAGAACAAAGAATACCCATTTCAGAATAAGAAAACATTGTTCTTTTCGAGTACAGAAGAGTAAAATTTATATTTCAGTTACATATTAAATTTCATTTATAACATTACAAACTTTTTTTAAATATGGTTACCTTGAATTCAATCATATTGGTTATAGTTACACCAAAATACAAGTAAAAATGTATTCTATTGTTTATCACCTAATTTTACAATAAATAGTTACAAACAAGATTTTAAATAAGATTAATACTTACCACCACATCTATGTCTGTCCGGCGTTAACCGAAATCCAGAATCACAAACACATCTGAAAGAACCATCCATGTTGACACATTTACCATTTTCACACATTCCCGTCTGTGAGCACTCATCTGTGTCAACACAAAATGCACCATCTGGAGAAGATGTGAAACCACTCTGACACACACATTTGTATGATCCAGGGATATTTTCACAGCGGCCATTTAAACAGATCCGAGGGTTTTCATAACACTCATCAACATCTACAAAAACCAAGAAAAATAATGTCTGTAAAATACCAGCAAGTTAAAAATGAGTGAATTAATGCAATTGTACATACTATTGATTTGATACCAATTTTGCAATATAGAGAACACTTCAGGGGTTCCAAAATTTTTCAACAAGTTTACATTATCACATTTAGGTTAACCAATAACAGAGGTTTTTTTTTTTTTTTTTTAACAGTAAGAATTATTTACAAACAGTTTAACAAAAACTTTCAGTAAATGTGTTGATGATGAATAAAACTTGAAGAAGACAGCACTCAGCAGCGTTGCTTCCATGTCATCGTTTGGTTATAGTTGATGAAGGGTTTCTTCTTGGTCCTGGTGACGTACAATTTTTTTTTTTTTTTTTTTATACGGATGAAGTGAATGAAGGTGTAAAAAGGAGCGAATGAAGACGTGATACTGATGATCTGTGTAACTGATGATAGAAAATTTATTAGATGATTAATTTTAGATTAATGAGAGTTAGCAAGATTTAGATTATTAATAAATAAGAGTTGACAACCGCAATATAATTTTGTGTTTTTGATCTTAAAAGGATGGTTAAACATTTTAGATCAGGTGAAACGGAATGGAAGATCTAATATTCTCGCCTTCTTGAGTCTTTGATGTTCAATATTGTCATCGAGAAGATTTATAGCCAAATGATTGGAATGAGTGTCCAACTTGGTTAAATACTTTTCACTCCGACTGCTAATTTCTTCTCCCACCGTAGGTATGCCCAGGTCATGATGGAGTACTTCATTAGGCACATACCAAGGTGCACAGCATATAAGTCGAAGAAACTTCGATTGGAATCTCTGTAATATTTCTACATTAGATGTACTTGCTGTGCCCCAGAGTTCAATTCCATTTAAATAACAAAGGTAGTACATAATTTAATTTATTATTTAGGACTATTTTATTAATACACAATAAAATTACTGTATGTATTTGTTTCAGTCTTGCATGATGAAAAAATAATGTTTGCAAATAGTGAACATGATGATTAGATTAAGGACATTGAATTTTATAGTTAGTACCGAATGAACTAACTTGATTAATACAATTCATTTTTCAAACACGCATTACTGGAACCATAATCCAGAGGCTAATCTTAAAATGCCTTGCACTAATAAATATTTTTTGTCCTTGAAGAAAATTATAGCTTCTAATTATATTAATGTAATCTAGAATAAACCACCAAATACTCATTAGATGACTCTCACCTGATTAAAACCAAGTTTTAATCTGACCAGACTCGCGCATGATTTAATCAAGTGAGTTATCAAATTTGTATTTGGTGTATTTTTTCTATATTACTTAATCCTAAAAAAAATACAAGAGAAAATGATAACAATATTATAATGTAATCTATTTATTTAATAAAACAAAAGAGTTTTTCCAGCTATGTTTGGATGCTTATTTGACCTCATTTTAAATTGAAGCTTTCACAAATATATTTGTAATCACCATAGTTATTTTCTTTAACTATTAATTTCACGTGAAAACTAAATTTTTTAATGTGGTATTGTTTGAAGTAGCTATTTTAATTTCAATAAAACAACATTGTTTTAGCTGCAACTACATTAATTACATTTTCAATCAAAATCACATTATTTATTAATTACATACCAACACAAGAATGACCAGTTGGAGATAAAATAAATCCTGGTTTACACTGGCACTTGAAAGATCCATCCATGTTAATACAAAGGCCATTGGCACACATACCAGTCTCACCACACTCATCATGATCTAAACAGAAAAGCAAGAAAAATATTAACAATTGCATCAATCATGAAAGTATGTTCATTGCTTATGCTCTCAAAATATCACTACTTTGATAGGTCATCTAGGAGTAAATGCATAATCATTCAAATTTATTCTTTATCGTTACTTATTTCATTTACTTTAAAGAGTTCAAAGACTTTAATAAGCAACAGAAAATTAGGTTATCAGTTTATTACTAGACCAACCCAGTGGGTTGGTCTAGTGTTCGCCGCAAGTTAGCTATTTTACAACTGATTTTTAGAGACGAAGGTTCCTGGTTCAAATCCTAGTAAAGGTAGTTACTTTAATATGGATTTGAATACTAGATCGTGGTTATCGGTGTACTTTGATAGTTGGGGTTTAATTAACCATACTCTCTCAGGAATGGTCAGCCTAAGTCAATACAAGACTACAACTCATTTATACGTCATACACATCATCCTCATCTCATTGTGTCATGAGGTTGCTTATTGTTCTTAAACTGAACAGATTGCAATGTACATACATTAGGGATTAAAAATAAGTTTATTGGAAAGCACAGCTTTCCAAAGTTTAGAAAGTCTAAATACACTCACACACACACACGCACGCACGCATGCACGCGCGCGCGCACACACACACACACACACACACACACACACACACACACACACACACACACACACACACACACACACACACACACATGCTTAGCTAAACCTTGGGTGTTCCCCCATAATAAGGTAAAGAGGATAATCAGATTGTAAACATTGACAGGCAGCAAGAAGCCTATTTTTTGGAGTTGGAATTCATTTAGGTTTTGTTAACAGAATTGTGTCAGTATTCACTTAGGTGTATACAATACATATTATTTGTTAGCACAGTAACTCTTACATCGTCCCTCCAAAGAAATTGAAGATGGTACAAATGGCTGTCCCAGCAATCTATCCTTTCTTAAGTTTGAAAAAATTCCCACAGAACTGTTTACTTACCAATGCAATGGCGTCCATCAGATGAAACATCAAACCCAACAGGGCACTCACACTTGAAACTGCCTGGTGCATTTGTACATCGGCCTCCCATGCAGTAACCTTGTTTACATTCGTCTACATCTGTAAAATTAATAACATAAAACTAGATGATACTTCATAACACAAAATTATATCAATTTAAATAAATACAAATAAGAAAATAGCCAGATCTCTATATGCGTAAACTTCTCAAAATTTAAACCAATAGACTCACAATCTGATTATTATACAAATAGAAAGTGATTTAATATAACTGTTTCTAAACATCAATTCATTGTGTAAGTATATACACTTTCCAAATTTATTATACAAGAAAGTATTCGAAGTGTGGCTATTAAATAACGAGACTGACATTGTAAAAAATTTTATTTTTATTTTATACATAATCTCTTATTGTCACCAATATACAATCCTTCTCTATCCCTACAATGCTCCATGCGAATTTTCCATTGTTGGAAACAGTGCTGGAAGTCATCTTCTGTCAGCTCCTTCAGGACACGTGCCGCTTTCTCTTTTACAGCTTCCACAGACTCAAATCTTGTTCCTTTTAATGCAGATTTCACCTTAGGGAACAGGTAGAAGATAATAACATGTGATGAATTAAAAGGGATAAGGTTTGAGTCTGTGGAAGCTGTAAAAGAGAAATTTTTTTTTTTTTTTTGGTAAAAGAGAAAGCGGCACATGTCCTGAAGGAGCTGACAGAAGATGACTTCCAGCATTGTTTCCAACAATGGAATATTTGCATGGAGCATTGTAGGGATAGAGAAGGAGTGTATATTGAAGGTGACAATAAGTGATTATGTATAAAATTAAAATTAAATTTTTTACAATGTCAGTCTCGTTATTTAATAGCCACACCTGGTATATTCATCAATACCCACTGATATTTTTACACTACATGAAATGCTTTTCTGTTTCATAATTTCATAAAAAATGATTGGTAAGTAAGGGAAAACACAAATACCAATGAACCACATTAAAAAACCGCTATGGACAATACTTAATAATGGCATAAGCATACCAAAGAGGAAGCTACTTTAGAACAGTTTATTACTATATGATAACCAAAAAATTATTTAATGACTAAAAATCATAATTTTATTAAAATTTTAATCATTAAATGACTAACAAAGTAAAACAACATTTTCCTTTGAAAATGATAGGACAACCATAGTTTAATAATCAAATCATGTATTTTAATCATGTTAATTAATCATGTTAATTACAATGAAAAAATACTATAAGTTTTCGCAAATCATTTTTTTGCAGCTTTAAATTTGTTTTCAGTAAGTACTGTACACTTACATATTTTCGTTGGATCCACTATCATCAGAGAATATTTAGCATAGGCTAAACATTGAAACTTATTTATTCAAATCTTTTCAGAAGATGCTATATCGTCAGTCACTAATACAAAACTTGCACGTATCTCTAATATACGTTTTATACAGTACGAAACATGTAAGTGCAGAATTTGTGAAAAGAAATTTGAACAAAAAATATAAAAAGGTTAGTGAAAATTTAAAGTACAGTATTTTTACATTAGGATTAATTACAATCCGCCAGAAGAATTTTAAAGATTTACAGATGTATGCTTATCACTTAGAATTTTGTTGGGGCATCATTACATCACTTATGAGCTTACAATGAGTTTTAAAATTTATCTACAGTTTAGGTGTTTCAATGTATACTTATTGTAAAGAATGAAAACCCATATTACTCGTAAATTTGCCTTCAAACTACTTTCCCATAAATGAAGTAAAAAAATGTAGGAAATAATGAATTACACAATTTAAATAAGAATGGAATACTATAATAATTTACGATATTAATCATACAACAATGATTGTTAGAAATTAATTTTCTTTTTAATTTTTATTATAAAATATTATCTTAACACTAAATGATAAAACAACAAATAATCTAAGACTGACTGACTGGCCTTCACACACATGGGACGGTCCCTGAGAGAATCCATCATAGCATTCACATAAGTAAGCCTCAGGTGTATCTAAACAACGTCCTCCTCCACAAATATCTGGTCTAAGTGCACATTCATCAACAGGTGTCATTGTTCCGATTCCAGTGCTTCCTACCTCTTCACATAGTTTTTTATGATCTTCTATATAACAAAAACCACAACAAAACATAAATAATCAAATCTGTTCCAAAAAGTAATAAATTAATACACTAGTAAATAATTATATACTACTTTTCCTAAACCTCAAACAAATACCTAATTTATTTGTTTACTACCAAAGGAACAGAAAAATTTAATTTCATCTAAAAAAGAGAAAAATTGTATTCTTACAGAGATAAATATTCTTCCTAATAAACACACTATTCTGCAGTTAAATATATAAATGAAAGGATTCAATGATAAATCAACATAAAGATAAACCACAATAACAAATTTAAAATGGATTACAAAGGTGCAACTTGCAAGCCAAATTACTATAAAAAGTTTTCCATTAAATACAAATATAGACCAACAATAATCAACTGTATTTAATACTTCTATTTCACTTTTTCAACTGAATCAGTTTTCAGATAACTACACCGTTTTGAAATTGGATATAATTCGCAAATAATTATTGAAATAGCACCTTTCGTTGTGAGCTACACAGCAAAGTAGAGGATCCCGGGTTTGATTCCTGGCTGGAGTGTGAAAAATTATTGCATGTTGAACCCACCAATCCTTAACCCAAACTAATTCCTAATAACCAAACTGCTGATGTAACTTTAAATACACTAAAATACTGAGAGTTGTTAGTTCTGGATCCGTTTTTTGTGATAGTTTTTTAGAGTCTATTCTTGCCTTTTCCCACATCCCATATCCCAGTATCGTTTATGTTGCCAATTATCCTTTTCCAGAGATCTGCTTCTCATTGCATCCATGACTCCATCCATCTATTTGAAGGTCGGTCATATTAACACTTTCCTTCTAGCGATTCATTTTTAAAATTTAAACAGGATGTCTAAACTTAAATAACCATAACATAGTAACCTTTTCTTAAATGAGTTTAATTTGGAAAAATCAACACGAAAATTATAATAGTGCTCACCTTCTCCTGGTTTAGGACAGACTTCACAATTATCACCCCATCCTTTACCCATGTTCATCCCACAGCAGCAGTCTTTTTTTGAAAGACGCATAGTCAGTTTATTACGACATAATCCAGATGGCGATAATGTGGTGTAACAATTGCCTTGTCTTGCATCTATTACATACAAAATTACAAAAATGAATATTAACAATAGACAGAAATAACCACATTATGATTTTATTTAGTAAAAAATTGATCAAAATTGACGAATGGGTGCTTTTAAACCTTTACAGCCAAGTAGAAATTTGATGCTTTTATGGTGCCAAAAAAATGTAAATGATGTCATTTCCTTTTAAAAAAAATCTGAACAAACATTCATACATGTTTCGGAGCTTGCATCTGGTTTACACATCTCAAATAAATTTAACAGAAACAACAATTTTGGTTTAATTTCATTACGAGGAACTGTTTTTGTTTTAAATAACTACACAATTGTATTGCAGCATTTTACTGGGTTTTTCTTAATACATATTTGAACAAGGCCACCCAGTGATGAATTGTTCACAAATGGCTCTCTACTGGCCACCATACTAAATTGTTCATCCAACCAGTTAAGCTTAACAATTCAAAGCAATTTTCTATCAGCTGACTATCTGGGCTGAGCCAAAAGCCAAACAAATAGGACAAAACTGAAATACTTTGTAACTTTTAATAATAAACAGTAAATCCAAATATTCTAACCTATACAATTCTTTCGATTCTGTGATGGGATGTATCCTGGATTACAAATACAGTAGTAATTTCCTTCAGTGTTAACACAACGTCCATTTTCACAAACACCAGGTGTATCTTCACATTCATTTATGTCTCTGCACTCATTGTTTTCAACATCACGCCGATGGCCAGGAGAACATATACATTCAAATGAACCAACAGTGTTTGAGCATTTCCCACCAAGACATAACCCAGGAATTGCTTCACATTCATCAATATCTATAAAAGAAATTCAAAATATTTTTAATGAATTAAAAAGGTAATACAAAGAAACATTAGGATCTTAAAGAATAACTTCAGTAATATAATAAATGCATAGAAACTACATAATTGTTTTTTAAATTCTCAATCAAAACTAAATTTTGTTATTTATTTTGACTAATTCTGATGAATTAGATCTAAATAGAAGGTTCTGCCCTAAGATGAATAAAGATTACATGTGAGCAAACAGACACTCTCCAAAAACACTTTTTTGCTCTGAGGATGTCAAAAACATGAAGATCAGTTATTGAAATTCACAAAATTTGTTTTTTTTTCACCATTACAATTCCTTCTCACTGAGAACTACATTAAGTTATGAGAAAACAAAAAATATCCTTCTAAGAAAAAATAATATTGTATGACAAGTACACTACATTATGTATCTTAAGGGGTTAATTAATTGAATATGAATTAATAAATTAATTTAATTTTAAGACTAATGGCAAGAATCAATTTACAATTTTAATTCAACTGACATCTGGAGAGTCATTAGGTTGGTAATTAAATAAAAATGACATTAATATTGAATTTAAAAAAACGGGCTGGATAATCAGAAATGACGATTTCTTAAAGTTTTTTAATCATAAATGTAATAAATTTTACGAATATGTATTTTTTGTAACAGTTTCATAAGACTGTAATCTAGCAGATATCATTTAATATTCATTCATAAAAACTAATCATACCACAGAGATTTTAACACAGAATTTAATTAATAGCTTTATACAAGTCATAAAGATTAAATCATTAGTCACACTATTTTGTTTAGACATTTATTTCACTTGCTATTAAGTTCAATCACACAAACATCTATTTTGTACAACAAACTACATAACAAGAATTTTTGGTCTTCCTAAAGAGATATCAGCAACAAAAGAGCATCTCAGAAAGCAGGAAAAATTGAATCAAAAAATTTTAATCCTATACTGTAAACAGATAGAATTGGTCGTAGCTTTTATTGACTTTCAGAAGGCTTATGACTGCATACATAGGAAATCCTTATTAAAAATTCTCAGAAATTTTGGTTTACACCCAAAGTTAATAAATATGATTGAATTAACCTTAACCGACACAATTTCCAAGGTTAAATTCAGATCGGAAATATCAGAACCTTTTGTAATAAAAACTGGCCTGAGACAAGGAGATGGTTTATCCCCATTGCTCTTCAACTGTGCACTAGAGTATGTAATGAGACAATGGGAAGGAGAACATAGCCATGGAATAAAAATAGGAGCCGGGAAAGGTATAACAGTGAACTGTTTGGGATTTGCTGATGATCTTGCCTTCCTCTCAAACAGCATAGAGGAAACCAGAACACAGTTGGAAAAGTTGGAGGAGCTGGCAGGGAAGATTGGACTTAAAATTTCATATACAAAAACGAAAATTATGGTGAGGGAGCCTCTCTGCATTGGTAAAATCAAAGTTAATGGACAAGATATTGATTTGGTTAAAGAATTCAAATATCTAGGTGAGATAATTACTCATAACCTTAAAGAGAGGAGAACCTTGCTTGAAAGACAAAATAAATTAATCAGATCCCTAATTACCACAAAAAATATATATAACAAGAAAACCATGTCTATAAACACAAAACTCAGGCATTACAGGACAGTAGTGTTACCAGAGATATTATATGGGTGTGAAACATTATGGGATCCGACAGTCAAGTATGGAGGAGGAAGAATGGAGACAACTGAGAGGAAGATTGTTAGGAACTGTATAGGGAAATGGAACATCCAAGAGGGAAAATACCAGAACATCTCCAATGCAGAAGTGTACCAGAGGATAGACCCACTGACGGACGTCATGAGAAGGAGGAGGATATCTTTTCTGGGGCACATCCTAAGAATGCCCGAGACAAGACTATTGAAAAGGCTAACAGAATTTTACTGGAAGAGGAAAACCCAACCCAAGTGGCTCAGAATGGTTGTGGACGACATGAGGGAGCTGAATATAGAGAGAAGGGATTTGGAGGAGAAGTCTGGAAATTACAACCTACTGAGAGACGGAAAGATAAAATTCAAGAGAACGGAAACCAACAGGAAAAAAATGGTGATATCCGAAGCGGAGAGGAAGAGTAGATCTGACCGAATGAAGAACTACCACGCGAGGTTGAGGGTGAAAAGGAACAATAAATGAACTTACAGTGGTCCCCTGTGGCCGTACAAAAAAAAAAAAACAGATAGAAATCAAAATATTTACAGAATATACTCTTAATTAATCTGTTGCTAATTTTTAAAAACAAGTGTTAATATTGACATGTACAACATGAAAGGCTCCATATCACTCCTGAACAGTCAGATTTTAATAAAATTTGAACAATGATCTTGTCTTAGCTTGGTTCATATGTTCTAAATAAATTCTTAAAACATGCCTCTAATGTCCTGGGTTTGATTAGAACCTATTTCTTCAGAAGATTATCTTTCTAGAGGTTAAACTGATTTGTATGACATAAGAATATCCAATTAGTAAATGAACTCTTAAAAATAGTTTCTCATTAAATAACATTATTTAATTTATTGCAGTTACCTTAAACACACATTATTATCATAGAGTAGCTTTAATGCTACTGATGTAACTTTACAGTAGTTTAACCGGAAATATTGTAGATTAAAAAGGGTCCATATAGATAAGGGGTTGATTCAAGATAGAGTGCAGTATGGAAATAGGGCATATTATGTTAAATCTAGGCTGTAAGGAGAACGCTGATAAATTGTTACAAAACTTAAAATAATCAAGACACTTATCAGGCTGATTGACACCTATGGAAGTGAAACATGGACACTCCCAAAAAACGAACAAGGAACACTGTGAAAATTAGAAATGAAAATTGTGAAGTGTGTCTATGAACCAGTTAAGGAGAATGACACATGGCAAATCAGACAATCAAGAAATAGACGAGATATTAGAACACAAAGTTGTCATAAAATTTATCATGTCAGCAAATTCAGTTGCCAAGTCACTTGGAGTGAATTGATGAACAGCATATGTCAAAGAGGATACTAAAAGCTCAGATTTATAGTACAAGAAAAAGAGGTCGACCTAAAATCAGATGGATTGATGATTTAACTGAAGACCTTTGAAGCATGGAGTTAAAGTATATGTAGAGAAGGCAAGGGACGGAGGACGTTGGAGACCACGGCTCATATCAACTGTAGCACTGGATTAAGATTAAGAAGTAGTTTTATTGCCATCAACCAAAAAAAATTTAACAGTTAAATAGTGAAACAATATTCACTTTTAGATTATTAATAAAACATAAATTTGGTGTAGTCTCATAATAATAGAAAATTAATGCATTTCACATAAATTCATCAACAAATAGTTCAAATCTTAAGAAATTGCATCCTGATATGCTTAAAATATATATATATATATATTTGTCAATTATTTCAAACTAATAAAAAACTGCATCTTTATTATTATTGATTAAATTGACCTAATATGAAGTTTTTTTTACAACAGTTATTGATTTAGCTCAATAAATAAAAATTGAATCAATGCAGTAAATAAAATTGTGGAGTAATTAAACTCCTTTGAATGATACAATGCAATAATTATATTAGAATTTTAAAAAATTATCTGTTGCCAAGAATGTAAGTGAGCACAAAAGTTTAAGCAATTATTATAAGAAAAACATGATGCAGGAAATCAATAAAAATACACAACGCTTATGAGTCATAAGTCATTATGATAGAGGACATGGAGTATCTGGCAGAAATGTTTTATTAATAGATGAGAAAACATGTTCTGGAATGTTGTGATTTATGACTCATTTATAAATAAAAATTCCATATTTAATTATTATCACTTATGTCAAATTTTATTAATTAATGAAGAATGCAATAACAGTTTTATTGCAGTATTTTGATGCATAATATGATTAATTTTATATTTTGAAAGGAATTTTAAAGTGCAGTACTAATTCTCATTATAAATTAGATGATGGCAACTACCAGGTTTATGACCTCATAAAACACACATTAAAGGGTTGTATCAATAACACTCACCCACGCATTGACCACTATGAATATTTTTTAAATATCCTTCATCACATGGCAATTGAGATGGGCATTTTTCACACGGATGACCCCAAGCACGTCCAACAGTAGCACAGCATAACTGCTTGGTACACACTACTCCAGGTAATTGACCTTGGCACATATCATTGGCAATTCGAGTAAAACAAGGTCCTGTCCTATAATCTGCAAAAAAAAATACAGTGGTCATCAAATTAAAATTTAACTTAAATTTGAAAGATTTGCAGTAAATATGTATAAACTTAATTAAACAAGAAAAGTAAATATTTGAACAAATTGTAACCAACAATCCATATTGTCCAAGTTTGTCAGAAATTGAAAACAAAAATACTGAAACAGGGGAAAATTGTTCTTACATAATACCAGGATTCAATGATGAAGCATCATTTACAGTTAGTTTCCACAGAACATTATGAACGTCATTTACAACTTTTTCTCGATAAGAGAATTAACACACTAGTTACAAAAATGCATGATTACAGGAGTATTGTATTGATTTTTATAAACAAATAGTTCTTTTATTTCAGAAAGAGATTAATGTACTACTTTAAAAAATACTGAAACTTAACTCACAAGACTGGTAATTAAAGCTACACTAAAATTCCTATTAACATAACTAACAGGTTAGCATTACATTCTTCTACAACATCTGCCAAGCCCTATGCAGAAATTTTAAACCACACATAAAATATATTAAATTACTTCCAGAGTAATTTTTTTAGTCCTGTCACCCAATTTTTAATGTCTGGTAATTATTTTCTAATAACGGGAAATTTTGGTTTGTGACACTAAGTTGGTAGCGCTACTCAACCATTACAGATCCAGTAGAGTGAGTTGATTCTCTTGGAGCTGTGTAAAATTTTATTCCATTCCAGTGGTTTTACAAACACAATGTTCCTAGAACAATGGGTCTTAATTCTTGAACAATATTTTTCTATAAAATCCTATGTGAGTGTAAAAGAATTGTTTCAAATTGAATTTGATATTATTCCTCTACCAGAAAAGAGTCAATTTCTAGGCTAGCGAACCGATTTCAGGAGACAGTAGTGTTCACAACTGAAAATGTAGTACCTAATCGACTATCTTGCTTGACAGATCAAGTTTCAGAAAATGTGAAAACAAGATTGCTCCATTCTCCACGTAAGTTGGTTTATCATATTCAAGTCTTCAGAAAGATGCCAAAAATTTAAATTGTATCCGTATTGTGTACAGTTAGTCCAAGAGTTTTCGCCTCCACATTTTAACAAGCAATTGCAATATTGCAGTTTCTTTAGGTCTTTCGTGAATGATAATGGAACCAAAATTTGAAACACAATGTTCTTTAGTGATGAAGCCTGGATCCATCTCAACAGTTATGTGAACAGTTAAAACTCTCAAACTCAGGCTGCTGAAAATCCTAACACTATACATGAAAAATCTTTACATCCTGAAAAAATTGTTGTATGATGTGCATTATCTCGTCAGCATATAGTCGGATTCATATTCTTTGAGCAGACTTTAAATGGTGAAGTAAACAGGAAATCTGTGCACTAATTTGTGTATCTACTGGAACCTCAAGAACAGTACTAGTGTTCAGTAACACAGCGCAACCTGCTATACATCTTGAGAAGCAATGAACTTTCTGCCAGAGTTCTTTGGTGGTCGAATAATAAGCAAGGGCTTATAACCTTCAAGAACCTCGGACCTTACATCTCCTGACTAAGTTATGTGGGGCTAAATTAAGTCCCAAAGCCTTCAAAAGCAATCCTCACATTACTGATGAACTTAAAGCAAATATTACAGAATTAATCTTAAATATTTCCAGTGTAACTCTTAAAAAGGTTTCTGCTAACATGGAAAAAAATTTGAGCACGTGTAACTGCAAGGGGTGGAGGTTACTTTGAGATAATTCTTTTACAACTGTTTGCAACTATAAGTACACAATTTTATTAATCTCTTTTGTAACATATAATCTTTTTTATGAAACCTCAATTCCCCTAACATACGTTACAAATATTGGGTAACACGACTAAAAAAATCACCCTTACATCAAATAAATCACTAAAGCTAATATAATGAGGCTTCAGTTTCATAAGCTCATAAGATTAACCCTTTCAGTGCCAAAACAATATTTAAAAGTTTGATCTAAGTGCTACTTAATTTGTTAAAGGGTGTACAAAAAGTGCCAGCCCTTATTTTGAAAACTTGCAGGCGTAAGCCTGCCATTGCTGCCAAAATTTCAACATAGAGAAAATAAAATGACCTGTTAAAAATTAATTTTATTGTGTTCATAAAAAAAATAAATTGTTCTAACACTAAAAATATTCAAAATAGATTTTTTATTTTATTAAAAGTCACATCGACAGCTTGGTCATTAGCAACTACTGTGGGTTTTGGTACCTTAACGTGTTAAAATTTCCAGACCCTAGCCGGGAATCGAACCTGAACCTTTCGTTTTGTAGGCTAGAGAATCACTATGCCACAAGGTAGCTTTAAAATACATTATTCCATTAATTTTTGTTTAATAGTTTTTTTGGAAATGTTCGGTTATCCAGACGTTGGCACTTTATGCATAACTTACGAGCCTACGGTAAACCGGATGTTATAACTATGTAAAATATATTGATATCCTGTTTTCCGGAAGTTGGCACTGAAAAGGTTAAATATATTTCATTCTGAAAATAGATTACTCATTCCATCCAAGTTCAAGTGAAACAAAATATGCACTAACCTGCCTCACATCTTCGACCAGTAAATCCATATACACATGCACATCTGTCTGGACCAATACAACGGCCCGCATTAAGACATGGTTCTCTGCAAACAGCTGAAATAAAGTAAACAATGTATCAATAATTAGTCGTAATGTTGCTTTCCCAACTAACAGGACACTTTTAGAACACAGGCAGACATCATTTTCATTTCAACAAGAAAAAGCTTCCTCAATAAAAAAAAACATTCAGCCATTTCTCAATATTAGAAAACAATGCAGATAAATAGAATTTAAAAAAGTATTAGGCTATTCTTCCATAAATACAATGATATAATAGAAGTACTGATGTATTCAACAAAACTTTGTAATACAAAACCCACTTTTTTGAATAAAATCAAAAATTAAACCAATATGCACAGTGTGGCAGCAAAAACAAACACAAGCAAATTAGTAGAAAATTAATTTTAATTTTAATATTTTTTATTTTTTATTTGATGGTTTTGCATATTGAAGCTAATGATGAGAGTGAGGGGGACAGATAAGAATGAGTGATGAAAAATACCAGACCTGACATGGACCTAACCTGCAATCCCTGGCATAATAACCAGTTGCTCTGACCGCCGCTATACCAATGAGTCGCCTTTATTCTTGAAAAATGTGATGGTTTATAAAAATGTGTGTTACTCAAGATAAACATTAACACAATGTGTAACCTATAGTTATTGGAAACTAGATAAGCTATGTTCACTAGGTAAACTATAAAAAGCCAATGAAGATTGATGATGTACACGTCAGTTACACTCCACCGGTTGTCCTAGAGAGTGTCACACTGAAGGTCTTAAGTTCAATTCCTAGTTCAGGAATAAAATTGCACTTTCATTCAATTACTTCTCATTATCCGCATTAACAAAATGTGAAATGTAACAAAATATATGTATAGAACTCATAGAAACAAGCAAATGCAGTTTATTCTGTAGTAATGTCTGAAGTCCTGAGTTCCCCTATTATGTTATTTAAATAGTAAACTTTGCTTCTAAAGAATAGAGTATTGTAAGATCCTTTCAAAGTATAAAGCAATACAGAATCCAAGCCAATATAACAGAACTAAATTTAAGTAACCGATGACTAAAAACGCATAATGTCAACACAATGTGAGAAATTCATTTAACATTTTAATAATTGATTAACCTTAACTGACTGATTCTTTACATTTTACTTTATTAGTTTAACCAGAAAATTCACTTCTTTAAGAATACCTAGCTAACTCATTTAAAGACTAGAGTGCTCAATTAGGCAGATTTCTGTAAGACAGATCTAATATTATCTTAGATTGGATTGAACAGGGTCTTAAATCAACAATAACAAAATACCTCTAGCTAGTAAATGCTAGAAAAAATTTACAATCAATGTCTTAAATGTAGGTAAATTCTTACGTTCGCCACAGAATTCCCCTTGATAACCTGGTCGACAAACACATCTTCCATTCAGACAAGACCCATTGTTTAAACATGGAGCTCTACATGGTATACCAGTTGAAATACTGGTATTAAATCTATTAACTTCTGCCTCCATCCCTCCAGTAGCAGCAGCTGGTTCCTGTCCCTTGCCAGTTCCGAAACCACCATTAGTGCCTCCCAAATGGGGCAATGGCAGAATTGCACCTCCGTCACCTTAAAAAATATTAATTGAAATATTAATATACTAATTAAAACAATATACAATAAAAAACATGTGAAAATTAACAGATAGGTCAAATAATTGAATCAGAAATATTTTAACAATAATCTTGCAGACTAAGAAAGCTTCATAAGAAACACAAGCCAAATTACTAAACATATATAATAAATGTTAGGTATGCCTAACTATTGCACTCTCTGATAACAAGACTGGTAAGTCAGTCAAGACTAGGGTACTTTGTTATAACAATACTTGCTTAAAAATAAACTCCAGTACAGAGTTGTAAGGTATCAACATAACAAGTATGAGTTTACCCACAAAAAAAAGATAACTAGAAAAAGCTTTGTGAACAAATCCTTAAGTACGTATTTAGAAACATTTAAGACAACTGCATACAGTACTTGATTAAACATAAATTTGAAAATAGTGTCTACATAAAAAATGTGTGCAGTCTGTAACTTCTGTGAAGCACATAGCACAAACTACTATCACAGACTCACCATTAAAAGTATTTTTCAGTTTCGAAAGACACCTACAATGTTCATGTCTGGGTGTCAGCTGGTTGCATACTTACCAATTGAATGGCTCAACAGAAAAACGTTGCAACTGACAAAATGTACAAAAGTGAGGTTTCAGTGGAAAACGTCCAATAAGTCCTCTATTTTATCATAATAGTGAATTCTAGTACGTAGAATTGTAACTAAAATCTCGAAAATTATTGAAACAAAATCGTCATACGGTGAAAAATCGTTATACAGCTAAGAATCAGATGATATGTTTCACTTTCTGTAAAAATTTGTTTTTGTTACTTGCAACGTTTTTCCATTGACCCATTAAATTAATTACTAGCCGAAACATTATAAAAATTCCAAATAATGTTTGGTCAGCGACTGTTAGAGTTGATCTAGTGGCCAAATTAAACATTACTCAACAAAGTCTCATTTTTTCTAACTCTTCAAAAAAGCTTAAAGAGGACCAATCCAATTCTTTAACAAAATGTTACACATACCACAACACCTAACTTACACTATTTTTCAAAGCTGATGAGTTCTGAACGAACGCATTGCCCCTACCGATTTCATGGCTAGCCAATGACTTGCCAGCAACGTTGCCAATACTTGCTCTCGTAGCTCTGTTATATACTTCATCAGCCATTTTTTTGGTATTTCAATAACAATATTATAACCTACGCTATCTTAAACGCATGCGCGCTTAATGTTTGTCAAGCTGATACATTCATACAATCTGACAACGCTGATTGATTGACAACGTTACTACAATCTCACAACGTTCTGATTGGTCTTAACGCGTGGACAGCAGAGCTCATTAACCGTGAAAAGCATTATAAATATATTCATTTAATTATGAACATGTTAATAGTAGCTATAAGCAACCTAAAAAGATTTAATTAAACAAAAGAAGATGTAGAATACCGATGGACTTCCACACACCGCCACGATTGTGGTTTAAGTGGAATCAACACATTAAGTGCTAATTCGTTGGTAATTGGAAAATGCACTTTGCAATTAATTATTTCTTATAACTTGATTAGTATTTTATTACTACTAATTATAGCGGCTAATACAAATTGCATTCAGGTAACACGATAACTCAAACTAAGATTATATAATTCCGTAACAAATTCCTACAGACATTTAAGCTGCAAACACTTGTTCACATTTTCAACATCATTTACAAAAATGATCAAGTAGGTATTCTTAAGATTGATATAATTAAAGCTAATGTTAATGTTCACTGCATAAAAGAAAAAAATACAACAAAAAACTAACAAAAATTCCAGACAAGTTTTGAAAGACTACACCTCACAAATACTGTATTTCCCACCTTTCAAAATCAGCTGATAATCAGGGACACCTAAGAAATTGCTTTCAGCAAATGTTCCGAGATTTTTAAAAAGTTCTTCTCGGTAGTCTGATTCAGCTATTTAGGTGATAAAAAGTCTCTTTGAAATTATTAAATAACACCTATTGGGCGAGCGACTTAAAATGGTGACTGATTGAATATCAGATACAACTAACACTCTGGGTTGTTCTTACTCCATTGAAAGTAATTCCTATCATACAACTAGAAAGCAGTCATCACTTCAGGTGCCTGTTTAAAGTAAAACAGCTCCCTATATCAATACAAGACATAAAAACATGAAAACATAAAAACATTTTGGTTAAAGCAGAAGTAAAGTTTCGCTGATGCGAAATTAAATTATTCAAAATACACTAAAACGAAATTTGATTTTTTTTTGCGTTTTCAACAGAAAATTTACAGATTGAATCTATTACAACAAATAGAAAACGCTTAGGCTACTACAGTAAATCGAAACCTTCAAATTATTAGCTTCTATATTTGACTTTTGTGTAAATAAATCTTGCCTACTAAATTCTGAATAATAGGAGCGCCTAAAATAGAATACGACAAAGTTTAAAATACTACCATTACACTAAAAAAATTAGCATAATTTTGAAAAGAATGGAAATACAGACCCATTTAGGTAAATTAACTTTTTCTGAAATGTTATTTACATAGACCTCAATTAGGCCTATCTATAGGTCTTGTAAATTCAATTGGCGAATAACTTCCGGTTAACTGATTGGTTGCTTTAGTCTGAATCACTTTCTTATAATTGGTGCGCAGTTTTGGTGCACTTATGTATCATTTATCATAAAAATTCAGTAGAGGTGCATCTATAATTTACCAGAGGGTGCGAAAGTGTCCGATAGGAAAAACTGCAGAGGGAGGTCTGGATTTTTTTAAATTCATTATAACGCATAAGTATTATTAAGTTTTGAGGTCGTTGAGAATATAGAAATACTTTAGTCCCACATTGTGATTTTAGGCTGGTACAATAGTTTTGTGTGGATATTTTTTTATAGTTTATCGTAAGTCAGGGAATCCCCCGCGATCCCTGAAGCAGGATCCGCCTCTGCTTATCACAAATTAAATGTCATTAGCTAGTTCTCTTTCATAGAGTATGTAGATAACAGTTAGGCAATGGTCACCCACCTACTGATACTGACAAAAACTAGGCTATTATTAATCTACTCTACTATGCTATGGCTGTATTAAGTACTTACCATTGTGTTTAGAACCATCCACACAGGCAGGCGAAAGTTTCCCGTCTTCACAAAGACAAATATTTGGCTTTATACAGCGACCCTTACCACACTTCCTTGAACAGACAGCTGAAAAATAAACTGAAACAATTAGATCCCTGCATTGCCAGTTCAGTAAAAGTAAAATGTAATACCAGGCCTTTTACAGGTGTTCTATATTACTTTGTGTAGCTTACAACAAAGAGAAATAAAAATTTATTATTGGAAAAATATGGCTTCTATAAAGGCAATTGCTGCTCAACAATATGGTAATTCATTTGTTTCGTTGATACGTTCATTCAATTGTCCAGAGCTGCTGTGTCAAAGTCCGAATAGCCATCATGATCGCCAACCTCCGGTCGGGGAGGGCACGTTAAGAAGAAGAAATATGGCTCCAGTTTACCAATTAATAAACTTAGTCTAAGTTTTAATCAGTAATTTAAAGTTAGCACCTGTTTAGACTACTACTAATTAATAGGAATTCGTATAGAGAACTTTACAACAAACAATTGATCTCTTTCTGATAAAATATTAAGCAATCGATTTACGTCTTTGTTGCACGGAAGTGCAGTAAAGTGGAGCCTTACAGTTTAAAACAAACTACCTATGTACTGTAATCTCTCCAACGGGAAACAAATACTGATGTATTTCTAAACTGAAAATAATTATAAAGACTGAAAATAAATCGTCACTTTATAATAGACTAGATCCTTATAATAGTCACTAGATATTCAAAAACAAGGATTTTTAAGAAAAATTATTCCAGTAGCCTATGGGTTAACTTTACAATAAGGGAATGAAATAGAATACGTTGGTAAATTATTACTAACAGAATTGTACACAATATTTCTACTTCATTCAATCGTTTTAAATGTAAAGAATTATGATAGTTCCGGGTAGTTACTCAATTACGAAAAAAAACAACTTCAAAAACAGATAAACAAGTAAGAACAGTAATGATATTCATTGGTGCACACAAACAATTGACTGGTAATAAAATATGCAAAGAAATTCATGTACAGTAATATTTATAGGAGCTTAACAGTAGTTATTTGAATTTGCATAATGATTTATTAGCTACTGGACGTATGCCAATATTGGTAGATATCGAATGAAAATTGTAACTGCATACTAATAACGCAAGATGCAATATGCATCTTTATGCGTTGGAAAATACTTCCCGATATTGCCGTTATAAATAATGATTTCGTAACTTTGTAAGTGATGTTCAACTCAACATTTTTGATGAAATCGAATTTCTACGTTAGTAATTCAATGGAATATTTTGAAATCACTGTTGTAATTCATTTATTAATTAATAACAAAAAATAAACATGTTGATAAGACGTAGTAAAAGATAGTTTTAGTCTAACAAACTTGGCGGTTACGACGTTTCTTTAATTATAAATACAGGAATAAAATAATACATTTTTTGATAATTGGGTAAAATTTTATGTGCAATTCTTTTAAACTTGATTTTTGTAACAGGACTGTCAAATAGAAAAAATAGTTTTCTTTAGAGATAATAATGATGAATGAATCGCTCTCTCATTGATGAGTTGAGAAAGATGTAGGGCTACCTGCTTACATGTGTGGTAATGTGTTGTTAACGTTAATCTGTTTATTAGTTTTTGTGAGTCACTTACGAAATAACTTAAGTTGCAGGCAAAGGAATTGCACTTCTAAAGAGATATCCAATGCATTTTTTCTGCTTGGAATGTTTTTCTTCGGCAAAATAAAATAAAATGCGTTAGATAAGTGTATCTGACACATTTTATTATAGAGTATACTTTTAACTTAATTTATTGATAGAATATTTTTTTTAGTAAATTAACTTCCACACCATCTCCGTGGCTTAGTAACTAGCACGCTAGCCTATAAAGCGGAAGGTCCCGGGTCGATTTCCGACTAAGGAAATTTTAACACGTTCAAACCCATCGTTACAATACCAAACAATCCACAGGAGTCGCTAATGACCAAGCTCTGTCGATGCGACTTTAAATACTACACTAAAAAACTTTAACTTCTGACCCCAAGCAATTATTTGTCTTTAGGCAGTTACACACAAAATTACCATTAGGCCTACGCTTTAAATATTTTAGGGAACTGCATATTCATGAGCTGCAAAAGCTGGGATTTTTAGTTTATTTAAAGTCACATCAACAACTTGGTTATTAGCGACTACGGTGGGTTACCAAATTTTAACGATGGCTTTTGAATGGTAATAATTCCCAGACCCTAGCCGGGATCGAACCCGGGACCTCCACGTTTTAGGCTGGCGCGCTACACTACAGAGACAGCCAAAACTGGTATTACAAACACTGATTTAAATAAGACCTGCTAAGTAAATATATTTATTCCACATTTTCGTTTGGCTATTTGCAGTAAAAAGAAACATTCATTCATGTTCGTCAAGAAAAATAGATAAAATGAATAAATTGCGTAAACTATCGTAACAATAGTAGCCTACCGATTGAACGCCAATTATCGGCCTTTGCTTGGACGCTGACAAACTTTACTTGTTTCATTCATAAAGAAATATGAATTTTTTACCTGTAATCTACAAATTAATTGAAATCTATGCTGAAACAGCTAGATCACATTTGATTGAAAATTAAAAGTATTCTTTGACCATTACAGAAACTTTTTTTTATGGAGAAGGTAAAAAAATACCTTTGATATTTGCGGGTGAACCTCGGGTTAAAGGTACAGGAAGGCGCTAATAACGAAAAGTTTTACGTATGTTTTTTAAATAACTGGTTGGAAAGGCTGTTTTTCCGAAGAAACGAGTGGAGAAGCATATAAATTACTGAGCCCCCAACGTATCATGTAGGCCTTTATTCATGTTCGAGTTTTAAAAGATCCACGCGACGTTGACCCAAGTTGCTACAGAGGTTATATTAAAACAAATATTTCAAAATTTACTCTTGATTAAAATGAGTTGCCATCCTTTCGCCAGCAGCATTCATATGAAAAATGAGATGAATTTTTCAAATAATTAATTGTTAAATGAGTCATTTTTACCTCAGTTTATCTGGGACAAAGATTAGAGAGTAGGCTACTTTATTTGAATTGGGGGACTTTGAAATCACAGATCATCTGACTTATTGATTAAAAATATATAGTAATAAGCATTCTCATGTTACGATGCATTAATTACCATTCTCAAATAGAAATAATTCAGAAGAAATGGCATGAATAAGTTTTGCTCAGAAGTGACTGCTAAAAAAATCATATATGACGAAGAAGAGTCACATGGTTCGTATTTAAAGAAGCCCCTTGAACCATAGAATATCTAAAATTACTGAAAATTATAAAAAAAGTATTGAACGTACGTATTATGCAAAGTCCTGTAGCTTGCTTCAACGACCAACCTGGACAGCAATAATTTCTATAACGACTCCTACAAACGTTTGGCCTGAAAACAAAAAGAAAGAAAACACCAAAATAGTTATAAAGTTAGAAATAATATCACTGGATTGTACTTAGTTAAATTCAAAAACTGTAGACGAAGGATAAAGTTGTCCTTATAAACTCTTAAGACGCCTTAGAAATTGTCCCTAACCATTTATCTTGTGAATAACAGCCTTTCCTTAGGCGAGTATGAGTGATTTAGTTTCGCTTGAAATCAACAATTCTTAATTCTGTAAATCAAATATAAACTAATTTGTTGATTAGTTTGTCAACTTCAGAATCCAAGACCATATTAGTACCGGTTTTTCAAAATCTCTAACTCTACCGAATGACTATTTTAAAAAAACTTACCACCCTGAATATTGCCTAATTAGCATAGAATCTTATGTATCTATTCATGTGTTTTATGGAAATCTGTTTTAGCAAAACGAAATAATAATTAATATAATTTTTTCACTCTAGCTAGTTAGAATTTGCTGCAACCCAGACAGGTTCGTTAAATGATTCGTTAAATGTAGAAGTTGTCAAAAGATATTTGTAGGCGATGGAACAACCCTCATCAAGGAGGTTGTAGTCTCTAACAAGTGCTTACATTTTTTAAATACGACTCATCGAATAATCTGAATAATTATGCCAAATTTCATGTCTGTTGCTCATTAAAAGCATGAGATTACTGAATCTAATAACTGTATGAGACAATCTGAGAGAAGGTATCCATCTAATATTTAAGATTAAAATTCTACAAATTTTTCGTAAATTATACAAACGAACGTTGTGCAATAATCAACAGAACCAACGGAAAGTCCAGTACAAAAGGAATTACAAAGAAAGATACAGGATTCAGTTGTTTTAAAAATATTGAATTAGTGTTTACTTGTTTAAGTCAACAGCCGAAAGGCTGGTTTGAACATCTAGAGGTTTTACTAAATAAAAACGAGGAGTGAGGTGGTTTACTATTGCCTTCCTCACTGAGTTGAAAGAGTATGGTTATCAGCATGCCAGGCCCTCCGAAAAGCACCCACTTTCCAACCTGCAAATGACACCTTCACTTCATTCACCACAGGGTCTGGCTGTATAGTGAAATTCATTACTCTCAGAGGAGATAACTCTGACTAATGTATTTTACACCTCTACCTCTTCTGTTCTAAAATTCTTCTTAGGGTGCCTGTCCGTTCCGAACGTTGGCGATCATTCTGGCTATTATTACTTTGTTGGTTGCGCTCCTGAACAATTGGGTGGAGGTCTTACCGAACCACGCTCTAAGGTTAGCCAACCAGGAAATTCTTCTTCGTCCTGGGGCTCTCCTGCCTTCTATTTTCCCTTGTAATATGCTCTGCAATAGCTCATACCTGCCTTGATTGCGCATTATGTGACCTAAAATCTTTCTTAAATAGTTCAGTCATATTAGTTCAGTCATATAATTGGCTGACTATATGATGAGAAAAAGAACTATTTTTTGCAGCCCTGACACCAACAGATCGAGTGAAATTAATTTAACACTCCGCCTGCCTGTTATGGGCATAAGTGTTTGCTTATTAAAAATTATTTTGAACGTTTGTTATTAAGAGCTTCAAATAGTTATTCCTAAAAAAATATAGTAAAAAAGATTGTAGAATTAAAAATTTGGTTAAATTTTTTTTTCAAAAACGATCACTTGAAAATTATACTACCGGATAGCTTACACTAGTAATGAAAAAAACGAAATTTTTATAATATATATTATCCCACACGACCGAATTTAATGGAAAAAGTAATAGATAATATAAGATAAACAGAATGTTCGTAATATTATAATAATAAAGACTCAATCGGATTAAAACTGTAGTATAAAATAACCGTAGGAAAATGTACGATGGTACACGTTAAAAAGATCCTCCGTCAAGAGAATAACTGACATGTAGGATTAGCGTAAGATAAACAAACAAGAAGAGGTTGTAAACGGACAGCCAGAAGGCAGACAAGATTAGGATAAAATCTTGATATATTGCTGTATATTTAACATAAAAGATAATAAAGCCTGTATGAATTTATTATGTTTAAATTACATCCAAAGACTAGTCCTAATACATTAATTTTTTATTAACTTATTAATTAAATTTTTTTCTGTTATAACAGAGAAGCGAATTTTTGTAGCACAAATTAGTACAGTATCATATCTTAGAAGAAGGATTTATTTATGAAGTTAAATTATAAATTATTTTTTGATAAAAAAGGATTTTACCCGAGTTGCGTAAATAGTTTGCGTTATCTTTAGACAAACTTACGAAATATTGTACATGCATAAACAAAAATAGGTGGGTAACATAATCATACGATTTTAACATAATTAAGTTATACATAAAAGATACTTTATAAAATTATTGTATTTACTACAGGCCTTTTACAACCTTTTTACTTTCTCTTGCCTATTTGAATATATAGGAAGGGAAGTATTGTTTTCATGTCGATTTTTAGAAATCGAGTTTTCACCGGATCTACACGTTTTCAGATTCCCTGAACCCAAATAACTTGTTTTTTGCGATTGGTGTGTGTGTGTGTGTGTGTGCGCGCGCGCGCGCGGCGGTAAACATCTCAAGAATAGAACATTGTACGAACTTGAAACTTAAGTTGGATACTACTATCGGACCCGACACAAACATTTTTATCAAAATCGGTCAACCGTAAGAAGTAGTTTATTCGTGTCATTTTTCACTTTTTTGTGTTTTTTTCAAAAACAGCTCCTACGTTTTTTTTTTTTTGTAAAATCGCCTTATTTACTAAATTTTTTATGCTCTACAAGATAGGGTAGGCGCCATATCTGCTGAAATTCTTGGAAAGGCTGTTCTCTCGTAGAAAAAAATGGGTTTTTTTTAAATTACGATTTAATATTCATTTTAGCGCAAAAGTATAATAAAAGTTGTAGACAATTTAAAAATCTACAACTTTTATTTTGAACATTTTTCTCTACAGAGCCTAGTTTAGCGTGAAAGTGATTTTCCGTAGTTTTAACACGACTGAGATTTTCATTTTGCATAATTCACTCACTCATGATTAAAATAAGGTTATGTTTTTAAGGTTAGTTTTTTGTTTATTTCTAATGTTAGTTTATTACTAATATTAGGTTATATTGTTCATTATTGGCATTGGCAAGAGAAAAAATGTGGGTGTTTCACACCAGATATATTTTTTTAATGGTATGAGTTATTAGCCTGTATAGTGATATAAATAAGTAGTCGAACAGAAGTTTATTTATACATACAAGTAAATTTATTGCATTGCATGAAAATAGTAAGAACACGTCTTAATTGAATGAAAAATTTTATATTAAATGAATAACTAGATTGGTTAAAACAAATACAACTTTGTCTACATGTTTTAATACTTGTAGACTTAATAGAAACAAAATTCATACGTTAACAGAGGTTTTTTCTGGAAAGTTTTTCGTGTTTAGGTAAAGATCTATGATTTAAAAAATCTTACTTTTTGCAAGGATTGGGTACGTGGGACAGCGGAAAAAATTTAGGGTCCTTTGATCGTGAAAGTTAATTTTGATAAAAATTAAGTTGTATGAGAGTGAATATTGAATTCGAGAATGGTTTGCATAAAATAATTTTGTGAAAGTCAAGAAGAATTATCGAAAATTGTCTCATTGGCTCCAGACCTTGTGACACTAAATTTTACCACTAACAAGAATACAGGTAGGCTGAAATATAATATTTAATATTTAGACTTCAAATTTGGGTTAAAAAATCATTCATAAAATATATTTAATTCCTACGCGTTTGCTAAATTCAATTTTAATGTGCGAATTAATTATCTGGCTTGTACCATTTGTTAACCCACTTACCTGTCTAACATCAAATTTGTTAAAAGTTATGACTCAATTCCTTACATTGTAAGTAGTTTAGAACAATTACATTGCATAACAATGAAATTTATATTTTATTAGTAACTTAAAATTTCTCTGTGTATGGCGTAGTACTGACTTCATACTTTCCGGGTTTCTACGCTTAATTTGAAGGAAGGTTTGCTTTCAACTCCTACCTTATTTTTAAGAAGCAATACAAGAAAACTTTGACCAATATTCTAAACCAATCTAATATTAATTATTTTACCCAAGTGCCCCTGTAAATAAAGGTACGCTTATCAAAATTTATTTATTTCTTTAATTATATTTTTGTAGTTCACTTGCAGAGGTCCAAATGTTGAAATGATTTTAATTGATATAATTTAAATTTTTTCTAAACCTCATCAGTATGTTAATCCAAAGGAATATAATAAAATATTCAAATCATATTTCAAATAAAATATTCAAGTGAAATTTGCAATCCTTTGCAAATATCACTTTTTCAGATCTTTGAATATCAAACCTACAATGTGAATCAAAAATGTAGAGACTGGCCCGTGGTGTAGTAGTCAGAGCAAATTGTACCTGCGCCAGGAGGCCTGGGTTCAAATCCCGGTTAGGTCTGGCATTTTTCACTTTACGCGTTTTTATCTATTACCCTTAATCAAATGCATTAGCATTAATGTGCAAAACAGACGGACGTAAAACACAACTAGAGAATTATTAGATAGCGCTCAACAACAAACAGGAATACAAAAGTGAAATATAATATGTAAATTGGCGTGCTACAAACAAAATTATGGACGGCCAAATCTATTCTGCCATTAGTTAAATATAAATACTCCGTTATTTATATCTAAAACAAATTGGCAGTCAGTTGTTTTTATTTTGTTAATAATTCAGGTACACAATTGCATTTAATTCGTAATACAGCTCTGAAAAAGTTTCTGCGAATAATTACAACTACCCTTGATACATAAGCAACGAAACATTTAACTACTTACGAATTTTTTATGTCATTGACATTATCAAACAGTAGGCCCACTACAAATAATTTTGTATAAAAACAAGCAGACGCAAAAATGACCTAATTAGAAATACGTATGCTCTCACCATCTCTCTAGGCCTACCTGACAACCCAAGTAGGATCTTAACGAGGAAATGGAACAGAAATTTATTCAACAACTAGCCAATAAAACATGAAAATGACAAAATTTCACATATAACGCGATTCAAAAATGAAATTCAATGAACACATCATCAGAAAAAAGTTAGGTGGTCAGTCATTTATGTTATACTCCATTCTTATTCGCCAGCTCATTTGTCATTATTTTCAAATAGGAACAAATAAATAATAAATTAAAGAAATCACGATATCAAGATATTTTTCTAAAGTTTTAAATAAATACCAGAGTTACAGTAGCGCATGTTAAGCCGCAAAATAAACTATTGAAAGTTAACCCAAGGTTCGTTTAAAGTATTTCTTTTTGGATAGTCTAGTAAGAGAGGTAAATTTCAAGCGGTTTTTAGTCACTCTATACGAAATAATGTATTTTATTTTTGTAAGATGAATAAACTACCTATTTCAAGTTGAAAAGTAAAGTGTCTTATAAGAAACAGAAAATATAATACTTTTAGTTAACACCGCAAGATATCAAATAAACTTAACAAGTACCTGTTGCTAGAACATGCAATAAGTTCACTTCACTCTCCGCGCTAAGTGCATCAACACTTTACTTGATTGCGTTAATGCATCTGAGCCCCTTACTTACAATATTACTTAAATAAATTTATGCAAAAGATAATCGATATCGGTCATGCTAATTTAAAAACTCAATCATCATGGGAGTTCTCTTGGAAGATCTGAATTAAGCCTATTCACCACATAATTAAATTTTTTTTACTAATATAAAATACGCAATGACCGCCGCAAAAATTAGTCGGTAATGTGATAAACTGCTAAATCGAAAATCTTGAGCTGTTACAGAATAATAGCGTTTAAAATTTTAGCGCACGATTATTTCCAAACCGTACACAGACGTCATCGATTGTAGCAGCGCAAAGAAGAGACACTTCCATAATCAGCATTGAAATTAATTGAACTTTTAGAATGTTAGTTTATAATCCTGTAGGTAAAAGAACTATTCGCGGGATAATTGAAAAAAATAAAATATACTACATATAAATGAAACATATCAAGGCTTCGCATTTTTGTATTTGATAAAATTTGAAAATCAGGAATATGTAGGGCTTATATGATGATTTTTCATTCAAGAAAAGCGTACATTTGTAAATTATTCTAAATTCAGTAATTGCTATTTTAAAGAACAGTGTGTCTTACTCACCTTAAGTATAAGATCTAAGGATAATTTTTTTTCTCTTTAATTCTTTATTTACAACTGTAAAATTTTACAAGCAAATGTGATGATTAAGGTAATAATGTAAATGACATGATAGGCATGAGAGGGGTAGGGCCCCCATTGGTGCCTCCCCGAGAATGAAATTTGTATATCAAATTAGCAGGTCTCTACTCCAACGTCTTTTAAGGCGTCTAGGGGGATTATCAGGTAAATGGAAGGTAGAAAGTGAACGCACCAGTGGATTCTCGTGCTCGTGTGACTTGTCGTGAAAGCGTTTGTATGGATATTCGAAGGAATTTTGTACAAGGTGGTGTTTTCAAATCTGTATGTAAGAGTTTGTTGCTAACGTAAAGAGGTGCTTTTGCTATAAGGCGTAATGTTTTTGACTGGAATGCTTGAATTCGGATAAAATTTAAATCAAAATTTGGAAAGATATCTATTAGAATTTCATTTAACGAAAGCAGCATAATATTAATTCAGAAAAATAGGAAATTCATTTGTTGGTTTCTTGAGATACAGATCAAAATTGTTAAATAGATATTATTCTACCACCACTAGAAAAAATCAATTAATTGGAAATATTAATTAAAAGGATTAATTACATTAGTTATTTATTAAATCTATAGATAATTTTAATTATCAATTTCAATATAAAATACATAATTAATTTAAAAAACTGTTATCCTAAGGAATTATTCTTGCGCAAAACGTCATTACTTATCACTGATGTTCACCATGTAATATAATCTGGCGTGAAACACTCACACGACTTTTCCTTGCCAGTGTAAATAATGAAAAATATAACCTATGTTTAATCATAAGTGAACAATGTAAATGAAAAACATAACCTAATTTTAATCGTGATAAAATGAAAATCAACCTCCATAGAACTTAAAACATACAAAAAAATCACTAATTAACGCTAAACTAGGCTCTGTAGAAGAAAATACTTAAAATAAAAGTTGTAGGTATTTTTATTTTCTGTAACCTTAGTTATAAAATTTTATCGTAAAAGGCATACTAAGGCCGCAATCTTCAAAAATCCAATTTTTTACCGATTTTGATAAGCAAAATACAGAAGCTAAACGTAGTTGTAGAGAAAATGCGTTGTAGAAAAATGTTTGATTTAAAAGTTGTAGGTTTTTAAATTTCCTACAACTTTAGTTAAAATGGGGGTTTGTCTTAAAATGCATATTAAGGCCGCAATCTTAAAATAAACAATTTTTACCACAAGAGCACGGTCTCCCTAAGAATATCAGCAGACATGGCGGTTTACCTATCTAGCAGAGCATAAAAAATTCAATGAGGCGATTTTTAAAAAAAAAATCGTAGAAACCGTTTTTAAGAAAATGGAAAAAAGTGAAAAATTGCACGAATAAACGAATAAAGTATTACTTCCGGTTGACCAATTTTGATGAAAATGTGTGTGTCCCTAGTAGTACCTAATTTAAGTTTTAATTTAAACTTCGTACGTTATTCCGTTCTTGAGATATTTCGTTTACATACAGACCAATCGCTAAAAACATTTTTTTTGGGTTCAGGAGGCCTGAAAACATGTATTTCCAGTGAAGACTCTATTTCAAAAATTTACATAAAAACAATACTGTCCTTCCCTATAGTAGCTACATATATACATATAGGGCAGTAGAAAGTTATAAGTTTACAATGTATCTTACATATGTTCTTGGGGATGAACGGTATCATTTTAACTGAGAGTTTTATTTCATTTGAAACTTTCTTATAGGCCTATTGTCAATGTTTCTTGGTTTTTGGCTCGTAATTAAAGGTGATCACAAGCCTCATTACTATGAATCTCTGTATGCAAAAATGCACTATATAAAAAATGATCAACTTCATGAGATATAACTGAAATATTTACTCTTTCAGTAGTTGCGCAGTTCTCTTAAATCATAAATAATGATACATTCATATTAACATTGACAACATTACGCTCACTACTGATTCAAATTCACAGTTATTTCCTCTGGGGTTCCTTGTCACGGGAACTGGAAACAACATTCAGACGAGACAGATAAAACTAAAAATGGTATGAAAAGGTAAAAACGGAACAAATTGAAAATAAAACTTAAACCAATAAATATTATAATAAAGTTTACTGACAAATCATTAAACGATAAGTCCCGTTATGAATGTTCTGGTCGTATAAACCAATTAATTTTAGATTTTCGAACTTCCACTAAAATACCAGTAATCGGTTTATGCAACGAACAGTTTCCAATGCAGCTTGAAATCGTTTTGAATATATTGTTATTTACGAACAGCTCTGAATTAATAATACTCTACAACGTCAGTGAATCACAAAACCGTTCAAAAACGATCCGGTGAATTCTATAGCTACAGATAGCGCAAAAACATTCTAGTTATGATTTTGTAACCCAGTTATATTTTTTTTCTGTTTTTTGATTGATCGTTTAGTTTGGTTCTTTTATTTTACATGTTGTTTGTATTTGATTCACGAGTTGTTTTGAAGGTTACTTTTCCATTTGTTAATATCGATAATATTAACAGATTTATCAGTAAAAAACAACAAAACATTTTATTTACTTCAGTATAAATTAAATTTAAAGCTGTGAATTGTCCGCAGAATATTAATGCCAATAAAATAGAGAATGAGATATTATATTATTTTCATATAGTACCAATTCGTTCAACGTTTCCTAAATCGTCGACAATCAAGATGGGACTAAATAAACGAAAAAGAAATAAAAATGTTAATCTTTCAAATTTAATTTTTTAAATTTCTTAAAGTTAATTATAATTAAATAAATACTTGTAACATCCAACATCTGCGTTTGTTATTGACATTATATTAGCCTTTGCACAAAGTAAGCCAGTCTAATGTGTAACACAGTCGTAGAGGTAGTATGGTAAGGGCGTAACCGGTTGTTATTGCAGGGCGTATTTTTGGTCTGGGGATGCATTATAATCATGCTGTGGTATCAGTCGACAAAGTGACTGACTTCTCCTGTTAATATTGTGCTTGTTAAACAGGAAATGCAGTACCACACCTTTAACTGAAACTATTGGTTTATGTTATACTGAAACATATAACTAAGTGATGTTTGTTTCTGAGATTTTGTTTATAAACACATTATAGTATTCTTAATAAATGATAATTTGAAAAAATTAACCTATAAAATAGTTTTGTATGAAAATTTTTGAATCTACTTGGAATGCATAAATCGAAGGTTGAAAGTTGTTATAAGATGCATTCATCTGATCAAGTTGAGTACGAGGAGCTTAACCTGAAGTAGCATTTGGGTACCTTCAGCTGTTAATTGAAGATTCCTTCTTATATCCAAAGATCCAACTTTCATGATTTTTAAATACGTGAGTGTGTGTTTGCACAAACAAGTTCCTATTTGTAAAATTAAATAACAACCAGAAGTAACTTCTTAGAGAATTTCAAATTATTGGAAATACAACACACAGCTTATCATCGAGTACTGGAAAGAATCATAACTTCTTATTCTGAATTATACCGAAATTAATAGTTGACCGAGGAATGTACTGAATTTAAACTAAAACTTGGCCATATAAATCAGATTATTTTTTTAAGTTAGCACTATTGTTAATGTTGGGTACTAACATTTTTGTGTTAGCGTGCACATATTTTTTCGTTAGTTGAAAAAAATTTACTTTATTCGCTAAATATCAATATTATCATTACCATGAAGCAAGGTATATCTTGCTTAATTTAGGTTAAAAGGAGCTAGAGAAAGCCTTTAATCCTCTCGCCCAAAACGACAAATTCTATCCTAGTTTTAGGATTATGATCATATAATATTATTAAAGTTTTCCATTTTGAGATAAAATTAAGCGGAGACTTGACATAATAATTTTATCTAATTCGTTTAGTTAGTTTTTGGTTCGCATGCGGCAAAGCAATACGCTAGTAACACAGTTTTAAACCCCAGATTTAAGTGTGATCCACCGGATTGGTCTAGAGATAAAGTCGTCGCCGTGAGTCAGCTGATTTTCAGAGACAAAGATTCCTGGTTCAAATCCTAGTAAAGGTAGTTACTTTTATACGGATTTGAATATTAGAAAGTGGTTACGTGTGTTCTTTGATGGTTGAGGTTCAATTAACCATACTCTCTCTCAGGAATGGTTGGTCTGGGTCTGTACAAGACTATACCTCATTTAAACGTTTTACACACCATCCTCATCTCATTGAGTCATGGGGTTGCTGATTGTTCCGAGTTGAACAGATTGCAACGTACACGCATTATAGATTAAAAGATTTTAATGTAGCCTATGCCAATTTGCAATGAGTTGTGTTTAAATGTGGGGGGTTTAGCTAAAGAATTTAAAGACGTTTTTCCAATCAATGCTGTTTCTGAAAAATTAAAATTGAAAAAGTCAGAAGTAGATCATATTTGAAATCGCCTACATTAGTGCTACGTACTATTTTTTTCATACAAAAATCATAACATGCATATAATTTTTGTCAACTTAGTCGCATCAGTAGATTAGTCATTAACAATTACAAAGGTATATGGTACAGAATCGGTGGACTTTAACATTTCACTCCAGACCCTTGCTGGGAATCGAATCCGGGACCCTCCTCTTAGTAGTCTACCACGCTAAAAACTGCACCACAGAGGCAGCCTGTATTTTCATTTCAACCATTGAAAATTTGTTTGTTATAAAGGTGGGTTGGCGTGTATATGTATATGTCACCTTCTAATGCGACCTGAAGTGCTCAGTCTAGCTAGATTACAAAGCTAAAGGTGCCTGGTTCGATTCGTGGATCTGAAAACGTTTAACCCACCGTCACAGTACCATGATTAACCAAAGTCTAGTGACTTTGGTTAACTAAACAGCTAAAGTGACTTTAAAAAAAATTAAAACTTTATGACTGTCTCAGTAGCGCTATTGTCAGTAGGCTACACCTATAAACAAGTAGGTCCTAACCTAAAAATTTTGATATAGGTTTCCAGCTTGACTCTGAACCTATAACTTCCATATCGTAAACCAATATAGCTTTTGATGGAATTTAAAAAGTAAAATTATTTGTAAAGATTACTTAGTCTATATGCTTAACTGTATCTTTTTCCGATTGCTCTTATGTTTTTTTGTCAATTATTTTTAGAAAAACGACCTCTTAGCCTGTGTATTTTTACTTTTTCTTGCCTATATGAATATACATAATAGGAACGAAAGTATTGTTTTAATGACGATTTTTCTAAATATAGTTTTCACCGGATCTACACGTTTTCAAACCCCATGAACCCAAAAAACATGTTTTTAAGCGATTGGTGTGTGTGTGTGTGTGTGTGTGTGTGTGTGTGTGTGTGTGTGTGTGTGTGTGTGTGTGTGTGTGTGTGCGTGTTTGTGCGTGTGTGTGTGTGTCTGTGTGCGTGTGAACAAAATATCTCAAGAACGGAGAATTGTACGAACTTTAAACTTTAAACTTAAGTTAGATACAACTACCGGACCCGACAAGAAAATGTTCATCAAAATCGGTCAGCCGGAAGTAGTAGTTTATTCGTGCTATTTTTCACTTTTTGCGATTTTAAAAAAAATGGCTCCTACGATTTGTTTTTAAAATCGCCTTATTTACTACATTTTTTATGCTCTACAAGATAGGGTAGGCGTCTTGTCTGCTGAAATTCTTGGGAAAGCTGTTCTCTCGTAGAAAAAACGAGTTTTTATAGATTTCAGCTTTAATATACATTTTAGCGCAAAAGTGTATATAGTGAAAGTTGTAGACAATTTAAAATCCTACAACTTTTATTTTAAACGTTTTTGTATAACGCTTAGTTTAGGGATAATTATTGATTTTCTGTTATTTTTTGAAAATCTGTAAAAAAATCGATTTTTTTTAAGATTTCGGCCGTAGTATTCATTTTACGATAAAATCATATAATCAAACCTATAGAAAATTAAAAAATCTACAACTTTTATTTCGAGGATTTTTCTCTACAGAGTTTAGCGTGAAAGAGTAATTTTCCGTATTATAAAGCCAAACGTATTACAAAGGTTGGATTTCATTTTGCATCATTTATTCACGATTAAAATTAGGTTATGTTTTTTTGAAGTAGGTTAGTTATTTTGTTTTTTTTTAATGTCTTATTACTAATATTAGGTTATATTGTTCATTATTGGTATTGGTAAGAGAAAGTCGTGTGAGTGTTTCACACTAGATTTTTCTGTTGTACTAATGGTGTGTAAATTAATTGGTTGATTTACATACCCTTTTAGTAGACTGTATTTAACTTATTTTATAGCTCTTTTTCTTTTTCTTTTTTCTACTTAGAGTTAAAAACACGAGCAAAATTATATTTAGTAGATAGTAATGCATAAAAACATCCCTTTAAATAACATGGTCATTTTAAGGGCTAATGACTATGGTAGTCAATGTCCGGTAAACTTATAAAAAAATACAAAACAGTTGTTTTTGTGAAACTCATAGTGAATATTATGAATATATTATGCAAGATTGCCAAAGTAACACTTTTTTAATATAAATGTTTACACCCAATACATTAATAAAATTTTAAATAATATATTTTTCACAATACAAACAAAATAATCACCGTGGTACATGTCCAGGATAATCGTACAATAGAAAACCATTTCCTACAGCTCTTTTTTGGGATTGTACCAAAATTAAAATAAAACAACAGAACAGAACAATGGGCTCATATCAGAGTTAAAGACAAAAGAAATAATATTTATTAGCGATTTGTTATAAAACGTGTTTAGAACTGGTAAAATTCTATCTCATGTATATTTTTATTTATTTGTTTACGTACATATTTTGTTTGACAATAACCCGACACCTATTCTCTAACCACCCACTTGCAGTACAATAATGACAACTGTACCTCATTCTCTAGTCTTACTGAAGTAGTACACCTTTTGTCAATCAATTATGGTTCTTTACAAAATGTTCTTTGCATTAATAAAAATAATGGGTATTTACATAAAAATATTTATTATTATCATCGACCACGGTTACTAAAATAACTACCGCTGCAGATACAAGAAGCAAAGCATCTAGAATATGAATGAATGAGAATACCTATCAGTTATAGTATACTTCTCGCGTGTCATAGGTTGAAAAATAACACTGTTTCTACTTTACAACTTTAATACCGCTTATATAAAGTTATGTGAGTTTTTTGTAAAATCCTCAATATAAGATCTTATTGATGTTATGTTAAGCACAGAAAAGTTCAAAATTTATAACAATTTGAAAGGTTTTTTATTTTTTTTTTAACTATAATTTTGTTATTTTTTAAACAATAATAGAATAAAACTTTTTAGGCCGCATCCATGACCTAGTGGTTATCGTGCTCATTTTTTTATTTATTTATTATTACGTTTAGTTTTTGTTTAACTTCCGACTGTTTTGCAATTACTGCTAATGTAGACAATGAGAAGGATGATAGATAAAAATGAGTGATGAAAAAATGCCAGACCTGACAAGGAATTGAACCTGGGACCCCGGCGTATAAGCCAGTTGCGCTGACCCTACACCACGGCCGGCGTAGCGTATTACGCTGCAAAGCGGAAATACCAGGTTTCATTCCAGGTTAGGGTCTGAAAAATTATTAATGACCAAAATGCTGATGTATCTTTAAATAAATTAAAAAGAAAGTTTTTACTAACTACCCTAACTTACTAACTTTACCCTTAACTTACTTAGCTTTTCTAACTTACCCTTAACAGGCAGGTGGAGTGTTAAATTATTTGCACTCGATCTGCTAGTTCCAGGGTTAAAAAGTAGTTCTGTTTCTTATCACATAGCCAGCCAATTATCATCGCCAGTGACTGAAGCGTTTAAAAACAGAAGAGGTAGAGGTGTAAAATACGTTTGTCAGAGTTATCTCCTGTGAGAGTAATGAATTGCATCATTATACAGCCAGACTCTGCTGTGAATGAAGTGAAGGTGTCATTGGCCCTCGGAATTGACCTGGAAAGAGTTTGAACTCTCGCGAATAAAAGCTACGATACGTAATAATGGGAAACAACTAACCGTTTACATTTTGTAAAAGTTCAACGGGAGAATTTCTCCGAACCTCTCTCACTGCAACTCCAACACTGTACCTAAACACGATGCCCCTGTTGTACCGAGTAAACCAATGGAAGTTGTGGTGATCACCCCAACGGAAAACAGGATCGATTAACCAAATCTGTCTCCGGGGACTGTGAATTTCTTCCTCAGTTACATCCTCATAATCTGAAGTTCTCATGGCAAAGAAGGCCTCTCAGGAAGTAACGATATTAGAAGATATTTCTTGAAACGAGGATAACTGGAAATGTATCCATTAAAATCAGGTAGGCTGGGAAAACTGAAGGGGCAACCCCGAACCATCAGTCCATTAGCCAAAGCCTAGCGTTGGGCTTATCCGTCAATCAGTGGATTACAAAGAATTGCGAGGAAGGCAATGTATAACGCCAACAGAATAAAAGAAAACATAAATGGGACAAGAAAATTTTAATGAGATTTGAACAATGGAAAGTTGAAACAAATATTAAGGAGGTGGAGATAGTGAGAGAAATGGAGAAGTAAAGAATTGAAAATACATTAATCATCGAAACCTTTGAGATAAATTGTAAAATCAATAATGGTAGGAATGCAAATCTAACACACTGCACTCAAAAACAACATGTCTGAGCAAATTAAAAACATTGAAACGATCTTAGCACAGTTTAAAGATGCAACTTTAAAAAAAGATACAGTATAAGGTATTGTAATTGCATAGTGTACCTAACAAGTCACACAGCCAACACAAATAGATAATTTGTAAAAAGTACAGTAGTTGAATAAGAGTGTCTAATGAGTTCATTAGAAACGACCAGTGTGAAGAACATGTTGACGAAAAATATTCAGCAAACACTTTTAGAATCATTTCTAACAGTGCCATTTTCTACACACAAGATAAAGTAAGTTACAGTAAAGCAAAATATGTTAAGATATTTGGCATTTAGAAGATCACCAAAATACAATAAAATAGACATTTGACGTGACATGTAATAGAACAACAAATATTTTTATTATTACTACGTGGTATAATTTAATTTTTTTTAAATGTATGTTTTCTATAAGTTAATAGAGGGATTAAAAATGTAATATAGAAATCAATCAAAAAACTGATTCGCCTTGGGGTGAACTCTATCAAACTTGAGTGTTCCGGGAGAGTGACAAAATTTTGCAAAACAAGGTTTACAATTATTATTTCGGAGAGAAGGGCTTTTAGATGTTATCTAACCCCTGTTAGAAAATAAAAGGAGGTCACTGTGGTGTGATGTTGAGGAATGAGCGCTGTAGTTGGTATAGGATGGATAAAGCACCACTTTGGTGCTTCTAAAGAAGCATTATTGAAACGTGGCTAAATGAACCTACCAACAAGACAAGCATACTAAAGAAGCAGAATACTACATATTTTCTAGCGCCCACTGTAGAGTAGTTTTCGCAGCAGTAGCAGAGTAAAAATCATAGAGGTTGATGGTAGTTCTTGTGATCTACGGGAACTGAGACCACTCATATTCCCGTGTGTTGAAGACAGTTATCTGTCTTAAGAAGTTATTGACAAGTACGACAATTGCATAAACTAGCTATTGGTTTACCATGGTCGTGCCTAATATCTATAAATGTTTATTATATCTCTAACGACCTATTTCCGGACAAATTTTACGTTGTTTTTTTAAAGAATTAACAACATAATTTGGTTTATTATAAACTTAACACATTCTGGTTCGCGTAGAAGATGTATGTGAATAAAAATTGTAATAATTCTGGACAACTAAAATGGAAGCAACGAAAACGCAGAAAAACGGAAAAATAAACACGTCTAAACAACACGTCCGTCAAGTAAAAAAATTTAAATTAGTTGAGTTTCTTTATAAATGTTTCATTTTTATTAAATAAAATACGCAACATGATTATAAATAGCTTAGAAAAGGAACAAGAAAACAAATTGCTCCAATTACTACCTTTTTTGTTTGTAATTTTTTCAATTAAGTTGAACTGGTTGTAAAGTTCTCCAATTAATTAGTAATTCTATTTACACGTGTTATTCTTATTCATCTTTTTTGTTACTTTTAAATTATGCAAACCAGTGACGAATGCAATTTATCGAATGTTAAATAAACTTAATGATATCGTTTTAATATAGGTTACAAGAGTAAAAGTTAACCCTCTGCTAAATTTCATATGAAATTGAAACCGTAAATATATTTTACTACTATTACGATATTAATAAATATTTATAGTGTTATAATTTTCGTTAATGTTTCCCTTTATTTAAATTAGGTATATTAATTATTATGGTAGAGTTGTATGTTGTCAGCAGTTATTATATTAAACTGTCATAATATAAAATTCAAATTTCGGGTGTGATGTGAATGAAGGCCATTTGAAGCGAACTTACAAGGCAGGAGCAGCAGTTTGGTGGCCTCCGCATTAACATCCCACACGTGAAAAAGAGTATAACATATACATATACACATGCACAAACACCATCTGAAGTACCGAACATAACTGATCCTACAGTACAGATTAGGACATGTCGATCAGACCCCAGCAGGTTGTAGATCTCCAAATATTTAATATCAGACCGCACCTTATCCAGTACTAAAAGTCCTAACTGGACCCTGGTCTACAGTCTCTAGACACTGAGTCATGTCTTTTAATTATTTTCTAAAAATATCCAAAAATACAAAGTTATCGTGTCTTAGTAATATGATAATAAAAATTATTCTTAACATACATTTTCACTTTGACAAAATAAACATAGACGTATCACATTCTTTCTTATATTCTCTCTTTTAATTACTTATCAAGGTTATAAGCAAAACTTAAAAATTGACTTTTATATTGTACCATTAGTCTAACTTTTAACTTCAATTTCTTTTTTATATATATGTTTTTTTTTGTTTATTTGAAGTTGCATCAGCTGCTTTGATTGGTAGCGACTACTATGGATTACGGTAAAAAAACTCGGTTAGTTTTTTACAAGTATTCATTCCAGATCCCAATCGGGAATCAAACCGGGGATCTTCCGCTTAATGGTGTGTAGCGTAGACTAGCGTTCTAACCACTGATCCATAGAGGAGACGAAGTCTATATTTATTACTGTATGGAAAAAACTGTACAAGACAAATTATTTAATAATGAGGAAAACAAATAAAATTTTGATCAAATAAAACAAATTAATTTTAAAACTTGAGTTCATTGGTGTAGATTTACTATTCATAGAACTAAAAATATAGTATAATAATACTTAAAAACACACAATGTAGAATTATAGGCTACACAAAAGGTGGATGAACGTTATAAATTGAAAATACATGAACATTAGAAGTCTTAGAAGAATATCTTTTTATTAGGTCTCTACTGCATAATCTTTTTAATCTGTCTACATTGTACACCTTGAACTTTTGGATTTTGATTGTGTTTTATAGATTTTTGTTTGGACAACAGTTTGACAGTGACCACGATAAAATGCATGAGATGTTCAGGTTGTGATGTAAAGTTAAGTACGGTGCATTAAAACAGCAAACTCTTATGCAGATCAACAGAGACATAGTCTATTTTATTAAGGCCTAACAATAGAGACGATTGCGGCACATTAAAAGAATGGAGTCACATAGGCGTAGTCAGAAATTTCTCCAGGGGAGGGAAAAAATAAGATGCATGAAAATGTTTTTATTTGAAGATATGAAAAAGCTAAAAGTAATAATTAGTTGCAATGCTATTTGAACGAATTTAAATCTTATTTCACTCTAGCCAACAGGAGTTCTGACTAAATCTTGACAACATTTTTTTCTCAAATTTATTTTTACTTTCAGAACCCTCGTTTTATGCACACTCATCATACAAAAACCGTCCAGCTGATTTTCAGTCATTTTTTACCGTAACCAAGTTTTTACCCTGCGTAAGGTGCTGAAAGATCTTTTGATAGTGCACGTTGTGTAGGGCTGTGCACGCGAGTTACGTAGTGTTTTATCGATGGGTAGAACAGTTGTGTTTCTTTAGCTAGTACAGCTAGTTCTATCTCCTTCAGTTTGGCATTTGGGACATTCTTTCCTTTCCATTGGTTGTGACAAAGTTTAGCTTCACAACTAACTCACTTGCCCTGATTGCAGCGCTTTAATAGGGAAAAGAAACAGAAGAACAAGATGGCGTCTTCCCGCCACGACAATTGATATATCGTAAATATACCAATCAATAAGCCACGCAGTACTATTCTATCGACTATAATTTTTGTGTGACCCAGGGGGGCAAGCAACCCACCGTGGCTACGCCTATGTCGAGCCAACGAGGATAGTTAAGGTAATATGGAATGTAAGATTTTAAAGGAAAAAGTGAATGGATGAAGTCACAAGTGATTTAATTTAGATTGGTGTGAAAGGCTGAAGGGCGCTAGCTATTAGCAGAGAGGGTTGGAGAAGATTGTGGAGGAAGCCAAAGCCCACGAAGGGCTGTAGAGCCCACTACCTAGCACTATCTAGCACTCAAATCCATATAAAAGTCCTTTACTAATACATTACTAGGATTTGAACCCGGAACCTTCGTCTCCGAAAATCAGCTGTTACAGCAGATTTTGGCGACGACTTTACCTCTAGACCAACCCGGTGGGTTATTTTTTACATAAAAGTGGAAGTTTATACCGTTACAAGTTTGATAGCACCCAGCTTCTTTAAAATAAAATTTTACTGTATTTATTAACCTAAAACGCTTTCAAATGAAATTTAAAAAAATTTAAATAATGTTCCACTGATGTAAATTTTAAATTTTAGGTTTTTAATAGCGATACTTTGTATTATAGAGTTAATACACCAACATAATACAAATTATTATAGAAACGAAATTTGGCATACGTGTTAACAGTATCGTACATTAATAGCAACCCTTTGAAATAAACGTGATAAACGTTAACAGAAAACGATTTTAAGTTTTATGTAATTATCCAAAATCATGTTAAAGTTTGAGATCGTTAGAGCAAGCATTCAATTTGATCGTAATAATTCCTAATAGACCCTTCCACCCGACTGACTTTACTGATCTTCAATCATCTCCATTATCATCACCATCATCTTCACTATCATCCTCATCTCTTTTTATAGGATAGTTTAGAGTTCATGAGTATCTCAATTACAGTAATCAACACTAAACCATGTTGTTTCTGTTTGTGCTACATATAACAAGCGCTCGTATTAACCTACACCCGCATTCCTTTTACATAATTCCCCTTTAAACGCCAACAAACGCCAGCATCTGTTCGTTCGTTACACATTCATTAATGAACTCCAACTTACAAGCAATGAAAGGATCATCGCTACACTGTTTTCTTCTTAAATGATTATTTATAAACAAATTACAAACATTCTAGTAAATTACTTTTCTCCTTTAACGAACTTTTCTCAAAAATAAATTAAATTTACATTTTCTATGAAAAGTTCATTATTTTAAGATGCTTGCAATTTAAATATAATATAAAATTGAAAAGTTATTACATGCAAACCAATTACCACACATATATCTAAACACTAACAAAAAAATTCCAGATAAATCAACAGCATAGGTATTACCAAAACATGTAATTACATGACAGGACTGAGAATATAAAATACTTATTTACTTCTTCTTTAAATTATTTATAATTACTTTCGGATTCATCGTAAACCAATGATTTAATTTTAACGGGGTCATAGATCAAAAAATTTGAAAAATTATGATTTTTTATGTTTTTTGTGCATAATGTAGTTTAAAAATTCCTCTAAAAATGATTTAAATATTATATATCTACGATAATTATAAATATTTGTAAATATTTTTCCTTAAACTTTACAGCCATGCAACTAGTTCCTGAGAAAAGAGTCCAAACATTAACATTGTGAAGTATAGGGATCCTTAACCCCCTTAAATTACCCTGTACAACAACTAACAATGAATTAATTTGCGAACTAAACTCTCCATATTTGCCTAATAACCTAACCATTGGTTTTGTAAAATGTAGAGCACGAATAAAATTATTGAAGTCAGGTAAATATAAATCATTTATATTTACCTGGTGATTATGGGTTTAATAATTATTATTAAACCCATAATTATTATTAAACCCATAATTATTAATAATAATTATTATTATTAAAACTAAGCAGACAGGTGTATTCAGAAGACAAAACAAACTTTTCAAAACGTAGACTACAAAAATACGACTAGCCCACCGGAAACCAGAGTTACTTTGGCCCATAAGGCATTCGCTGACATTAACCCATCATTCACAAATAGATATTTTTATTTTCTTACTTCACAAAGAGGAGGGGTTACAAAAAATAAAATAGACTCTCCAAATCTATTAAATAAGGGGATAGTTTAGTTTAGTTTAGATAAAATTGAATGTTTTTTAACGTCGCTAACAGATGATAATTTACATGGTTTAGAACATGTGATTTAGTAGACAGTTCGGTAATAAGACACGAAATCTACCGACTGAATCTGAACTGTTCGCATATCTTCACCGGCAAGCTTATTTGGCGTCCTCTCTACCTTACTCATAGTTAACTATAATGAAGTATCATTTTATTATACTTGATCAACTGTTTATTTTACTTAAATTTTTAAGTGTGTTAATAGCTGTGTATATATTTGTATGAATTAACTTTTCTTGTCAACGCTTTTATTTGGCCAGAAAATTTATTTTTGAAGTTCTACAACTAATACTGTTATTAAATAGTTTTGTAATTAAATATACACTCTATTATTAATAATCTTTAGATTATTTTACTTCAATAATAATTTCAAAAAATAAATAATACAAGTATTTATTATTGAGGAGCTACAAAATTTTTAATTCACCGAATTAGAATATCAGCGACCTTTATTCTCACTGGGCAAGATTGTCAATAAAATTAAGAACAAAATACTTTTTTAGAAATAATTCAATGAGACTGTATCGGTAAGTTCTAATATTCAATGTTATAATTTCTAGACCAAAACGTAAATATTCGTGGTACCGGATAACCCTTATAACTTGTAGCGGTATGTTTATAAATAAAAAATTGTTGTATTCAAAAAAATTATTATTTTATCAATCCGGTTAATAGTGAATTGTGATTTGTAAAACAATTATAATGTTTTTAACATTACTGTTATATAAATATACATACAAAATGGAGGTGTGATGATTGCAGCACGGTAATTAAAAGATCTATTTACCGTGGATTGCAGTATAAAAAATTTAACTGAACTGTACGGTCTCTCCCACCCGACATAGCAAACAGCTGTTAAAATTTTTATCTTAATATTGTTCATGTTATAACAATTCAAAATTTTATAAATAGCTTTATCGTTTTTAAATAAAATTACATAAATTATTTTGATTTATTTATTTTAATTAAAGTATTAATTTTTTAAACTATAAATTTGGAAACATTTCTATTCTTTTTTAATATTTTTCTATAATCAGATGTAGCAGAATACTGACTGCTACAAACTTACATCTTTTTTACTCCTAATTTGTGTACGTTGCAGTCCGTTCAATTCAGAACAATAAGCAACCCCATTACCCAATGAGATGAGGATGATGTGTATGACGTGTAAATGAAGTGTAGTCTTGTACAGACCCAGGCCGACCATTCCTGAGAGAGTATGGTGAATTTAACCCTAACCATCAAAGTACACCGGTAACCACTGTCTAGTATTCAAATCCGTATAAAAGTAACCACCTTTACTAGGATTTGATCCAGGAACCTTCGTCTCCGAAAATCAGCTGTTAAACAGTTGACTCGCGGCGACGATTTTACCTCTAAACCAACCCGGTGGGTTAAACTTATGTCTTAATCGGTAAATTTAATTTTGTCAAAGTTTATAGTGTAGTACTACCGCTTAAGTCTTAGCAATAGACGGGCAAGATTGCCCATATTATTCCATAATTTTTTAGCTTTCTTTGAATACTTAGTACCATTTGTCATAAAAATAATGCTTACCACAAATTACGCCAATATGTCGCTTGCTAATTGTTCTTTTATAGATTTATGTAACAGTTTGGCAAAGATCGCCCACCTATTGTTATTTTAAAGATTACAATACCGACATTGGTGTATTTTGTGGTACAAGAAGTTTTAATGTTTAGCGCCACTTCTACATAAATAAACCAAATGAGATGCATCGGTAATAGATGTACTGGTACACGGTACTGCTATATTAGTAATGCGATATCGGTGTAATGCATAATAAATGCCTGTAATGGATGGATACTATTATTCTGGTAGTGTTTATTATTCAATAGCTGTTATTACACACGTGACCGTATGTTAGTTACTCCACAGGCTGCAGTCTTGTTATCATTAGCATCCAACCGTCTTATAAATAATACATAAAATATATAAATTATGATAATAGAAATACCATAAAATAAAATAATGTATGCATACGGGAAGGAGTGCCAACATTAAGATACTAAACATTCTTCATTACTGGCGACAATAAAAATTAATATTGGCTTATTACTTCAATTATTATTCACAGGCATAAAAAATATTTTACCAAAGAAGTTAAAAAAATTGTTAATGATGGCATGTTTCCAATATAAGTTATGTAGACGGGATTATGAGACTATTATAGTGTTGGCATGCAAATATTATGTTATCGATACACTAAGTTTAATTTATTTATTTTAATAAAAATAAATAAAGAATATAACTAGCTGTCTTGGATAGACTACTACCTATTGTATTGCATATGGACAAATTTTTTGAGTTGTTTTGATAATGAAATTTTAATTTAGGCTATAGACTAACTAATTGCCAGCCCAATCATTCGAAAAGCAGCACATATTAATGGCAAGCGTTAAATTTTATTACAATAATAGCCTACATTGTCAAAAGAGCCTTTGTTCTTATCGTTTACGGACTTGTTAGACCACACCAAATAACTTAAATCGTTTGTGGAAGATCTCATAGCTAACCCTATATTCACTGTAGGATTTATTCCTCATTATTCTTTCTTTTGTGAGTCAGCTGTTTGGTTTTACTTCGTGGAAATTCTTAAAATTTGTTATCTGCAGTATATGCTCATTTCGGCCAGTATGTTTGCTCGGTTTATTTCAATCTGTTTTATGTAGGCCTACTTTCTAACTTACTTCAACAACTTATTGTGAGACACGTTGTTAGGTTTATTGTCAATAATTGTAGTAAATGTTTTTGTTAATCGTTCCTTATCAGTTCTGCGTAAATTTCGTTGATATCTTCATTTTTGTATGGTTCCCACCCAACGTTTGTTTCGCCAAGTAATCAGAGTTCGCTAAATCTGCTAATTTATACCGATTTACATTTAGATCAATACCGTAATTTCTTAAAGGGACAAGAAAACTTAAATATAATAATGCTAATGAAATATTATTTTCAAATTAGTAAACAGTAAATAAGCAAACAAGTAAAAAGTAAGTACAATAGTCAAGACCTTAATTATGTATTTATTTAACAGAACCTTACTTCGCTATAAAACACAGAATAACCAAATTAATATTAGTCTTAGTTGAAAGATTAGCCTCGTGAGCGTCGAAAATATTTTCAATTTTACTCTTCTAGATTAAACGTCTTGGTTCCCTTATAATATTGAAGACGTGACTTTTCTTGGGAAATTCAAGTCATTGGAATTCATATTTCATAAAAAAGACATATCGACACTAAATGAGTCAAAACATCTCAAATCCAAAAATTTATCGTAAGATTTCGAGTTTGTACTGTTTTGAATTAGGTGACAAATACAATAGACTTAATAATAATTGGTATAATAGATGACATAGTTGTAAATAAACCAAAAATTTACAAGTATTTCATGGGTAGCATATGAGTCTTACTGAAAACTATATGCAAGAAAAATTCGGGTGAAAAGATCTATACATTGTGAACTGACACTATAGCTAAAAGTAAGAAGTAATAATTCTTTATTATAAAAAAATCTATTTACTTACCCTCCCACGGGAATAGCCTGTTGCTGTCCATGTTCAATAGCTGCAAAGACAATGTCCAGCGTAAGAGGAAGTATCAGGGTGAAGACCAAGACAAAGCCTTGATGCTTCTTCATCCTCCAACCCCCTCCAAAATATTCACTCCTTCCACACCCTCAAAGTCCTGAACACTAAGTTTCCTAAACCACCCTATTTTTATTCCAGATGATAATTTCCGATTTTACTCGAAGGATACTATCCAGTTACTCCTAAAATACCTGAAACAGAATAATTTGTCCATCAATTTTGATATCAAAGAAATTTTTCATATTAATCATATCAACAAATAAATGTATGTATTTTACACGTATCTGAGCTTAAAAAGTCTTAACATCTTCACATATATGATTATATTACAGAAATCAGTGTACATACGAAATAAATTTTGATTTCTACACACATTAGGTATCCTGCTGAAATATTATTAACATTCTGCATTGTACTGTTATTTACAGTAATACCAGACTAAAGAACTTCCTTTGTAAGGCGACTCAAAATCGATATCCGAGAATCAAAAATATGAAGTGAAACTCATTAAGTTTTAGTAGGATGGTAAATTTTTTTTTCATAGATGATGTAAATTTACAAAAATTAAGACGTAAACAAGAATAAACGTTATTTTTTATAAATTCTGTTTTTTCTATTTAATTTTAGGTAGTTGAAATTTGGAGTTTACACTGAAGGTATTAGTCCTAAGGTGAAGAAGTTGATCTTTTAAAAAAAATCAACCCTGCTTTAAAAAAATTAATTTTCCTTAAGAAATGTCCTACAGTACATAGGCCTACTTCTTAATATTATTAACATAAGAACAATTTTTTTGTTCCTAATTTGTGTACGTTGCAATCTGTTCATTTAGAACAATAAGCAACCCTATGATCCAATGAGATGAGGTTGATGCGTATGACGTGTAAATGAGGTGTAGTCTTGTACAGACTCAGGCCGACCATTCCTGAGAGAGCATGGTTAATTAAACCCCGACTATCAAAGTACACCGGTAACCATTGTCTAGTATTCAAATCCGTATAAAAGTAACTACCTTTACTAGGATTTGAACCAGGAACCTTCGTCTCCGAAAATAATCAGCTGTTTAACAGCAGACTAGCAGCGACGACTTTTACCCCTAGACCAACCCGATGGGTAAAGAACAAAATTAGAATACTAATTTTGTATAAAATTTCGTATGCATCCATTTTTTATTTTCATTTTTTTGAAATCTGTAGTCTCAAAAGCCAGGTCGGCTTAATGTTAATTTCAAACATTTCAAGAAGAATGTTTTTTTGGATTTACGTCTGACTGTTTTGCAATTTCTTCTAATGCAGACGGTGGAGAATGATTATATATAAAAATGAGTGATGAAAAAATGCCAGACCTGACCGGGAATCGAACTCAGGACCCCGACGTAAAAGCCAGTTGCGCTAACCACTACGCCAACGATATGGCAACGATGAAGTAGTTGGGAGCGAACCAGATATTTTTGGCTCGAGCACACTATCAATTGAATAACGAGGTGATAATTTCTAATTATTGAAAAAAGACTTGTTGTGATTCACTTTTTGTAAATGAACCTTTTTTTTGTTATTTTGGTACAAATTTTTCTTAAATTATTATTTGTATTTATAAAACAACATAGTGTTCCGATTTAACTCAACTCCGAAAGATATGATTTTTTTTAGTACAATTATAATTAAAATTCTACAACTACTTTACGAAATGAAAACTACTAAAATTCGTGCAAACTTATTGAGAGCTGATTTTAAACGAGTGTAGTAACAATAACGGAGTCAGAATTCAGGCGTGGGTAGTACACTGTTACGTAACAGGAACTATGATAATGGTTTTTCGACCCAGTTCGGTTCATGGAGAGGATTTCCTTGAAATATTTTTATTGCTAGTTTAACATCCAAACTACTATACATTATTACATGTGACTTGATGGGTGCGACCTGCGCTGGACAACTTCATTGCCTTCGCACCTCATATTGTAATATCACCACACAGCTTCTTGTAAATACGCGTAGAAGGCTTGTACAGAAATTTACTAGAACAACCTAGAGCAAGTATTTTGTAGTATACTAGTATTTAAACGCATTTTTATTCTACATGTTGACAGAATAAACTGGATATTCGTTGTATAGGCTCAGTAAACCAATATTTTAATGTAGGCGACCTAGCCTAGACAGTAACAGACCTTCGTTTAACACTGTAAAAAGTATGTAACACTTCCAGCAAATTTTTAAAACTTTCCATGAAATTCAATTCCTAACGTTTTATTAAACTGAAAGTAGAATTATATAAAATTACTCTGAAAGATTATTATCTCTTACAACTGGTAATAAAATTGAAGTGTTACTATTTCCCCCTACGATAATTTATAATCATGTGACCATTTATATCTGTTATTTATAACTATTATTATAGAAAAGTAAAAACTTTTCTTTTTTTATCCTTTATTTAAAATTTTTAACCACAAATTCTCTATACTTCGATAAAAAATAATTCTGAAGTAAAATTTCGATCGATTATTTATGAATGGAATTTTGAGGTCTTCGTGTAAAGTCTAATTACTGACGTCAGATAGTGGACAATTAGCCAGTATCAAAAATCTCGATTGAAATTCCTGGAGGGTTTTAATATTGTTTTTCTTTACAGAGTAAAATATTTGTAAGCAATACGCCCACATAAGCCTTGAAAGGCTTGAAGGCGCAGTTTCTGTTTTAATGGAAGCGGGGATTTTGGAAACAAAAACCGCTAACGAATTTTGAGTCGATTATTCAGTTGCTGGCGCTTTGACGTTCCATAGGCTACCCACGCTAGTCTGCTATCAACACCAATTCCCACATACTTTACTTTTGTCTCTTGTTGAAAAGGCACATTATTTAAAAATATTTGGTGTACAATTAACTCGTCCCAAAGTAAATGTTAAACAAACTTTACTAAATTAATTTTCATTTTCCACTTAATAAACCACTCTTGCAGTAGGTACAGATGATGCAGGACACCGCGCGAAGCTTGAGCTGCCGATATCATCGTGAATGTATTTTATTGTTATTTTCTGTGGATATCAATCCGCGACAAAGCTGTATAAAGAATTTAGGCAACAGTTCTGTAAAGAACATTATAATATCGTGGCAGCCGGAATTTAATATTCAGTATTCGATTTCGTGGAACTTTACACTGTACTGAAAGATTCTTGTTCTGACTTTTATTTAATTTAAATACATAATTAATGCTATACATTGTGGAAAAACGAAATTTACAAAAGTGTTTTTTCGTTTACATAGGGTTTTGTTCCAAAACTTTATCAGGTCTCTAATTTTGAAGAGTCTGTTTTTTTGCTGCCACAGACAAACCACCCGATAGCTTTCCCAGATGTACCCCTTTACTATTTTATTGATCATAGAAGATTTAGTAACTTAAGTTAGTTTTATCTAGATCTTTAGAACTTTTTTTGAGAAAAATCAGTCGGTCACGATCCATTCTACGGAGGACCTCCAGATTTGTTATTCCCTCCACCCAGGAAATTCGAAGCATCTGTCTGTACGGCCACACGTTGGAGGAGTTTATACGCCTCATAATAGTTTCTGAAAGGATCTACGCTTTCATCATACAAAACTATTGGAAAGATACTTCAATATTTTTCCGCAGGTTCATTTTCAAACCTCGGTTAGGTAGAAGGGGTTTCATCTTCATAAATGCTTATTGTACTTGGTCTATTTTTCTGTTGACTTCTGTCTCCTGTCTCTAGTCTTCATTTATCAGCGTTCCCAGATATCTGTACTCATCAACGCGCGGAATCTCTTAATTTCCTAATTTAATGTTAGTACGTTGTTGGCCTCTTTTTACTACTATGGTGTCTTGACATTTAAAAAGTACCATATAACTAAGTTTCTATCAGGATGAAAAAGATACTAGAAGTTTTAGCCCGTGTGAGTTCCAAAACCTACCAAAAATTAAGTAAATATTACAGGTAAGCAGTTTCATTAAGTATAACAATAGGTGTTCCACGCAGATATTCGGGACAAGGGCATACAGAATTTCAAAACCTAGTACGTTTTTATTTGAATGAATTATAAAACATTAAAATTAATTACATAGGTAAGCCTACTCAATTTTTTTCATTTCTGAAAATTCATGAAGTTTGCTTTCCTTAATCTACTAAATTAGAAATATTTATTTCAAAAATTACGCGATCAAACCCATTAATTATTTAATTAATGCAGCGCTCATTTTATGGTACTTGGTTACAAACGTTTCATTCTTTTATTCCCTAAGAAGCAGTAGATAATTATTTCTAGCCACTGTTCCGTGGTCTATCACGATCATCGTCTGTAGGTCCCAATTTACTATGGTATGAAGAAAGTAACCCGCGCATGATGAATAATAAAATAATAAAAATAATACTTTATTTATTTCCTAGTTTTTGCAATTTCAACCCATAGGCTATACATTATTTCTAAAAGCTGCAATACATTGACAATAATTCACGTTATGCTAGGTACTACAAAACTAGGGCTTTAAAACTATGCAATTATAAAAAATTAAACAGTATTAGCGCCACTTTAGCTGATGACACAGTTCTATTAGCAACAGATGACTCTATCTTTCGGGCTACTAAAATATTACAAGACCATTTGAGTATAGTTGAGAACTGGCGTAAGAAATTGAAAATTAAAATAAATGACGACAAATCGAGACAAATTACGTTTACTTTGAGGAAAGACACTTGTCCATCGATACGAATAAATGTAAGAGCAGTTCCTCAGTCAGATGATGTAAAATACTTGGGAATACACTTAGATCTACGCCTTACCTAGTCCAAACATATTTGAAACACACGCAAAAGACTAGGACTGAAGCTGAGAGATTTGTATGCATGATGAACAAACGTTCACAGCTGTCATTAGTGAGCAAGTTTCCACTGTACAAAGTCACATTGAAACCGCTGTGGTCTTATGGGTCACCGCTTTGGGGATCAGCTGCGAAATCGAATCTTACTATATCCAACGATTCCAGTCAAAAGTTTTACGGACTATAACAAATGCTCCATAGTATGTGACAAATGATGCCTTGCATAGGGACTTACGTGTCAACACTGTGAAAGAAGAAATCACGCAGCTGAGTTCTAAATATCAAGAAAAATTAGCAGATATCCCAAATTCTTTGGCACTTAATTTTCTTGATAATAGCGAAGACGTAATACGACTAAAACGAATAAAATTGCTTGACCTTCCATTTAGATTTACCAACTAACCTACATTGCAAATTATTGTATTCCATATCATCAACACCATCAACATCATCATCTTCCTCTACGCATTCTACAATCACCGCTATTAATTTTGTTACCTTTCTATTACTGTTTTCATGTTTTATCTAGTTAATGATTTCAAAAATTATAAATAATTTTGTTTTTCTTTGCGAAACAATACCATTGGGTATTGTCTTCGTCATGCGAACACTTTCATGTGATTTACTTATAGTTTTTGTTTTTAAAACGATTGTAAATAATCTCAGATGTTAAAAAAAGGAAAAAACAATATTAGGCTAAATAAACTACAATCTAAAAAATAATAAATCTAAATAACTAAATAAAATTATCTAATAAACCAAAAAATATATAAATAAGTGAGCTAATATTTGTTTTGTCGGTTCACAAATAAACGGTAAGTTTTCCCTTACATTTTGTTTTATTGATTTCCTATTGTTTCTGTTTTATCCAGATTTTCGATTTCATGAATACCTTCTTTTCCGAATTAGTTCGGATATACGAGGTAGTACTGCACTGTAGAAATTTATCTGAACCTTTAAGTGCTAAACCATTTGTAGCACCGGTATAAATAATACAAACAACCTAATAAAAAGTAGCGCTATTTATAATAAATGTATTACTGTATATTGGAGTTTTTAGTAGACTATGTATTTCTCAATATAAAAAATCTGGTGTGAAACACTCACAAACTTTCTCTTGCCAATGCAAATAATGAACAATATAACCTAATATGAGTTATAAAATATTAGAAATAAAAAAGTAACCTCAAAATCATAACTATTTTAATCATGAGTGAATGATGCAAAATGAAAATCAACCTCAGCTTGGCTTAAAAATACGGAAAATCACTCTTTTACGTTAAACTAGGCTCTGCAAAGAAAAATGCTCCGAATAAAAGTTTTAGATCTTTTAATTTCCTATAAATTTGATTATATACACTTTTGTCGTAAAATGCATACTAAGGCTGAAATCTTAAACGATTTTTTTAACACATTTTCGTGGAAAAAACCAGAAAGTCGCTAATTACCACTAAACTAAGCATTACACAAAAACATGTTTAAAATAAAAGTTGTAGATTTTTTAATTTTCTACAACTTTAATTGTATACATTTTTGCGCTAAAATGCATATTAAAGCCGCAATCTTAAAAAAAAACAATTTTTTTACTAGAAAACAGCCTTGCCAAGAATTTCAGCAGATATGACGCCTAGCCTATCTTGAAGAGCATAAAAAGTTAGTACATTAAGCGATTTTAAAAAAATATCATAGGAGCCGTTTTTGAGAAAATCGCAAAAATGTGAAAAATGACATGAATAAACTACTACTTCCGGTTGACCGATTTTGATGAAAATGTTCGTGTCGGGTCCGGTAGTAGTATCTAACTTAGTTTCAAGTTTCAAGTTTGTACGATGTTCCGTTCTTGAGATAATCTGTTCACACACACACACACACACACACACACACACACACAGACCAATCGCTAAAATCATGTTTTTGGGTTCAGGGGTTAGGCAAGAGAAAGTAAAAAAGTAGCGTTATTATAAATATAATATGTATTATATTTGAGTTTTTAGTAGACTATGTATTTCTCAGTACAAAAAAAGTAATTAGAAACACAAACTTCTATCTAGGATTAATCTATATGGGTCAGCCGGTGATTACATAATTTAATACGAGTAATATTAATTATTTTTAAAACAATTCTACCTAAAAAATTAAATTAAATTTTTAAGTCGATTATTATATTATTATCCGTCTTAGAATTATTTTTTTCAGGTTTTCAATTACGACTAATAAATAAAAAATAAACAAAAGTGACCTATTTAAAAGTAGTGTAAACCTGTCCAATGTCCCAAAAAAGTAATTCAGAAATAGAGAATTGTATATACTTATACACACATTGAAAGCAGCAAGAGTGAGTACGTGTTGACGGATATAGGAGAGGCGTGAGTGATGAGCCGGGAAAGAAGAGTTATTTCCAATAATGCAATACTATAGTGGGTTAGATGGATATGGAATAGATGGGCTATAAAATTGTCCCCGCTTCACTGGTTTAGATTCAAAAAAGAAAAGAGACTATCGTTTCCTGTTTGATTTGATTTAATCTCGATAAAAAAAATACTTTCAGTCGAATGTTTTGTATTACATTTATATCCATTTAACAACCCGTGATAGTATTTATATTTTACACAAAAGGCTTACATTAGGTTTTTTCAAAATTAGATACGTTAAACAAATGTGATTAAAATTTAATTAATTTCACTTATAATCCAATAAAATGTAGATAATTTTTGAACAAAATGTTCGTTCGATTCTGTACTTTTTGTTGTTTTAAATAACAAAAAGTTTTATCTCCACTAATTTTATTAGTCTAATAGTTTTGAAATTGCAACATTTTTAATAAAATTGCTTTGATCACAAACTACATTTAACTTGAAATCCAATAAAAACACATTCATGAATTTAAATCACATCATATCATAAAATCAAATGCAGTTTGATTTTGAGTTATTACTGATTCTGAATTTTATTTTTCATTTGATGTTTTTTTTAATTCGTTAACCGATCAATTACATTAATAATGTTTTAGAGTTGAGCGCTTATTAATTTGTTTTAAGAGTCATCACAGAATGTCTGCTTTCACACATCAATTAACAGTACTTAGTGTTTTGGTTAATTGAACCAAACACTTCAAATTTTTTCCATTCCCATCGATTCCCCACTCTGTCAATCCTTCTATTTACATACATCCGCAATAAAAAAAATAACAATTGACTCTCAGGCTCCTTCTCAAGTAATATTTACTGACAGATTTCTACAGGATACATAAAAAACTTCCAGAAACAACACAAGCCATGATTTGTTACGAAAAATACAGTTGAAATACTAGACAAAATTGAAGGACTTTATGAGCAATTAAACTCACTCCAAATTTATGATGAGTTTAAAGCTTTTGTGATTCGAGCTTGTAACTTTAGATTTTAATGTATTGTAATTCAAGGTCCTAAGGGATAATAAATGAATCCTTGTATTTAATTAAAAAATTTATTAAACAGAACACGTCTGAAAAATGCAGTGAAATCTGTTTTTTTTTTAATTATGACGATTAGTTGATAAGCTTTCGCGGAAGAGAGGTATAATCTCAAAGCATCCTGCTCAAAAAATAAATTTTTTTGTTTCATTTATTAGGCCTACTGTAAAATATTCATATTAATTTTTGTAGTGATAAGTTTTGATCATATGATCTAGTCAATAAAGACATAAATAAGTCAGAGGTTAAACTAATTAGCGAAAGCTAAATGCAGGCAAAAAGTATATATCAAGAATACTGTATTCTGGAGTGGGGAACCACTAAAACCTTTAATTTTCAGTGTTCTGCTTTGAAGGCTTTATCTCCTAAACTAATCCACCAGTCAGCGCAAACATTTTTTATAGTTTTCTTAAATAATTCTCTATTTATTAGCTTCTATATGATTTCTTGGTAGATTTTCAATATTTACAAAAATATTGCTAAAAAAGTGAATTTTTTAATAACTTTGCTTGTTTGATAAAATAACTTTTTACTCAAATTAGTTTTAAAAAAGTGGTTTAAATAAAACTTTTAGTTATTTTTATAAGCGTTACAATGATATAAAAATAATAACCCATACCTTTTCCGTTTTTGAACGCCAGAGACGCGGTTTTAGCGTGGGCTCTACAACAGTGAAAGGGGGGGACGAACCGTACGGCGCAGCGCTACGCACGATTCACAAGTAAGATTCTTGTTGCGTGATTTACTTAGTTATTTACAATGTTATTGTATTAATTGTTTCAATTCTTTCCACTATATTACTGTATATGCAAAAAATTGCTATCCTAAACTGATGAAAATCAAACTATTTATGTTAATACAGAGTGATCGGAAGATTATTTATTTGTTGCACACGAAACAAACATAAATAAACAACTGAAAATGTAACTTGAAATTTTCCGTTTAACCGTTCGTCTGATGCTACTAAAATTTCACTTATTTGTTCGTAATATATTTTTTTAACAATGCGTTCTTATCCTGCAGATAAGTAGAATAGTTTAGAAGAAGGAAAACACTGCAAATTTAAGATTTTTGGGGCACGGGGGGAAGCAAGCAGGGCACGAGTAGGAAATTTTCAAGACACACTACTCTTCATGTACTTTACGCCTGCCTAAATTTAGCTTTCCCTTAATTAGTTCCATCTACAAGCTTTCTTTGACTGGGCTGAATATGCAATTGTCTTTATTATTGGTATTTTATATTTTATTAATTGTATTAAAGAAATCTTCTGAAAAAGATTATTAATATTTTATTAAATCATGCTAAGATTTCTATTATTCTTCCAATAACGTTAGTGTTTTTATTTAATTTCAAACTATAAATTTTTCTTTCCAATTTCTAAGGAAAATAAAAACAATATTGTAAGTTACAGTGAAAGTTTGAGATAATTTAAGACGGATCGAAATATTTTTTAGGAATAATAATACATTATAAACATAATACATATCCTGAGAGATATTGCTTTTCTACTAAAGCTTTAGCATTTTTGCTGTTCTAGGTAAAGGTTATTTTTAGTTTTCCTTGGTTTTGCCAGATATAAAATTTATTTATTTTTTAATTACGAATAAATAAAATATTTTAAAATTTAATATACGTATTTAAAAATGAAGCACAATTAATTATTGTCACTTGTTGTTTAGGTTATCAGCCGAAAGGATGGTTGAACTTTGAACGTCTTGAGGCTTTACTAAGTAAAACGAGGAGTAAAGTAGTTTACCATGGCCTTCCTCACTGAAAGGAAAAGTATCCTTATCAGCATGCCAGGTCCTCTTGAAAGCATCTACTTTCCACCCTGCAAATGACCCCTTCACTTCATTCACCATAGGGTCTGGCTGTATAAAGTTGAAATTCATTATATACTCTCAGACAAGATAACTCCGACTAAATTATTTTAGATCTCTACCTCTTCTGTTTTTAAACGCTTCAGTCATATAATTGGTTGACCATGTGATAGGAAACTGAACTATCTTTTGTAGCCCTGGAACTAGCAGATCGAGTACAAATAATTTAACACTCCACCAGCTTGTTATGGGCATAAGGCCACCATATACGAGATTAGGAACTAATACAAGGTATGTTCATTAAAACTTGAGCTTATGTATGAGTCATTGTGAAAAATAGGCAAAAGTAGTTCTTATAAATAAAGTAACGTAGCATAGACCTAACTGATACAATGCTGTATAAAAGTAATCAGTTCTGAATAGTTTTGAAAAATAAAAGTATAACAGTTCCTTTTGTTTTCCTTGGAGTAAACTCCTATTTCGTAGCTTAAATTTACGACTTATCTTATATAAAATATATTTTATTTTACGCGTCAATAGAGATTTATTTATTTACATATCCACGAGTGAATTTTTATCCCTATTCCTACATTTACAAGGTGGTCCAAAGAAAGGAGATCGTGAATTAAATCTTTATCTAGCCTGGGAGCAGAATAAAGCCTATTAATAAACATTACGAAGGAAAAAGTGTTAAAGAAAGCGTAGCTTATGAAATAATAACACAAGTCAACTACGAATAAACAATACAGATTTATTAGCTCGTACTGAAAAACATTTAACACCATGTTCCTTAGTAGCACTACTATTGTACTTCACCTTTACATTGGTCTATATTTGATACTACGAATACAGGAGACTGTACTTTTAGACTTTCCGAAAACCTTTGTCATTCATTCCTAATATCGGTAGCGATATTTGTAGTACCATTACAAAAATGTTGTTCATTTTTCGAAATAAATTAATAGTTTAAACATGGAATACAACTTAATTTTTACGTTAGTTATTTTCTTTAAATTATCTACGTATTTATTCTCCGTTATATTATTCTATTATTATTATAATAATATGTTATATTATGCTAAATACTGTGATAACAAGTCCATATTTTTCGAAAACGGCAATCGCTTTCTCCTATTTTCTAGGCTTTTGGACTGCAAGCTTAATTATTTACCCAGGTGCAATAATTGCACTAAACAATTATTGTTTGTATTTCCCCTTCTTTCTGCCCATAACAGACAGGTGGAGTGTCAAATTATTTACACCCAATCTGTTTGTTGCAGGGCTATAATAAATAGTTCTGTTTCTTATCACATGGTCAGCCAATTAAATGACTGAATCATTTAAGAACAGAAGAGGTAGAGGTGTAAAAGACACTAATCAGAGTTATCTCCCCTGAAATTAATGAATTTCATTATACAGCCAGACCCTGTGGTGAATGAAGTGACGGTGTCATTTGCAGAGTGTAAAGTATATTGTGCTTTTCAGAGGGCCCGGCATGCTGATAAGCATACTTTTCCACTCGTGAGGAAACCAATGGTAAACCACCTCACTCCTCGTTTTACTTAATAAAACCTCTACAGGTTCAAACCAGCCTTTCGGCTGATAACCTAAACAACATTTCCCTTCACTTATTCAAATACCGGAAAGAAACCACCAACATGATTTCTTGGTGTTGTTACATAAGTCAAGTTTCTTACCAATCGGTAAAAACGAGTATTGTAGAATTTTATTTCAAAATTCGGTAATAAACTATTTTGACAAACTACTCGTTTTTAAAACAATGCGCAAAAAGGTTGTTTTTAATTCAAATGAACGGTAATTGGGCGCGATTATCCTATAAAATCCGACACAACAAACATATCTGATTCAAACTATATACATATCGTAAAATTTATAGAAGATTCCGTAAAAAATTATCTTATCAAAGCAACGAACTTGTACGCAACCTATACCTACCATACCTTTCCAGAAATTCTCGCGAACATCTACGCCAACGATGGAGTAGGGACGTCATTTTCTAATAAGTAATTTCCGATAGTATACACACAATTATGTAAACCATTTACAGAAAATTTCTAGCAGGGGCCCACTGTTGAGTGGTGATCTCCTCTAAGTCTTAAAGCATATTTTTATATTTCTCAAAGCAAAGTCTTAAAGTATATTTCTCATTTCATAATCATATATTCATTCACTCGTCGTTTCACAAACAGTTGTGAATTTTCCTAATAAACTATAAAAAATGAAATACTCCGATTTTCTTCATACTTTCTGCAGAGGAGAAATTTACTAACACCGTTAGTTTCTGTGTAGGATAATAAGAAAATTTTAAATTAATAAAATAATTCATTCATTTGGGTTTTGTCTCGTAAAAATGAGTATTTGGGATAATTCTAAGATTATAATTTTATGAACCACATACATTTGACGCCTCTCGTGACTCAGTCGTTAGCTTGCTAGATTTTTAAACTGAATGTCTTAAGTTCATTTCTGGCTAGAATTGACAAGATTGTCACACCGTATCATACGACATGAAAAATATTTCTTAATGAGCAAGTAGTTTAAGGTACTTAATTAAGAAACTAAATACAATTTTTAATTTCAATTATTAAAATATTCTGCCTAGGACGATGTGATATTACGCAATATATGTGTTTTTTTTTTGTTATCAAGAAAGAAACATAGTTACTATTTCCATTCACATCTGTTCTCTTCCATACCATCAATAAAACGTACATACTTCCTCCTCTATCATCAATAATAAATAAGTGGCGTACATAAACTTGGCCATGCGACTTATTCAAATGGTTTGAGAAGAGTGGAACTGCTCAACTTTTACTACTGTACCGCAGAGAACAGATCTCAGTGCATTACTATTAATCTCCCCATTACATTTAAATAAAACCAAGCTTATAATATATACTGATATCTTGACAACAGCCAAGCCATATTACACATTAAGTATTACTGTTACTGTGTAAGGTGATGACGTCACTAACATAGCATTCCTTATAAGTCAAAAGCAACCGCACGTGTTTGTTGTACAAAATATCAATCAAAATTATCATCGTCACATCTTTATCATCATCATCATCATCATCAACATCATGATTACAATAATAAATAATATTTCGTATACATGTGTTTGTGTGTGTACATGAGAGCTTCGTAATTTTACACTTCCTGTTGGCAGCAAACCACAAAAGCCATCATTCAAGTTTACTTTAGAATCACAGATATATTATCACACTTGTAAAAATAAATTTTATTCTTCTCTGTTGAACGTCGTATTGATAAAAGAACTTCGAATAAACTTTATCCTTTTCTTCCCCCTCTCCTTAATCACTCATCCCTTTTATTCTTCTTCTATATTTCCCTCTCCTCTTCTTTACTATTCTCGTGGATTTCTTTCTCCTGCTCCATCTTGTTATCGTTACATCATTTTTCTGCATACATTACATATTAAGATAATTTTGCTCGTCGCAAAAATTTGTATCAGAACTCATATCTTCAAAGGCTATGTCTTCAATGTATAATCAACCTTCACCCAAAAATCCAAAGTTACAATAAGAAGCTTGAATAACATTATTTTCACTTCTCAGTGGCTCAATGGTAATAGTTAATATGCTAAGACCATCGTACCAGGATCGATTCCTGGTAGAGTTCACGATATAACCCAACTTTATTGTGATCTCAGATGTTCCCAAATATTTATATCTCTAATAATCTCAGAAGTTGGCTTAAATCTAAATTTCATAAAGCACTTCCAGTAACTTAACTGTAAAAACTAATTTTAAAAATAATTCTGAGTACAGTTTTCTGTAATCCTTGTAAATTCAGTAGGCTGGTGAGCTTATAATTAACTGTTGAGTAGCCAATATTTATTTGGAGCATTATTACATCACTTTTCAGCTGTTTTGGAGTACTGTACTTATGTGTTATATTTCATAAAAGTAGGTTAATGCTTACCATAAACTGTACATTGCTTACTAGTTTTTTTTTTAGGTATGTAGTAGCCTACTCCGGCGGTTCATATTATATTACCATTATTACCTTATTCGTATTATAAAGACTATAGTCCTATTTTATAATACGAGGTTAAAAAATGAGAAGAATTGAACCATGATATTTAGATGAAATCGGCTCGGCCACTAGTTATTATTATATTCCATTAGAAAATTCAATTTGTAATATGTACTATTATCAAAAACGTTGCCGCTAAGATCTCCGTAGATTACTTAAATTCTAGTCACTTGTTCGAGAAAATTAAGGGTAAAAACAAATACTATTTGACATTCTCGGCATACTACAGTTAGAAGGGATACTATAGCATTGGCTGTGTTACAAAGAAACCTAATGAACTTATATTAATGTTAAGTCAAGGATACACAGATGAGAGTTCATTTGAAGAACGTAAACAACCATTCATAAAAATATTAAGGAAGGATTATTCTTAATAACCTGCTACAAAACTCGCTGAAAAAGGGTATTCTATTAAAAACTAACTTTCAGCAATAAAACTACATTGATTCGAAACAAAAGCTAATCACTCTGATTTGAGGTCTTAAAGTTAATCTCAGACACAGTTTAAACTAAATTTAGAACAAAATTTTGTCTCACAATAACCATTAGAAAAGAATTTAGTTGGCTCCCTAGGTGGCACTTTGGTAAAACGTTTTTAAGTAAAAAAAAATCTGGTGTGAAACACTCACACAACTTTCTCTTGCCAATGCAAATAATTTAAACAATATAACCTAAGATTAGTAATATAGGTAGTAATTAGAAATAAACAAAAAACTAACCTCAAAAAAACATAACCTTATTTTAATCATGAGTGAAAGACGCAAAATGAAAATCGACCTCAGTTTGGCTTAAAAATACGGAAAATCACTCTTTCACGCTAAACTAGGCTCTATAGAGAAAAATGCTCTAAATAATATTTGTAGATCTTGTAATTTCCTATAAATCTGATTATATACACTTTTGTCATAAAATGAAAATATCTTTAAAAATCGATTTTTCACACGTTTTCGTGAGAAAAACTAGAAAATTGCTAATTACCGCTAAACTAAGCGTTATACAAAAAAATGTTTGAAATAAAAGTTGTAGAATTTTAAATTCTCTACATTTTTTATTATATACATTTTTGCGCTATAATACATATTAAAGCCGTAATCTTAAAAAACCACTTTTTTACGTGAAAACAGCCTCACCAAGAATTTCAGCAAACGTGGCGCCTACCCTATCTTGTAGAGAATAAAAAATTGAGTAAACCAGGCGATTTTTAAAAAAATCGTAGGACCAGTTTTAGAGAAAATCGCAAAAAAGTGAAAAATTACACGAATAAACTACTACTTCCGATTGACCGATTTTGATGAAGTTTCAAGTTTGTACGATATTCCGTTCTTGAGATATTTTGTATACACACACACACACACACACACACACACACACACACACAGACACACACACACAGACACACAGACTTACACACAGACCAATCGCGAAAAACATGTTTTTCGGGTTCAGGGGGTCTGAAAACGTGTAGATCCGGTGAAAACTCGATTTCGAAAAATCGTCATGAAAACAATACTTTCTTCCTATATATTCATAAAGGTAAGAGAAAGTAAAAATATACTACGTATCTATTTTTGTTAAGTTGCGTGCATAAGTTTGAAATTATTTAGGCCTACTGTATAAAATAAAACTATTCAATTCACGCAGGTGTTTTTCTAAAATAATGAAAATTGTTTAGCCCATAAATAGTTCACGATTAATATGCTTTTTTATGTTTCATTACAAATGAACGAAAGTTTTTACTGTATCCTCTTCACAACATAAGATAATTTATCAACTTTTTCTTTTATCTAGGTTTCTGAATATTAAAATCTTTCACTTTTCCTATAGTATGAGACTTAATGCTGAGTCGATGTTGTACGATGGTAAAGAAAAAATTAAGAGTATGAAAAATGCTGGTTTGATGTACAATAGCCTAAATGTCATATGAAAGCCAGTTTCCAAAACCGAAACAGCTTTAGCCGAAAAATTTAAGTTTTACTATAACAAGATTGAAGTAAACTTAAGCTACGAATAACAACTGTACCCTACCTATTATTCTGAACTAAAAAACTAAGCATGATAAACATTGTAAAGAAACGTAAAAAATTTGTAATAAAAACTTAATAACTGTATTAGGTAATAAAAAAGACAATAAATGAAAATTGAAATAATATTAAAATAATAGTAAGCCTAACTTATAAATAAAAATAAAATTTTCAGAGAAATAGTAGTGTGGGATCTTGTATAATTTATCATAAATGAACTCAAAATATTTCTTCTTCTTATCGTGCCAGTCCGTTCCGGACGTTGGCTATCATCCTGGCTATGACTACTATATCTACTGCCGCACGGAATAGTTCGGTGGACATCTTCGAAAACCACGTTCTGAGATTCTTCAACCACGAGAATCTTCTTCTACCCACACTTCTTCTACCTGATACCTTTCCCTGCAATATAGACTGCAACAAGTGGAATCTGCTTTCATTCCTCATTATGTGACCAAGGTGAAAATATTTACAGTACGTAATTAGTTCAAAATGTCAATATTAGTGAACCACAGTAAAATATGGTCCAGTACTTACACTAAAAGTGTTGCTTGTTGCTTACACTAAAAGCATTGGCGTAGTTGGTAACGTCCTCGCTTCTCATCATGCGGTCGTGGGTTCGAATCCCACTTAGGCACGGCATATTTTCATTCGTGACAAAAATTCATTTCATCCTCCATTGTAAACAGTTACACCCAAACGTCGTCGCTAATGACCGTTGCAGTTGATGCGACGTTAAATAATAAATAAATTTAAAAAAAGTGTTGTTTCGTGAGAAAACAAAAAATAAACATCAAAACATACAGTATTACGATTATAGTATAGTTTTATGAACTTTAAAAGCAGTTTTAAGAAAAATAAACCTTAAACAGTTATTTGCTTCAAAGACGATAAGTTCATTTTGTGAGACTATTTTCAAAATCGGCCCTAAGTTTCTTTAGCATTATTTAAATAATTTTTACTATTCTAAGATATATATCAATACAGATCAATGGAGAAAAATATCTCAATACCGAGGGGTTTCCATTTAATAACATTGATTTAGCTTCTACGCGATTTAAATTATTTGTTTCTGTACATAAATGATCTTCATTAGAACATCTGATGTGACAGAATACAAGATCAGTCCAGATGAACGGGATTGTGTTTAACGGGAAATTGCTGTACTAAAATTTCGGTCAATCTAATTCTTATAATATTTAATCACAAATGTAGATACTATTTGTGTTGGTACAATACGTAAGCCCTACACACTCTAGTTCATAACTACATACCATTCAATTTGAAGTAATAGCACATGAGCTTAAGTGATTTAATAAATAAGACAGATTTTTTCACAAAATACAAAAAGTAGAATTTGGTACATGGAATCCTGGTAACATTTTGCAGTAATGCCTATTCTACTCATACCATTTATATTTGATTACATTGGACAGAGAAAGTATAGTAACCATTGTAATAAATTTATGACAGAAACAATTGTTATTTATGTAGTCGTCAGTCTCAAGAGGAATACTGTCCCGGACCGTGTCCCGCAGCGCAACCGTGACAGGACAAGGCACGATCAGCTGATGTCTGCACGATTCTTGATCTTCGATCCTACTTCAACTCCTCTCTTCCTGAATCTATAGCTGTATTTTCATGATTGTCTGCGAAATTATTAAATTTATGAGAGAAGGTATTAGAAAAATATTTAAATTTATTTGTTTTTTTATAAATTTTTAACGTAAGTTAAACCAAGTAAGAAATAGGTAAATATCAGACCCAAACCAGTTCGGTTTATCGTAGTTTACACCAAAAGTTGACTACGTCACTCATATTTAGGAAAATTGAGAACTGATTTACACAAAACAAAACTACACTTTTGAAGATTTTGTTTTGTCCAAATTGTATATTACCTCCAACATTATTTTCTAGTTCCCATAAAAAAATATTGGGTCTTTTCTGTTAACCCCCCCCCCACCCCTAGCATAATTTTTCACATTTTTTGAATATTCGTGAGCAATCTTACAGTATTTTTAACGATAAAAACGGGAGAAGTATTTTTTTTTTAAATCCTACACTAATATCTTCAAGCTAAGGTTAAATATAGGTAGGGTAAATACATTGTTTTTTCTCAATATTGATACTGTATGTAATAATGAAATATACGAGTGAACTCATTGAGTAGGCTACACGATATCATTAAATTAATTTAACATAATTAAATTAAATACAATTTAACAATATTGTCAATAAATAGTTTAAGGTTAACTTGAAAAATATTGATAATTATTTATAAATTTTTTTTTTAATATTTTCCCCGTTTTTATCGTTAAAAATACTGTTAGAATACTTACATACGAAATACCCACAAAATGTGAAAAATTATGCTGGGGGGGGGGTCATAACAGAAAAGACCCAAAATATATTTTTTTAGGTAAATCAGGGGTTGAACTAGACTAGACAGGATCAGAAATGAGAAATGAAGGCTTAAGGCAAAAATTGGTAATTTTTCCACATCAAAAAAAAATGAAATTGTACCGTGCCCAATGAGTCGACCATTTAAATTGAATCCCAAAAAGTCGCTTACCTGGTTTAGCAAGGAAATACGAATCAGTACGAAGCAGAGATATTGGCAAGCCGAAGAAAAAATGGGTAACGGAACAGGTAGAAAGAAATACCTAACCCGTGAAGAGAAGAAGAAGATTTCGGGTAAGTTTGACTGCCTAGTTGGTTCAGCTGATAGCGTGTAGAGTGCGTTTGGAATAGTGGCTACTTTTATTTAAACCCCACCCGGTTTTGCATACCACGCTGGAAAGAGCACAGATTATTCCGAATTTACTTGATTGTTACAAATTTATTTGCTCAAAGATTGTTCCAAATGGAAACTAAAAAAAAAATAGCGTTAAAATTTAGACTCGTTTACTTTCGGTCGAAATTTTTCCGGAAATATATCAAAACCTAATTTCTTCCTCAGCGGAGTCTGAAATTTAAAATACCTATTTATAGCCTATTATAAATAAATTCGAACATTTAAAAGCTTTTTAAATAAAATATTTTTCCATTCATACAATTATTTTTATCGTGTAATTATAAAAATTTTCGGTTCAAATAAGTATAAACTATTATCAGCTAAATACGCATGAAGGATGTACGATAGAAATATTTCAATCGATAAAATATGTCTAGATCTCAATACCAAGGGGTTCCTAGGAATTTATATAATAGGCCTACTCTAGAAAATTTACACATATTATCTCATCTAGTCACGAAATTTTACCAAAAGTTAAATTCATCAATATTATTTATTTTAATTTTATTTATTAAATACAAAATACATTAACGTTACCATATTTACTAATTCCCGCACAGGACGAGTCTGTGCGCTAGAATGAGTTACATTATTATGTATAAATTATTTTTAAGTACTTACTAAAAATATTTTTAATAATTGTTATTATACAGCTTACTGAAACTTAATCTAGTTATAAAATTTAAAATTCTAAACAATTAAAATTTATAATATTATAAAATTTACTTTCAACCAAATAAAATTTACTAAAACCAATAAACGTTCTTACTTTATTAAAGAAAAATTACACTTTTCTCTGCAAAAAATCCCCTCACCTCATTAAAACACTATTGTAGGGTACAAACTAATATTAAACAAGACTATTAACTAATTATTTTTAAGGAATTTTTATGGATTTCGTACCATGGTACCAAACAGCATCTTGCTTCTGCTTTTAAATTTCGATATACTTTAATTGTTACTCAATTGGGCCAATCAGTAAAAAAATATGTTAATAATACTTTCAGAGAAAAAATACCCATTTCAAACATTTTTTACGCGCTTCATAACTTTTAAAATACATTACTATATTTAATTAAATTGAATACCAGTTTCCTGGATTAAATTACTTTTGTAACTACTTTTAATTTAAATCAAGACAACTTACTTTTCTGATCGGTGGTATCACAGAACTGCTGTTGAGTAGATGAACCGCTCCGTTAGTGATATCCAAATCACACGGCTTATAGACAAGGCGCGCGACTATAGTTCCAGTAGACGTGTAGGTGCGCCTGGCTGGATATTCCCTACAATAAATTTAAATTTCCCTCCATCATAAATATTTTACCTTCTAACATAAAAAATTATTCAATAATTTTTCAAGTTATTAAAAATCATATATGCAATGTACATAATTATTTTGCAATCATTGCAGAATATAGTATTAGGGTAAACCATGGTACCGAACAGCATCTTGCTTCTGCTTTTAAATTTCAAACCTAAGACAAAAATTTCACGAAAATATTTTTATCTAAATTATGTAAGTAACCTTTGAGATGATCGACTTAACGGCGTAGTGGTAGCATGCAGAAGATGTAGTGGTAGGTAAATAGTAGAAGATCCCGGGTTCAAGTCCCGATTAAAATCTAAAAATTTTTCTCACCGTTCCAAACGAGCATAATATTCCTGATATGATCTTTAATAAGCGTAACTTCTTATTTTCTATAGTCATGGAATAACCAAGTAGTTGATGCAATTTAAAAAATGGGTCTGACGCGGAAATAGTCGTCTTCTTCCAATATCGACTCCCAATTAGGTCTGGGATTTTTCACCACTCGTTTTCATTTTAACACACTTCATTGTTTGCATTACCACTGATGTGCAAAACAGTCAAACGTAAAACAAAAAGATTTCCGAATGTTGTCCAAAATCAATTTAAAAGTTTCAAAAGTTAACCGCCATCAATTTGTCCATTTATGTAAAAACTAATTTAAGCGGCATTAAAAAGAGTAAAAGGCTTGAGAAAAATACTACAAATCAGGAGTTTGTATCGTTTTCGTATAAAAATGAAATCTCATTTTAAATAACATAGAAAATGTGGCTACCGATTCATTTCATTTCATTACCGATCATTTCATAGAATATGGGGCGAGGGGTTAAGATTTTTTATATTTTAGTGTATTAATATTTTGTTACGTTTAAGATGTTTTACTTAATAGACCTTACACTCCATTTTTAGGGGAGCAGATTTTCCCCATCCAGCAACATTTTTACTTTATGATAACATAAATAATAACAAAAATTATTTTTGATGCGTATTCTGGTGCAAAGGACAGGAGAGTGCTCTCAAAAGTGATTGTTTTGTAGTAAATTTAATTATAGGCCTACCGTTGATGATGAATTGGAATTGATAAGACTTCTGAATTACAAACCGGAGAATTCCCGGCTAGGGTTTATAAAGTTGTTGCGAAATATCTCAAGTTGCATAAAGTTCCTCACACTATAGTCACAACTGAGTAAAGAGTTGGTATATACAACTCCTACTAACCGCCGAAAAATCATTTTTAGGTCTACTTCAAGTAAAATGTATTTTTGTCTTTTAAAATCTAATTTAGTTTACAAAAGCAATTTTGTCATACAGTACCTAGTGAATAATATCGAAAATATTACAATAATAAATTAATCCAGGAGACATGCGTTCTAAGCGGATAAAGAATACCGTGAAACATACTTCTATATTCATTATATACAGGTTACCGGTAGATTACAAATTTTTTTGAGTACAAGCAGCCTGATTAAATTATTTGTTAGCCGGCCCGTGTAGGAGTCTGCGCAACTGACTCCTAAGACACGATCCCGGTCTCGATTCCTGATTAAGTCTGGCATTATTTGATTTTATATCACCTCATGTCATTACCAACACACAAACCGAGGCTAATGTAGTCATCATCATCAAATCAAAATATCTGGTGTGAAACACTCACACAACTTTCTCTTGCCAATGCATATAATACACTTTTGTCATAAAATGCATACTAAGACAGAAATCTTTAAAAAATCGATTTTTTACACGTTTTGGTGAAAAAAAGAAAATCGCTAATTACCGCTACACTAAGCGTTATACAAAAAAATGTTTGAAATAAAAGTTGTAGAATTTTTAATTCTCTACAACTTTTATTATAGTATATTTTTGCGCTAAAGTGCATATTAGTCGCAATCTTAAAAAATTAATTTTTTTACAGGAAAATAACCTCCCCAAGAATTTCAGCAGACATGGTGCCTACCCTATCTTGTAGAGAATAACACAATTAGTAAATGAGGCGATTTTTAAAAATATAGTTGGAGCCGTTTTTGAGAAAATAGCAAAAAAGTGAAAAATTACACGAATAAACTACCACTTCCGGTTGACCTATTTTGATGAAAATATTTGTGTCGGGTCCTCTAGTGGTATCTAATTTAAGTTTCAAGTTTCAACTTTGTACGATGTTTCGTTCTTGAGATATTCTGTTCACTCACACACGCAGACACACTCACATACACACACGCACACGCGCACGCGCGCGCGCGCGCACACACACACACACAGACCAATTGCTAAACATTTTTTTTGGGTTCAGGGGGTCTGAAAACGTGTAGATCCGGTGAAAACTCAATTTCGAAAAATCGACATGAAAACAATACTTTCCTTCCTATATATTCTTATAGGCAAGAGAAAGTAAAAAACACCTTTTATTTTTTTGTTTTCCCTAAATCTTTTCCGCTTAACATTTTTGTTAACATGGGCTGCTATACTTTTATGAAATAACCCAATATGGCAGGTTCTTTTAGCTGATTTGTTTAAGATGTAAATAGCTTGAATATATGAATACACAGTGATTTTTCTTTCTGCTCGTCACCTGGTCTTCATACTAAATGCCTATTTGTTTTTGTCATCAGTCTCTCGACTGGTTTGATGCAGTTCTCCAAGATGTTCTATCTTGCACAAGTCGTTTCATATCTACACACCTGTAACACCCTACATTTTTTGTATAAATGCCTAAAATTGGATCATTTGGGCAACCAGAGTAACTTAATTTTTCAAAATGGCTTTCTACCAACCAATCTGCACCAGTCAAAATTTTGAGATTTATGTTTTTGGCCCACTCCACTCACTCAGCTGAGAAAAAGATGTTTTCAGTACAGTTATATTAAGCCAGATCAACAAACAACAGCACACAACTACTAAGTTCAACTGGCAGCCTAACAAAAACAAATACCATAGAATGTTCCTTGAAGTCCCAAAAGTCTGCACAGGTTCATTTATCAGCCTGGGTCTTGAAATTTTAAACTTGTTCAGACCAGTTTCATCCATTACCAACCACGATTGGTAATAAGTCAATGGTTGATGTAACATAAAAAAAAAACATTCCAAATTACCCAAGTTACCTCTAAAAGGGAAATAACAAAAGTATGAGCTAAATATTTGTTATCAATTACTTACAGCATCTGTGGTAAATGAACAAGCTAAATCCAGCAAAAGCTAACAAATCTATACAGGTCTTTTGAACCTCCTCATTGACATCACTTTCTCATCACCTTTGAATTTAAATGTAACAGTTCATAGACAAACATATTTTTAACATACTTGAATTTAAATAGTAAAAAATATAGAGCAGTGCATAATTTATTTCTCAATTGAAAGTATAATGTTTCTAAAACTGTACGCAAGTTACTTTGCATTTAAAAATAAAACTGTCTGTTTACAAACAGAGAAGTTGACAACAAATGTGGGACATTGCGATGCAACTAATAACTAAACAATTGAAAATGTATCTTGATACAAAACACTGAAATGCAAATTAACTGTAACTGTAATATGTATTAAAGAAATGTATTTGAAAGGTTTTTAAAGAAAATAATAAAAGCATCATTTCCACAAAGTAAACAATAGTAATGCATTTATCACAAGAGGTAGAAAAAGAGAGCAATAGATCTCTTACTCTGTCCACTAGAAAGAGAGAAATTATATTTTTGTAACAAAAACACCTGCAACAGAACTGTAAGATGTTAAGCAGACTGAAGAATCCTGCTATAGTAGCCAATTTATTTTTTCCAGAATCGTTTTTAAACAAATCGTACTGAAGAATACACCTACTATATTTTTTTTATACAAACCAATTTCTGTGCACCTCTAGTAGATGAACAGTTCTTCCATCACACCTTTAAGTTTTTGAATTTCAATATTTTAAAAATTAAAATGTATGTCAGAAAATTTAATTATGACATGACCATTAAAAAATATAAATACCAAATGTGTAACTACATTTTTCTTTATAAATAGAAAGGCTGATCTGCAGGGTAGTGCCAGTGTAACTTGCTAATACACCAGGGTCCTGGGCTCAATTCCCAGTCAGGTCTGGCATTTTTTGATCACACATTTTCATCCGTCATCCTTCATCCTCTGCATACTCATTAATGTGCAAAAGAGTTGAATGTAAAACAAAAAAACCTTTTTAAGTTTAGTTAGATTCTTTATTTAACTAAAATTTATTTCGTTAAGATCCTGTCACTGTAAAAATTGTAAAGATCAACCCACTAGAACTCCACAATAAGGACGTATTAAAGTTGCTTAGCAATTTAAATATATATGTAGTTTCATTCATAAAACTCTTGTTATAAAAACTATAATGAGATTTTGTGAAGTAAATACTCTTAAAACTTCGTTATAGTTTTAACAATTTTCATTTTCAAAAACAAGACAGAATCTAGAAACCACCTTTTTACAAACATGTAAAAATTATTTTACAACACGGAGGTCCCAGGTTCGATTCCCGGCTAGGGTCTGAAAATTATTACATGCGAAAACCCACTGTTCCAGTTTCTAACCCACCGTAGACGCTGATGTGACTATGGTAAGCTGTTGATCCAACTTTAAATAAAAATTTTAAAAAATTATTCAAATCCTTTTGGTAGAACTCTGTATTTAAGGATTACCAGAATCTCTACTGGACAATATTTTGCTTTTTAAATTTAGGATATTTCAGAAGATTGTGTATGGAAACATAAGTGCAACAGGTGCCTAAAATAGATTGATGAATGAATAAAACAGCAATAAAGCGAATGAACAGCTGTTTTATTATTTTCTTGTTTAAAAATTCCTTAAACTGCAACAACAGTTATCTCATACATTATCATTAAAAAGAGAAATTATGTACAGTTTCTGTTACACAATGTAACTATTAAGAAATTGAATATTCATATGAACCTAGTATTCCAAAAATAACTGCTACTATAAATATTATCATTATAACAAAATTAAATCTGCTTTCATAAACATTTCAACTACAGACCACACAAAATATTTAAAAACCATACAGACTGAGTAATAAAGCACCACACAACCATGCACTGAATATTTTTCAATGTTGTATGTATTAGGCCTATTTGCAATTTGTTTGTATTGTTCAGTGAACATTATTTTGAAATAAATCTATAGTTATAATACATTAACATCACTGCTAACCTATATTTACAAGCCATTGTACGAGTGCCACTTTTTTGCAACCTCCGATAGTTCATAATTAAAAGATAAATGAATATAGTAAAAATTTTTTATTACAAAAATTTATGTGCACTCGTGGTTACTTTTCGACAAAATCACCTTGATGATGGAGAAATTTCTCGTACCTGTGGAGAATCTTTTCAATACCCTCTTCATAAAATGTTGCCGCCAATGAATGAGTCTAAAAGTTATCTTGAAGCTTCTCATTGTGCTCCTAGTGGAGTTCATGCAGCCAGGAATCATGATTAAATAGCTGTTTATTGTGAAACCTTATGAAGTTGGCAGAATGCCATTCAAAATAAAAGAAGATCCATCCTGACTTCTGCAATTTTTCTGATCCATGACAACACCCATTTTCACAGTGCTGATGCAACCCAACGATTCCTTGAGCAAATTCAATGGGATACCGCTATACAGTCCCAACCTAGCACGAGTGACATCCATTTTGTCCCTGAACTGACGAAGTGGCCACGAGGACAGCGCTTCCGAACTACTGAAGAGCTTTAAGACAATGTCAAGATTCACTGAAATTCATTGGTGGTAACATTTCATGAAGAGGGTATTGAAAAGCTTCTCCACAGGTACAACTAAAGTGTGACAAAGTGAAGTGGCAACCGCACACTCAACATTGATTGATATTGGCTAGATTTCATCTGCATACTTTATTTCATATAGGTATAAACTATTTATTTTTCATTATAGGAATACCAAAATATTAACAACATTTTCAAAAATTCTTTTTATTTCAATATGCATACAAAATTTTTTACAAAATGAAATGTATGCATATATATTGACATATATATTGCACACCAATATCTAATTAAATTATAAATTTTCTTAATACAAAACAAACAGAACATATGAATTTCTTATAAAATACAATATCACAATGAAAATGTTATATAATATTAAACAACATGTAAAAATATTTCTAATTAGGGTATAATTTCTTATTTTCATCCTTTCATTATTATTCATATGATTGGTGTCTCTTGTTAACTATCTCCTTACTATTATACACCAAATAAAGGTAACCAAAAACAAACTGAATAAACTTTGTGAATTCTCAAATAATTATTTAATTTATTGTAGATGTATTACGCTCACTATCTACTAGCAATTCCACCTGTGTTCTCTACAGACTAAATCAATTTTTATGCAAGTTTATTAGTAGATTGCCTAGACAACTGAATATAACCTGCCAAGGCAAAATTACTCTAATACCTTGTACTCATAATATCTCATATATAGGTAGGTAGTTTTTTTTAACACCCAACTGTTCTGCAATTACTACTAATGCAGACGGTGAAGGATGAAATGATTTTTGTAACATATGAAAATATGCTGCGCCTAAATGGGATTCGAACCCAAGACCGCATGATGAGAGGTGAGCACATTACCAACTATGCCAATGCGGCCGGCATGTAGGTAGGTAGGTAATTTGAAAATCAGCATATGTGACACCTCAGAAACATAAAACGTTTGAATTGGGATCATTTGCTTCGGTAGGGTAAATATAGGAATAAGGTCGAATAAGGAAGAAGTAGGTAGATATATTGGTGGAATAAGGTAGACATAAATTCTAAGTCAATAAGTATTATTTCTATATCTTCCCGAAGAGCTATCATTCTGAAAATCAACTATACTAAGAATGAAAGATTTAGGCGGGTCAAGTTCTTGCTCGTGTATCCCTTTCACAACCTCCTACGTACTCGTAGACTCCTCTTACGCTCTTTACAGAGTTACAAGACGTACAAGGTTTTTACGTGTTAGATTAAATAAAAGCAGTTTATTCACTGTACTTTTTCATTAACTGTATTTATTATTTATTCTCTATATAAATATACCTTACAAAATATAATTTATATCTTGTTTTAATTTTCATACAAATATAAACTTTACAGGTAATAAAACATACGAGCAGTAGTACTGTGTAATCAAATACGATAAGCTAATTTTTAAACATGAAAATAGAACAGTTTCAAATTTTCTTTGAATGCATATGTCGCTATTAGATATTATAGGCGGAGTAGATTTTTTTGAGCGTAAAGGTTAAAATAAACTTCAAAAAAAGGTATAAGTTTCAAGTGAACAGGAGCAGTAAGAGTGGAGAAATTGCTCGACTGCTGGGAGTGGCAAGGTGCAGAAGTGGTGAAGTACACACCAAACTCCCACCCGCCTAAATTTATCGCCCTTATTTGTAAACAATACTTAAGAAACACAAAGCATTTAAATTTTGATCATATTTAAGCCACATACACATTGAAAGGGCGCCATAGAAATGATAAAACTATTATAGTGCGATCTCATATCTAAGTAATACTGCAAGCCAAGGGACTTAGTGCAAGTATGTGCTGAACTAGTACAATTTAAGAATTCATTATATTTTAAAAATTAATATCATTACTATTGCTAGATGGCATTGCTAGTATGCTCCCCCACTGTCAGTCAGATGAGTGGTTCTTCCTGTATAATTTTAGTTAAAAACCCATAGTACTAACTTATTTTAATCACAGACCAATCATTACATTTTTCATTTTTTTTTTTTTTAAATAAAAATAATTAATATTAATAATTTAATACAAATAATTACACCAATTTATTAAACCAAACTCATTAATCCATTTGCAATAAATTTATTTATTTAAGCAATAATTTAACTATAAATAACTATTGTTAAATATATTCATACAAAAACTTGACATTGCATATACAAAAAAACTTCATAAAATTGACCACATACACTCGATATTACTAGAAAAATATGCTGGTTTTCTTTATTTCGTTTTTATTATATTAATATGACTATTCTTACACACAATCAGTACAAAGGTAGTTTTATAAGTAAATTGTCCTCATTCTACTAAACTATAAATCCAAAATGTTTTCTTGTATTTACAACCATTAATCAATATACATTTTACATTGACAACATATTTTTAAAAATTATAAAACAATTTTCAATTTATTGGCATTCTCTATTCTACTCATTTAATATGTTATCAATAGGTTATTATGTATAATTACTATGCATCTGTCATATCACATCATGTACTAAAAATTACAATACAATAACAGTTCAGACACAGATTATTACTCTTCATCAGATCCGATGTCAGCGTTACGAGTCAGCATATAATTATCCATATCAATAGAACAGCAGTTATTAATAGCGTAACGTAATCTTTCAGCAAGGGTATCTGGATTACTGTAAGGAGGAAGTCGAAGTTGAAAGAAACATGTTTGAGCTGTTGGAAGTCCATCAACTGCACGATCTACCTTCATTATCTTGATAAGAAAAGACAAATAATACAATTTTTTTTTAAATTTGTTATCATTTTAAGTTTTCATGAGATTTATGATAAAATAAATTAAAATAACATAAATTTCTGTGGAATGATTTATTCTAAATAGCTCCAGCTGCAGTTTCAAAGATTTTTTTTTTTAATTCCATAAATATTTGTTCAGTTTACGAGAAATTTTTTTCTTTCTCTTTATATGAATAAACTTTATTCTCTTTTTTAAGAGAATTTTGAATATACGAGGCATATCCAGAAAGTAAGTGTACTTAATTTTTGTAGGCTTCAAAATTTTTTATTTAAGCAAAAAAATTACATAGTTACTTTAGTACATATGTAAGCCATTTTTCGACATAGTTGCCATTCCTCTCAATGCAGGTAGTGAAGCGGGGTATCAGTTTTTTTATGCCTTCCTCGAAGTAGTTTCCTGCCAACCCCTTCGTTCACTTCTCCACTCCTCCTTTTCCTCCTTGTCGGTTGAAAACCTTTTTCCACCCATGTGCAGCTTCAGGGATATCAGAATATCAGGGAAATCAGAATATCTGAAGGTGCTAGGTCAGGGGAATGCGCGGGATGGTTCAGGACATCCCATTTAAACGAGGCAAGCAGTTCCTTCATGGTGATGGCCATGTGTGGTCTGGCATTGTCATGCAGCAGGCAGACTCCTTTTGTCAGCATACCTCTCCTCTTGTTCTGAATCGCCCTCTGCAATTTTTTTAGGATCTCAAAGTATCTTGCAGAGTTGATGGTCTCCCCTTGAGTCATATATTCAAATAAAATTATGCCTTCAATTAAAATTATGCCTTGACAGTCCCAAAACACAGATGCCATGATTTCCTTGGCTGAAATTGTGGTTTTGAACTTTTTGGCGGAGGCTGAAGAGGTGTGACGCCACTGTTGAGACTGTCTTTTGGTTTCAGGCTTGTAGTGTGCAACCCAAGTTTCATCTCCAGTAATGATGGAGCGAAGAAATTCATCTCCATGGAGTTTGCAGTGCCTCAAAAACTCTTGCTTGGGCCTCGACTCTATTCAACTTGTGTTGGTCTGTCAGCTGGTTTGGGGTCCAACTCGGGAACAGTTTCCGACATACGAGGGTTTCTGTGATGGTTTCGTGTACTAGAGATCTGGAGATTTGCGGAAACATTGTAGAAAGTTCATCCACAGTCAATCTGCGATCGTCACAGAGCGCATTTTCGATTTTTTTCACAATTTCGTCAGTCACAATTGACGATCTTCCGCTTCTCTGATCATCATGCACAGAGGTACAACCGTTTTTAAACTCGTGACACCACTGTACACACTCGTACGATTCACAACTTTATCACGATAAAAGTTTCACCTCATTATAAACCTCAACCAGAAGTTTTCCCTTCCAAATGAAAAAACGGATGACGCCGCGTATTTTGCACTTGGTGGGAGATTGGATTGACATTTTTCATGAAACATGTTGTCGCGTCGACAGTTCTCAACGTACGTACCTCGAACTGGTCTCGTTGCGAAGAGGAGAACTCAGGCTACACGTTAGTGTAGCCAGCATGTCAAAAATAAAATCCCTCCAGCCGTGAGAGCCTCAATACACTTACTTCCTGGATATGCCTCGTATATTTCATAGATCCTTACAACCTAGTCGAAAAAAAATTTTTGTATTTTAATACATTATTAGCTGCTAATAAAATCATCAAAATCGGTTTAACCATCTTTATTACATAAAGAAAAAATTTGAAACAAAATAGTTGAAAAAATGTGTACCTGGAAGCGTTGAGAGAGATCTGCTAAATTGGCAGGAAGGCGAGATCGACCAGAGACAAATCTCATGAAAAGGACTCTTTCAGAATCTG